>OZ025293.1:173152802-173893525 GCA_964019185.1 Maratus speculifer
TATAGCTTTATAACAGCAACGATAAAGGAAATTGGTTAAATTTTATCTAAAAAATCGCTCTTGATTCTGTATGAAAAAGAAGGAAAATTTGAGTTATTAAGGAAAATATTTGAATAAAATTAATAAAACATAGCCTATATTCTTTTCTGGGCTATGTTATATTTATCAGCAACGATACAAAGACATTAATTAATTCATCAGTTTTGATTTTGACTTCATTTAAATTTTCGTATACGCTTTCAAATTTATAGCATTAAAATATAATAAGGATTAGGATGAATGGTTGCTTAGCAACCATTAAGAGAGAATAAAGAAAACGAAATAAATACATTTTAAATAAGTAAATCTCTAAAACAAATTAGTTTATATTATTGGAACACATTTATAAAAAATCCCCAAAATTTACAGTAATAACTTTAAAAATCTGACAAATGCATACACAAAATTTCAAAACAATACGAATAATTTAACTGGTAAATTTCAGTGTCAATTTATCATTGAATTCCATTAATGAAATGCGTCATTTTCTCTCAAGGAAAAAAAATGAAAATCATTGGATTTGCCATAGAAAAGCATTATTGAGCAAAATAAAATGTTCTATATTTTGCAAACGAATGAATCAAATCTAACCAAAAACTATACAGCTTAATCCCAGTGCCTCACTAACATACCCACTTAATTTCAAGACAATCGGATGTTTTTTGCGTTAGTTATCACGGAACAGACAGACTGACTGACTGACAGACAGAATCCAAAAAATTTCGTGTCTCCAAAGTAAGGCTTCACTGACGTTTCGGCAATTATGAAGCGGAACTCACTGTCATCAAAAAGTCATCTTTTAAATGTTCTGGGAAAGAAAATGTTTGCACATGCGCAGAAACTCAATTACGCATTTAAACGGAGGAAGAACCTGTTTCCCCCGTTTATTTCTGTTTTGGGATCATTTTGTTTAAATCCAAATTAACCAAACTGCTCGACGTAGTTAAACTTAAGAGACATATTTCGAAAGATCATATTTTTAGGTCTCAAATGCAATAATCAGTTCGAAAAAATGTTGCAGTTAACCCTTTGAAAACAAATATTCAAAAATGGTCGTTTTTTCCAAAACTATTTTTCTCCCTTTTGTCAATGCCCCTCCAGGGCGTAATTTTTAAGATATAAACAAACCAAAGAGGAGATCTTAAAGCTGAAACTTTATTCTAACCGATGGTGTAATTGGTTTTAAAATATTTGGATTTGAACCCTTTCAAATACACTGGCAAAAGAAGGTCATTTTGCGACTCGCAGAGAGGATATTTTTTCCATGCTAAAATTATCTTAACGTGCATATTTCAACTCAATCTTTTAAAATCTTCTCAATAGACCAAATTTATACTCCCTACAAAAAATTCGACACGTTTGGACGGATAGAAATATTTTTTACAAAATAAAATGTGCGAAAAATTTGATGAAATCAATAATAAACAAACCGTTTTCATTGCGGTTTTGACTTAGCAAAACGCAATCTTATAGGTACCGGTAAACAAAAGACATATTCTTTAAGCTTAAAAACATTTTTATAATCTATGATGCAATCGGTTTTTAAAATATAAGATTTAACTCTTTCAAATACACCGGCAAAAGGAGGCACTTTGCGACTCACAAATAGAATATTTTTTCTACGCTAAAAGTATCTAAGCGTACATATTTCAGCCCAAACTTTTAAAACCATCTCAAAAGATCAAATTTACACCTTCTTAAAAAATTTTAAAACGTTCGGACGAGTAGAAAGAATTTTTACAAAATAAAAAGTGGGAAAAATTTGAGGAAATCAATAAAAACCAGATCGTTTCATTGCGGTTTTGACTTTGCAGGGCACAATTCTATACACGTCCTGACAAACCGAAAATATTTTCTTAAAGCTAAAACATTCTCCTAATTTATGTTGCAATTTGTTTTTAAAAAAATATGAGATTTAACCCGTTCAAATACACCGACAAACACGAATTACATCCCGGCTAAAAGTAACTAGATGCCTATATTTTAGCACAATCTTTTTAGAGCCTTTCAATAAACCAGATTTACATTACGTTAAAAAATTTTAGAACTTTCGTATGGATAGAATTCTTTTTTACAAAATAAAATGTGTGAAATTTTTTACGAATTCAGTAAAAACCTGAGTGTTCCGTCGCAGTTTCGTTCGCTTTCGGTTCGCATAGTTTCCAAAAATTCAAATTACATAGAAAACAAAATACCAAACAGGATGTGCTTTCAATTCAATATCTTTTCGGGATTTTTCCGCTTTAAAAATATAAATTTTGACAAAATGGACTTAAAGATATAAAATCATAGAAATTTGAGTTTAATTTAAGGGTCATTTAGAAAGCAAATAACACATTTGAAAACTAAATAACATCATGGGCCCGGGCAACGCCGGGCAGGACAGCTAGTAGTTGAATAAAATGTAAGCTTTTTCTAATGTTATTTACTTACTTTCACAATAAATATTTATGCTATTTTTATACACAATACCTATAAACTAATTCCATGCTACATGTATATATATATAAGGTACCCTGGGGTAATAACGCCAGACGGGGTAATAACGCCAAGTGCTAATATTTTGCATAATTATGAAATAATCTGGTAAATGACACCTATGTGCTCTGCGCAGAAGGGTTTTGAGTCATATAAATCGCAAAAAACAGCTTCAAGTTAATTTGTTTCATTTTTAGGTGTTATTGTTTTTACAAGCAGCTAAAAATAACGCTTGATCTAAAATTTGCGAGATACGTTTTGTGATGTGAAGACTATTTTTTTTATCCAGAAATACTTTGTTAATTACATAAATTTGTACATTTCATGGACTTTCAAAATGTTGTTGAAGATTTTGGATATCTTCTCGAGATAATTTGTAATTTAAAATATACAGCGCAATAACTATAACGGGGTAATAATGCCAATCCTTGCAATTTTTACCCCGGTTGATTCCCTACAGTGGCCGAGCTACATCCTAAATACTGATTCAAATAAACACAGTTAAAACTGTGCAATATTTCTAATAATTCTATTTAAGCGGTCCTTTTTAAGCAAAAAGAAGCTCACGGTCTGATATTCTTTTGCCTCATCCTCCCCCTCCCCACACCACACCTTTATTTTTCTTACACTTTCACAAAAAATTGAACATTTTCAATAGCTCAGGATGCAATTTGTCAATTTCTAGAGCTGAGAGTTTCTATTTTTATAATTGGGCAATCTACATGCAATTATTCCAACTTATTTCATAGTAGTAGGGGAAAACTGACAGTCCGACCTCGGGAGGAGGATTGAGGATCGGAGGAGGGAGGAGGGCTCCTCCTCCTCAATCCTCCTCCTCACACCTCCTCCTCACTCCTCCTCCTCCTCAATCCTCCTCCTCAATCCTCCTCCTTCTGACATCGTCTTGTAAGAGAAGGGGTTAAAACGATTTTTTTTTTAATTTTAAGCGGGAATTTCAGGGAGTTACAATTTTTTTTTTAAGTATACTACAATACGATGGTGTTTTTTAATTTTAATGTGGGGACTTTAAAAATTTTCGGCGTGTTACAGTACGTGGGGTATGTTTTTCGATTGAATTTTGCTGTTGTTCATTTAAAAAGGTAATTAAGTGAAATTTTTTCAACATACTCCAGTATGAGGGATTATTTTTCGAGTGGTGATTTATTAAGAAATTTTTAATAATTTAAACTTTAAAATTTTCAACAGTTTAAATTTATTTTGAGTCAAGTGTAAAAGTTAATCCAATTTAACAAATGAATCATTAAATTTAATTTCAAATAATAATTAAAAATAATGAGTGAAAAATAATGAAGACACTTTAATTATTTCGGCGTGCTGTAGTTTGAAGGTGATTTTTTTATTTTAATGATTTAATTTGTGAACTTTAATTTTTTTTTTTCATCGTGTTTTAGATAAGGGGTTAAGCGAATATTTCAAAGACAGAGGATATTTTTTTCTGTACTATTGTACGAGTGGTTTTTAATTTTAATGTGGCGACTTAAAAATTTTCAGTGAACTTTAGTTTAAGGATTTATTTTTTGATTTTAAGCTGAAATTTTGGGGAGATTGATTTTTTTTTTTCCACTGTGCTCTTACATGATGAGTTAAGCAGGTATTTTGTGGGAAATTATTATTTTAGGCTAATCATACACGAAGGATATTTTTTTTCGGGGGTTAATATTTTAATAAAGAATTAATTAAGAAGGGTGCATTCATGGTGAATTAATGAATTATTTTTTTAGGAGTAATTTTGTTAAGAATGAATTATTTTTTCATTTTTTTGGAGTTTTAAGTGGATATAAATGTTAAATAGGGAGACTTTAATTTTTTTGCAATGAGATTAACGCGCGCTCCTCGACAGAACCATACGGAGTTTGAAACTTATGCGTTAAAAAGCGACTCTCAAGTGTATAAACAGATTTCTACTCACGTCTTTCATGCAATCGAATTCTAGAAAGGATAGTGCATTCAAAAAGATTATTAATAAAAAGAAAATAATTTAAAATTATGAGTGCGCGCTCGTCGACCTAACCGTACGGAGTTTGTCATTTTCTTTGAATCATGTGTGAATATTGGCTTAGACTATCTTAGAAAGACTTCCACCACATTTATCTCTATCCACCATCGTAAATAACACATGCTTAGGATGGGAATTTGGGAAAAACAATTTTGAATATTTATTTAATGAGGGAACTTTAAAATTATCTTTAAAATTATTTCGAGTGTTATTTTTAGTCAACTATGTTATACACCTGATATTTTAAAATAATTAAAAAATAATTTTAAAATTTGAATGAAAAAATATGTTTTAAAATGGAATTTTTCGTACTAACATTGAATCGCGCTTGTCGCCCTAACGGTTTGGAATATGTGGTTTCCTTCGAACCTTGGTGAAAATTTAATTTAATTGATTATTATTATTATTTTGTATGTGTTGTATGTATGTGTATGTATGATTGTGTGTTGTATGTATGTGCGTGTGTTGTATGTATGTGTGTGTATATGTTTGTGTGTTGTATGCATGCATGTGTGTGAGTATATGCATGTGTTGTATGCATGCATGTGTGTGTATGTATATGCGTGTGTTGAATGTATGTATGTATGTGTTGTATGTATGTGCGTGTGTTGTATGTATATATGTAAGTGAATGTATGTTTGTGTGTTGTATGTATGTGTGTGTGTTGTATGTATGTGCGTGTATGTATGTATGTGTTGTATGTATGTGCATGTATTGTATGTATGTATGTATGTGTGTTATATGCATGCATGTGTGTATGTGTTGTATGCATGTATGTATGTGTTGTATGCATGTATGTATGTGTTGTATGTATGTATGTGTGTTGTATGTATGTGTATGTTGTATGTATGTGTATGTATGTATGTGTCCTACAGTTTGTAGGGTTATTTCGAGATAACAAATCAATTTTAATAACGATGCTTTAATTTTTTAGGGGGTAACTTATGAAGTGACTTTTTTCATCCAGAACATTGATTCGAGTTTATTTTAAGACATGAGTATTGAAAGAAAATTCAATTAAATTGGTTTTTTAAAAATTTTCATTAATTAAAAATAATATTGTTTCAAAAATTTTTATATTTCTTAACAGAAGCACTTTAAATTAACTAACAGTATTTTTATACTAGACAAGCTTCTTGTACAATTTTCGTTAATATTATGAAAAAAATAATAATAATAATTGCGCTTTAGTGAATCAAGCTATTAATTTTCATTACCTGGTTTTACTATTTAATTAATATTTAAAATTTTCATTCAGGTAATAAACTTACTTTAACAGTTTAATGCAAATATCGCACAGCCTTGAAATTGTTCCAGCAAGAAGAATAATCACATCTGATTTCATTACCTCACAAGCGATAAGTATGATTCATTCTTATCTGATTTCGAGAAAAAGGGGTCATCTTATCTGTGAATCATAGCTTTTGTGATAGGAACCTAGTGTAAGTTTAATCTAATAAGAGTTAATAATAATCTTATTAATTACGATGTCTAATTAAATTGTCTTACAATAAAGTCATTTCTTTTAAAAATTTAGGATAAAATAATTTAAATTAAATAAGAGGCTTTTTCACATAGATTTATTTTCAATAAAACTAGACTATTTTTCTATATTTTATCAGCCAAATAATTAATGTGTCATATTCATATAGGATTAAACTATTATAACTGTTGTATAATTAAAATGAATTTAAGTGATTATAAAAATAAGCATTCTAAAATTATAAGTGTTTGGGATTCACATGAGATGATTTCGTGTCATATAACATTAAGTTTTAGAAAATGCATGTTTTTAAACCCATTATATCTATTTGTGTGTCTATTTCCGTGATGAAATATGGTTCAAAACATTCAATTTGACGGCATGTTCTACCATGCGCTTTAATTGAACGACTTGTGTTGGTAAAAACTAACTTTTAACTTATGTCACAAAATTTAGCAGAGGGAAACATTTAAATGTGATGAAGTGAAAGCACATTTTTATGATTCTTCAAATTCATATGGTTTTGTGTATAATAATATATGAAATAAAAATTAAATGAAAAATATGAATTTAAAATTAAAAAATATTCATTAACAATAAATGATAACTCGGAATGTCTTGTGTAAATAAAAAATATTCATTAACAATAAATGAAAAATATGAATGTCTTACGTAAATAAAAAAAAAATATGAATAAAAAAAATAAATTAAAAATATGAATTTACATTAAGTAAAAAATATAAATGTCTTATGTAATTAAAAAATATATGAATTTAAATTAAGTAAAAAATATTCATTAACAATTAATGAAAAATATGTATGTCTTATGTAATTAAAAATTAAATGAAAACTATTAATGAGAGACACATTGAAAAATATTCTTACCTTAAAAGTGACTGTTATATGCTTATTCCAACTGCTATCCACCGTCAACCTGCATCGTTGCTCGCCTGGTGGGTACTGTATGATAACCAGGTATTCTTATCTTTGACGGTTTTCCCTAAAGTTGACTCACTTCATAAGTAAAAATGACAGGTTCAGATCTGAAATTAAGAGTTTATTCATATCGAATATAATTAATATAACATGCAATTAAAAAGAGACTTAATTTATTTAATACGTCATAATTAAGAATTTAATTAAATCCTGAATATAATTTTTTAAAATCTTATTAATAGAATAGAATAGAAATTCTTTTCAACATTTTCAAGAAACACACATGTTATTGAATACTTAATAGAATATTTTTCGTAATGAATGTGTAATTAACAATTTTTAAATGATTTTTTCTAATTAATTAGTGTTTAATTAAAATTTTCATAATTAAAATAAATATATCAAATAAAAAAGGAATTCTTTTCAAAATTTTCAAGAAACACAAGTTATTATTAAGTAATATTTTGAATAACTACAAACTTTAATCATGATGAGTCATCACTGTGAATGATCTTTTCTTCTCATATGTTATAAAAACAAGTTTAAGTACCCAAATTTATTGATATATTTCATTGCGTGTTGGATCCTTCTTTACTAATCTCGTTAAAATTATTCATTTACACTTCACATTTTAAAGTTATTTATATAATATACTAACATTTGACTATTAAATATCAAATAATGGATATGCACTTTTTACACTCACATCTTACAATGCACTTAGTAACCAAATTTAATGATTTTTAAACATGTCTTCTTAATTTTTTTTTATTAATGAAAGACTATCACAGTTGAATATTTAGCTTTCTCTTCATAACTTTATCGAGAAATGTGTAATGTATACCACACGATTTGATTAAATTAATCACAGTAATTCAAACTTCTCATTTTCAATGTTTTATATATACTAGTGTTTATCAAATAGGTGTTTATTCTGAACAATCATTACTTAATATATTGATGAAAAGTTTGTGTTGAACGGTTTTTAACTCAAATGGTGTGAGAGAAGGATATATTAGGACAGAAGTTATTAAATATAGAGTCTTTAAAGTTTATACCCGTGCAAGAATTGGCATTTCAAGAAACAAAGTTGTGTCACATTTGAAAGCATTCTTTATATTCGAAACGCACACGTGATCACGATCACATCACTGAAGAGTATAGAGAAGCTGTTTATGATGTATATAATTTGAATTTTCATTAACACAATATTATAACCGAAGTTTTTCGACAGTTTGAAAAATTATGATGCACAACGTCTGCACACGTTAACACAGAATAAGATTAGCTTATGCCCTTTCGATGATAAGCGTTATTTGCAGGTAAGATGTATTAACAAAACAACATTTTCTTGGTAATTTTACTCGCAGATTTCGAAACCACAAACATCGGATCATACTTCTCATTTTTAACACGCGACACTAACCATTGGGCCATTAAAGCCCGTAATTTAGTAACTAAAAAGTAAGAAAGATCATCGAAAGTGATTACTTCACACATGCAAAAATAATTTTTATTGTGACTTATCAGTTAAAAATCACGAAGAAAAGAAAAAAATCACATATGTTTTGGATTACTTTGAGATTTTATGAGTCACCTCATCAGTTAAATAGACATATTCACTTCTTATGAAATGTATTATATTTTAGTTTATCAGTCATAGTGTGATTACTTATTAATAATTTTAGTATCATTAAAAAAGTTTTAAAAAAGTTAAATATATCAAAAATACAAGTTCGTGTTAAAGGTTTAAACAAATTGTTAAAATAATTTTACAAAACTTTACAAATTATTTAAAAATGATTCACTAATATTTAGTAATCAACAAATTTTAATAGCCATAATCATTTATATGTGATTAAAGTTTTCTGTTTTAACTGTTAAGTTATTAGATTCCCCCTTCAATTACATCTCATTGATAAGTTTTAATCAACCAACCAACCATTCAACTGTTTCCGCAAATAACTAGTATGTCAGTTAGATTTTCAGTTTTAACTGTTAAATTATTACATCCCCTCCCCCTCAATTTCATCTCATTGATAAGTTATTAATTAAATTAATTAATCTTATTAATTAATCTTATTAAAATAATTATTATTTCTAATAACAAAGAATTAATTATTATTTCTAATAAAATTAATTAATTTAATTAATGAATGAATTGATAATTATTTTAATACTTAATAATTAATTAATAAGATTAATTAATTAACAAAGCACCGGTCATATGATATACATCACGTGGCCAGTTGATGACATATGTTCTATGACGTCACCTATCTTAAGATAAAATTATCTGATAACATTTTCTGATAAGGACTTTGAATCTCTCATTTCTTCCTAAACCTTGGAGTGAGTAGGACGTGTATTTGTGAAAGTGTTGGATTAGGTGAGTATACAATGTTAAATGTGTCTTTATTATTAAAGTATTTCAATTTAATTATGCATGAAAGTTAAATATTTTTTTCCAAATTTTAGTACAACTTGAAAACAATAATTTGAAATAATAAAATATGAAAATTAGAATGAAAAGTTTCGCTTGCACATTTCATAACACTGGGATAAACTGGCATCAATAATAATTTTATTTAAAAATATGTTTTAAATAATAGAAGGGGAAATAATCATCTTTAAAAGACTAACTGAATTATTCACATATTTTTAAACATTGATATTAAAGGTTTTTTAGATAAATTTTATAAAGATATGCTGAGACATAACCAAATAGGTTGAATATCATATAAAACTTATGAATATTACTAAGCTGAAACATTGAAAACCTGCTTTGACAAGTTATTTTTTGAAGTTAGTTAAGTTATGTTATTTGCATGTGAGACTTTTTTTTTTATAAAACCATACTGGGAAATAACCAAACAGGTTGATTATCATATGAAACTTATGATTATTACTAAGTTGGAATAATCAAAACCTACTTTGACAAGTTAATTTTTTCAAGTTAGGTTAGTAACGTCACTTACAAATGAGAATTTTTATTAAAATAATTTGTTGATTTCTTAAGATATTTGGTAAAATGTTAGTAAAATACTAAAAGAAGTATGAAGACCTTGTCTGTTGACTTTAAATTTGTGTATTAAATGAATTTTCCAAGTTTTACCATGCACATGCAAAGGTTTCATTTAAGTAAGGAAAAATTATTACATAAGTCATTGTTTTTTCGATTAAAAATGACAAGTCTTGCATCTTAAAAATTTTGTTCATGTGTGAATAAAAGCTTTTTGGTTACTAGGGCAAACAAATACCTGGTTGTTAGGGTTGATAAATAGTTGGATGGTTGGTTGTTGAAAACTTATCAATGAGATGAAATTGAGGGGGAGGGGATGTAATAATTTAACAGTTAAAACTGAAAATCTAACTGACATACTAGTTATTTGCGGAAACAGTTGAATGGTTGGTTGGTTGATTAAAACTTATAAATGAGATGTAATTGAAGGGGGAATCTAATAACTTAACAGTTAAAACAGAAAACTTTAATCACATATAAATGATTATGGCTATTAAAATTTGTCGATTACTAAATATTAGTGAATCATTTTTAAATAATTTGTAAAGTTTTGTAAAATTATTTTAACAATTTGTTTAAACCTTTAACACGAACTTGTATTTTTGATATATTTAACTTTTTTAAAACTTTTTTAATGATACTAAAATTATTAATAAGTAATCACACTATGACTGATAAACTAAAATATAATACATTTCATAAGAAGTGAATATGTCTGTTTAACTGATGAGGTGACTCATAAAATCTCAAAGTAATCCAAAACATATGTGATTTTTTTCTTTTCTTCGTGATTTTTAACTGATAAGTCACAATAAAAATTATTTTTGCATGTGTGAAGTAATCACTTTCGATGATCTTTCTTACTTTTTAGTTACTAAATTACGGGCTTTAATGGCCCAAAGGTTAGTGTCGCGTGTTAAAAATGAGAAGTATGATCCGATGTTTGTGGTTTCGAAATCTGCGAGTAAAATTACCAAGATAATGTTGTTTTGTTAATACATCTTACCTGCAAATAACGCTTATCATCGAAAGGGCATAAGCTAATCTTATTCTGTGTTAACGTGTGCAGACGTTGTGCATCATAATTTTTCAAACTGTCGAAAAACTTCGGTTATAATATTGTGTTAATGAAAATTCAAATTATATACATCATAAACAGCTTCTCTATACTCTTCAGTGATGTGATCGTGATCACGTGTGCGTTTCGAATATAAAGAATGCTTTCAAATGTGACACAACTTTGTTTCTTGAAATGCCAATTCTTGCACGGGTATAAACTTTAAAGACTCTATATTTAATAACTTCTGTCCTAATATATCCTTCTCTCACACCATTTGAGTTAAAAACCGTTCAACACAAACTTTTCATCAATATATTAAGTAATGATTGTTCAGAATAAACACCTATTTGATAAACACTAGTATATATAAAACATTGAAAATGAGAAGTTTGAATTACTGTGATTAATTTAATCAAATCGTGTGGTATACATTACACATTTCTCGATAAAGTTATGAAGAGAAAGCTAAATATTCAACTGTGATAGTCTTTCATTAATAAAAAAAAATTAAGAAGACATGTTTAAAAATCATTAAATTTGGTTACTAAGTGCATTGTAAGATGTGAGTGTAAAAAGTGCATATCCATTATTTGATATTTAATAGTCAAATGTTAGTATATTATATAAATAACTTTAAAATGTGAAGTGTAAATGAATAATTTTAACGAGATTAGTAAAGAAGGATCCAACACGCAATGAAATATATCAATAAATTTGGGTACTTAAACTTGTTTTTATAACATATGAGAAGAAAAGATCATTCACAGTGATGACTCATCATGATTAAAGTTTGTAGTTATTCAAAATATTACTTAATAATAACTTGTGTTTCTTGAAAATTTTGAAAAGAATTCCTTTTTTATTTGATATATTTATTTTAATTATGAAAATTTTAATTAAACACTAATTAATTAGAAAAAATCATTTAAAAATTGTTAATTACACATTCATTACGAAAAATATTCTATTAAGTATTCAATAACATGTGTGTTTCTTGAAAATGTTGAAAAGAATTTCTATTCTATTCTATTAATAAGATTTTAAAAAATTATATTCAGGATTTAATTAAATTCTTAATTATGACGTATTAAATAAATTAAGTCTCTTTTTAATTGCATGTTATATTAATTATATTCGATATGAATAAACTCTTAATTTCAGATCTGAACCTGTCATTTTTACTTATGAAGTGAGTCAACTTTAGGGAAAACCGTCAAAGATAAGAATACCTGGTTATCATACAGTACCCACCAGGCGAGCAACGATGCAGGTTGACGGTGGATAGCAGTTGGAATAAGCATATAACAGTCACTTTTAAGGTAAGAATATTTTTCAATGTGTCTCTCATTAATAGTTTTCATTTAATTTTTAATTACATAAGACATACATATTTTTCATTAATTGTTAATGAATATTTTTTACTTAATTTAAATTCATATATTTTTTAATTACATAAGACATTTATATTTTTTACTTAATGTAAATTCATATTTTTAATTTATTTTTTTTATTCATATTTTTTTTTATTTACGTAAGACATTCATATTTTTCATTTATTGTTAATGAATATTTTTTATTTACACAAGACATTCCGAGTTATCATTTATTGTTAATGAATATTTTTTAATTTTAAATTCATATTTTTCATTTAATTTTTATTTCATATATTATTATACACAAAACCATATGAATTTGAAGAATCATAAAAATGGGCTTTCACTTCATCACATTTAAATGTTTCCCCCTGCTAAATTTTGTGACATAGGTTAAAAGTTAGTTTTTACCAACACAAGTCGTTCAATTAAAGCGCATGGTAGAACATGCCGTCAAATTGAATGTTTTGAACCATATTTCATCACGGAAATAGACACACAAATAGATATAATGGGTTTAAAAACATGCATTTTCTAAAACTTTATGTTATATGACACGAAATCATCTCATGTGAATCCCAAACACTTATAATTTGAATGCTTATTTTTATAATCACTTAAATTCATTTTAATTATACGACAGTTATAATAGTTTAATCCTATATGAATATGACACATTAATTATTTGGCTGATAAAATATAGAAAAATAGTCTAGTTTTATTGAAAATAAATCTATGTGAAAAAGCCTCTTATTTGATTTAAATTATTTTATCCTAAATTTTTAAAAGAAATGACTTTATTGTAAGACAATTTAATTAGACATCGTAATTAATAAGATTATTATTAACTCTTATTAGATTAAACTTACACTAGGTTCCTATCACAAAAGCAATGATTCACAGATAAGATGACCCCTTTTTCTCGAAATCAGATAAGAATGAATCATACTTATCGCTTGTGAGGTAATGAAATCAGATGTGATTATTCTTCTTGCTGGAATAATTTCAAGGCTGTGCGATATTTGCATTAAACTGTTAAAGTAAGTTTATTACCTGAATGAAAATTTTAAATATTAATTAAATAGTAAAATCAGGTAATGAAAATTAATAGCTTGATTCACTAAAGCGCAATTATTATTATTATTTTTTTCATAATATTAACGAAAATTGTACAAGAAGCTTGTCTAGTATAAAAATACTGTTAGTTAATTTAAAGTGCTTCTGTTAAGAAATATAAAAATTTTTGAAACAATATTATTTTTAATTAATGAAAATTTTTAAAAAATCAATTTAATTGAATTTTCTTTCAATACTCATGTCTTAAAATAAACTCGAATCAATGTTCTGGATGAAAAAAGTCACTTCATAAGTTACCCCCTAAAAAATTAAAGCATCGTTATTAAAATTGATTTGTTATCTCGAAATAACCCTACAAACTGTAGGACACATACATACATACACACAACATACACATACATACAACACACATACATACATACAACACATACATACATGCATACAACACATACACACATGCATGCATATAACACACATACATACATACATACATACAATACACGCACATACATACAATACACGCACATACATACAACACACACACACATACATACAACACACAAACATACATTCACTTACATATATACATACAACACACGCACATACATACGACACATACATACATACATTCAACATACGCATATACATACACACACATGCATGCATACAACACACGCATATACTCACACACATGCATGCATACAACACACAAACATATACACACACATACATACAACACACGCACATACATACAACACACAATCATACATACACATACATACAACACATACAAAATAATAATAATAATCAATTAAATTTTCACCAAAGTTCGAAGGAAACCACATATTCCAAACCGTTAGGGCGACAAGCGCGATTCAATGTTAGTACGAAAAATTCCATTTTAAAATATATTTTTTCATTCAAATTTTAAAATTATTTTTTAATTATTTTAAAATATCAGGTGTATAACATAGTTGACTAAAAATAACACTTGAAATAATTTTAAAGATAATTTTAAAGTTCCCTCATTAAATAAATATTCAAAATTGTTTTTCCCAAATTCCCATCCCAAGCATGTGTTATTTACGACGGTGGATAGAGATAAATGTGGTGGAAGTCTTTCTAAGATAGTCTAAGCCAATATTCACACGTGATTCAAAGAAAATGACAAACTCCGTACGGTTAGGTCGACGAGCGCGCACTCATAATTTTAAATTATTTTCTTTTTATTAATAATCTTTTTGAATGCACTATCCTTTCTAGAATTCGATTGCATGAAAGACGTGAGTAGAAATCTGTTTATACACTTGAGAGTCGCTTTTTAACGCATAAGTTTCAAACTCCCTACGGTTCTGTCGAGGAGCGCGCGTTAATCTCATTGCAAAAAAATTAAAGTCTCCCTATTTAACATTTATATCCACTTAAAACTCCAAAAAAATGAAAAAATAATTCATTCTTAACAAAATTACTCCTAAAAAAATAATTCATTAATTCACCATGAATGCACCCTTCTTAATTAATTCTTTATTAAAATATTAACCCCCGAAAAAAAATATCCTTCATGTATGATTAGCCTAAAATAATAATTTCCCCCAAAATACCTGCTTAACTCATCATGTAAGAGCACAGTGGAAAAAAAAAAATCAATCTCCCCAAAATTTCAGCTTAAAATCAAAAAATAAATCCTTAAACTAAAGTTCACTGAAAATTTTTAAGTCGCCACATTAAAATTAAAAACCACTCGTACAATAGTACAGAAAAAAATATCCTCTGTCTTTGAAATATTCGCTTAACCCCTTATCTAAAACACGATGAAAAAAAAAAATTAAAGTTCACAAATTAAATCATTAAAATAAAAAAATCACCTTCAAACTACAGCACGCCGAAATAATTAAAGTGTCTTCATTATTTTTCACTCATTATTTTTAATTATTATTTGAAATTAAATTTAATGATTCATTTGTTAAATTGGATTAACTTTTACACTTGACTCAAAATAAATTTAAACTGTTGAAAATTTTAAAGTTTAAATTATTAAAAATTTCTTAATAAATCACCACTCGAAAAATAATCCCTCATACTGGAGTATGTTGAAAAAATTTCACTCATAATTTTTAATTACCTTCAATCGAAAAACATACCCCACGTACTGTAACACGCCGAAAATTTTTAAAGTCCCCACATTAAAATTAAAAAACACCATCGTATTGTAGTATGCTTAAAAAAAAAAGTTGTAACTCCCTGAAATTCCCGCTTAAAATTAAAAAAAAAATCCTTTTAACCCCTTCTCTTACAAGACGATGTCAGGAGGAGGAGGATTGAAGAGGAGGATTGAGGAGGAGGAGGAATGAGGAGGAGGAGTGAGGAGGAGGTGTGAGGAGGAGGATTGAGGAGGAGGAGCCCTCCTCCCTCCTCCGATCCTCAATCCTCCTCCCGAGGTCGGACTGTCATTTTTCCCCTACTCATAGTTTTGTTTGCATGGCGTTATTACCCATATAGGTGGGTAATAACGCCAAATAGCATTGATCAAGAAATCACGCCATTACATTTTATGTATTCATATCTGTTAAATTATTTTTTTTATATAGATAGTCAATGAGTTGCTGTATCAAATCATATATTTGTTTGAAAAATACAAGCTAAAACTGAGCCGTGAAAATTGGTAGAACCTTAACGTGGCGTTATTACCCCAGGGTGCCTTATATACAGTGGCGCAGCGAGGGGGGGTTGGGGGTTAACCCCCCCTCCCCCCAGAGCCATGACAAAAATACAGAAATTTCCATTTTTATGAACCAAATCATAAAAAATAAAACTAAAGTTAGAATTTTATTTGTTTTGTTCTTGAAATCTGCCGCTTTATTGAATCAAATTTTATTTAAAAATTTGACTCGTTGAAGCGGCAGTAATGTATTTTCTTTTAAAAATGGGGAAAGCACATGGTAACGGTATCAATATCGAAAACTGGTCACTTATTTCGGAAAAGGCGTCATTTATACTACTGAAAATCAGCCGAAGGCTAAAAGACATGGTCATTTCCTGTCACTGCTGGACCATATTCTTCCGTTTGGTTCGAGTCGAGGCTACGGAAATTCGTCTGCTTGAGAATAACGTTCTTAATCGCGCCATTGAAAAGCATTGTGACGAGAAAATTTATGCTTATATTTTATTCGTATATGAAGTTTTAGACATTTTCAGAGACAAGTATGAGTTATATAGGAATTCTTTTCCCTATTTTAAAGCAATTGCATGCACATTTTTCATTTTATTTATAAAATAAAAATTTTATTTTTTAATTAATAAGTATATATGGAGTTTAATTAGTACGTATATGAATTTTTATAGAAAATAATTCGTACAGAATAAATTTGCAGTATTTTACACATGCATTTATCTATATTTATGCTTGCACTAAATGTTGCAAAAACGAAACCAATGCGCTAGCAGCCGCTTTTTTACCCACATGATTCCCACTGTGACGTCACGAGAATACTGTTTTTCAGTACTGCACCATAGGGGGGGGGCTTAATTAGTTACATCTGTTTCTTGCTCTCTTTTTGGAAACGGGACTGGACTATCGAATTCCAGGAAAAACACAAAAACGCATGCTTTGAAGGATACGCTTAATTCCACAAACATTCTATTGTTATTTGTTGTAGTACTAAGGTTTTCTTTATTGTGCGTTTCGCTATGGATGTTAAATCCTCTTCAGAGAAGAAAATTGTGAAGAAGATGGCTATAAAAGAGATCATTTAAAAAAAAATTTCGAATTCCTTCAAGCATTCTTAAAATCCAGGCATGTTTGGAAAGTATTTAATTCGTTTATATTTATGTCTCTGGAAAGATATTAACAGCGCCGTGCGAAATGGTGGGGGGGGGGAGAGGGCGGTCGCCCCGGGCGGAGAGATTTAGGGGGCGCCAAATTTCTAACTACTTTAAAGGGACTACTTTCAGACAATTTTTTTAATTAATATTAATTGTTATTTAAAAAACTCCCGAAATAGGCAAGTGGGTAAACGGAAAAAAAGTTACCGGAAAAACAGTTATCGGAAAAAAGTGACATAAACTGCAAAAGTGGAAAAGAAGTTACCGAAAAAAAAAAGGGACAAGGAATTGATTTTGGGAATTCATTATTGGTTTTGAGGATTCATTGGTTAAGTATTTAGGGGGTATCAGGCTCTTAATTTAAGTAAATGGGTTTTTCGTGCTGAATTAACTGTTTTGGTTCAGTTTTTGGACATATGATAACCCCCCCCCCCCATCCGTAACGTCTCAAATTAAGTTTTTTTACGCAGATTTATCCAATTCGGTTGGAATTTCGGACATAAGTTCATTATGATAAGACGTATCTCTGATTAGTTATAGAGTTCTTTTGCTTATTATAAAGGGAGGATGGTCAATTACTCCTCCCCCCCCCCCACAAATTAGATAGATCGTTTTTTAAGCAAAATTATCCGATGCATTTCAAATTTTAGATAAAGATTCTTTCTGATAAGGTGAATCCGTGAATAGTTTTAAGAGTTTAATGACTAAGTATAAAAAGGAGGGGGACGGGGAATAATGCCTCTTAAATTAAATAAATGGCTTTTTACGCAGAACTTCCGATTTGCTTCGAATTTTGGACATAGGTTCATTATGATAAAACGTATCTCTGATTAGTTACGGGGTTCTTTTCATTATAAAGGGGGGGACAAGCAATTATTTCCCCCTTAAATTAGATAAATCAGTTTTTATGCAAAATTATCCGATGTATTTCAAATTTTAAATATAGGTTCTTTCTGATAAGGTGAATCCCTGAATAGTTTCAAGGGTTTAATGGCTAAGTATAAAGGCAAAAACAGAGGATAACCCCCCCCCCCTCTTAAATTAAATAAATAGCTTTTTATGCAGAATTATCCGATTTGCTGTAAAATTTTGGATGTAGGTTCTTTATAATAAAGTGTATCCCGGATTAGTTATGAGGTTTTTTTGCTAAGTATAAATAGGGAAACGGACGATTATCTCCCCCCCCCTTAAATTAGATAAATTGTTTTTTATGTATAATTATCCGATGTATTTCAAATTTTTGATATAGGTTTTGTCTCATAAAGTGGATCCCTAAATAACTTTAAGCGCTTAATAGCTAAGTATAGAGGGGGAACTGGGGATAACCCCACTTAAATTACATAAATGGCTTTTTACACAGAATTATCCGATTTGCTTCAAATTTTGGATGTAGTTTCAT
Source organism: Maratus speculifer (assembly GCA_964019185.1). Classification (NCBI taxonomy): domain Eukaryota; kingdom Metazoa; phylum Arthropoda; class Arachnida; order Araneae; family Salticidae; genus Maratus; species Maratus speculifer. The sequence continues at coordinate 173,171,509 of OZ025293.1, forward strand.
TATGGTAAGGCTAATGAATATAGTTAAAATAGGGAGGGATGCAGCAGTCCATTCAGGAAACCCTTTCGGGGAAAGAAGCTTGCTTTCCCCATTCGACGGAGGGGGATGTCCGGTGGATATTGTGGGCGGCTAGTCTCTTAGGAAATTTGTCGATCAGGGGATTTCCCGGTAAAGGTTTGCAGCAAAAATACTCAAGTAACATAAAAAAAACGAGTTGAATGCAACTGAACGCAAATAACAAATACTTTTTTTCTTTATTCTTTAATTTAATGATTGAAAACTATTATGTCAGAAAACGTTATAACACATTTTACCTTTTTTCTTATAATGATTAATTTCCATTCATTTTGCATTTAAAACTGGTTTATTTATTTATTTATTTATTTTTTTTTTTGTGAAAAAAAGTAATATACTAAATTATTTGTTGTAATTGTCATTTTAATTTACGCCAAATATTTATCATTTAAAACTGGATTTTTAATAATTAATGTCCCATATTACACATCACAAAATATAATATAATATAAAACATTAAAAAAATATATGTTAGAAAATTTTAATGTACAAACTATGTTGTATATCACGAACGAATGAACTAGTGAATTCATTAATTTGTAGTAATAAAAATAGTTTTTTTATTACTAGCTTATGTTAGTAGTTAAAGTTAATTGTTTGAAAACTTATAGCTCTTGATAGATCTTCAGGTTTGAATGCTTAAAAAAAATAAAAAACAGATTTAAATAAAAAAAAACGATTTTAAGAAAAACAGGATATTTTTTTCTTTGTTACGATATTTATAGAATACTGAAAAATGCTATGCAGAAACATAAATCACAGTCTTAAATGCAAACAGCTTGAGGATATATAAACAAACCCTTAAAACTATTCAGGGATTCACTTTATGAGAAAGAACCTATAGCCAAAATTTGAAATACACGGGATAATTGTGCATAAAAAACAATTTATCTAATTTAAGAGGGGAATAATTGCGGCCCCCTTTTTATTAGCAATAGAACCCCATAACTAATCAGGGATACCCCTTATCTTAATGAACCTACATTCAAAATTTGAAGCAAATCGGATAATTCTGCGTAAAAAGTCATTTATTTATTTTAAGAGAGGTTATCCCCCATACACCCTCTATACTTAACCATTAAACTCTCAAAATTTTTCAGGCATTATATACTCTGACGACATACTGACAACTTTAATCGTGGCAGAAGATAGATAGCGAAGCCTTATTGTGAAAAGGTATGCAGGGGTGAAAGTATATTCATTCAAAAGCTGAGAGGAATAGGTTCTATTGACCTCAAGGAACATGCCTAGAAAATAATTGCACTGGTCTAGTGGCAATGAGCTGAGGGGGACACTGGGATTATTGAGCACCAAAAGGGAAGGAAGGTAGTTGGAAGCGAGACATGCGCTGGTAATGTACAAGAAAGTACATTGATGTAAGATGGCTTAGACGTGCTAAGCGAAATGTAATATTTGAGTGTGGCTCCTATGTAGTTGTAATGTCGTTTTATTTATTTTTTAACGATTGATTTATGGTTCGAATAAAGAACTTGAGCAATTAAAAATGTGTTATTGGTGAACTTAACAAATAAACCAACTTAGTAAAGAGAAACTCAGGGCGCGACACCACAATACTATACATAAGCCTTATCAGAAAGAACCTATATCCAAAATTTGACACACGTTGGATAATTCTGCTTAAAAAACCATTCATCTTATTCAGGGCGGAGGGGGGGGGGGGTAATCGTCCGTTCCCAAAACTAATCAGGCAAGCGTCTTTTCAGCATGAACGTATAGCCAAAAATTGAACCAAAACAGTTAATTCAGCATGAAAAAATCATTCACTTAAATTAAGAGCCGACCCCCGATACCCCCCTTTCACACTTTGCCAATAAATCCCCAAAATCAATTCCTTGTCACTTTTTTTTTTCCAGTAGCATGTTTATCTTGTCCCTTTTTTCCGGTAACTTTTTTTCCCGTGTCTTTTTTTTTCCGCTTTTGTAGTTTGTCATTTTTTTCCGATAACTCTTTTTCCTAGATTCAGGCAAGTAGATATCATGGTTAAAAAGCTATGTAACTGAAAAATGTTCTTCATTCTTTGATAAGATCTTTCAGAAGACGATTCTCACAGTGGATGGTTTGAAACGAATTTACGACGTAGTAGCAACAAAAAGGAGAAAAAATGGTTACCATGCGATCAAAGTCGCTTATAACTTGTTAACTAATTTATTTATTTATTTATTAAAAAAAAAAAAAAAAAAAAAAGATGGCGACTTTGTTTATTTATAAGCAACTCAGGGGTGATTCTCGTCCGAAAATTTAAGGGATCCTCTTCCTAAAATTTGAAATTGGATTATCAGTTCCGCATAATTGCCAACTTGTACGGTTTTGAGCGCGGATAAAATAATCGCGGAGAAATGCAAATTTCGTGAAAGGATCGTCGAAAAAGCACACATTTCGTCAATATTTCGTGAAAAAAAGACAATTTCGTCAATGTTTTTGTCAACGAGCTTTGTCAAAAGATCGCCGAAAAACGCGAATTTCCCGTGCGGATCGCGGAAAAAACGGCAATTTCACCAAATATTGCAGATAAAACGCTGATTTCGTCTGAAGACCGCGGGAAAACGTCGATTTCGTATAAAGATTTCTCATATAATGCCGATTTCGTTAAAAAATCGGGAAAAAACGCCGTTTTCGATAAAAGATTGCTTAAAAATATTTTGTCAAAAGATCATTGAAAAAACAGGCCGCTTTCATCAAAAGATCACGGAAAAAACGAGGTTTTCGTCGAAAGACCGCGGGGATAAAGCGCCGTTTTAAAGAAAAGATCGCGTAAAATTGCAAGTTTTGTCTAAATATCGGCGAAAAAAAAACGCCTATTGCATAAAGAAAATACACTGAAAAACACCGATTTCGTCAAAAGATCGCGGAAAAACCGCCGATTTCGACAAAATATCACATAAATCGCCGATTTTGCTAAAATATCGCATATAAATCGCTGATTTCGTTTAGAGGGCGCAGAAAAACGCCGATTTCATCAAAAGATCGCGGAAAAACAGTCGATTTTGCTATTATATCGCGAAAAAAATCGCTGATTTCGTCAGAAGGTCGCGGGAAAACGCCCATTTCGTCTGAAGATCGCGGATAAACCCACCTCGCGGGGAGTAACTCGCTGAATCCTCCCCCCCCCCCCCGCCGATTTCCGAAAATTTTTTTCAACCAGAATCACCCCTGAAGCAACTCTATCCCTCCCTCCCCCAGAGCCGAATTCTGGCTGCGCCACTGATATATATATATATATATATATACTATTAATTCTGAATGGTTTATTACTTAAAAATGAGCGTGAGAGATATTTTTAGTTTTAGGCAACCAAATGACTGTGTTGAAGTCATAATAATCAAAATCTTAATGGATTAAGTAGGACCAAAGTAAATATTGAAAGTGACATAACAACAATAAAAACAAATTGGTAAGTGTGATCGTAGATCGCACAGAAGTTTCGTTTAATGTATCTTTCAAAACAGCTTATCCTTTAATTAATAAATCCAAATTGTTAATTTATAATTATTAAATTCTTACATAGATGGTAGCATCAATAAATTTAATTTTAAAATAAAAAGAAGCTAATTATAATCATAATAAAAATGTTCAAATTAAATTATTTAAAAAAAATTCAAAATTCCATTTTTTTTTCGACAATCTGAAATTAAAAAAAAAAAAAAATAGCGGAGATATAAATAAATTTTTTATTTCTAAAAACGAAAAAAAATGTTTAAATTAAATTTAAAATGCTGAATTATTAATAAATCGCAAGTTTTTAAAATAGAAAGAAAATTGCAAAAAAAATTACAAATATTAGTGATAAAAAAATAATATGAACCCTTAAATTGGCAAAAGATACGAAATTTCTTATTAAATTTAATTTAATCGTAGTAAGTTAATCTTAGTATGAGAATTTCAAGTGCCAGGATCGCGGTTCGAACTGAGAATCTTCTGTTAACTATCAAGACGCTCTTCCTTCAAGCTATTATATCTACACAAAATATGTGAAATTAAGGTACTCTTTTAAAATTTAAATTACAAAAATAAACAGACGATATTGATAAAATTGATTTAATTAAAATAATAGACCCTTACAAAATTTTGTGATTTGTTGTGTGACACTAGGTATTCAGCCGTAAGTACACAAAATTTGAAGTCTCTGACTTAAACTTTTTGCATACGAACTTTGTGACAGACAGACAGCGGTCAGAGAGAAATAGGATTTCGTCAGATGAACGACACCCTAAACAAAGCATAATGAAAGAAACAATATCCTCTTTAATTTAGATTTAATTGTTACAAATTGTTAAGTAAGTTTTTACAACAAAAATAAACAAAAAAGCTCTACATTACCTTATTACAGATGCAGATAGTAGTATACGTACCACTTGAGTGTACACAATAGAAGGGGCGTGTCCACCTGTCAATCAAAGGGGGGGCGTGTCCGAAGGCATACTCCGGGACGAGGGGTCAATGGAGTTTGAGGGGAAATCTACCTGTCAAATCATCAGGGGGCGTGTCCGGTCCAGTTACAAGAGGGGAGAACGAAGTATCATACTCTTGGACGGGGGGGTGAATCACGTGCTCTTTTGGGGGAGGCAGGGAAGCTTAGTTTCGTTTTTTCGAAGGTGCAGTTGATTCTTCTGCTATAAGAGGGATTAATAATGTTTTTTAATTAATTTTATGGATGACGTCATCCAAGATGGCGTCGTGGAGGAGCGGTGGGAAAATTGGGTCACGTGATTTTTCGTACAGGATAAAGAGTTTAAGTTGCTGGCCAATTAAAGTAATTAAGACTGCAAGTAATTAATTAAGCCGTGATTAATATACATCTTTCTTATATGTCGGACCACGTGCTCATGACGTCATACTTTCATGCCTGAACATTGTCATTCGTGTTTATTCTTGTTTGACCAGGATCGTTCCTGTCTGACGAGAATGCTAACCCACGTGGTGTTATGACGTCATGTGTTAGAACACATGAAATAGTTTTATCTGCAACCGATTGTAGAGTTGAGTTGTTTTTTCGGATCTAAATGGTGTTTAACTGTAACCAAGTGTGAAGTTGAGTCGTTTGGATTACGATTAACTGTAACCGGTAATGAAAAAAGTTTCTCATACAGCATCTGGCAACAGCTGTATGAATCAGTTGCTTGGATTTTCATGCTGTGTGTTGCATCGTGTTTCTGAATATCAGCTATTTATAGGCCATTTTTTTTGGCGAAAATTATTTCGTTTGTAATTTAGTGTTTTCATACTTTTTTGAGTAGTTTAAAAATGAAACGCTCTTTAAAGGTTAGTTCTGATGAACAAATAAAGCGAAAGAGAGCTTCTAAAGACTTAACAATTAAAAAGAAAAATAATTGTGCTAGAAAGGTTTTAGCTAGGAATGTTCGTGTTATAGACTCTTTGCTTAAAGATATGATTCGTCTTTATTGTATAGATTGCAATGAAGTGTTTACAAGAAAGTGCGATTTAATGCAACATAAGAAGATTCATAAAATTCGAAAACAACACTCATGTACAAAGTGTAGCGAAATGTTTGATCGTCAGTTGGATTTATTGCAACATTGTGATGCTTTCCACAAGGTTCTACCTAAAGCTGTGAAATCACCCTTTTCAAAAAAATCATTATTTGAAAAAGTAAAACATTTTAAAAGACAAAATACACAAAATATTTTTACTAAAACTATTATTGACTCGACTGGAGTGAATCACAAAGACTTTCGTTCATTCTTTAATAGTGTTCTGTCGGATACTATAAATGAATTAAACTATCAAATGCAAGTGAAAAAGTCAATAAAATGGTATGCAGCCGTTCAAGTGGATGTATGCCGTAAGATACAGGACAGTGACTTAGAGACTGCCACCCCTTTCTTCCGTTCAAAAACTGTACTGGAATTAACGAATCAAAACATACCTCTACATGTTCAGAAAGCTTTTATAAAATTTTTTAACTCGTTTGAAGATTTTACTGAACAAGCGTTTAGTTGGACATTACAAAACATTTTGAAATTAGAATTGTATACAATGCAATATAGCATGTTTATTTGATTTGTATATTTCATTATTTTGAATGATTAATAAATAGTTTCATTGTAAAAAAAAAAAAAAGTATAATCTCTAGCCTTCATCAAATATTTTTTAACAGTGCATGTAACATTTTTTCAACTGGATGTTTTCTTGCATGACGTCACCTTGAATTGAACCCACTCTCTTTTTTCACTAAACTGAAACTCTTTTTTACAAAACTCAAACATTTTTTTTTAACAGAACACATTTTTTTATAAAACACAAAACTTTTTTCTTTCCAATACATAACTTTTTTTCTCTTTTACTGAACGTATTTCTTAATGAAACATAATTTTTTTTTTTTTTCCTTAACATAACTTTTTTTACTGAATACAATTTTTTACTAAACATAAAACTTTTTTTCTCTCTTTTACTGAAGGTATTTTTTAATGAAACATAATTTTTTTCCTTAAAATAACTTTTTTTTTTTTTTACTCAATACATTTTTTGCTAAACATAAAACTTTTTTTTTCTAAACACAAAACTTTTTTTAAAACTAAACTTAAAACTTTTTTTAAAACTAAACTTAAAACTTTTCCCTAAACACAAAAATAATTTACTCAATATAAAACTTTTTTTTCCCCCTTAAAATAACTTTTTTTTTTTTTCTTTTTACTCAATACATTTTTTTGCTAAATATAAAACTTCTTTCTAAACACAAAACTTTTTTACTCAATACATTTTTTTGCTAAATATAAAACTTCTTTCTAAACACAAAACTTTTTTTAAAAAACTAAACTTAAAACTTTTCCCTAAACACAAAAATAATTTACTCAATATAAAACTTTTTTTTTTCCCTTAACATAATTTTTTTTTTTACTGAATACATTTTTATACTAAACATAAAACTTTTTAAAAAACTAAACTAAAAACTTTTTCCTAAAAACAAAAATAATTTATTCAATATAAAACTTTTTTTCCCAATTCATATCTTTTTTACTGAACATATTTTTCCTAAACATAGAAAAACAATAAATTTACTAAACATTTTTTTTCTAATACACAAAAAAATTATTTTACTCAAGATAATTTTTTATAAAACCATAACTTTTTCCTAAGCATAAAAATATTTTTTCCAGAGGACAAAACTTTTTTTTTACATAATAAAAAAAAACTTTTTCTTAAACATAAAAAAACATTTTTTTCCCCTAAACTTAAAAAATTTTATTTTCTTAAATAATTTTTTTTCGAAAACATACAAATATTTTTTCCGAAAACATTTTTCTTTTTCTAAAACACAAAAATATTTTTTCATAAAATATTTTTTTTCCAAAACATTATTTCTTTTTACAAAACGTAATAATTTCTAAGCATAAAAATTCTTATTATTTTTTTAACATAAATCGCTTTTTCCTAAACATAATTTTTTAATCTCCAAACATAATTTAATAATCTTCTGAACACATAAACTTTTTTTTTGTTGTTTTTATGGGCATTCTTTTCAAAAAATTTCTTTTCTCAAGAAAAATTTAGAAAAGTTATTCTAAAAGTTTTCAGACTTACAAAATAAAAAAAAAATACACAAATAGATGCACGCATAAATATTTTACAATATAAAAATTTTATTTGGTTCATAAAATACAGTGAAGTTTCAAACAGTTTTCTACATTTTTAACCAAGGTATTTGTGATATTGGTAAAGTGGCGTGCTGAGATGATTTTCGTTTTCTATGATGGGATTCAGGTCTTGCAAAAATAGTTTTCTGTTCAGGCTTCAAATACTTGTTTTTTATAAATTCTTCAGGAAAGCTAATTTGCTTTAAAAGTTCTTGAAATTGATCAAAAGCAATAGGTTTTTCTCTTCTATTTCTCAGTAAAAATCCGATTAGTTGAACAAAATCTGATCCGTTAATTACAATATCATCGATTTTCAACTCTTTGCTTTCTGAATAGGAAATTTTATTTTGTTTTAAAAATTCCATTATTTTAACAGCAGTTTTCTTTTGTTTAATAGGGACAGAACTTAGAATTTCGCTTTCTATATCAGGAGATTTTTCAAAGGATGTCTGAGGAAGTTGTTCTTCCGGGGGTTTGACTGCATTCATATCTGGGAATAATACAAACTTTTGCAAAACCTGTGTATAAAGCTTCGCTTTTTCATCATCCTCTATTTTTCTTTTCAAAATAGTCTGAATCTGTCTGTCTAAATCACTTAAATGCTCATCGGAAAACTCTTGATCTCTATCAGCTGGAACAAGTCTGAATTTACGAGCGAGCTCCATTGATCAACGTACTGAGCACTGATACTGCAGCGGGAATAAGTATAGACAAAAATCCTTCTCCTTTTTGAACGAGAAGTCGTCTTTTCTTAAACAAAGGTACTTTCTTATCTCCCAGACAACGCAATGCTCTTTTATGAGCGGATAATCTATTTTTTTGACGTTTAGATACAGGTATGTTACCCTTTAAAAGATTTAAAGCGCATTCACAGACCCCTTTTATAATACTATTGGGACACTTTTTAAGAAAGGCTGCTTTTTGCTTTGTCTTGCTTAACAATTTCAGATGTTCCACGGTCGACATCCTGAGTACAAATGCTGATTGTTGAGCTTAATCTCTCTTTTATATGCATACCGTAAGAAAATGCTTTCGTTAAAGCGCAATTTTTAAAACAGGATTTGTGATTGGGACAGTTTACCACTGAAATTTTTAATAAAACAATCTTAGGACAGTTAAAATCATCCAGATTCAAAATCTTTCGTCCAGACATTCGTTCTAAAAACTTTGCTTTTACTAACCCTTTGGTATAGATATTTTTGTAAGAAATAAACAAGGATAAAAGTATAGGGTCTAGTGATGAAAAAGGTAAATTACCACTATTCCACTGCAAACCATGACAGTAATTTGTCAACCAGGTGAAAGTCTTTCTTTGTTTGAAGGATAGCTGCTTCCAGTGATGCGGGGGGAGAAAAACTCCAACGACAGTGGTATCCAGAATCAACCGCATAAAAGGCGAGTTCTTTGATAATAAAATCGTTCAAATTTATTTGAAATCCCTCGAATTCAAGTACAATGGAAGACATGTTCACCGAATGACATTCAACGGATAAATGGCTTATCGAAATTCATAAATGTAATGTTTATCACCAGGAAAAATTTTTGTGCGCATGCGCAAGCTTTCAAAAGAATCGGGCCTTAAATCAATGAATAAGTAGCTAAAAGGTAATGCAGTAGCATCATTAAAAATTTCTTGAAAAGCCTTAGATTTACCAGGAAACATTTGTCTGGATAGATGCATTATTTGGCTTTTATCTCGAGGATTTTTGTATAGTACCATGTACTGAGAGTTTAAATTAATATTTCGCATTTCTTTACCGTGATGAAACAAGTTTTGAGTTATAAAGATAACGGAGAGATTTCGGTGATGACTGCCTTTCGTGAAAAGTTTGCCCAATCGTACATCAGAAGATAATTCTGACATCAAATCATCAATGATAATTAAAGCATCTTTCAGAGAGTTAAGATTCGACGGTAAACCTTCTTCAAATTGTACATGTTTCATTGAATTGAAAAGGGGTTGATAGCTTCCATAACAGTATATTATGCGTGCGGGCATGGGACGAAAATATTTAAAATCAATTAACTTTTTAACGAATACACTCTTACCCGAGCCTGTTGGCCCACTAATAAGGACAGTAGAAGGATGTACTAACTTAAGTAATTCCATGATTTAAATGACACGAATGAATTGAAACTTCAATTTTTATAGTTTCTTGATTATCTAGGCGAACTATTTTTGAGTAACTATAAACAACACAAAATTTTATGATCTTGCTAGGAAAATGAAATCTTAAGCATGCATATTTTTTCTAAAAAAAACAAATGAATATGATTTTGTTTATGTAATCCACTAACCTGGATGAGTTTTAAGAAACACTGAATACACTTAAAATAAGAGAAATAATTTTTATTTTTTAAAAATCATGTTTACACCATATCGTTTTTTGACAAATTGATACATTCGAAAATCATTCTTCTTCCTGGATAATACATTGGTAATCGATTTCATACAAAGTCCTTGACATCGTTTTACAAGAAAGTAAATACAATATTGTCCACAGACATTGGACGTTAAACTTTGATGCATTGCCTTGTTCCAACGAATTCGGTGATACTTCTTAGCAAATTTTGCTATGTCTTCTCCATAGGTTTCGGGAGAAAGTCCGTAAGAATCAAAAAAGTCCAAAGTTTTCTTATCTTGAACGTAAATTGCTAGCCAATGGGATCCTTTTTCGTCATGTTTATCGGTATTGATCACTAAAGCACAGGGAAAGTTTTGAATATCAGGTATTTTGTCAGAAGGAAAAACGCCTGCAAAATATCTCGCCGAAACAGGATCACGAGATAAAATTCTATGAATTTGTGTTGAATTCATTAGTTTCCAAAATCATACAGAATATTGCGAGATTTGTTGATTTCAATTAAATTTTCAAATTCAGCATACACTAGCAGAGACACTGTTTGTGCCAAAATCATTCCGAACTTGATTTCTAATCTTAAATTACTATGACGGATAAGATTAAGATGAGATCCGTCACATAAATCAGGTGACAGATCAAAACAAAATAATGAATATCCCTGTGAAAATTCTGATCTCGAAAGGTACAAACCTTTGTTTTCTGCATTCGAAAATAAATTCTCATAAGCTCGAATAAATAAATTGTTTTCAAAGTCAGGTTGTAGTGGATTGTGAGGAACGGGCTGACCGTCCACATAGACGCCTATGAAATTAATATTGTAATGCTTGAACTCAAAGGGGGACTTTTTATAGTTGCCGTTGAATGCGTCATTATCCACACAGGCGATCACGATGCGATTGGGCATCTGACCTGTGAAAATATTATCTTGAACAAAACTCATATTGCCTGTAGGAATGGAATATGATTTGCAAAGCACTCTGTTAATAGGGTATTTGGCGGATGTTTTTTCTAAGCTTTTAGCATGTCCTAAAACAACGCCAGGACTTACTCGTACTTTACGAACAAACAAGGAAGCGTATTCCAGGGAAACTTTAAACTCTCCTTCACCTGCTAACAAACAAAACTCTGGTTTACTACGAATCAGTTTAATTTTCACATCAACCATATTAAGGAGGAGTCTTTGCTGGTGAAACATATCCAGATGCAATCGACCAATCATATCAACCGAAGCACTGTGTTTAGTCATTTCGGCTCGTTTACTAAATCCTTCATTGGGATTTACATCTGCTGGATCCACAACATTCATACGACCAGGAGTATCTTTAAAAAATAATTCTGAGGAAAGTTGAGAAGTTTTTTCATCGTACCCGTGATTCAATAATTTCTCTATCATGGCTCTGTATGGGTAAGTATTATTGCTTGAAGAAACGAGTCTATCGTTCAGACTAATATCAACTTGGGAAAACATAGAATGCAAAAAAAGATTGACGGGTCCCACTTTACATTTATCCGGAATGGGTTTGCCATCCTTTTTTAAAATCTTTACTTTGACATATAACTGAGTTTGGGATAAATCAAGGTAGTCCTCTCCGCTTCCAGAAACATTAAATTCCACAGGCCCTCCATCAGAAACATTGGAAAGTGGGTGAAATTCAACCCATTGGCCTCTTTCAATAACTGTTTGAGTAGGAGGTAGATGAAATAATTCTAATTCCGATTTAGCACATTCGGGAGAGTCCTTTAAAAGAAAAGCCATAGTATAATGTGTAGATTAACAGTCAAAAATATCACGTCCTTGCACCTTCCGTGCTTTCGATGAAATGATGCGTTTCGCTTTCTTTTAAGCTTTCCATGGCCAATCATTTGATCCGCTTTTTCAACTGCTTTTCTAGCTAATTTCTTTCCGACTTCTTTTGATCGTGTTTTGAGAGACGATTTAAAATTTTCACCTGATAACACGTCATTCGCAACCATAGTGCCTGTTCGTAATGCTTCTTTTCCAATAGTTTTGGCACCACTTATCAAAAACGGCATCGCACTGCGAAACAATTTAGCAAAAAATCCGCCTATACCGTATCCTCTCTGCAAAACTGTTCCTCTATAGTAAGGCAACCCATTTCCTGTTTGCCCTGCATAATAATCTTCGAACTTTTGTGTACAACATGTATAAGGCGCCAACATTTTGTTGATCTTTCTTTATCGCAATCAAGAAGGAAAATGAGACTAATTTAAACGTAAGGCTCTTTTATATGATTTGTCGTAAACGAAAATGCAACGTTACAAAAACTTTACCTCTTTCAAAAGGCACTAAATCTCCAGAATGAAGTCTAATATCTATTTGTATCGTTTGGAAATGTTGACGGATAACTGGTACGTACAATGGTCTCGAATAATGAGAATTAATAATTTCGCCATCGCTTCCTTCGACAGACACAATTTTTAAAAGAGGGGCTTGAACATCTCCTACTATTTGAGGCTCCACGAGATCACAATATACATACATCACGGGAAACGATGACTTTGGGTCAGCCACAAAAGGACTTTGTTGCAATCCTGTAAATTCCCCGGGTTCAAACCCTAAAAGTTCTGCTAGACCTTCATGAAAAACTACTTTCGATTTTTTATCTGTCTTGATTGTAACTCTTTTCGTAACAGGGTGAAAATGAAATTCAATTTTATTTTTATGTGATGGTATCGTCATACTTTTAATGAGATCAGGTATGGTTTCATAACATCCAGGAGGAACTCTCCTACCTTCCAATTTTCCATCCCCTAAATCAAAACCAAACAAATTATTATCCTTTCTAACATTATACCATGTATGCGGATATATGAAATCGACCAAAGCCATTTCCCATTCACCCTTTAAATTCATAGGAGTGGGCAGTTGAGTTGTAAATTGTGATGTTTTGTTATTTGGGAAAAAGCTCACTGAGCTATCGCTGATGAGTGTGATGTAGAATGACATCTTTTGGTGAAATGAACGGTAAGTATGATGAGTACTCTATTTATATCATTCGGACATCTTCAACCCATGCATTAAATTTTTCGGGATATCCCAGAAATTTCACAAAATATTTTATTTTCCCCCCTTGTTTTCTTTTTTTCAACACTTTTTCCACGGGGTAAAAACCTGAATCCGAAACTTTTTGTAGTTCTTGCTTGTAAAAAGTTCCTTTAATGATTTCTCCTGCTAGATCTTTTAATTTATAGACAACAGGTACTCGATTTATGATTTTATAAATCGTAAAAATTTCCCTTGTCCAATTTTGTTCATATCCTTTCTCAAAACGTAGTTTCTCCTTACTTATACGAACGGTATCGTTTAATTTCAGGTCAGATTTCATTGGAGATATTTTGTTGTTTGCATACAATGTTTTCCAAACCTGACTTTGGTTATCGAAGTTTACTGATGCTGGCTCCATTTTAATACTACGATGCCATGTGTGGTTATAACTGTGTACTAATTTATCGATTACATCAATATATCTCTTTGTATTCTTTTCAGTAAAATATTTCCACATTTTCGTTTTAAGTGTACGATTAAAGCGTTCTACTACAGAAGCTTTTGTGGAGTTATTGGTTGTGAAAAAGTGAACCTTCTGTTTTTTAAAGAAATCTTGTACAAGCTTATTTGTGAACTCCTTCCCATCGTCGCACTGCAGACTTTGCGGTTTACGTTCCGAAAATATTTTTTCGAAAGCTCGTTTAACGCCTGGAGCTTTTTTATTTTTTAATGGAATGACCCATGCATATTTCGACAAAATATCAATACATGTCAGTAAATACTTATAGTTATCATTAAAAGAAGACAGAGACTGCATGTCTACTAAATCAGATTGAAACTGCTCGTTTAAGCACTAGCCCTTCAATGACAAACTCCCTCTCTATGAGGAAGGATCATTCCATTTTTTAGCAGGTGGGAAAATGTAGGAGGGAGTGATCGGTACAGAAAGGTAGAGCAGTTAATTGAAATAGTGGCTTCATCTATCAACTTGAAATTAAAATACATTAGCGGAACACTGAAGATGTCATTTTTGTTTTATGTTTAATTAATTATTTGGTTATTAAAATAAAATAAATTTTTTTAATTGAAATCGGATTTTTAAAATTGAAATCTCACTAATTTTATCTAGTTTAAGTGCAGTGCTCCTTCTTATTAAAATTAAAAAAATAAAATTAAAGCAAAATTGCTTTTTTTTTTTTCCGCGAAAAATAAAAATAACGTATCGTAAAAGTAACGTAACACAGATTATTAAAATTTTTTTCTTATTCGGTTTCACAATTCTTTAACTTTAAACAATCTTAAAATTGGCGAAAAATAAAAGTAAGTAACATATCTAAAGCCATATTATTGAAAATTTTTTGCATTAGATTTCATAATTCTTTATATCTTAAAATTGTGTCATTTGTGCCTCCCCTCCCCTCTCAAAAAAAGTAGATAAATTAATAATCGTCCAACTTTATTTACAAGCTTTCGAATTGTTTTGATTTTTTTTTTTTTTTTTTTTTTTTTTTTTTTTTTTTTTTTTTTTTTTGTAAGCAGATACATCTTAAGTAATAATCATGAAATACTAATTTATGGAAAAATTCAAAAGAAAAAAAAGAAAGATTAAACCAAAGGTGACGAGTCCTGGTCAATATTATCCACCGGCGTCAATACATTATCCGTATTCATGCAATCTTTAGCCAAAGTCCGTTCCAAATCGTCAACATCTTTTTCTGAGGTCAATATTTTGTTCCTATAATCGTTAGCCAAATTCTGTTCCGAGTCGTCATCAAAATTAGTCGAAGTTGGCCTTCAAAAAGGCCATTTGTTTGTAAGTAAAATCATTAGACATAGCGCAGGCTTAACAAATTATCAAATGGAGCCAAATCAAAACAAATCGTACTACATTCATTCTCTTCGTACCGCGTGCAGCGGCTGCTATCACTCCTTCCTACCTTTCCCCACCTGCTAAAAATGGCCTTCGTCATAGAGAGGGAGTTTGTCATTGAAGGGCTAGTGTTTAAGCCACCTACTATGACACGATTTCTCGGGAATTTGTGTCTCAAAGGCTTGTGCAAAGTATAAGATTCTTTCGTTTGAAGCCATTTTTAGGTGCGTTCGTAATTATGTTAATACGTAGCACCTATTGTTGTCGCTCAGTCCGTCCGTCTGTCTGTCCGTCTGTCTGTCTGTCTGTCCGTCCGCATATAACAACGCAAAAACTACCCAATCGAATCGTTTGAAATTTAAAATACATAATTATATCATAATTTTGTCGAGTCACTTCAAATTTTATGAAAATCGGATGGATAGATCAATTACAGGGACAATCAAAAGGATTCCGTTACATTACAGTCAATGGGGAAAAGAGTTTCAAATGCATTTTAATCGTTTGAAATTTAAAACATATAATTATTGCGTAATTTTGTCGAGTCATTTCAAATGTTATGAAAATCGGATGCATAGATCAATTACAGGGACAATCAAAAGAATTCCGTTACATTACGGTCAATGGGGAAAAAAATTTCAAATGCATTTTAATCGTTTGAAATTTAAAACTTATAATTATTTAATTTTATCGAGTCATTTCAAATGTTATGAAAGTCGGATGCATAGATCATTTACAGGGACAATCAAAGGTATTCCATTACATTACGGTCAATGGGAAAAAAGTTTCAAATGCATTGTTATGATGTTACACTCATTCGAACATAATAGAATTGGCATGAATCTATGAAATATGTACTAAAATATGCATTCTGTACAATCTGTGATGCAAAAAATTTTTATTATTAAATTACAGGGTCACACAAAAGTATATTCCACTACATAATGCTATACGGGGAAACATTGTTTGGGACGTGTTTTAATCATATTCAACTATTTCACATTTTATGAATAAGATATATGTTGCTCAGGTGTAATAAAAATTACTTTCTGCATATTTACAGAAACACAAAGATTTCGACTACTATACTCTATCCGAAGTACACTCTACTATATCAGCAAGATCTGAATATTTTTAAAACTTCGTTATCGTACGAACGCACCTCATTTGTTACGTTCACGTGCAATTTCCAACTTGTTTTATTTGTTGTGTTTTGACGCGACCTTTTAAAGCACGTCGTAAAGCACTGATACCACCGAAACTCGCCGGTACCTCCGGATCCCGATACATCTGAGTCAAAACTTCCATTGCAACAATGATTATGATCTACACGAAAGTTAACATTCATTTATATTTTCAGCTAAAAATTTTTCACGATGTTTACATCACCAAAGTTTTACTTAAAATGAAAGCATTATAAGAAATCTTTTAAATATATACAATTATATTTTGGAAGAATTTATCAGTACAAAAAACCCTGAACGGGTTAAAAGCTTGTGACGCAGCACTTTATCTTATATATCTAAGAATTTTAAATTTGGGACTTAAAACTAATGATATCAAAATTTATGTGACGCTATGCTATTAATTAATATATACATATATTAAAATTTATTCATTAAGATTTTATCAATTACATCTTTCATAAATTCAAAATATGAATCTTAAAAGATATGATATCAAAATTTAAGTGACGCCTTGACGAGGCTTTAAACAATGTTTTAAAATTCCATTTATTTATTTATTGTCTAAATACATTTTCATATCTAAACAATACTTTTCATTTTCCAATACACTGTTAAATACATCTCTTTCACTGAATATATATAATGCACTGAAATTTATTTATTTGAATAAATAGATTTATCTTTTGGGCTACGCTATCCAAAATCAAAAATAACATTTGAATACATATTTTTTGCGTCATTGTATCTATTTGCATCTATTTAACTTACTTTGGATACAATGACGCAAAAAATATTTATTCAAATGTTATTTTTGATTTTGGATAGCGTAGCCCAAAAGATAAATCTATTTATTCAAATAAATAAATTTCAGTGCATTATATATATTCAGTGAAAGAGATGTATTTAACAGTGTATTGGAAAATGAAAAGTATTGTTTAGATATGAAAATGTATTTAGACAATAAATAAATAAATGGAATTTTAAAACATTGTTTAAAGCCTCGTCAAGGCGTCACTTAAATTTTGATATCATATCTTTTAAGATTCATATTTTGAATTTATGAAAGATGTAATTGATAAAATCTTAATGAATAAATTTTAATATATGTATATATTAATTAATAGCATAGCGTCACATAAATTTTGATATCATTAGTTTTAAGTCCCAAATTTAAAATTCTTAGATATATAAGATAAAGTGCTGCGTCACAAGCTTTTAACCCGTTCAGGGTTTTTTGTACTGATATCAGTGCTTTTTTTAGGTTTATAATAAAAAGATAAAAACAAAAAATTAAAGACTAATGCAAAGAATTCATTTTCATGATTTCTGATCACCTTTAATTACCCCTCCCCACCCACTTAAAAAAAGATATTTCATATTTTATTATTAATATATGCTGTGCTACTTGATTTCGTTAAAAACAACTCTGTAGTAAAGTACGTTAGCATAAAATAAGAAAGTAATGTACATTCAGCACTGTATTTCTAAGAAAGGATTTCATAATTTATGCTGTATGTATCATTTCTCATTCTAGTTAACTATGTTTATTCTTTACACATGATGATACATATACTGCAGATGGATTAAAATGATCAGGAATACAATATTCAGAATGTGCTGGAAAGTATTTCATAATCTATGCTGCGTGCATGATTCTTGTTAATTATGTTTCAACCTTTGTATAGGTTGGTAATATTGCAGATTGATTAAGACTATATCCGTTACAATATTCAGAATATGCTGGAAAGTGTTTAATAATCTATGGTGCACACAGGTTTTTCTTTCTTGTTAATTATGATTTGTTCTTTATATAGAGTGGTAAAATTACTGCAAATGGATTAAAATGATATGTTTACAATAATGAAAATGTGTTGGAAAGTATTTCATAATCTATACTGTATGTGTAACTTTTCATTCTTGTTAGTTTATTTATTTTTTGCTGTTTGCACAAAACATATATAAACTAACAGGGGGGGGGGAGATTTGGATGGGAAGATTACTGTACAAAGATGAAACTGATAGGTTTAAAGCATTCAGAATAAAATGGAAAGTATATATAAACATGTTAAAGGAAAATTTTTTACTCTCGTTAATTATGCTTTGTTTTTTTGCACAGAATGGTAAAATTATTGTACATGAATGACAATAAGTTTACAATATTCAGAATGAGTCAGAAAATGCATCATAATCGATGCAGTATGCATGACTCTTCGTTCTTGTTAGTTATGTTTTGTGGGGTCATCAAGGCTTCTTGTTAGTTATGTAAGGGAGGGAGAGGAGTTTGTATCGGGTTTAAGATTTTATTAAAATTTCCATGCTCTAGTCTGTACGTATTTACATAATTTTTTTTTCTAAAAATCTTGATTTGGTTAGATAATTGTTTTTGTTTTTTTTTCGGGTTTGAATCTCGATTCAGTTTGACTTGAATTGGAATTTTCAGGTTCTTGCAGAGTTGCATTTCAAGTACTAGTTTTCAATTCTGGTCAGTGGATGGGGACAAAAATTACTTTGTCTTTCTTGAACAGATTTTTATTTCCTAATTTTTTTATTTTACTTTTTTTTGGGGGGGGGGGATTAGATTGGGTTTCAGGTTATTCTGATCGGGTTTGAGATAGACTTCTATTGGAATTTCCATGATCTGGTCAATACATATCGACATAAATTGTTCTTTTTTTCTAAAATCTCGATTTGATTATTTTTTTTGGGGGGGGGGGGGATTGAATCTGGTTTCGGATTGACTTCAAATGGAATTTTCAGGTTCTTGTTGAGTTGCATTTCAAGTATATTATTTTGTCGCAGATAAATTGGGTTACAATTGGCATTTTTTGGGGGGGGGGGGGCGGGTAGTGTTTCAACTGGGTTTGGGATAGATTTCAATTGAAATTCTTGTCAGTGTATGTGGACAGAAATTATTTGGTCTTTCTTGGACAGACTTGTGTTTCCATTGTTTTTTCCTTTTCGGGTTTGGATTAGGTTTCATGATAACTTTCAGACTCTTGTCAGTGTGTATCGGCAGAAATAATTTTCTCTTTTCCGGATTAGGTTAAGGTTCGATGGAAATTTTTTTCAGGTTTCAATCAGGTTCAATTCAAATGGAATTTTCAAGTTCTGGTCAGGTTGCGCTTTAATGGAAAATATTTTGTCCTGTATAGATACTGGGCTCCGGTTGTACGGAATTTCCTTTTTCAGGTTCAGATTAGGTTTAAGATAGACTAATTGGAATTTCCAGATTTCTGATCACGCATATATATGGAAATTCAGTTTTCGTTCCCAAATCGAGATATGGTTGGATAATTTTTTTTTTTTTTTTTGGGGGGGGGGGGTTGAATCTGCTTTCGGTTTGACTTCAAATGTAATTTTCAGGTTCTTGTTCAGTTGCATTTCAATGTATTTTATTTTGCAGGAGATAGATTGAGTTACTCTTGGAGGGATTTTTTTCTTTCCGGTTTTGGACTGTATAGGATAGATTTCAATAGGAATTTTTCGATTCTAGTCAATGTATGTCAATGGAAATTATTTTGTCTTTCTTGGACAAATTTATCTTTCCATTAAATTTTTGTTGGTTTAGAATGGGTTTCAGGATAACTTGTAGGTTCTTGTTGGCATACTTGTATAAAACCAAAAACTTTCTGCAAATTAATTTAATGTTTGGTGTAATTCGTATTTTTTGCGCAATTCATGGTCATCATTCATGTTTTTTATGCGATTTATGAATTTAATTTGCATTTTTGAGCAATTTATGGACATAATTCGCAATTTTTATGCGTTTAATGAATGTAATTTACATTTTACATGATTTATGGACGTAATTTGCTATTTTTATGCAATTCATAGACAGAATTTGCGTTTTTTCAGCTTTCTGTTGACGAAATTTGCGTTTTTTAATCGATTTATTGACGTTATTTATGTTTTTATAGGATTTATGAATGTAATTTGCTTTTTTTACCAATTCTTGGACGTAATTTGCATTTTTTGTAATTTATGAACGTTATTAGTGTTTTTTTGCACGATTCATGGAAGTGATTCGCATTTTTTGAGTGATTTATGAATGTAATTCACGTTTTTATGCGTTTCATGGACATAATTTGTGTTTTTTGAACGATTCATGAATGTAATTTGCGTTTTTTATGCAATTCATGAATGCAAAACACTATTCGCTATTTTTATGCGATTTATAGACGTAATTTGCGTTTCAGCTTTCTGCTGCCAAAATTCGTGTTTTTTGAGCAATTTATGAACATAATTTCCGTTTTACTACACGATTCATAGACATAATTTGTGTTTCTCATACAATTTCTGAACGTAATTCTCACTTTTTTAAACAATTCATGGACGTAATTAACGTTTTGACGATTTGTGGACCCAATTCGCGTTTTTTAAACTATTCATGGGCATAATTCACGTTTTTTATGCGATTAATGAATATAATTTACATTTTACATGATTCATGGATGTAATTTGCTATATTTATGCAATTTGTAGATATAATTTGCATTTTTTGAGCTTTCTGTCGACGAAATTTGAGTTTTTGATCAATTTATTGACGTTATTTGTGTTTTTATAGGATTTATGAATGTAATTTGCTTTTTTTACCAATTGTTGGACTTAATTCACATTTTTTGCAATTTATGAATGTTATTAGTATTTTTTTGCATGATTCATGGAAGTGATTCGCAATTTATGAGTGATTTATGAACATAATTTGTGTTTCAGCTTTCTGCTGCCAAAATTAGTGTTTTTTGAGCGATTTATGAACATAATTCCCGATTTCCTACACGATTCATAGACATAATTTGTGTTTTTCATACAATTTCTGAACATAATTCTCACTTTTTTAAACAATTCATGGATGTAATTCACGTTTTGAGCAATTTGTGGACCCAATTAACGTTTTTTATGCAATTCGCTTTTTTTGAGCGATTCATGGACATAATTCGAGATTTTTATGCGATTAATGAATGTAATTTACATTTTACATGATTTATGGACGTAATTTGCTATACTTATGCGATTAATAGACATAATTTGCATCTTTTGAGCTTTCTATCGACGGAATTTGTGTTTTTTGATCGATTTATTGACGTTATTTGTGTTTTTATAGGATTTATGAATGTAATTCGCTTTTCTTACCAATTCTTGGACGTAATTCGCATTTTTTGCAATTTATGAACGTTATTCATGTTTTTTTGCATATTTTGAGTGATTTATAAATGTAATTCACGTTTTTATGCAATTCATGGATGTAATTTGCGTTTTTTGAGCGATTCATGAACGTAATGCACATTTTTTATGCAAGTCATGAATCCAATTCGGTATTTTTATGCGTATTATAGAGGTAATTTCCGTTTCAGATTTCTGCCGCCAAAATTCGTGTTTTTTGAGCGATTTATGAACATAATTCATGTTTTACTATATGATTCATAGACGTAATTTGCGTTTTTCATACAATTTATGAATATAATTCTCGCTTTTTTACATGATTCATGGACGTAATTCACATTTTAAGCAATTTCTGGACGTAATTCCCATTTTTTATGCAATTTGCTTTTTTTTTAGCGATTCATGGATGTAGTTCACATTTTTTATGCGATTCATGCATGTAATTCACATTTTTATGCGATTCATGCACGGAATTCGTATTTTTTATGCGATTCATGGATTGAATTAATGTTTTTATTGCGGTCTTTGCACGGAATTCACGTTTTTCGCGTGGTATTTTGTCGAAATGTTGGGTTTTTTTTAGGGATGCACCGAATAGTGATTTTGGCCGAATACCGAATGCCGAATATTCGGCCGACAGGTGAACCGAATACCGAATATTCGGCTTTCCAAATACTTTTTATATTTCAAAATTTAAAGGTATTAAAATGTTACTTTTTAAAACAGTTTTACATAACATTTAATAAAAGAAACTTACATTTTGATAAACATGTGCTTTTTATAAGAACATTTAGTATTGAAAAGAATCTGCCTTGAGTTATTTAAGAAGCACAATTATGAAAGTTAAAAAAATTTTTTACGAATCAAAACAAGCATTTTAAAATCAAATAATGAAAAAATGGTTGAAGAAAAATTTTATAGTCTGATAATTGTCCTTTTAAAATAACTCAAGGCAGATTTTTTTCAATATAAAATACAAATACTTTCAACTTAATTCTGAATAAAAGTATGTTTGGCTCATAGTTCTTTTCTTATGAATGGTGGTATTTTCCACCCTTCCCATCATATTTTACAGAAATCAAAGCATGGGAGTTGAAAATATATTATCTTATTTAATGTTAATGTAATAAACAAACACACAAGTTATGACCTAGACTGAAATGAAATACAATGTACTTATGACTCAATAAGTTG
This sequence comes from Maratus speculifer, assembly GCA_964019185.1. Classification (NCBI taxonomy): domain Eukaryota; kingdom Metazoa; phylum Arthropoda; class Arachnida; order Araneae; family Salticidae; genus Maratus; species Maratus speculifer. The sequence goes on from OZ025293.1 coordinate 173,193,978, forward strand.
ATTATGGTTTCATGAACAAAAATTGTCTGCCTTGATAGCTATTACTATCTCAAACGGTTTTTTTTTCTTATAAAGGACTTTTATTTGGGGAAAAGCAAAAAACAGATTATTTACTAAACAAAATTTAGAAACTTGTATCAGCACATAATTTATTCCTTAGGAGAATCCTAATAAATCACCATTTTAATCCTTCTCATGGTTAATTTTCTTAAGTTATACTTTACAGACAGCAAATAAATAATGTAAAAACATTCTATTTTATTTAAAAATGATTTTGTTTCTAATTATTTTAAATATAAATTAAAAAATTGACAGTTAAAAGTAGAAATAGCGAAAAGGTTTTATTAAGTATTGGATTCGGCCGAATACTTTGATATTCGGCCATACCGAATATTCGGCAGGCCGAATAGTTTCATATTCGGCCTAACCGAATATTCGGTAACATGGCCGAATACCGAATATTCGGTGCATCCCTAGTTTTTTTACATGATTCTTTGTTGAGATACCCTTTTTTTTTACGCAATTCTTTGTCGAAATAAATAAATAAAAATTGTTTCTTCATAAAATTTTCTGCACATGGCGTGCGTCTATATTATACAACTCTGCTTGTCAGTGTGTATTGTCAGAATTTTTTTTTTTTTTTTTTCAAATCGAATTAAGGTTTGCTAACCCATAGACTAATTGGAATTTTCAGATTTCTGACCACGCGTATCTATGGAAATTAAGTTTTCTTTCCCAAATCAAGATATGGTTGGATTTTTTTTTTTTTTTTTTTTTTGGGGGGGGGGGGGGTTGAATCTGGTTTCGGTTTGATTTCAAATGTAATTTTCAGGTTCTTGTTCAGTTGCATTTCAATGTATTTTATTTTGCAGCAGATAGATTGAGTTACTCTTGGAGGGATTTTTTTCTTTCTGGTTTTGGAGTGTATAGGATAGATTTCAATAGGAATTTTTCGATTCTGGTCAATGTATGTCAATGGAAATTATTTTGTCTTTCTTGGACAAATTTATCTTTCCATTAAATTTTTGTTGGTTTAGAATGGGTTTCAGGATAACATGTAGGTTCTTGTTGGCAGACTTGTATAAAACCAAAAACTTTCTGCAAATTAATTTAATGTTGGGTGTAATTCGCATTTTTTGCGCAATTCATGGTCATCATTCGTGTTTTTTATGCGATTTATGAATGTAATTTGCATTTTTGAGCAATTTATAAACATAATTCGCAATTTTTATGCGATTAATGAATGCACTTTACATTTTACATTATTTATGGACATAATTTGCTATTTTTATGTAATTCATAGACATAATTTACGTTTTTTCAGCTTTCTGTCGACGAAATTTGTGTTTTTTGATCAATTTATTGACGTTATTTGTGTTTTTATAGGATTTATGAATGTAATTTGCTTTTTTTACACAACTCTTGGAAGTAATTCGCATTTTTTGCAATTTATGAATGTTATTCGTGTTTTTTTGCATGATTCATGGAAGTGATTCGCATTTTTTGAGTGATTTATGAACATAATTCATATTTTTATGCAATTCATGGACGTAATTTGCATTTTTTGAGCGATTCATGAATGTAATTCGCGTTTTTTATGCAAATCATGAATGCAAAATGCTATTCCCTATTTTTATGCGATTTTTAGACGTAATTTGCATTTTAGCTTTCTGCTGCCAAAATTCGTGTCTTTTGAGCGATTTATGAACATAATTCCCATTTTACTACACGATTCATAGACATAATTTGTGTTTTTCATACAATTTCTGAACGTAATTCTCACTTTTTTAAACAATTCATGGATGTAATTCATGTTTTGAGCGATTTGTGGACCCAATTCATGTTTTTTATGCAATTTGCTTTTTTTGAGCGATTCATGGACATAATTCGCAATTTTTATGCAATTAATGAATGTAATTTACATTTTACATGATTTATGGACATAATTTGTTATACTTATGCGATTCATAGACATAATTTGCATCTTTTGAGCTTTCTATCGACGAAATTTGCGTTTTTTGATCGATTTATTGACGTTATTTGTGTTTTTATAGGATTTATGATTGTAATTTGCTTTTTTCACCAATTCTTGGACGTAATTCGCATTTTTTGTAATTTATGAACGTCCTTAGTGTTTTTTTGCACGATTCATGGAAGTGATTCGCATTTTTTGAGTGATTTATGAATGTAATTCATGTATTCATGGACGTAATGTGTTTTTTGAGCGATTCATGAATGTAATTCGCGTTTTTTATGCAATTCATGAATGCAAAACACTATTTGCTATTTTTATGCGATTTATAGACGTAATTTGCATTTCAGCTTTCTGCTGCCAAAATTCATGTTCAGGGGTGGGGAATTTTTCAAAAATCTTACCAGCCAAGGATTTATTTCACCAGCCCGCAAGATGCAACACACATGCAGTTGAATATAGTTATGATAAAATCGCATGCGATTACAGATGAAATTACTGTTACTACAATGCATTTCGTAATTTTTTCTTCTAAAATATTAACACAGGTAAGCTTAATATAAGATAGAACTTAGTGCCATATTTACACTATAATATTTTGGGAAGTTAAAGTATCTAGATTAAAAAAGTGTCTCTGATAATGTTTCTATTGCCTACAATTTTTCAAAATACACTCGCCTTGCCAGAAAATCCACTCGCCATTGGCAAGTAAAAGGATGTATTTCCCCACCCCTGTTCATGTTTTTTGAGCAATTTATGAACATAATTCCCATTTTACTACACGATTCATAGACACAATGTGTTTTTCATACAATTTCTGAACATAATTCTTACTTTTTTAAACAATTCAAGGACGTAATTCACGTTTTGAGCGATTTGTGGACCCAATTCATGTTTTTTATGCAATTCGCTTTTTTTGAGCGATTCATGGACATAATTAACAATTTTTATGCGATTAATGAATGTAATTTACATTTTACATGATTTATGGATGTAATTTGCTATATTTATGCAATTCGTAGACGTAATTTGCATTTTTTGAGCTTTCTGTCGACGAAATTTGCGTTCTTTGATCGATTTATTGACGTTAGTAGTATGCCCAGCACTTGGTGCGGCGGAAGTGACGTCACAGGGGGGCGTGGTCAGCTGTCAATCAAAAGGGGGGAGGGAACCGGAAGTGGGGGGTGTCACGTGACCGGATCGTATAGGATAACGAGGGGTCTAGGTTGAGTTGTATTTTGCTGGATGTTTAAGGGGGATGGAAGTAAGGGGGGGGGCTGTCACGTGACCGGATCGTATAGGATAACGAGGGGTCTAGGTTGAGTTGTATTTTGCTGGATGTTTAAGGGGGATGGAACTAAGGGGGTTGTCACGTGTGAAAGGAAAATTAAATGTTTAATAAAATTACGTTTTGGCAACACGATGACGTCATCTCTATGTTGGAACATGCAGGGGTTTCGAAAAGTCATTAGCCATAACTTGTTTTTCTTGTTAATTAAATTTAATTAATTAATGAGTTTTAATCAATTTATTTTTAAAAGGATTTTTTTTTTTTGAATGATCACGTGGTATGTACTTAAAGTTTCGTGGTGGCAACGTGAGGATTCTTCTGCTCCATGACGTCACGCATGTCTGTTGAAACAGATTCATTCGTGTCAGCACTCGAACGCTGACCCACGTGATTATGACGTCATGCTTTCATGCCAGAACACAAGAAATACCTTTGTTTTGTGAAGTTGAGTTGTTTTTTTTTCAATCAAAACCTTGCTTACCTGTAACCAAATGTAAAGTTGAGTTGTTTAAATGACCATTAACTGTAACCGATAATGAAAAAGTTTCTTATGCAGTCAATGGCAACAGTTGCATTTGTTAGTTGCTTTGATTTTTCTTGTGAGTGTAGCATCGTTTGGTGAATTGCGAATTTTTTAAAAGTATTTGTGCAGATCTTTAACAAAAGTTTTAAAATGAAAAGGTTTAGTACTGATATCTGTAATTTGGAATCTAGAATGCGAAAGAAAGCGCCTAAGGACTTAGCAATTAAAAATGAAAAGAATGGGGCTAGAAAGACTTTAATCGAGAATATTCGTGTAATTACATCCGAGGATGGTGCCTACGCTCTGGACTCTTTGCCTAAAGATATGATCCATCTAGGAGGTGAAATTTTCGTAAAAGTGTCTAATTTTCTTGGACAAACACGAGTTCATGTGAGAAGATATGTTTGTGATGAAGATGGTTTTTATCGCCCTACGAAAGATGGAATTTCCCTCTCTCCTAAAGTGTGGCTTTCATTCTGTGGTGAAGTAAACAGTATGTTAAACCACAGATCATCTGATAAAGTTTATGTGATTGAGAGAGACTTATCTGTGTCCAAACAAATGGAAGACGGCTTTCAACTGTTTGTTTTACAAAGAATGTTTCAGAAGAAAAACCTGAGTATGCAGTTTGTGCCGGAACATGTTGTGCTGAGAGGATGCGAGTTCGGTAAACTCGCTTTTAACAAGGACATTATAACTGAATGTGTGAAAAATGATCTAATTACGTACACTTTGTTTCATAACATCAGTAAAGAAATAAGTAACCCAAATCTGGATTTTAAACCTGATTCATCTTGTGACGGATTTCTTCAACTGATTGAATCTTTGGGTAAGTGCTTGTGTGATTCTGTTACCCTTAAAATTACTGAACTTATAAACTGTTGTGGATGTAGAGATAATTATCAAGTAGAGTTCATGCACGATTGCATGTCTAAAAGTAGAACCGACAAATTTGCTGAATACTTTGATCTAGCATTATTTCAAATAAACTTGAGTGATGTAGCTAAAGATATTGTGCTGAAAAACTTAAATGTTGATTTTGATTTTGTACTTGGTCAACAAGAATTTTTTGATGCTGTTGACGTAAAAGGATTGTTTAAAAGTATTGAAAAAATGTATGTTTCAGAAGAACAAAATGAGTTTGAGCAATTAATGATTTCATTGTAATTATATTTGTAAATTTTTAGATCTGAATAAATGTATATTTGCATAGTTTATTTTGCTTCGTGTGTTTTATATTGTGTTTTGTTTATAATTTTTCTTTATGAGAGAGACAGAGAAAGAGTATACACGTTCATATATTATGTACTCTTTCTCTCTCTCCCTCTCTCCTTTTTTTTTGGCCAATTTTTTTTAGATTAAAACTTAAATTTTTATAAATTCTTCCAAAATATAATTGTATATATTTAAAAGATTTCTTATAATGCTTTCATTTTAAGTAAAACTTTCGTGATGTAAACATCGTGAAAAATTTTTAGCTGAAAATATAAATGAATGTTAACTTTCGTGTAGATCATAATCATTGTTGCAATGGAAGTTTTGACTCAGATGTATCAGGATCCGGAGCTTCCAGCCAGTTTTGGTGGTATCAGTGCTTTACGACGTGCTTTAAAAGGTCGCGTCAAAACACAACAAATAAAAAAATGGCTTCAAACGAAAGAATCTTATACTTTGCACAAGCCTTTGAGACACAAATTCCCGAGAAATCGTGTCATAGTAGGTGGCTTAAACGAGCAGTTTCAATCTGATTTAGTAGACATGCAGTCTCTGTCTTCTTTTAATGATAACTATAAGTATTTACTGACATGTATAGATATTTTGTCGAAATATGCATGGGTCATTCCATTAAAAGATAAAAAAGCTCCAGGCATTAAACGAGCTTTCGAAAAAATATTTTCGGAACGTAAACCGCAATTTCTGCAGTGCGACGATGGGAAGGAGTTCACAAATAAGCTTGTACAAGATTTCTTTAAAAAACAGAAGGTTCACTTTTTCACAACCAATAACTCCACAAAAGCTTCTGTAGTAGAACGCTTTAATCGTACACTTAAAACGAAAATGTGGAAATATTTTACTGAAAAGAATACAAAGAGATATATTGATGTAATCGATAAATTAACTCACAGTTATAACCACACGTGGCATCGTAGTATTAAAATGGAGCCAGCATCAGTAAACTTCGATAACCAAAGTCAGGTTTGGAAAACATTGTATGCAAACAACAAAATATCTCCAATGAAATCTGACCTGAAATTAAACGATACCGTTCGTATAAGTAAGGAGAAACTACGTTTTGAGAAAGGATATGAACAAAATTGGACAAGAGAAATTTTTACGATTTATAAAATCATAAATCGAGTACCTGTTGTCTATAAATTAAAAGATCTAGCAGGAGAAATCATTAAAGGAACTTTTTACAAGCAGGAACTACAAAAAGTTTCGGATTCGGGTTTTTACCCCGTGGAAAAAGTGTTGAAAAAAAGAAAACAAGGGGGGAAAATAAAATACTTCGTGAAATTTCTGGGATATCCTGAAAAATTTAATGCATGGGTTGAAGATGTCCGAATGATATAAATAGAGTACTCATCATACTTACCGTTTCATTTCATCTAAAGATGTCATTCTACATCACACTCATCAGCGATAGCTCTGTAAGCTTTTTCCCAAATAATAAAATATCGCAGTTTACAACTCAACTGCCCACTCCCATAAATTTAAACGGTGAATGGGAAATGGCTTTGGTCGATTTCATTTACCCGCATACATGGTATAACGTTAGAAATGATAATAATTTGTTTGGTTTTGACTTGGGGGATGGAAAATTTGAAGGTAGGAGAGTTCCTCCTGGATGTTATGAAACCATACCTGATCTCATTAAAAGTATGACGATACCCTCACATAAAAATAAAATTGAATTTCATTTTCACCCTGTTACGAAAAGAGTTACAATCAAGACAGATAAAAAATCGAAAGTAGTTCTTCATGAAGGTCTAGCAGAACTTTTAGGATTTGAGCCCGGGGAATTTTCAGGATTGCAACATAGTCCTTTTGTGGCCGACCCAAAGTCGTCGTTTCCCGTGATGTATGTATATTGTGATCTCGTGGAGCCTCAAATAGTAGGGGATGTTCAAGCCCCTCTTCTAAAAATTGTTTCTGTTGAAGGAAGCGATGGCGAAATTATTAATGCTCATTATCCGAGACCATTGTATGTACCAGTTATCCGTCAACATTTCCAAACTGTACAAATAGATATTAGACTTCATTCTGGAGATTTAGTGCCTTTTGAAAGAGGTAAAGTTTTTGTAACGTTGCATTTTCGTTTACGACAAATCATATAAAAGAGCTTTACGTTTAAATTAGTCTCATTTTCCTTCTTGATTGCGATAAAGAAAGATCAACAAAATGTTGGTGCCTTATACATGTTGTACACAAAAGTTCGAAGATTATTATGCAGGGCAAACAGGAGATGGGTTGCCTTACTATCGCGGAACAGTTTTGCAGAGAGGATACGGTATAGGCGGATTTTTTGCTAAATTGTTTCGTAGTGCGATGCCATTTTTGATAAGTGGTGCCAAAACTATTGGAAAAGAAGCATTACGAACAGGCACTATGGTTGCAAATGGTGTGATATCAGGTGAAAATTTTAAATCGTCTCTCAAAACACGATCAAAAGAAGCCGGAAAGAAATTAGCGAGAAAAGCAGTTGAAAAAGCGGATCAAATGATTGGCCATGGAAAGCTTAAAAGAAAGCGAAAACCTGCGAAACGCATCATTTCATCGAAAGCACGGAAGGTGCAAGGACGTGATATTTTTGACTGTTAATCTATACATTATACTATGGCTTTCCTTTTAAAGGACTCTCCCGAATGTGCTAAATCAGAATTAGAATTATTTCATCTCCCTCCTACTCAAACAGTTATTGAAAGAGGCCAATGGGTTGAATTTCACCCACTTTCCAATGTTTCTGATGGAGGGCCTGTGGAATTTAATGTTTCTGGAAGCGGAGAGGACTACCTTGATTTATCCCAAACTCAGTTATATGTCAAAGTAAAGATTTTGAAAAAGGATGGCAAACCCATTCCGGATAAATGTAAAGTGGGACCCGTCAATCTTTTTTTGCATTCCATGTTTTCCCAAGTGGATATTAGCCTGAACGATAGACTCGTTTCTTCAAGCAATAATACTTATCCATACAGAGCCATGATAGAGAAATTACTGAATCACGGGTACGATGAAAAAACTTCTCAACTTTCCTCAGAATTATTTTTTAAAGATACTGCTGGTCGTATGAATGTTGTGGATCCGGCAGATGCAAATCCCAATGAAGGATTTAGTAAACGAGCCGAAATGACTAAACAGAGTGCTTCGGTTGATATGATTGGTCGATTGCATCTGGATATGTTTCATCAGCAAAGACTCCTCCTTAACATGGTGGATGTGAAAATTAAACTGATTCGTAGTAAACCAGAGTTTTGTTTGTTAGCAGGCGAAGGAGAGTTTAAAGTTTCCCTGGAACACGCTTCCTTATTTGTTCGTAAAGTACGAGTAAGTCCTGGCGTTGTTTTAGGACATGCTAAAAGCTTAGAAAAAACATCTGCCAAATACCCTATTAACAGAGTGCTTTGCAAATCATATTCCATTCCTACCGGCAATATGAGTTTTGTTCAAGATAATATTTTCACAGGTCAGATGCCCAATCGCATCGTGATCGCCTGTGTGGATAATGACGCATTTAACGGCAACTATAAAAAGTCCCCTTTTGAGTTCAAGCATTACAATATTAATTTCATAGGCGTCTATGTCGATGGTCAACCCGTTCCTCATAACCCACTACAACCTGACTTTGAAAACAATTTGTTTATTCGAGCTTATGAGAATTTATTTTCGAATGCAGAAAACAAAGGTTTGTACCTTTCGAGATCAGAATTTTCACAGGGATATTCATTATTTTGTTTTGATCTGTCACCTGATTTATGTGACGGATCTCATCTTAATCTTATCCGTCATAGTAATTTAAGATTAGAAATCAAGTTCGGAACGATTTTGGCACAAACAGTCTCTTTGTTGGTGTATGCTGAATTTGAAAATCTAATCGAAATCAACAAATCTCGAAATATTCTGTATGATTTTGGAAATTAATGAATTCCTCGCAAATTCATAAAATTTTGTCTCGTGATCCTGTTACGGCGAGATATTTTGCAGGCGTTTTTCCTTCTGATAAAATACCTGATATTCAAAACTTTCCCTGTGCCTTAGTGATCAATACCGATAAACATGACGAAAAAGGATCCCATTGGATAGCAATTTACGTTCAAGATAAGAAAACTCTGGACTTTTTTGATTCTTACGGACTTTCTCCCGAAACCTATGGAGAAGACATTGCAAGATTTGTCAAGCAATATCCTCGGTTGCGTTGGAACAAGACAACGTTTCAAAGTTTAACGTCCAATGTCTGTGGACAATATTGTATTTACTTTCTTGTAAAACGATGTCAAGGACTTTGTATGAAATCGATTACCAATGTATTATCCAGGAAGAAGAATGATTTTCGAATGTATCAATTTGTCAAAAAAAGATATGGTGTAAACATGATTTTTAAAAAATAAAAATTATTTCTCTTATTTTAAGTGTAATCAATGTTTCTTAAAACTCATCCAGGTTAGTGGATTACATAAACAAAAATCATATTCATATGTTTTTTTATAAAAAATATGCATGCTTAAGATTTTTTTTTCCATTAAAATCGTAGAAGTTTTATTATTTATATTTACTAAACAATAATTCGTCAAAATAGTCAAAAACTATAAAAATATAAGCTTTTACTCATTATTGTCATTTAAAGCATGGAAATACTCAAGTTAGTACATCCTTCTACTGTCCTTATCAGCGGGCCGACAGGTTCGGGTAAAAGCTTTTTTGTTAAAAAATTAATTGATTACAAATATTTTCAGCCCATGCCCGCACGCATAATATACTGTTATGGAAGCTATCAACCCCTTTTCAATTTAATGAAACATGTACAATTTGAAGAAGGTTTACCGTCGAATCTTAACTCTCTAAAAGATGCTTTAATTATCATTGATGATTTGATGTCAGAATTATCTTCTGATGTACGACTGAGCAAACTTTTCACGAAAGACAGTCATCACCGAAATCTCTCAATCATCTTTATAACTCAAAACTTGTTTCATCACGGTAAAGAAATGCGAAATATTAATTTAAACTCTCAATATATGGTACTATACAAAAATCCTCGAGATAAAAGCCAAATAATGCATCTATCCAGACAAATGTATCCTGGTAAATCTAAGGCTTTTCAAGAAATTTTTAATGACGCTACTGCATTACCGTTTAGCTACTTATTCATTGATTTAAGGCCTGATTCTTTTGAAAGCTTGCGCATGCGCACAAGTATATTTCCTGGTGATAAACATTACGTGTATGAGCTTCGATGAGCCATTTGTGTAGAGTGAGTCATCCAGTGAGCATGTCATCCGTCATTGTTGAATTCGAAGGTTTTCAAATTAATTCGAGTGAATTTATTATCAAAGAACTTGCATTTTTTGAAATTGATAATGAATATCATGCCCGTTGGAGCTTTCTTCCACCGCATCCTTGGGAGCAGTTACCCATCGCAAAAAGAAAAACATTTAACTGGTTGACTCGGTACCGTCATGGTTTGCAATGGAATAGTGGTGATTTGCCTTATTCAGCATTAGAACTTATACTTTCATCATTATTTTTATCTCATAAGAATGTTTACACGAAAGGACTAGAAAAAACAAAGTTTTTAGAACGGATGTCTGGACGAAAGATTTTGAATCTGAATGACTTTAAGTGCCCCAATATTAATCTATTAAATGTTTCAGAGGTAAACTGCCCAAGTCACAAACCCTGTTTTAAACACTGTGCTTTAACGAAAGCTTTTACCTACGGTAAACATATAAAAGAGAGATTAAGTTCATCGACCATCATTTGAACTCAGGATGTCGACCGTGGAACATCTGAAATTGTTAAGCAAGACGAAGCAAAAAGCAGCCTTTCTTAAAAAGTGTCCTAATAGTATTATAAAAGGTGTCTGTGAATGCGCCTTAAATCTTTTAAAGGGCAACATACCTGTTTCTAAACGTCAAAAAAATAGATTAATAGCTTATAAAAGAACATTGCGTCGTCTGGGAGACAAGAAAGTACCTTTGTTTAAGAAAAGACGACTTCTCGTTCAAAAAGGAGAAGGATTTTTGTCTATACTTATTCCCGCTGCAGTATCAGTGCTCAGTACGTTGATCAATGGAGCTCGCTCGTAAATTCAGACTTGTTCCAGCTGACAGAGATCAAGAGTTTTCCGATGAGCATTTAAGTGATTTAGACAGACAGATTCAGACTATTTTGAAAAGAAAAATAGAGGATGATGAAAAAGCTAAGCTTTATACACAGATTTTGCAAAAGTTTGTATTATTCCCAGATATGAATGCAGTCAAACCCCCGGAAGAACAACTGCCCCAGAAATCCTTTGAAAAATCTCCTGATATAGAAAACGAAATTCTAAGTTCTGTCCCTATTAAACAAAAGAAAACTGCTGTTAAAATAATGGAATTTTTAAAACAAAATAAAATTTCCTGTTCAGAAAGCAGAGAGTTGAAAATCGATGATACTGTAATTAACGGATCAGATTTTGTTCAACTAGTCGGATTTTTACTGAGAGACAGAAGTCAAAAACCTGTTGCTTTTGACCAATTTCAAGAACTTTTAAAGAAAATTAGCTTCCCTCAAGAATTTATAAAAAACAAGTATTTGAAGTCTGAACCGAAAACTATTTTTGCAAGACCTGAACCCCATCATAGAAAACGAAAATCATCTCAGCACGCCACTTTACCAATATCACCAATACCTTGGTTAAAAATGTAGAAAACTGTTTGAAACTTTACTGTATTTTATGAACCAAATAAAATTTTTATATTGTAAAATATTTATGCGTGCATCTATTTGTGTATTTTTTTATTTTGTAAGTCTGAAAACTTTTTAGAATAACTTTTCTAATATTTTCTTGAGAAAAGAAATTTTTTGAAAAGAATGCCCATAAAAACAAAAAAGAGCTTATGTGTTGTTCCCAGATTATTAAATTATGTTTGGAGATTAAAAAAAAAAATATGTTTTGGAAAAAGCGATTTAGGTTAAAAAGATAATAATTTTTTATGCTTAGAAAATAATACGTTTTGTAAAAAGAAATAATGTTTTGGGAAAAAAAAAAAAAAAAAAAATTTATGAAAAAAGTATTTTTTGTGTTTTAGAAAAAGAAAAATGCTTCGGAAAAAATATTTGTATGTTTTAGAAAAAGAAAAATGCTTCGGAAAAAAAAAAAAAAAAAAATATTTGTATGTTTTAGAAAAAGAAAAATTTATTTAAGAAAATAATTTTTTTTTTTAAGATTAGGGGGAAAATGTTTTTTATGTTTAAGAAAAGTTTTTTTTTATTATGTAAAAAAAAAAAAAAAGTTTTCTATTCTGGAAAAAAAAAAAAAAAATTTTATGCTTAGGAAAAAGTTTTAAGTTTAGTTTAAAAAAGTTTTGTGTTTAGAAAAAAAAGTTTTATGTTTTAGTATAAAAATGTATTCAGTAAAAAAAAAAAAATATATGAATTGGAAAAAAAAAAAAGTTTTATATTGAGTAAATTATTTTTGTGTTTAGGAATTAAGTTTAGTTTTAAAAAAAAGTTTTGTGTTTAGAAAAAGTTCATGTTGAATAAAAAAAAATGTATTCAGTAAAAGAGAAAAAAAAAATTATGTATTGAAAAGAAAAAAGTTTTATGTTTTATTAAAAAAAAAAAAAAGATAAGTTAAAGAAAAAAAGTTTTTTCATGAATTGTTATAACAAAAATACAAGACAAAAGCTTTTTTCATTTACACATTATTTATTCATCCTTCTCGATAATGATAAAAATACAAAAAATTATAAACTGTACAGAAAATCAACCAGTTCACATGATTTGACAAAGTTTGCATTTTTTTCACTTATGCATTTTAATCAAATGTTGAATAAACTTGGTGTCAACATTAAATGTTTTGTTACAGTGTTTACATTCGAAATTTCTGTAATGAACTTTTTTATGAAATAAAAAATCATGATCAGAGTAAAATATAACACCACAGTGTTTACATTTATATTCTTTTTGACGATGACTTTTTTTATGTTTAGTTAAAGCAGACTTTGTTGGAAACGAGTTAGAACATTTTTTTTCACAAACATGAAACTTCTTATGAGATCTCTTGTGAATTTTTAACAAATATTTTTCAGGGAGTTCTATATCACATTCATCGCATTGATATGTCTTATGAAATCTCTTACAGATTCTTAACGAATACTTTCTATAATATTCCATTCCACATTCGTCGCATTTATATGTAGTGGGTGTCTTGGAATGAGTTACACTATGTCGTTTTAAATCAGTACTTTGAATGAAAGTTTCACATTCAGAGGGCTTTTTAACCAAGTGGAATCTTTGATGTCTGGTTAACGCAATCTTTCTAGAGAAGCATTTTTGACATTGATTACAGGAAAAGGATGGTTGGGTTGATGAAGATGGTAATCTTCCACTATTCGAAACTTGCATCTCTTGGGTGGGTAAATCTGATTCCATATTCTTGAAGTAAGAAATTTCTTGTACAGCACTCACTTAAAGAACACCACTTAATGTCTTCACACGACGAAAAAACAATAAACAGTGTGATAAATTTCTACTGATTCACAAAAAATCTGTTAAATTCTAGGTGGCGCTACTGTTTTTTTTAAAATAATAGGATTGGTTTACAAAGTGATCTGATAATACGATATTATTTGGTGGATAAGGTTCATTGCTGTTATCCGATGTTTATCATGCCTTAATCATTTTTTACTAATCGATTATAAAATTTATGTGTAAATTAATAGAAAAAGAATCACTTATTTTCAACACAGTGATAAAACAGGAAAAAAAAAAAAAAAAAAAAAAAGTTTTATTTTTCATTAAAAAATACGTTCAGTAAAAGAGAAAAAAAAAATATGTATTGAAAAGAAAAAAGTTTTATGTTTTATTAAAAAAAAAAATGTATTCAGTAAAAAAAAAAAAGATAAGTTAAAGAAAAAAAAAGTTTCATTAAAAAATGTATTCGGTGAAAAAAAAAAGATAAGTTAAAGAAAAAAAGTTTTATTTTTCATTAAAAAATACGTTCAGTAAAAGAGAAAAAAATATGTATTGAAAAGAAAAAAGTTTTATGTTTTATTAAAAAAAAAAAAATGTATTCAGTAAAAAAAAAAAAGATAAGTTAAAGAAAAAAAGTTTCATTAAAAAATGTATTCGGTGAAAAAAAAAAGATAAGTTAAAGAAAAAAAGTTTTATTTTTCATTAAAAAATACGTTCAGTAAAAGAGTAATATGTAATAATAATAAAAATAATAATAATAAGTGATTAATAATAATAAGTGATTAATAATAATCAATAAGACTGTTTCAATCAATATTTTTAATTACAAATAAGCTAGATTAAATAATTTAAACACTTCGCACCATTTTCAGGTATTAAAAAATAATAATAATAGCAATAATAATTCTAACACACATGAAATGTATAAATAATGAAAAAAAGGTCTATGAAAAAACTCATTAATAAAAAAGTCTATGAAAACATACATTGATAATAATAAATTATTTATAATTATTTATTACTAAATATTTAAAAATAAAATAAAATTCAACAATACCCATTCGAAAACTAAATTCATTTCTCATAATTAATTGCAAAGTTATTACTTAAAAATAATAAGACATTCATTACGCAAATTCAAATAATAAATTATAATTACACAAAACTTTCATTAAACAATCAATTCAAAATTAATTGTAAAGTTCATTAAACAATCAATTCAAAAATAATTGTAACGTTATTAATTAAAATCTAAAACATTAATACATTCATTTCGCTAATTCAAATAATAAATTACAAGCCTACAAAGCCTTCATTAAACAATCAAACTTCTTAGATTCAACCACATCAAGACGCAAAGTCATATCTTCAGAACCCCCCATAACTTCAATTCATTCCTACTCTATCACAAGTAACTGATAGCATAACGGTTAACGCATCCGCTTCCTATGCGGACGACTCGGGTTCGATCCCCAGTCAGGGAAAAAAAAATATTCTTTTTCAATATTCTCAAAATGCTTCGGCATTAGTTCACAGAAGTCCGATAGATGGCGACACTGAAAAATCAAACTTGAAAAAATTATTCAAAGTCCAAATCAAGTAGGGGAAAAAATGGGGGGAGGCACCTCGTCTAACAAGACGCTCTCAGCCAAAAACAACTCAACCGACCCTCGTCTAACAAGACGTCATCCTGATGACGTCACTTCCGGTTCCCTCCCCCCTTTTGATTGACAGCTGACCACGCCCCCCTGTGACGTCACTTCCGCCGCACCAAGTGCTGGGCTTACTACTGACGTTATTTGTGTTTTTATAGGATTTATGAATGTAATTCGCTTTTTTTACCAATTGCTGGACCTAATTCGCATTTTTTGTAATTTATGAATGTTATTAGTATTTTTTTGCACGATTCATGGAAGTGATTCGCATTTTTTGAGTGATTTATGAACTTAATTTACGCTTCAGCTTTCTGCTGCCAAAATTCGTGTTTTTTGAGCAATTTATGAACATAATTCCCATTTTACTACACGATTCATAGACATAATTTGTGTTTTTCATACAATTTCTGAACGTAATTCTCACTTTTTTAAACAATTCATGGACGTAATTCAAGTTTTGAGCGATTCATGGACATAATTTTGCAATTTTTATGCGATTAATGAATGTAATTTACATTTTACATGATTTATGGACATAATTTGCTATACTTATGTGATTCGTAGGCATAATATGCATCTTTTGAGCTTTTTATCGACGAAATTTGCGTTTTTTGATTGATTTATTGACGTTATTTGTGTTTTTATAGGATTTATGAATGTAATTCGCTTTTTTTTTACCAATTCTTGGACGTAATTCGCATTTTTTGCAATTTCTGAACGTTATTCGTGTTATTTTGCACAATTCATGGAAGTGATTCGCATTTTTTGAGTGATTTATGAACATAATTCACGTTTTTATGCAATTCATGGATGTAATTTGCGTTTTTTGAGTGATTCATGAACGTAATTCACATTTTTTATGCAATTTATGAATGCAAGTCGCTATTTTTATGAGTTTTATATCGGTAATTTCCGTTTCAGCTTTTTGCTGCCAAAATTCGTGTTTTTTGAGCGATTTATGAACATAATTTATGTTTTACTACACGATTCATAGACGTAATTTGCATTTTTCATACAATTTATGAATATAATTCTCGCTTTTTTACATGATTCATGGACGTAATTCACATTAAGCAATTTGTGGACGTAATTCCCATTTTTTATGCAATTTGCTTTTTTTTTTTTTAGCGATTCATGGATGTAGTTCACAAAAACACCCCCTTGGCTGTGCCACTGACAACAAAATCTTATGTTGGTGCAAGGAGTAATTTATTCATAGACATGAGAAAAAAGTTTGACAACAAACCAAAAAAAAGTACAATACGGGATTTTTACCTGGCATTCTCATAAAATTTTGAATATACCCTGCCTCCCTCCTCTAATTCATAAGTTTTCATACATTCTATATTATATTCCATATTAAGAAGGCGCCACTTGTCTAGTTTTTTTTTTTTTAATCAGAACGCGTTATTAGCATTTTTCATTCAGGTAGAATTTATTTAGAATAGAATTGATAAAGAAAATGCACAAATTGAAAACCATTGAACAGACATGATAGAATCATTACGTATATTTCATGATTTTAATAATCCACATGGATGTTTCTTGTTATGCCAATACAATCTTGCAATGTCTTAATATACAATGAATAAAGTCTGCAATAAAGTTAACCAGAGAATCTTGCAATGGATTTTTGCCGTCGCTTATTCAAATTTACTTAAGAAGAATCGAGTTAATGAAATGTTGTATAAATGTTACTTGTTAGCTTTATAGATTACTAGGTACTACTAGGTTATCCCGTCGACCAAAAAATTATCGCCAAACTATAAGATTAAATTCCAATAATGGATGATTGTGAATGTCACATTCAATGACATTAAATACAATTTGTATATTTAAAATGTCATGATTTTTATTTCGACTTTTTATTAATATTTTACTAATTATTTGTTTTTTCATTATTTAAAATAAAAAAATATGTGATTATGTATAATTTGGCGAAATTGGTCGACGGAATAACAGTAGTAGCGATTACTAAAATATTTCAAATTGAAATAATTTATGAAACTGAAAATGTTTTAGCCAACATTTCACTTAAGTTTAAAACAAGCAATATATAGAAATTGTAAAGTCCATCAAGTGTGTGTACTTTACAATTTTCATTGTTGGGACCAGACATTGCACAAATATGTGCTCATCTTTTGTTTACATTTTTAAAAAGAGTAATTTGAATGTAATAATGTACTAGAAATCATAATGAATGCTTATAATAGAGTATAATACAGTCAACTCTGTGAAATTCACAAAATGTATTATCTGCAAAACATGCTAAAATGCAAACATTGAAAAGTGTTTTAACACTTAAACTCAAAGATAACAGATATGCAATAATTTTATTTTCATGAAATGACAAATTTTAATAAAATAAACTGGGATTTAAGAAAATTCATGTATTTTGTACCCTGTATTTAAAAACAATACTTTAAGCAAGCCAGTAAGTTTCCGTTTATTAATTATAATTAATGCAAACCTATTCTTTGCTCAAGCAGCGAAAAAATTAAAAAAATAAACAATTTTACCTCTATATATTTTTTGTTTATCAAACAATACACATAAAAAGTTCCTTGGCGAAGGAGAATAAACTGCATTTCACCCAAAATTACTGACAACAAAACAAAATGCAGTCCAGATTTTTAACTGGCATTCTCGTAAAATTTTGAATATATCCTGCCTCCACACTGTAATCCATAAGTCTTCAAAAATACAAGCAAAAAACTTTATTGCAAAGTTACACTTTCTGTATTAATTACTAATCCATTGCAAGATTCTCCGGTTAACTTTATTGCAGAGCTTATTCGTTGTATATTGACATTGCGAGATTCAATTGGCGTAACAAGAAACAACATGTGGATTATTAAAACCTGAAAATTACTTAATGATTCTATCTTGTCTGGTTTATATTTTTTAATTCGTGTATTCTATATCAATTTAATGGACATTATGTAAGAATATTACTACCTGAATGAAAAATGCTCCGTGTAACGTGCCGCGTTCGGGTTCGGATTCAAAACAAAACTAGACAAGTGGCGCCCCTAGGCGTATGAATACATGACTTTCCAACAACAAATAATTTAAAATAATTTTTGTTTGAAAACTTAAAAAAAAATCATAAGTCGAAAGTATATTGAATATGTATAATTAAAAAATATTTTCCTATTTTAAAAAAGGATTCAAAATATTTTTTCCACAAAATGCAAAAATATCCAATGTAAGAAACGTAATATTTTCTTCTTACGAAAAATAAAGGCAAAATAAATAGAAATTTGATTTAGTATATATTTATTGAATGTTTTAAAGCACATGATAAGATGTTTTTGTAGTTTAAAAAACATTTATTGCTTCGATTCGGGTGTTTTAACTGTGACCATAAGTACATAAGGTTTTTCACTCAGTCTCCGTCTGCTAACCCATAGAATAACATGTAATCCGCGAGCTAATATAGTCCAATTTTCCAAGACCAATATATAACAAACAAGAGTTTTCCTAGAAACAAGGCAAGTCTTATTACCTCTATCTTAAAGAGATTCATATTATATATAAGTTTTAATAAAATCTCCCAGCCCGTTTCCTAGATCTCATTATCAGGAACAAACACCATCGATTACAGTTTTAAAATGGTTATCGAGATCTAAAAATATACGGCACGTAGAAATGTAAAAATTATAGGATAGGATTAGACTGGGAATATAAGACTATATTAAAAAAATTGGACCATTCTGACCAATATTTGCTGAGTTATTAGAAGGCGGCTTTTCCGATTTTCTTTGATGTTGAGTTAGCTGTATATATGAAGTTCCGCATCTACCGTTATGACGATGGTAGGTTTAAAGCTGCGTCACTTGAAGGCTGCCGCCTTCTATGATAAAAATTTAAGTTTTAACCTAAAAAATTGACAAAAAAAAAAAAAAAAAAAAAAAAAAAAAAAGGAGAGAGAGAGAGAGAGAGAAAGAGTATATAATATATGAACGTGTATACTCTTTCTCTGTCTCTCTCATAAAGAAAAATTACAAACAAAACACAATATAAAACACACGAAGCAAAATAAACTATGCAAATATACATTTATTCAGATCTAAAAATTTACAAATATATTTACAATGAAATCATTAATTGCTCAAACTCATTTTGTTCTTCTGAAACATACATTTTTTCAACACTTTTAAACAATCCTTTTACATCAACAGCATCGAAAAATTCTTGTTGACCAATTACAAAATTAAAATCAACATTTAAGTTTTTCAGCACAATATCTTTAGCTACATCACTCAAGTTTATTTGAAATAATGCTAGATCAAAGTATTCAGCAAATTTGTCGGTTCTACTTTTAGACATGCAATCGTGCATGAACTCTACTTGATAATTGTCTCTACATCCACAACAGTTTATAAGTTCGGTAATTTTAAGGGTAACAGAATCACACAAGCACTTACCCAAAGATTCAATCAGTTGAAGAAATCCGTCACAAGATGAATCAGGTTTAAAATCCAGATTTGGGTTATTTATTTCTTTAGTGATGTTATGAAACAAAGTGTACGTAATTAGATCACTTTTCACACATTCAGTTATAATCTCCTTGTTAAAAGCGAGTTTACCGAACTCGCATCCTCTCAGCACAACATGTTCCGGCACAAACTGCATACTCAGGTTTTTCCTCTGAAACATTCTTTGTAAAACAAACAGTTGAAAGCCGTCTTCCATTTGTTTGGACACAGATAAGTCTCTCTCAATCACATAAACTTTATCAGATGATCTGTGGTTTAACATACTGTTTACTTCACCACAGAATGAAAGCCACACTTTAGGAGAAAGGGAAATTCCATCTTTCGTAGGGTGATAAAAACCATCTTCATCACAAACATATCTTCTCACATGAACTCGTGTTTGTCCAAGAAAATTAGACACTTTTACGAAAATTTCACCTCCTAGATGGATCATATCTTTAGGCAAAGAGTCCAGAGCGTAGGCACCATCCTCGGACGGAATTACACGAACATTCTCGATTAAAGTCTTTCTAGCACCATTCTTTTCATTTTTAATTGCTAAGTCCTTAGCAGCTTTCTTTCGCATTCTAGATTCTAAATTACAGATATCAGTACTAAACCTTTTCATTTTAAAACTTTTGTTAAAGATCTGCACAAATACTTTTAAAAAATCCGCAATTCACCAAACGATGCTACACTCACAAGAAAAATCCAAGCAACTGACGAATGCAACTGTTGCCATTGGCTGCATAACAAACTTTTTCATTACCGGTTACAGTTAATGGTCATTAAACAACTCAACCTTACATTTAGTTACAGTTAAAACGAGTTTTTGATAAAAGAAAACAACTCAACTTTACAAAACAAAGGTATTTCCAGAGTTCTGACATGCGTGCATGATGTCATTGTCACGTGGTTCAGCGTTCGAGTTCTAACATGAACGAGACTGCTCAGATATGAATGAGAGACTCAAAGGCAACGTTATCATTATTGTTACAAAAGAAATCTCTTAAAAGTAATATTAATTAAAAAAAAACTTTTAATTTTTAATTACACACGAATAAAAAACATATGATATTAAAAATGAACTATTAAAAAATCCATGTATGTTCTAGCATAAAAACATATTTAATCTCGTTATGATAAAGTCACATGACCCCCTCATTAGTGTTACAAAAGAAATCGTTAAAAAGCAATATTAATTAAAAAACTTTTACAAAAGAAATCTCTTAAAAGTAATATTATTTTAAAAACTTTTAATTTTTAACTACACACGATTAAAAATATATATATAAATCATATTAAAAATAAACTATTAAAAATCCATGTATGTTCTAGCATAAAACATATTTCATCTCTTTATGATAAAGTCACGTGACCCCCTTCCCCCCCTCCCCCTCCTGAAAAAAATGACTGCGTTCAACCGTCGAAAAAAATTGACCCCTCATCTTATAGCTCAGACACGCCCCTGATGATTTGACAGGTAGATTTCCCCTCAAACTCCATTGACCCCTCGTCCCGGAGTATGCCTTCGGACACGCCCCCTTTTGATTGACAGGTGGACACGCCCCCTTCTATTGTGTACACTGAAGAGGTACGTATACTACTACTGCAGATTACTAAGAAAAGTTACAAATGGTTGTTTATTAACCTAATAGCTTTTTGACTAGTTTTTAATTGGTCCTGGCTCCATAATCTATGATAATATCTTTTTGTACAAATTTTAAAATATGTCTGTTTCTACATTCATGAAAAGAAGATTAGAGAAGGTCTTGGTTTAACCCTTTATCTACCGACGGTACTTATAAGTAATATAAAAATTACTTATTGTAAAATTCTTTTAATGCGTCAATTAGTTGTAATACTGTTTAGAATGAGTTACAGACGCATGACTTTATTTTGTTCCAAAAGCATTACTGGTTATACAAAACAAAAATATTTTTAAAAAGATGATTTATTTTGCCTGTGTATATTTTCAGCTTTCTTGGCGCTCAAGGAGGGGGTGGTGATTTTTCAATTCGGATATATTCCTATATTTATATTGTAAGAACATCATATTTTTACATTTTGTAATTCTACAAAACTAAGAAAACAATTTAAAATAAAAGATTTCAGTGGGGTTATAAACATTACACAAAATCCCTGTTAATTCAAATTTAATTAATCCTTCTAAATCCTTCAATCCTACTAAAATCCTACAAAAATTTCTAAAATGATTATGTAAATCTTTTAATTTAGTTTAAACAATTTGCGTAAAATGGTTTAGAATGTAAAATTTTCATGAATTCATAATGCGGTAGGGGAAATGCATAAAGAGTTAAAATACACTGCACAAAAAAAAAAAAAAAAAAAAAAAAAAAAAAAATAGGAGAGTAAGCAAAAAATTGAAGAGGAGACAACCATGAATGAGCATAAAATAGAGAGTACATGTGTATTAGAGATGGGAAATAGAGTTACTTTTGGTTAACAGGTTACATCGTTCCACATATTCACAGGTAACAGGTTTCAACAACCTGTTATTTTTGTAATGTATAACTAATCGATGAGCCTATGCCCTCGGTTTTAATTAGATGGCCTTTAATTAAGGTATCTTGAATAACTTTTATACATAAGTATAGACGTTGTTTTAGTTCAGATAAACCTACGCCTTTAAAATCAACTTGGGGTTAATAATTTAATTTTTGCAAGATAAAAACTTATTTAGCTGTGATACTTTGCAGTTCACACATTATTAGCGTTTTCTTGCACTAAAAATGCGTTTTTCCCTGTTGAAAATTCATAAGTATCATAACTCAGTAAGTTTTGGCAGTAAAAGAATAATTGTTTTACTTGTTAAAACACATAAAAACTTTTTTAAAATAAAAGTTATAGGAAATTTTATAACTTACTGAACACATAAAATATATAATTTCTTAACAATTTAAAAAATAATTATTTTAATTTAAATTGATATTTATATGATGCAGAAGAAAATTTAAAACATTTTTGCAATTGGTACAATGCCTCTAAAACTGACGGTTTAGAAATTAACTTTTTGTAACCGATAATAAGAAATATCCTCCATAAAAATTAACACCGTTTTAACAACCCGATTTATCAAAAAAGAAAGAAAAAAAAGTGGATTTTTATTTGTTGGTACATTGACTAGAAGTTGGAATTTCGACATCCCTGAATCCATATCTATCAATGCATATTCATTCAAAGCTTATCCCACATGAGCACGAAACATTATTTATACATTTTTAATCAAATGTCACTTATTCAGCAAATTTCGTATGTGCAAGTATGTATTTAAAATTATTTACAATTGCATTAAAATTAAGTGTCCTTACCAGGCTATTTTTCTTTTTATTTTCTAACAACGCAATAATGAAAAAAAAATAGTAATAGTAATAAACTCTTGATAATATATATATATATAGCGCCAGAATGCCCACTCCCCTCTCCCAAATACCATAAGTACATAGTAATATCCCTTTTAAATATTCAAACTCAAAGATTGCTACCGTTTTACCCATCTAACTACACCAACCAAAGATCCGTGCGATAAAATAGCTTTTTAGCAACAATTAAATCCGTAAATCTCTTCAATTCCACTTTTCAAACAGAGATTCCGTCCTATTAAATGTATGACCGAAGATGGCCGACATTACCTCCTTGCTTTTTAATAATCTACACGTGTCAATCACTAACTTCTTGAAACATTATTTATACATTTTTAATCAAACGTCATTTATTCAACAAATTTCGTATGTGCAAGTACACATATTTAAAATTAATTTTAATTGCATTAAAATTAAGTGCCCTCACCAGGTTAATTTTCTTTCTTTTTTTTTTTCAAAAAAATACAATTACAGAAATAATGTTTTCCAGTTCTTATTTTCTAACAACGCAATAATGACAAAGTACTAATAAAAATAATAAACTCTTGGTTAAAAAAAAAATAAATAAAAAAATAAAAAAAAATAAAAAATAATCGTAGCGCATGAATACCCTTCCCTTCTCCCAAATATCATGAGTACATAGTAATATCCCTTTTAAATATTCAAACTCAAAGATTGCCACCGTTTTACCCATCTAACTACACCAACCAAAGATTATGTCCCATACGATAAAACAACTTTTTATCAACAATTAAATACGTAAATCTCTTTAATTCCACTTTTTAAACAGATTCCTTCCCTATAAAATTATGACCAAAAGTGGACGACATTACCTCCTGGCTTTTTAATAATCTGCAAGTATCACTCACTAACTTCATATACTCTAAATTAAAAACACATTTTTTTCCACTTCACTTTCGGTATTCTAAACATTTTTTAAAAATAAAAGCAGTTTTCATTATTCCAACCATTTTTTTCAATAAATATAGTTTTCTAAAAACTGATTCTATTGCTTTAACCCCTCCGCGACGGAAGCCTTTTACAAAATTTTTAATGTTTTGTCACCAGTTTTTAAAACCAGAAATTTGTACCTTATTAAATCGAGAAAATGCTCCGATTGAATGAGGCAAATTTTACAGTAAGATTTTACTCGTGGGGATAAACAAGGAATCTTAAGCCTATTTGTGGCACGTCTATGTGTCGCTCGTCCCCAAGGGGTTAATCTTTGTAACTGTGAACGTTATAAAAATAAAATAATCATACTGTTTGTGAACAACCAATAGTTTTTGAGAGGTTTTATCACCTGAACTTTTAAGATAGCAAAAGGAGGACAATGATGTCTATGATTGGCTCCCTTGATTAGACCAAAAGGATTTTTAATGTCATCGACAATGATGCGTCAAAAGGAAAGTCTCGTACTTTTCTTTCGCCATTTTTTTCACTCTCTCTGTTAAAAGTGTTTTAATGCTGTTGCGGATTTTTTTTCTCCAGTAATAGAAATTCTTTGTCTAGAATTCAAGTAGACTTATAAGTTGGTAAACAGATTTTGTGTAACTAAACTTTTATTAATTTACAAATATGAATTCCTAAAATAATTTTCAGCCTTGCTATTTGTTTCTTCTAGATAGAGAGATAGATCTCTCTATCTATGTTCATGGTTAAGGGGATTCTTCACACGATGATCAGATCGAAAACGAAGAGCGTGACCTCTTGTGTGAAAAGGAAGAAGATCCCCAGCTCAGCCTTTTTACCCTTCTTACAATATTGTTTACATCCGCTAAGAGCTGACCACTGACCAGGAAAAAAAATAGTTCTTCTATTTACCCCGCTCGGTTTCCGCGAAACTAATTTCTTGTATTTTTATCATGCAGGGAGATGGGAGAAGTTAGAGTTTTGCAGACATTTGATCCAAAGAGGGGGGAATTGAAGACACAATTTTTACATAAAGATAAAGAGAGGAATAAAGAATGCGAAAATACTTATTTTTAAGACCTTTGAAGCAATTGTTATGTTCGCTATTTTTAATTGACCACAGAGTTATTTTACTGTGTTGAATGTTGTAATTGTTATAATTTACTGGCAGTAACATTATGCACATTAATGGGCTCGCGATAGCAATACAGTATTTTAATATTTCATGAAATTAACTATCAAGTAACAGATCAGTACGAATAATTAGCAATGAAAATGAATAAAACAGCGAAAATACGATAATGTAACATTGCAGGTATTTATTTCAGCAATATAATGTAGCCAGAAATTGAACTTTTGGAATAAATAAACTCTGCTATTGTTCAACAATAAAACTGGTTACAATGATTATTATAATGATAAATTATTAAATACACTGAATATTAAAAATATTTCTTAAAATAAGCTTTTATAATAATATTTAAAAGCAGTGGAAATAGTTTTTTCAACCAAATATAATAAAATAATATAATATATTTAAATATATTTAATTATAAAATATATTTAAATATATATATAAGTACACAAATAAAAGTGTGTTTTTTATGTACATTTTTTGCTTTTATTTCATTTCAAATAATGATTGAATTTTATACTCTCTATTTAAATCCATTGAGTTAGATGAGCACTGAAAATTTACAGCTTCAAAATTATAAATATTTATCCATAAATTTAGAACATTAAAATTATGATCTCAGATAGAGAGAAAAATGTACGATATATTTTACATTTAGTTAATAACCGGGAAAATTTAGATATTTCTCTGGACATACAGTCGAGCCTCTATATAACGAAATCCATCGTTCCAGTAAAAAATTCTTTATATAGAGAAATTCGATGTATAGAGTATGATGTTAAAAATAGTATTTAATGTGTAAATTTTGAACAAATATTATTTTTGATCTTTTTAATTAAGAATTTGAAATGTTTAAAAGTATATATTAACCTAACATTTTATTTCTTACTTATTTAAGCAGTTTCAAAAAAGAGAAAAGACATTTATTTGAAAGCTTAATGAAAATCAAATGAGGAAGACTTACATAAATTTCAGAGGAAGAAATCTGTAATTTTTTGTTGTTTTGATTTTAAAATTACAATTGTTACGCTCTCAAAAAAAATTCTCAAATTTTAGCAAGGAATGAAAAATTGTAGTTGATATTTTCCTCCATTTGAAGGTCTCTCTTATGTGCTCTCATTGATTCCTCTCTTATATGTGTAACAATTCAATTGACTGTGTTTTGAGAAGGATGTTGAAAGGTGTGTGGGAGGTGGGATGAACTTGTTAGATTTAAAGAATAAGGAGAGAAGTAATATTTATAAAAAAAAAAAAACCTCTCCACTGAACGATAAATCAAAAATAAGTGATGGAAAATTGATTCCATATGATTTCGAAGCTTTTTTAAAACTGAATAAATTAAGATCAATTTATGAAAAAATTCGTTATATGGAGATAGATATTTCGCTATAGAGAGTCTGTTTTTAATGTAATCATGCGAAAAGGGGACCGTTCTTACTAAAAATTCGTTATATGGAGAAATTCGATGTATGGAGTTTCGTTATATAGAGGTTCGACTATATTTAGTTCGGTATAGCGCTGTATGATTTTTAAAATGCATCATGCATTTTTTTAAATGCGTTGGCGAATTTTACTGTACCAGGGATGATTCTATTCCGATATTTCCCAAAATTTCAGGCATTCAGTAATGAAAATTATCAAATATCGATCATCAGCCTGCAAATTTTAATGATATTAATCTTGAATGTATCATTTTTTGCTAATACTTACATCTCGAATTCCCATACTCAGGTATACCTTTTCATGCTCCTTTTTTGCTGCGAGGGGGGGGGGGGGGGATTTTTTTATTTCAAATAAAAGATCCGAAAAAGGCTTATGGGTTGCACGAATTATACATATATATATATATATATATATATATATATATATATATATATATATATATATATATAATAAAATAAAATAAAGTAAAAAAATAAAAAGATTGTAAAAGATAATAAAAACATCTGTGCAATAATTCCCCGTCTGCCTTAAATTGTTACCCAGAAATTAATTCTTTCATGTATATGTATATATATGTATATATATGTATATATATATATATATATATATATATATATATATATAGAAATAGAAAGAGAGACTTAATTTTCATCTAAATCTGTAATAGTTCGACTTTTAAAAAAATTCTTAAGTGTTAATGGAAGAAATTCCGTATTTCTTGAAATGACCGTAAAAAAAAAACCTTGTGAATTTTTTCAGAGATCTCAGAGACAAAAAAAATTTTTCTTTAAATGATTTTGTACCAGTATAAATTTTTAATAATGATTTCGTTTTCGGACTACAATATATAATTGAATCCATATAATTCAGAAATATGCAAAGATCTAGATTCTTGTCATATAAGAAAGACTTTTGGGTCGGGTTGGATTAACTTTAATTATTTTGAATTCGGGTTCATCTTGGTTTTTAAAGAATCTTGATTATTTTCAAATAAAAAAGCGTATATCAAAACTTCTTCTGTTTCATAAAAAAAACTAAAAAATCGGCATAAAAAAAGATTAAAAATTCTAAATTAAATTAAGAACAATTTACCTTATTAAACTAAAATATAGAAACTCATTTCCTATGAACGTCATGAAATGCAGTAACCTGCCAAAAATGGGTTCTCGAGTCGATGTAAATACTCGAAACACACACACAAAAAAAAAAAAAAAACATTTTCTTTGATCGGGAATCCGTTACTAGTGAATTTTTTTCACAATTTGTCTCGAATATCAATTTTACATGCAAAATGAACATTTAAAGAGTTGATTATATTTAATTTGTACTTTTATCTGAAATATTATTTTATTTATTTTATTTTTTAAATCGGATTTAAACGAACCGACACACAAATCGCTGATTGAGTTGGGCTCGCTAAAATCTGGTTGCTCGACTCTATGCAGAATTTCAGATCGGGTAAATTTATTTTTCTGGGAATCAATTTCCCTTTATTTAGTAAGTACTTTTGTAATCATTAGAATTTTAATTTGTAATCATTCTTCAATGATTCAAAATAAATCTCAATAAAATCACGCATCCACTCGGATAAACCGATATTTCCACATGTCGAGTTTCTTCCTTTTTCCATAATTACATTTGTGATTACTTTTCTTTTTATTTATAATTATCCTTGAACTGAATAAAAATACTTAAAAAACATTTTTTACAGAGAGCTTTCGTTTCTTATTTTTTTCTTTTTTAATAAAATATTTAAGAAGGTTTATTTTTTATGTCGGCCAATTATCTACACTAGGGATATAGGCCCTGGAGGAGAGTGCCCTTTGTGTGGGGGTCTTTCTAAGGGAACCTAACCTGTAATTACGCAAGGTATGGAGAAAAATCACAAAAACTCCGAACGGTCAGGCCGACGCCGCGATTGGGTTCGAACCCAACTAGTCTGTCTACCAGTTGAGAGGTCAGAACCTCTCAGCCACTGGTGGATATATTTAAAAGGGAATTACGGTGTTTTGAACAATTGTAAGAAGGTTTTCAATATTGTTCCGTTCAATATTGTTCAATATTGTTAATAAATCTAAAATAAAATAGTAAAGATAATACTTTATAAACCTTTTTTCCATCATAAATGACTGAATTTATGTTTTAAAAATGAAACCTTTTTTAATCAGTAATGAAATTCGTTATTTGTTTTTATGTATACAAACGATAACAAGAGTTGATCAGTAAATGTTTTCTACAATTTTAAAATTAATGGTAAGAATAATATATAAATTTACAGAACCGTATATTTTAGACTATGTAAGTTTTTTTAAAGAAAAAATTTGCAAGTCTTAATTCATAATAGTTTTGAAATCTGGTTTCATTAATAACTGAGAATTAATCCAGACATTTTTTCAGTTAAAACAAAAATAAATGCGAATCTTGCACATTTTAAACTAGCCACCCAGCGAAAACTTGAAATGTATCTTTGAAATTACAAAAATGTTCATAGTATTTTGGGACAGATCATTGCATTTTATTAAAATAACATAAAATAAAATTATTTTTTGAAAATATAAATAAAATTTTGCCGCATAGATTTAACAATAGCATCCTTAAACTTTGATCCCTTCTAATTTAATTTGAAAAAAAAATTAAGTGTATATTAGATTAATACAAAAAACCCTTAACGGGTTAAAAGCTTGTGACGCAGCAGTTTATCTTACATCTCTAAGAATTTTAAATTTGGGACTTAAAACTAATGATATCAAAATTTATGTGACGCTATGCTATTAATATATATATATATATATATTAAAATTTATTCATTAATGCTTTATCATTTACATCTTTCATAATTTCAAAATATGAATCTTAAAAGTTATGATATCAAAATTTAAGTGACGCCTTGATGAGACTTTAAACGATGTTTTAATATTCTATTTATTTATTTATTTATTATCTAAATACATTTACATATCTAAACAATACTTTTCATTTTCCAATACACTGTTAAATACATCACTTTCACTGAATATATATAATGCACTGAAATGTTTTATTTGAATAAATTGGCTTATCTTTTGTGCTACGCTATCCAAAATCAAAAGTAACATTTAAATAAATATTTTTCCACCATTGTATCTAAACTAAGTTAAATATATGCAAATAGATACAATGACGCAAAAATATTTATTTTAACTTTCAGACTCTTGTCAGCGTGTATCAGCAGAAATATTTTTCTCTTTTTCGGATTAGGTAAAGGTTCGATGGAAATTATTTTCAGGTTTCGATCAGGTTCAATTCAAATGGAATTTTCAAGTTCTGGTCAAGTTGCGCTTTAATGGGAAATATTTTGTTCTGTACAGATATTGGGTTCTTGTTATATGGAATTTCCTTTTCCAGGTTCAGATTAGGTTTAAGATAAATTTCCAGATTTCTGATCACGCGTATCTATGGAAATTAAGTTTTCTTTCCCGAATCGAGGTATGGTTGGATAATTTTTTTTCTTTTTTTTTTGGGGGGGGGGGGGGAGAGTTGAATCTGGTTTCGGTTTGACTTCAAATGTAATTTTCAGGTTCTTGTTCAGTTGCATTTCAATGTATTTTATTTTGCAGCAGATAGATTGAGTTACTCTTGGAGGGATTTTTTTCTTTCTGGTTTTGGATTGTATAAGATAGATTTCAATAGGAATTTTTCGATTCTGGTCAATGTATGTCAATGGAAATTATTTTGTCTTTCTTGGACAAATTTATCTTACCATTAAATTTTTGTTGGTTTAGAATGGGTTTCAGGATAACTTTTAGGTTCTTGTTTGCAGAGTTGTATAAAACCAAAAACTTTCTGCAAATTAATTTAATGTTGGGTGTAATTCGCATTTTTTGCACAATTTATGGTCATCATTCATGTTTTTTATGAGATTTATGAATGTTATTTGCATTTTTGAGCAATTTTTATACGATTAATAAATGTATTTACATTTTACATAATTTATGGACGTAATTTGCTATTTTTATGCAATTCATAGACATAATTTGCGTTTTTTCAGCTTTCTGTCGACGAAATTTGTGTTTTTTGATCGATTTATTGACGTTATTTGTGTTTTTATAGGATTTATGAATGTAATTTGCTTTTTTTACACAATTCTTGGACGTAATTTGCATTTTTTGCAATTTATGAATGTTATTCATGTTTTTTTGCACGATTCATGGAAGTGATTTGCATTTTCTGAGTGATTTATGAACATAATTCGCATTTTTATGCGATTCATGGACGTAATTTGCATTTTTTGAGCGATTCATGAATGTAATTCACGTTTTTTATGCAAATCATGAATGCAAAACGCTATTCTTTATTTTTATGCGATTTATAGTCGTAATTTGCATTTTAGCTTTCTGCTGCCAAAATTCATGTTTTTTGAGCGGTTTATGAACATAATTCCCATTTTACTACACAATTCATAGACGTAATTTGCGTTTTTCATACAATTTATGAACGTAATTCTCACTTTTTTACCAATTCATCGACGCAATTCACGTTTTGAGCGATTTGTGGACGTAATTCGCATTTTTTTATGCAATTCGCTTTTTTTGAGCGATTCATGGACATAATTCGCGATTAATGAATGTAATTTACATTTTACATGATTTATGGACGTAACTTGCTATTATTTATGCGATTCGTAGACATAATTTACATTTTTTGAGCTTTCTCTCAACGAAATTTGCGTTTTTGGATCGATTTATTGACGTTATTTGTGTTTCTATAGGATTTATGAATGTAATTTGCTTTTTTTACCAATTCTTGGACGTAATTCGCATTTTTTGTAATTTATGAACATTATTAGTGTTTTTTTGCACGATTCATGGAAGTGATTCGCATTTTTTGAGTGATTTATGAACGTAATTCACGTTTTTATGCGATTCAAGGATGTAATTTGTGTTTTTTGAGCGATTCATGAATATAATTCGCCTTTTTTATGCAATTCATGAATGCAAAACACTATTTGCTATTTTTATGCTATTTATAGATGTAATTTGCGTTTCAGCTTTCTGCTGCCAAAATTCGTGTTTTTTGAGCGATTTATGAACATAATTCTCGTTTTACTACACAATTCATAGACATAATTTGTGTTTTTCATACAATTTCTGAACGTAATTCTCAATTTTTTAAACAATTCATGGACGTAATTCATGTTTTGAGCGATTTGTGGACCCAATTCACGTTTCTTATGCAATTTGCTTTTTTTTGAGCGATTCATGGACATAATTCGCGATTTTTATGCGATTAATGAATGTAATTTACATTTTACATGATTTATGGAGGTAATTTGCTATATTTATGCGATTCATAGACATAATTTACGTTTTTTGAGCTTTCTATCAACGAAATTTGCATTTTTTGATCGATTTATTGACGTTGTTTGTGTTTTTATAGGATTTATGAATGTAATTCGCTTTTTTTAACAATTCTTGGACGTAATTCCCATTTTTTGCAATTTATGAATGTTATTCGTGTTTTTTTGCACAATTTTTTTATGCAATTCATGAATGCAAATACTTAAGATTGAATCCGGTTTCGGATTGACTTCAAATACAATTTTCAGGTTCTTGTTGAGTTGCATTTCAAGTATATTATTTTGTCGCAGATAGATTGGGTTACAATTGGAATTTTTTTTTTTTTGGGGGGGGGGGTAGTATTTGAACTGGGTTTAGGATAGATTTCAATTGAAATTCATGTCAGTGTATGTGGACAGAAATTATTTGGTCTTTCTTGGACACACTTCTGTTTCCATTGTTTTTTCCTTTTCGGGTCTGGATTAGGTTTCATGTTAACTTTCAGACTCTTGTCGGTGTGTATCGGCAGAAATAATTTTCTCTTTTTCGGATTAGGTTAAGGTTCGATGGAAATTTTTTTTCAGGTTTCGATCAGGTTCAATTCAAATGGAATTTTCAAGTTCTAGTCAGGTTGCGCTTTAATGGGAAATATTTTGTCCTGTATAGATATTGGGTTCTGGTTATATGGAATTTCCTTTTCCAGGTTCAGATTAGGTTTAATATAGACTAATTGGAATTTCCAGATTTCTGATCACACGTATCTATGGAAATTAAGTTTTCTTTCCCGAATTGAGATATGGCTGGATAATTTTTTTTTTTTTTTGGGGGGGGGGGAGTTGAATCTGGTTTCGGTTTGACTTCAAATGTAATTTTCAGGCTCTTGTTCAGTTGCATTTCAATGTATTTTATTTTGCAGCAGATAGATTGAGTTACTCTTGGAGGGATTTTTTTCTTTCTGGTTTTGGATCGTATAAGATAGATTTCAATAGGAATTTTTAGATTCTGGTCAATGTATGTCAATGGAAATTATTTTGTCTTTCTTGGACAAATTTATCTTTCCATTAAATTTTTGTTGGTTTAGAATGGGTTTCAGGATAACTTTTAGGTTCTTGTTGGCAGAGTTGTATAAAACCAAAAACTTTCTGCAAATTAATTTAATGTTGGGTATAATTCGCATTTTTTGCACAATTTATGGTCTCATTCATGTTTTTTATTAGATTTATGAATGTAATTTGCATTTTTGAGCAATTTATGGACATAATTCGCAATTTTTATGCAATTAATGAATGTAATTTACATGTTACATAATTTATGGACGTAATTTGCTATTTTTATGCAATTCATAGACATAATTTGCGTTTTTTCAGCTTTCTGTCGATGAAATTTGTGTTTTTTGATCGATTTATTGACGTTATTTGTGTTTTTATAGGATTTATGAATGTAATTTGCTTTTTTTACACAATTCTTGGACGTAATTCGCATTTTTTGCAATTTATGAATGTTATTCGTGTTTTTTTGCACGATTCATGGAAGTGATTTGCATTTTTTGAGTGATTTATGAACATAATTCACATTTTTATGCGATTCATGGACGTAATTTGAATTTTTTGAGCAATTCATTAATGTAATTTGCGTTTTTTATGCAACTCATGAATGCAAAACGCTATTCTTTATTTTTATGCGATTTATAAACGTAATTTGCATTTTAGCTTTCTGCTGCCAAAATTCGTGTTTTTTGAGCGATTTATGAACATAATTCCCATTTAACTACACAATTCATAGACGTAATATGCGTTTTTCATACAATTTATGAATGTAATTCTCACTTTTTTACACAATTCATCGACGTAATTCACGTTTTGAGCGATTTGTGGACGTAATTCGCATTTTTTATGAAATTCGCTTTTTTTGAGCGATTCATGGACATAATTCGCGATTTTTATGCGATTAATGAATGTAATTTACATTTTACATGATTTATGGACGTAATTTGCTATATTTATGCGATTCATAGAAAAATTTGCATTTTTTGAGCTTTCTATCAACGAAATTTGCGTTTTTTGATCGATTTATTGACGTTATTTGTGTTTTTATAGGATTTATGAATGTAATTCGCTTTTTTTACCAATTCTTGGAAGTAATTCGCATTTTTTGCAATTTATGAATTTTTTTTTTTTTTTTTCGCAATTCATGGATGTGATTCACATTTTTTGAGTGATTTATGAACTAATTCACGTTTTTATGCAATTCATGGATGTAATTTGCATTTTTTGAGCGAATCATGAACATATTTCACATTTTTTATGGAATTCATGAATGCAATTCGCTATTTTTATGCATTTTATAGAGGTAATTCCATTTCAGCTTTCTGCTGCCAAAATTCGTGTTTTTTGAGCGATTTATGAACATAATTCATGTTTCACTACACGATTCATAAACGTAATTTGCATTTTTCATAAAATTAATGAATATAATTCTCGCTTTTTTACATGATTCATGGACGTAATTCACATTTTAAGCAATTTGTGGACGTAATTCCCATTTTTTATGCAATTTCCTTTTTTTTTAGCGATTCATGGATGTAGTTCACATTTTTTATGCGATTCATGCATGTAATTCATATTTTTTATGCGATTCATGCATGGAATTCATATTTTTTATGCGATTCATTGATTGAATTAACGTTTTTATTCCGGTCTTTGGACGAAATTCACATTTTCCGCGTAGTATTTTGTCGAAATGTTGGGTTTTTTTTACATGATTCTTTGTTGAGATACACTTTTTTTTGACGCAATTCTTTGTCGAAATAAGTAAATAAAAATTGTTTCTTCATAAAATTTTCCGCACATGGCGTGCGTGTATATTATACAACTCTGGTTGTCAGTGTGTATTGTCAGATTTTTTTTTTTTTTTTTTTTTTTTTTTTTTTTTTCCAGATTGAATTAAGGTTTGATAGAATATTTTTTAGGGTTTGGATGAGGTTCAACTCAAATAGAATTTAAACATTTACATTTTAGAAATGACAAAATTTAATTATTTATCGCCCATTATTAGCTGTTAGTATTTTAAAATAGTTACTTGTTAGTGTGTTAGTAACAGTAACTTTACATTATTTGAATTAAAAAATTTTAATTTCTTGTATTAAATTGAATTTTAAACATGTTTTCTTCTTAGGTATGTTATGCAATTTATTTAAATAATGGATTCAAATTTATTTAAGGATTTTGTGTTCATAAGTAGAAACAAGGCCTTTTTTTTTTTTTTTTTTTTTTTTTTAAGAATTTAAGAATATTATTTTTTTAAGATAAAAAAAGCCTTAAATTATCAAACATTTTTGTAAAAGAATGTTAGAAAGAAATACTTCAATTTCGAGACAATGAATATGAAATTAAAACATCTATAGAAAAAAAAAGGGGTTAAATTTATATTTTATGAAACTCATTATTAAAGCATAGAAGTATAAGTTATTTCTTTTTAAACCAATGTTATCGTTAATATTTCGTTAAGAATTATTTGCTTAACCAACTTTAAATGCTTGTGAATTCTAACATTATAAAAATATATTAAGATTTTCCATTTTAGATGTCCAATTTATAAATGCAGTTAATTAATAATGCTAAATGTTCTAAGCTGTAAGGCTAATGCTTTTATATTTTGGTTATTGATTTCTATAACGTATTATTAACTATTATAATACTTTTGTATTCAGTTTGTGATCTGAGACAAAATTTTTCATGCTTGGATTTAAATAATCAGATTCTTAGGAAGAAAAAAAAAAAAATTCTACTTTGAACAGCATCTAATGCAGACTACAATGATGCGCTGTAGTACCTCCGTGGCAACTGCTAAATAACATTTTAAGATATAAACATGGAATTTCGAAATTAAAGCTACAGTAACTAATGGATAATGAGAGCTGAGTGCATGTCAAATTACTGGATGCAGCAAACTTATGCAATGGTCTCTAAAACACATGAAATTTCTCAAAGCCACAGTCAATAACAAATGTATGAACATTATGCCCATATGAAAACAAACAACAAAAATTAATAGATGCAGCAAACTATGCGGTAACATGCAGATTCCCAATATCTGGAAGAAATGAGTGATACCTGAACTAAAGAAATCCAGTGACAATATTGTGAAACAAATACATTAAAACAACAACGTTTACATTAGAAAAAAAGGGCCTCTCACTCGCTAAAATAAAACTCATTAAAGCAGTCCAACTACTGCATGTATAACACTTAGAGCACATGAAAACAAAACAAAAACAAAACACTCAGGCTGCAGCAAAATTGCTGTGCAACAATCCGTAAAATACACAAAATTAATTAAAAATGCAATCACTAATGCATGTTGTACAAGCACTGTGTGTACATGAAGAAAAAAAACAATGAGTGCAACTAATTTGTTTTTAAATCTCTGAAATCTTTATAGCCACAGTCACTAATGCATGTAAGAACAAATTAACTTCATTACTTTCTTTTGAATTATCAAAATACTGCTGTAATTTGTTGATAAATACTAGTTTGTTCACAATTTCCAATAATAAGTGCACTTACTTATTTTAAAAATTGTTTAAAACCTGGATTTACTGGCCATTAAGCTAAGCTAAAAAGGCACAGTTTCAAAATGAAAATTAATAGCGACAAAAATGCATAAGAAAAAATAATAAATGCATTTTGAATAACATATTCAAGCAATTTTAATCTAAAAATTAACATCCCGGGTTATTAATCACAGAAATTAATAAATGAAATAAAAAAGCACAATTTTTACAACACTTAAAACTTAGTATTGTTAATTAATTCATATAATTATTGTTAATTAATTCATATGATAAGGACATCTATAAACTTAAAAACAATCTATTTTAAGAATTTTAGAATTCACAAGCACTTGGTTTAACTGTTGGTCAATTATAAATATAGTTTGTTTACCAAAATTTAGCAATAGTTTACACATTCTGTGATAGTTTATGTTGGTTTGAAATCAAATCAACATGCTAACTAATGTATACACCACTTTTTAAATAATACTTTAATAATGAGTGTCAAAAAATATTTATTTACCTTTCTTTTTCATTATAGAGGGTTTAGCTTCACGTTCGTCTCCTGGAATTGAATATTTCGCAAATTACACAACATACATGCTAAAAACAACAAGTGCCAAGTACAAAGCTTACCGCCAGCGAATTCGAT
Source organism: Maratus speculifer (assembly GCA_964019185.1). Classification (NCBI taxonomy): domain Eukaryota; kingdom Metazoa; phylum Arthropoda; class Arachnida; order Araneae; family Salticidae; genus Maratus; species Maratus speculifer. The sequence goes on from OZ025293.1 coordinate 173,230,967, forward strand.
TACGATTCAAAACAAAACTATCTAAACGCGTATGAATACATGGGATTCTAAAGCAAATTATTAAAAATAATTCTTGTTTGTAAACTTTAAAAAAAAAATCATAAGTCGAAAGTATATTGAATATGTATAATTAAAAAATATTTTCCTATTTTAAAAAAGGATTCAAAATATTTTTTTCCACAAAATACAAAAATATCCAATGTAAGAAACGTAATATTTTCTTTTTACGAAAAATAAAGGCAATATAAATAGAAATTTGATTTAGTATATATTTATTGAATGTTTTAAAGCACATGATAAGATGTTTTTGTAGTTTAAAAAACATTTATTGCTTCGATTTGGGTGTTTTAACTGTGACCATAAGTACATAAGGTTTTTCACTCCTGCTCTGTCTGCTAACCCATAGAATAACATGTAATCCGCGAGCTAATATAGTCCAATTTTCCAAGACCAATATATAACAAACAAGAGTTTTCCTAGAAACAAGGCAAGTCTTATTACCTCTATCTTAAAGAGATTCATATTATATATAAGTTTTAATAAAATCTCCCAGCCCATTTTCTAGATCTCATTATCAGGAACAAACACCATCAATTTCAGTTTTAAAATGGTTATTGAGATCTAAAAATATACGGCACGTACAAATGTAAAAATTATAGGATAGGATTAGACTGGGAATATAAGACTATATTAAAAAAATTGGACCATTTTGACCAATATTTGCTGAGTTATTAGAAGGCGGCTTTTCCGATTTTCTTTGATGTTGAGTTAGCTGTATATATGAAGTTCCGCATCTACCCTTATGACGATGGTAGGTTTTGACGATGGTAGGTTTAAAGCTGCGTCACTTGAAGGCTGCCGCCTTCTATGATTATGTACTTTTTCGAGCTTATTTATCGAACGAGCTCAAGAAGAGTGAAGAGTAAATGTTACCACTTGAAAAAAAAATCATAAGTCGAAAGTATATTGAATATGTATAATTAAAAAATATTTTCCTATTTTAAAAAAGGATTCAAAATATTTTTTTCCACAAAATACAAAAATATCCAATGTAAGAAACGTAATATTTTCTTTTTACGAAAAATAAAGGCAATATAAATAGAAATTTGATTTAGTATATATTTATTGAATGTTTTAAAGCACATGATAAGATGTTTTTGTAGTTTAAAAAACATTTATTGCTTCGATTTGGGTGTTTTAACTGTGACCATAAGTACATAAGGTTTTTCACTCCTGCTCTGTCTGCTAACCCATAGAATAACATGTAATCCGCGAGCTAATATAGTCCAATTTTCCAAGACCAATATATAACAAACAAGAGTTTTCCTAGAAACAAGGCAAGTCTTATTACCTCTATCTTAAAGAGATTCATATTATATATAAGTTTTAATAAAATCTCCCAGCCCATTTTCTAGATCTCATTATCAGGAACAAACACCATCAATTTCAGTTTTAAAATGGTTATTGAGATCTAAAAATATACGGCACGTACAAATGTAAAAATTATAGGATAGGATTAGACTGGGAATATAAGACTATATTAAAAAAATTGGACCATTTTGACCAATATTTGCTGAGTTATTAGAAGGCGGCTTTTCCGATTTTCTTTGATGTTGAGTTAGCTGTATATATGAAGTTCCGCATCTACCCTTATGACGATGGTAGGTTTTGACGATGGTAGGTTTAAAGCTGCGTCACTTGAAGGCTGCCGCCTTCTATGATTATGTACTTTTTCGAGCTTATTTATCGAACGAGCTCAAGAAAAGTGAAGAGTAAATGTTACCACTTGAAAAAAAAATCATAAGTCGAAAGTATATTGAATATGTATAATTAAAAAATATTTTCCTATTTTAAAAAAGGATTCAAAATATTTTTTTCCACAAAATACAAAAATATCCAATGTAAGAAACGTAATATTTTCTTTTTACGAAAAATAAAGGCAATATAAATAGAAATTTGATTTAGTATATATTTATTGAATGTTTTAAAGCACATGATAAGATGTTTTTGTAGTTTAAAAAACATTTATTGCTTCGATTTGGGTGTTTTAACTGTGACCATAAGTACATAAGGTTTTTCACTCTTGCTCTGTCTGCTAACCCATAGAATAACATGTAATCCGCGAGCTAATATAGTCCAATTTTCCAAGACCAATATATAACAAACAAGAGTTTTCCTAGAAACAAGGCAAGTCTTATTACCTCTATCTTAAAGAGATTCATATTATATATAAGTTTTAATAAAATCTCCCAGCCCATTTTCTAGATCTCATTATCAGGAACAAACACCATCAATTTCAGTTTTAAAATGGTTATTGAGATCTAAAAATATACGGCACGTACAAATGTAAAAATTATAGGATAGGATTAGACTGGGAATATAAGACTATATTAAAAAAATTGGACCATTTTGACCAATATTTGCTGAGTTATTAGAAGGCGGCTTTTCCGATTTTCTTTGATGTTGAGTTAGCTGTATATATGAAGTTCCGCATCTACCCTTATGACGATGGTAGGTTTTGACGATGGTAGGTTTAAAGCTGCGTCACTTGAAGGCTGCCGCCTTCTATGATTATGTACTTTTTCGAGCTTATTTATCGAACGAGCTCAAGAAGAGTGAAGAGTAAATGTTACCACTTGAAAAAAAAATCATAAGTCGAAAGTATATTGAATATGTATAATTAAAAAATATTTTCCTATTTTAAAAAAGGATTCAAAATATTTTTTTCCACAAAATACAAAAATATCCAATGTAAGAAACGTAATATTTTCTTTTTACGAAAAATAAAGGCAATATAAATAGAAATTTGATTTAGTATATATTTATTGAATGTTTTAAAGCACATGATAAGATGTTTTTGTAGTTTAAAAAACATTTATTGCTTCGATTTGGGTGTTTTAACTGTGACCATAAGTACATAAGGTTTTTCACTCTTGCTCTGTCTGCTAACCCATAGAATAACATGTAATCCGCGAGCTAATATAGTCCAATTTTCCAAGACCAATATATAACAAACAAGAGTTTTCCTAGAAACAAGGCAAGTCTTATTACCTCTATCTTAAAGAGATTCATATTATATATAAGTTTTAATAAAATCTCCCAGCCCATTTTCTAGATCTCATTATCAGGAACAAACACCATCAATTTCAGTTTTAAAATGGTTATTGAGATCTAAAAATATACGGCACGTACAAATGTAAAAATTATAGGATAGGATTAGACTGGGAATATAAGACTATATTAAAAAAATTGGACCATTTTGACCAATATTTGCTGAGTTATTAGAAGGCGGCTTTTCCGATTTTCTTTGATGTTGAGTTAGCTGTATATATGAAGTTCCGCATCTACCCTTATGACGATGGTAGGTTTTGACGATGGTAGGTTTAAAGCTGCGTCACTTGAAGGCTGCCGCCTTCTATGATTATGTACTTTTTCGAGCTTATTTATCGAACGAGCTCAAGAAGAGTGAAGAGTAAATGTTACCACTTGAAAAAAAAATCATAAGTCGAAAGTATATTGAATATGTATAATTAAAAAATATTTTCCTATTTTAAAAAAGGATTCAAAATATTTTTTTCCACAAAATACAAAAATATCCAATGTAAGAAACGTAATATTTTCTTTTTACGAAAAATAAAGGCAATATAAATAGAAATTTGATTTAGTATATATTTATTGAATGTTTTAAAGCACATGATAAGATGTTTTTGTAGTTTAAAAAACATTTATTGCTTCGATTTGGGTGTTTTAACTGTGACCATAAGTACATAAGGTTTTTCACTCTTGCTCTGTCTGCTAACCCATAGAATAACATGTAATCCGCGAGCTAATATAGTCCAATTTTCCAAGACCAATATATAACAAACAAGAGTTTTCCTAGAAACAAGGCAAGTCTTATTACCTCTATCTTAAAGAGATTCATATTATATATAAGTTTTAATAAAATCTCCCAGCCCATTTTCTAGATCTCATTATCAGGAACAAACACCATCAATTTCAGTTTTAAAATGGTTATTGAGATCTAAAAATATACGGCACGTACAAATGTAAAAATTATAGGATAGGATTAGACTGGGAATATAAGACTATATTAAAAAAATTGGACCATTTTGACCAATATTTGCTGAGTTATTAGAAGGCGGCTTTTCCGATTTTCTTTGATGTTGAGTTAGCTGTATATATGAAGTTCCGCATCTACCCTTATGACGATGGTAGGTTTTGACGATGGTAGGTTTAAAGCTGCGTCACTTGAAGGCTGCCGCCTTCTATGATTATGTACTTTTTCGAGCTTATTTATCGAACGAGCTCAAGAAGAGTGAAGAGTAAATGTTACCACTTGAAAAAAAAATCATAAGTCGAAAGTATATTGAATATGTATAATTAAAAAATATTTTCCTATTTTAAAAAAGGATTCAAAATATTTTTTTCCACAAAATACAAAAATATCCAATGTAAGAAACGTAATATTTTCTTTTTACGAAAAATAAAGGCAATATAAATAGAAATTTGATTTAGTATATATTTATTGAATGTTTTAAAGCACATGATAAGATGTTTTTGTAGTTTAAAAAACATTTATTGCTTCGATTTGGGTGTTTTAACTGTGACCATAAGTACATAAGGTTTTTCACTCCTGCTCTGTCTGCTAACCCATAGAATAACATGTAATCCGCGAGCTAATATAGTCCAATTTTCCAAGACCAATATATAACAAACAAGAGTTTTCCTAGAAACAAGGCAAGTCTTATTATTTCTATCTTAAAGAGATTCATATTATATATAAGTTTTAATAAAATCTCCCAGCCCATTTTCTAGATCTCATTATCAGGAACAAACACCATCAATTTCAGTTTTAAAATGGTTATTGAGATCTAAAAATATACGGCACGTACAAATGTAAAAATTATAGGATAGGATTAGACTGGGAATATAAGACTATATTAAAAAAATTGGACCATTTTGACCAATATTTGCTGAGTTATTAGAAGGCGGCTTTTCCGATTTTCTTTGATGTTGAGTTAGCTGTATATATGAAGTTCCGCATCTACCCTTATGACGATGGTAGGTTTAAAGCTGCGTCACTTGAAGGCTGCCGCCTTCTATGATTATGTACTTTTTCGAGCTTATTTATCGAACGAGCTCAAGAAGAGTGAAGAGTAAATGTTACCACTTGAAAAAAAAATCATAAGTCGAAAGTATATTGAATATGTATAATTAAAAAATATTTTCCTATTTTAAAAAAGGATTCAAAATATTTTTTTCCACAAAATACAAAAATATCCAATGTAAGAAACGTAATATTTTCTTTTTACGAAAAATAAAGGCAATATAAATAGAAATTTGATTTAGTATATATTTATTGAATGTTTTAAAGCACATGATAAGATGTTTTTGTAGTTTAAAAAACATTTATTGCTTCGATTTGGGTGTTTTAACTGTGACCATAAGTACATAAGGTTTTTCACTCCTGCTCTGTCTGCTAACCCATAGAATAACATGTAATCCGCGAGCTAATATAGTCCAATTTTCCAAGACCAATATATAACAAACAAGAGTTTTCCTAGAAACAAGGCAAGTCTTATTACCTCTATCTTAAAGAGATTCATATTATATATAAGTTTTAATAAAATCTCCCAGCCCATTTTCTAGATCTCATTATCAGGAACAAACACCATCAATTTCAGTTTTAAAATGGTTATTGAGATCTAAAAATATACGGCACGTACAAATGTAAAAATTATAGGATAGGATTAGACTGGGAATATAAGACTATATTAAAAAAATTGGACCATTTTGACCAATATTTGCTGAGTTATTAGAAGGCGGCTTTTCCGATTTTCTTTGATGTTGAGTTAGCTGTATATATGAAGTTCCGCATCTACCCTTATGACGATGGTAGGTTTTGACGATGGTAGGTTTAAAGCTGCGTCACTTGAAGGCTGCCGCCTTCTATGATTATGTACTTTTTCGAGCTTATTTATCGAACGAGCTCAAGAAGAGTGAAGAGTAAATGTTACCACTTGAAAAAAAAATCATAAGTCGAAAGTATATTGAATATGTATAATTAAAAAATATTTTCCTATTTTAAAAAAGGATTCAAAATATTTTTTTTCCACAAAATACAAAAATATCCAATGTAAGAAACGTAATATTTTCTTTTTACGAAAAATAAAGGCAATATAAATAGAAATTTGATTTAGTATATATTTATTGAATGTTTTAAAGCACATGATAAGATGTTTTTGTAGTTTAAAAAACATTTATTGCTTCGATTTGGGTGTTTTAACTGTGACCATAAGTACATAAGGTTTTTCACTCCTGCTCTGTCTGCTAACCCATAGAATAACATGTAATCCGCGAGCTAATATAGTCCAATTTTCCAAGACCAATATATAACAAACAAGAGTTTTCCTAGAAACAAGGCAAGTCTTATTACCTCTATCTTAAAGAGATTCATATTATATATAAGTTTTAATAAAATCTCCCAGCCCATTTTCTAGATCTCATTATCAGGAACAAACACCATCAATTTCAGTTTTAAAATGGTTATTGAGATCTAAAAATATACGGCACGTACAAATGTAAAAATTATAGGATAGGATTAGACTGGGAATATAAGACTATATTAAAAAAATTGGACCATTTTGACCAATATTTGCTGAGTTATTAGAAGGCGGCTTTTCCGATTTTCTTTGATGTTGAGTTAGCTGTATATATGAAGTTCCGCATCTACCCTTATGACGATGGTAGGTTTTGACGATGGTAGGTTTAGAGCTGCGTCACTTGAAGGCTGCCGCCTTCTATGATTATGTACTTTTTCGAGCTTATTTATCGAACGAGCTCAAGAAGAGTGAAGAGTAAATGTTACCACTTGAAAAAAAAATCATAAGTCGAAAGTATATTGAATATGTATAATTAAAAAATATTTTCCTATTTTAAAAAAGGATTCAAAATATTTTTTTCCACAAAATACAAAAATATCCAATGTAAGAAACGTAATATTTTCTTTTTACGAAAAATAAAGGCAATATAAATAGAAATTTGATTTAGTATATATTTATTGAATGTTTTAAAGCACATGATAAGATGTTTTTGTAGTTTAAAAAACATTTATTGCTTCGATTTGGGTGTTTTAACTGTGACCATAAGTACATAAGGTTTTTCACTCTTGCTCTGTCTGCTAACCCATAGAATAACATGTAATCCGCGAGCTAATATAGTCCAATTTTCCAAGACCAATATATAACAAACAAGAGTTTTCCTAGAAACAAGGCAAGTCTTATTACCTCTATCTTAAAGAGATTCATATTATATATAAGTTTTAATAAAATCTCCCAGCCCATTTTCTAGATCTCATTATCAGGAACAAACACCATCAATTTCAGTTTTAAAATGGTTATTGAGATCTAAAAATATACGGCACGTACAAATGTAAAAATTATAGGATAGGATTAGACTGGGAATATAAGACTATATTAAAAAAATTGGACCATTTTGACCAATATTTGCTGAGTTATTAGAAGGCGGCTTTTCCGATTTTCTTTGATGTTGAGTTAGCTGTATATATGAAGTTCCGCATCTACCCTTATGACGATGGTAGGTTTTGACGATGGTAGGTTTAAAGCTGCGTCACTTGAAGGCTGCCGCCTTCTATGATTATGTACTTTTTCGAGCTTATTTATCGAACGAGCTCAAGAAGAGTGAAGAGTAAATGTTACCACTTGAAAAAAAAATCATAAGTCGAAAGTATATTGAATATGTATAATTAAAAAATATTTTCCTATTTTAAAAAAGGATTCAAAATATTTTTTTCCACAAAATACAAAAATATCCAATGTAAGAAACGTAATATTTTCTTTTTACGAAAAATAAAGGCAATATAAATAGAAATTTGATTTAGTATATATTTATTGAATGTTTTAAAGCACATGATAAGATGTTTTTGTAGTTTAAAAAACATTTATTGCTTCGATTTGGGTGTTTTAACTGTGACCATAAGTACATAAGGTTTTTCACTCCTGCTCTGTCTGCTAACCCATAGAATAACATGTAATCCGCGAGCTAATATAGTCCAATTTTCCAAGACCAATATATAACAAACAAGAGTTTTCCTAGAAACAAGGCAAGTCTTATTACCTCTATCTTAAAGAGATTCATATTATATATAAGTTTTAATAAAATCTCCCAGCCCATTTTCTAGATCTCATTATCAGGAACAAACACCATCAATTTCAGTTTTAAAATGGTTATTGAGATCTAAAAATATACGGCACGTACAAATGTAAAAATTATAGGATAGGATTAGACTGGGAATATAAGACTATATTAAAAAAATTGGACCATTTTGACCAATATTTGCTGAGTTATTAGAAGGCGGCTTTTCCGATTTTCTTTGATGTTGAGTTAGCTGTATATATGAAGTTCCGCATCTACCCTTATGACGATGGTAGGTTTAAAGCTGCGTCACTTGAAGGCTGCCGCCTTCTATGATTATGTACTTTTTCGAGCTTATTTATCGAACGAGCTCAAGAAGAGTGAAGAGTAAATGTTACCACTTGAAAAAAAAATCATAAGTCGAAAGTATATTGAATATGTATAATTAAAAAATATTTTCCTATTTTAAAAAAGGATTCAAAATATTTTTTTCCACAAAATACAAAAATATCCAATGTAAGAAACGTAATATTTTCTTTTTACGAAAAATAAAGGCAATATAAATAGAAATTTGATTTAGTATATATTTATTGAATGTTTTAAAGCACATGATAAGATGTTTTTGTAGTTTAAAAAACATTTATTGCTTCGATTTGGGTGTTTTAACTGTGACCATAAGTACATAAGGTTTTTCACTCCTGCTCTGTCTGCTAACCCATAGAATAACATGTAATCCGCGAGCTAATATAGTCCAATTTTCCAAGACCAATATATAACAAACAAGAGTTTTCCTAGAAACAAGGCAAGTCTTATTACCTCTATCTTAAAGAGATTCATATTATATATAAGTTTTAATAAAATCTCCCAGCCCATTTTCTAGATCTCATTATCAGGAACAAACACCATCAATTTCAGTTTTAAAATGGTTATTGAGATCTAAAAATATACGGCACGTACAAATGTAAAAATTATAGGATAGGATTAGACTGGGAATATAAGACTATATTAAAAAAATTGGACCATTTTGACCAATATTTGCTGAGTTATTAGAAGGCGGCTTTTCCGATTTTCTTTGATGTTGAGTTAGCTGTATATATGAAGTTCCGCATCTACCCTTATGACGATGGTAGGTTTTGACGATGGTAGGTTTAAAGCTGCGTCACTTGAAGGCTGCCGCCTTCTATGATTATGTACTTTTTCGAGCTTATTTATCGAACGAGCTCAAGAAGAGTGAAGAGTAAATGTTACCACTTGAAAAAAAAATCATAAGTCGAAAGTATATTGAATATGTATAATTAAAAAATATTTTCCTATTTTAAAAAAGGATTCAAAATATTTTTTTTCCACAAAATACAAAAATATCCAATGTAAGAAACGTAATATTTTCTTTTTACGAAAAATAAAGGCAATATAAATAGAAATTTGATTTAGTATATATTTATTGAATGTTTTAAAGCACATGATAAGATGTTTTTGTAGTTTAAAAAACATTTATTGCTTCGATTTGGGTGTTTTAACTGTGACCATAAGTACATAAGGTTTTTCACTCCTGCTCTGTCTGCTAACCCATAGAATAACATGTAATCCGCGAGCTAATATAGTCCAATTTTCCAAGACCAATATATAACAAACAAGAGTTTTCCTAGAAACAAGGCAAGTCTTATTACCTCTATCTTAAAGAGATTCATATTATATATAAGTTTTAATAAAATCTCCCAGCCCATTTTCTAGATCTCATTATCAGGAACAAACACCATCAATTTCAGTTTTAAAATGGTTATTGAGATCTAAAAATATACGGCACGTACAAATGTAAAAATTATAGGATAGGATTAGACTGGGAATATAAGACTATATTAAAAAAATTGGACCATTTTGACCAATATTTGCTGAGTTATTAGAAGGCGGCTTTTCCGATTTTCTTTGATGTTGAGTTAGCTGTATATATGAAGTTCCGCATCTACCCTTATGACGATGGTAGGTTTTGACGATGGTAGGTTTAGAGCTGCGTCACTTGAAGTCTGCCGCCTTCTATGATTATGTACTTTTTCGAGCTTATTTATCGAACGAGCTCAAGAAGAGTGAAGAGTAAATGTTACCACTTGAAAAAAAAATCATAAGTCGAAAGTATATTGAATATGTATAATTAAAAAATATTTTCCTATTTTAAAAAAGGATTCAAAATATTTTTTTCCACAAAATACAAAAATATCCAATGTAAGAAACGTAATATTTTCTTTTTACGAAAAATAAAGGCAATATAAATAGAAATTTGATTTAGTATATATTTATTGAATGTTTTAAAGCACATGATAAGATGTTTTTGTAGTTTAAAAAACATTTATTGCTTCGATTTGGGTGTTTTAACTGTGACCATAAGTACATAAGGTTTTTCACTCCTGCTCTGTCTGCTAACCCATAGAATAACATGTAATCCGCGAGCTAATATAGTCCAATTTTCCAAGACCAATATATAACAAACAAGAGTTTTCCTAGAAACAAGGCAAGTCTTATTACCTCTATCTTAAAGAGATTCATATTATATATAAGTTTTAATAAAATCTCCCAGCCCATTTTCTAGATCTCATTATCAGGAACAAACACCATCAATTTCAGTTTTAAAATGGTTATTGAGATCTAAAAATATACGGCACGTACAAATGTAAAAATTATAGGATAGGATTAGACTGGGAATATAAGACTATATTAAAAAAATTGGACCATTTTGACCAATATTTGCTGAGTTATTAGAAGGCGGCTTTTCCGATTTTCTTTGATGTTGAGTTAGCTGTATATATGAAGTTCCGCATCTACCCTTATGACGATGGTAGGTTTTGACGATGGTAGGTTTAAAGCTGCGTCACTTGAAGGCTGCCGCCTTCTATGATTATGTACTTTTTCGAGCTTATTTATCGAACGAGCTCAAGAAGAGTGAAGAGTAAATGTTACCACTTGAAAAAAAAATCATAAGTCGAAAGTATATTGAATATGTATAATTAAAAAATATTTTCCTATTTTAAAAAAGGATTCAAAATATTTTTTTCCACAAAATACAAAAATATCCAATGTAAGAAACGTAATATTTTCTTTTTACGAAAAATAAAGGCAATATAAATAGAAATTTGATTTAGTATATATTTATTGAATGTTTTAAAGCACATGATAAGATGTTTTTGTAGTTTAAAAAACATTTATTGCTTCGATTTGGGTGTTTTAACTGTGACCATAAGTACATAAGGTTTTTCACTCCTGCTCTGTCTGCTAACCCATAGAATAACATGTAATCCGCGAGCTAATATAGTCCAATTTTCCAAGACCAATATATAACAAACAAGAGTTTTCCTAGAAACAAGGCAAGTCTTATTACCTCTATCTTAAAGAGATTCATATTATATATAAGTTTTAATAAAATCTCCCAGCCCATTTTCTAGATCTCATTATCAGGAACAAACACCATCAATTTCAGTTTTAAAATGGTTATTGAGATCTAAAAATATACGGCACGTACAAATGTAAAAATTATAGGATAGGATTAGACTGGGAATATAAGACTATATTAAAAAAATTGGACCATTTTGACCAATATTTGCTGAGTTATTAAAAGGCGGCTTTTCCGATTTTCTTTGATGTTGAGTTAGCTGTATATATGAAGTTCCGCATCTACCCTTATGACGATGGTAGGTTTTGACGATGGTAGGTTTAAAGCTGCGTCACTTGAAGGCTGCCGCCTTCTATGATTATGTACTTTTTCGAGCTTATTTATCGAACGAGCTCAAGAAGAGTGAAGAGTAAATGTTACCACTTGAAAAAAAAATCATAAGTCGAAAGTATATTGAATATGTATAATTAAAAAATATTTTCCTATTTTAAAAAAGGATTCAAAATATTTTTTTCCACAAAATACAAAAATATCCAATGTAAGAAACGTAATATTTTCTTTTTACGAAAAATAAAGGCAATATAAATAGAAATTTGATTTAGTATATATTTATTGAATGTTTTAAAGCACATGATAAGATGTTTTTGTAGTTTAAAAAACATTTATTGCTTCGATTTGGGTGTTTTAACTGTGACCATAAGTACATAAGGTTTTTCACTCCTGCTCTGTCTGCTAACCCATAGAATAACATGTAATCCGCGAGCTAATATAGTCCAATTTTCCAAGACCAATATATAACAAACAAGAGTTTTCCTAGAAACAAGGCAAGTCTTATTACCTCTATCTTAAAGAGATTCATATTATATATAAGTTTTAATAAAATCTCCCAGCCCATTTTCTAGATCTCATTATCAGGAACAAACACCATCAATTTCAGTTTTAAAATGGTTATTGAGATCTAAAAATATACGGCACGTACAAATGTAAAAATTATAGGATAGGATTAGACTGGGAATATAAGACTATATTAAAAAAATTGGACCATTTTGACCAATATTTGCTGAGTTATTAGAAGGCGGCTTTTCCGATTTTCTTTGATGTTGAGTTAGCTGTATATATGAAGTTCCGCATCTACCCTTATGACGATGGTAGGTTTAAAGCTGCGTCACTTGAAGGCTGCCGCCTTCTATGATTATGTACTTTTTCGAGCTTATTTATCGAACGAGCTCAAGAAGAGTGAAGAGTAAATGTTACCACTTGAAAAAAAAATCATAAGTCGAAAGTATATTGAATATGTATAATTAAAAAATATTTTCCTATTTTAAAAAAGGATTCAAAATATTTTTTTCCACAAAATACAAAAATATCCAATGTAAGAAACGTAATATTTTCTTTTTACGAAAAATAAAGGCAATATAAATAGAAATTTGATTTAGTATATATTTATTGAATGTTTTAAAGCACATGATAAGATGTTTTTGTAGTTTAAAAAACATTTATTGCTTCGATTTGGGTGTTTTAACTGTGACCATAAGTACATAAGGTTTTTCACTCCTGCTCTGTCTGCTAACCCATAGAATAACATGTAATCCGCGAGCTAATATAGTCCAATTTTCCAAGACCAATATATAACAAACAAGAGTTTTCCTAGAAACAAGGCAAGTCTTATTACCTCTATCTTAAAGAGATTCATATTATATATAAGTTTTAATAAAATCTCCCAGCCCATTTTCTAGATCTCATTATCAGGAACAAACACCATCAATTTCAGTTTTAAAATGGTTATTGAGATCTAAAAATATACGGCACGTACAAATGTAAAAATTATAGGATAGGATTAGACTGGGAATATAAGACTATATTAAAAAAATTGGACCATTTTGACCAATATTTGCTGAGTTATTAGAAGGCGGCTTTTCCGATTTTCTTTGATGTTGAGTTAGCTGTATATATGAAGTTCCGCATCTACCCTTATGACGATGGTAGGTTTAAAGCTGCGTCACTTGAAGGCTGCCGCCTTCTATGATTATGTACTTTTTCGAGCTTATTTATCGAACGAGCTCAAGAAGAGTGAAGAGTAAATGTTACCACTTGAAAAAAAAAATCATAAGTCGAAAGTATATTGAATATGTATAATTAAAAAATATTTTCCTATTTTAAAAAAGGATTCAAAATATTTTTTTCCACAAAATACAAAAATATCCAATGTAAGAAACGTAATATTTTCTTTTTACGAAAAATAAAGGCAATATAAATAGAAATTTGATTTAGTATATATTTATTGAATGTTTTAAAGCACATGATAAGATGTTTTTGTAGTTTAAAAAACATTTATTGCTTCGATTTGGGTGTTTTAACTGTGACCATAAGTACATAAGGTTTTTCACTCCTGCTCTGTCTGCTAACCCATAGAATAACATGTAATCCGCGAGCTAATATAGTCCAATTTTCCAAGACCAATATATAACAAACAAGAGTTTTCCTAGAAACAAGGCAAGTCTTATTACCTCTATCTTAAAGAGATTCATATTATATATAAGTTTTAATAAAATCTCCCAGCCCATTTTCTAGATCTCATTATCAGGAACAAACACCATCAATTTCAGTTTTAAAATGGTTATTGAGATCTAAAAATATACGGCACGTACAAATGTAAAAATTATAGGATAGGATTAGACTGGGAATATAAGACTATATTAAAAAAATTGGACCATTTTGACCAATATTTGCTGAGTTATTAGAAGGCGGCTTTTCCGATTTTCTTTGATGTTGAGTTAGCTGTATATATGAAGTTCCGCATCTACCCTTATGACGATGGTAGGTTTTGACGATGGTAGGTTTAAAGCTGCGTCACTTGAAGGCTGCCGCCTTCTATGATTATGTACTTTTTCGAGCTTATTTATCGAACGAGCTCAAGAAGAGTGAAGAGTAAATGTTACCACTTGAAAAAAAAATCATAAGTCGAAAGTATATTGAATATGTATAATTAAAAAATATTTTCCTATTTTAAAAAAGGATTCAAAATATTTTTTTCCACAAAATACAAAAATATCCAATGTAAGAAACGTAATATTTTCTTTTTACGAAAAATAAAGGCAATATAAATAGAAATTTGATTTAGTATATATTTATTGAATGTTTTAAAGCACATGATAAGATGTTTTTGTAGTTTAAAAAACATTTATTGCTTCGATTTGGGTGTTTTAACTGTGACCATAAGTACATAAGGTTTTTCACTCCTGCTCTGTCTGCTAACCCATAGAATAACATGTAATCCGCGAGCTAATATAGTCCAATTTTCCAAGACCAATATATAACAAACAAGAGTTTTCCTAGAAACAAGGCAAGTCTTATTACCTCTATCTTAAAGAGATTCATATTATATATAAGTTTTAATAAAATCTCCCAGCCCATTTTCTAGATCTCATTATCAGGAACAAACACCATCAATTTCAGTTTTAAAATGGTTATTGAGATCTAAAAATATACGGCACGTACAAATGTAAAAATTATAGGATAGGATTAGACTGGGAATATAAGACTATATTAAAAAAATTGGACCATTTTGACCAATATTTGCTGAGTTATTAGAAGGCGGCTTTTCCGATTTTCTTTGATGTTGAGTTAGCTGTATATATGAAGTTCCGCATCTACCCTTATGACGATGGTAGGTTTTGACGATGGTAGGTTTAAAGCTGCGTCACTTGAAGGCTGCCGCCTTCTATGATTATGTACTTTTTCGAGCTTATTTATCGAACGAGCTCAAGAAGAGTGAAGAGTAAATGTTACCACTTGAAAAAAAATCATAAGTCGAAAGTATATTGAATATGTATAATTAAAAAATATTTTCCTATTTTAAAAAAGGATTCAAAATATTTTTTTCCACAAAATACAAAAATATCCAATGTAAGAAATGTAATATTTTCTTTTTACGAAAAATAAAGGCAATATAAATAGAAATTTGATTTAGTATATATTTATTGAATGTTTTAAAGCACATGATAAGATGTTTTTGTAGTTTAAAAAACATTTATTGCTTCGATTTGGGTGTTTTAACTGTGACCATAAGTACATAAGGTTTTTCACTCCTGCTCTGTCTGCTAACCCATAGAATAACATGTAATCCGCGAGCTAATATAGTCCAATTTTCCAAGACCAATATATAACAAACAAGAGTTTTCCTAGAAACAAGGCAAGTCTTATTACCTCTATCTTAAAGAGATTCATATTATATATAAGTTTTAATAAAATCTCCCAGCCCATTTTCTAGATCTCATTATCAGGAACAAACACCATCAATTTCAGTTTTAAAATGGTTATTGAGATCTAAAAATATACGGCACGTACAAATGTAAAAATTATAGGATAGGATTAGACTGGGAATATAAGACTATATTAAAAAAATTGGACCATTTTGACCAATATTTGCTGAGTTATTAGAAGGCGGCTTTTCCGATTTTCTTTGATGTTGAGTTAGCTGTATATATGAAGTTCCGCATCTACCCTTATGACGATGGTAGGTTTTGACGATGGTAGGTTTAAAGCTGCGTCACTTGAAGGCTGCCGCCTTCTATGATTATGTACTTTTTCGAGCTTATTTATCGAACGAGCTCAAGAAGAGTGAAGAGTAAATGTTACCACTTGAAAAAAAAATCATAAGTCGAAAGTATATTGAATATGTATAATTAAAAAATATTTTCCTATTTTAAAAAAGGATTCAAAATATTTTTTTCCACAAAATACAAAAATATCCAATGTAAGAAACGTAATATTTTCTTTTTACGAAAAATAAAGGCAATATAAATAGAAATTTGATTTAGTATATATTTATTGAATGTTTTAAAGCACATGATAAGATGTTTTTGTAGTTTAAAAAACATTTATTGCTTCGATTTGGGTGTTTTAACTGTGACCATAAGTACATAAGGTTTTTCACTCCTGCTCTGTCTGCTAACCCATAGAATAACATGTAATCCGCGAGCTAATATAGTCCAATTTTCCAAGACCAATATATAACAAACAAGAGTTTTCCTAGAAACAAGGCAAGTCTTATTACCTCTATCTTAAAGAGATTCATATTATATATAAGTTTTAATAAAATCTCCCAGCCCATTTTCTAGATCTCATTATCAGGAACAAACACCATCAATTTCAGTTTTAAAATGGTTATTGAGATCTAAAAATATACGGCACGTACAAATGTAAAAATTATAGGATAGGATTAGACTGGGAATATAAGACTATATTAAAAAAATTGGACCATTTTGACCAATATTTGCTGAGTTATTAGAAGGCGGCTTTTCCGATTTTCTTTGATGTTGAGTTAGCTGTATATATGAAGTTCCGCATCTACCCTTATGACGATGGTAGGTTTTGACGATGGTAGGTTTAAAGCTGCGTCACTTGAAGGCTGCCGCCTTCTATGATTATGTACTTTTTCGAGCTTATTTATCGAACGAGCTCAAGAAGAGTGAAGAGTAAATGTTACCACTTGAAAAAAAAATCATAAGTCGAAAGTATATTGAATATGTATAATTAAAAAATATTTTCCTATTTTAAAAAAGGATTCAAAATATTTTTTTCCACAAAATACAAAAATATCCAATGTAAGAAACGTAATATTTTCTTTTTACGAAAAATAAAGGCAATATAAATAGAAATTTGATTTAGTATATATTTATTGAATGTTTTAAAGCACATGATAAGATGTTTTTGTAGTTTAAAAAACATTTATTGCTTCGATTTGGGTGTTTTAACTGTGACCATAAGTACATAAGGTTTTTCACTCCTGCTCTGTCTGCTAACCCATAGAATAACATGTAATCCGCGAGCTAATATAGTCCAATTTTCCAAGACCAATATATAACAAACAAGAGTTTTCCTAGAAACAAGGCAAGTCTTATTACCTCTATCTTAAAGAGATTCATATTATATATAAGTTTTAATAAAATCTCCCAGCCCATTTTCTAGATCTCATTATCAGGAACAAACACCATCAATTTCAGTTTTAAAATGGTTATTGAGATCTAAAAATATACGGCACGTACAAATGTAAAAATTATAGGATAGGATTAGACTGGGAATATAAGACTATATTAAAAAAATTGGACCATTTTGACCAATATTTGCTGAGTTATTAGAAGGCGGCTTTTCCGATTTTCTTTGATGTTGAGTTAGCTGTATATATGAAGTTCCGCATCTACCCTTATGACGATGGTAGGTTTAAAGCTGCGTCACTTGAAGGCTGCCGCCTTCTATGATTATGTACTTTTTCGAGCTTATTTATCGAACGAGCTCAAGAAGAGTGAAGAGTAAATGTTACCACTTGAAAAAAAAATCATAAGTCGAAAGTATATTGAATATGTATAATTAAAAAATATTTTCCTATTTTAAAAAAGGATTCAAAATATTTTTTTCCACAAAATACAAAAATATCCAATGTAAGAAACGTAATATTTTCTTTTTACGAAAAATAAAGGCAATATAAATAGAAATTTGATTTAGTATATATTTATTGAATGTTTTAAAGCACATGATAAGATGTTTTTGTAGTTTAAAAAACATTTATTGCTTCGATTTGGGTGTTTTAACTGTGACCATAAGTACATAAGGTTTTTCACTCTTGCTCTGTCTGCTAACCCATAGAATAACATGTAATCCGCGAGCTAATATAGTCCAATTTTCCAAGACCAATATATAACAAACAAGAGTTTTCCTAGAAACAAGGCAAGTCTTATTACCTCTATCTTAAAGAGATTCATATTATATATAAGTTTTAATAAAATCTCCCAGCCCATTTTCTAGATCTCATTATCAGGAACAAACACCATCAATTTCAGTTTTAAAATGGTTATTGAGATCTAAAAATATACGGCACGTACAAATGTAAAAATTATAGGATAGGATTAGACTGGGAATATAAGACTATATTAAAAAAATTGGAAAATTTTGACCAATATTTGCTGAGTTATTAGAAGGCGGCTTTTCCGATTTTCTGTGATGTTGAGTTAGCTGTATATATGAAGTTCCGCATCTACCCTTATGACGATGGTAGGTTTTGACGATGGTAGGTTTAAAGCTGCGTCACTTGAAGGCTGCCGCCTTCTATGATTATGTACTTTTTCGAGCTTATTTATCGAACGAGCTCAAGAAGAGTGAAGAGTAAATGTTACCACTTGAAAAAAAAATCATAAGTCGAAAGTATATTGAATATGTATAATTAAAAAATATTTTCCTATTTTAAAAAAGGATTCAAAATATTTTTTTCCACAAAATACAAAAATATCCAATGTAAGAAACGTAATATTTTCTTTTTACGAAAAATAAAGGCAATATAAATAGAAATTTGATTTAGTATATATTTATTGAATGTTTTAAAGCACATGATAAGATGTTTTTGTAGTTTAAAAAACATTTATTGCTTCGATTTGGGTGTTTTAACTGTGACCATAAGTACATAAGGTTTTTCACTCCTGCTCTGTCTGCTAACCCATAGAATAACATGTAATCCGCGAGCTAATATAGTCCAATTTTCCAAGACCAATATATAACAAACAAGAGTTTTCCTAGAAACAAGGCAAGTCTTATTACCTCTATCTTAAAGAGATTCATATTATATATAAGTTTTAATAAAATCTCCCAGCCCATTTTCTAGATCTCATTATCAGGAACAAACACCATCAATTTCAGTTTTAAAATGGTTATTGAGATCTAAAAATATACGGCACGTACAAATGTAAAAATTATAGGATAGTATTAGACTGGGAATATAAGACTATATTAAAAAAATTGGACCATTTTGACCAATATTTGCTGAGTTATTAGAAGGCGGCTTTTCCGATTTTCTGTGATGTTGAGTTAGCTGTATATATGAAGTTCCGCATCTACCCTTATGACGATGGTAGGTTTTGACGATGGTAGGTTTAAAGCTGCGTCACTGGAAGGCTGCCGCCTTCTATGATTATGTACTTTTTCGAGCTTATTTATCGAACGAGCTCAAGAAGAGTGAAGAGTAAATGTTACCACTTGAAAAAAAAATCATAAGTCGAAAGTATATTGAATATGTATAATTAAAAAATATTTTCCTATTTTAAAAAAGGATTCAAAATATTTTTTTCCACAAAATACAAAAATATCCAATGTAAGAAACGTAATATTTTCTTTTTACGAAAAATAAAGGCAATATAAATAGAAATTTGATTTAGTATATATTTATTGAATGTTTTAAAGCACATGATAAGATGTTTTTGTAGTTTAAAAAACATTTATTGCTTCGATTTGGGTGTTTTAACTGTGACCATAAGTACATAAGGTTTTTCACTCCTGCTCTGTCTGCTAACCCATAGAATAACATGTAATCCGCGAGCTAATATAGTCCAATTTTCCAAGACCAATATATAACAAACAAGAGTTTTCCTAGAAACAAGGCAAGTCTTATTACCTCTATCTTAAAGAGATTCATATTATATATAAGTTTTAATAAAATCTCCCAGCCCATTTTCTAGATCTCATTATCAGGAACAAACACCATCAATTTCAGTTTTAAAATGGTTATTGAGATCTAAAAATATACGGCACGTACAAATGTAAAAATTATAGGATAGGATTAGACTGGGAATATAAGACTATATTAAAAAAATTGGACCATTTTGACCAATATTTGCTGAGTTATTAGAAGGCGGCTTTTCCGATTTTCTTTGATGTTGAGTTAGCTGTATATATGAAGTTCCGCATCTACCCTTATGACGATGGTAGGTTTTGACGATGGTAGGTTTAAAGCTGCGTCACTTGAAGGCTGCCGCCTTCTATGATTATGTACTTTTTCGAGCTTATTTATCGAACGAGCTCAAGAAGAGTGAAGAGTAAATGTTACCACTTGAAAAAAAAATCATAAGTCGAAAGTATATTGAATATGTATAATTAAAAAATATTTTCCTATTTTAAAAAAGGATTCAAAATATTTTTTTCCACAAAATACAAAAATATCCAATGTAAGAAACGTAATATTTTCTTTTTACGAAAAATAAAGGCAATATAAATAGAAATTTGATTTAGTATATATTTATTGAATGTTTTAAAGCACATGATAAGATGTTTTTGTAGTTTAAAAAACATTTATTGCTTCGATTTGGGTGTTTTAACTGTGACCATAAGTACATAAGGTTTTTCACTCTTGCTCTGTCTGCTAACCCATAGAATAACATGTAATCCGCGAGCTAATATAGTCCAATTTTCCAAGACCAATATATAACAAACAAGAGTTTTCCTAGAAACAAGGCAAGTCTTATTACCTCTATCTTAAAGAGATTCATATTATATATAAGTTTTAATAAAATCTCCCAGCCCATTTTCTAGATCTCATTATCAGGAACAAACACCATCAATTTCAGTTTTAAAATGGTTATTGAGATCTAAAAATATACGGCACGTACAAATGTAAAAATTATAGGATAGGATTAGACTGGGAATATAAGACTATATTAAAAAAATTGGACCATTTTGACCAATATTTGCTGAGTTATTAGAAGGCGGCTTTTCCGATTTTCTTTGATGTTGAGTTAGCTGTATATATGAAGTTCCGCATCTACCCTTATGACGATGGTAGGTTTAAAGCTGCGTCACTTGAAGGCTGCCGCCTTCTATGATTATGTACTTTTTCGAGCTTATTTATCGAACGAGCTCAAGAAGAGTGAAGAGTAAATGTTACCACTTGAAAAAAAAATCATAAGTCGAAAGTATATTGAATATGTATAATTAAAAAATATTTTCCTATTTTAAAAAAGGATTCAAAATATTTTTTTCCACAAAATACAAAAATATCCAATGTAAGAAACGTAATATTTTCTTTTTACGAAAAATAAAGGCAATATAAATAGAAATTTGATTTAGTATATATTTATTGAATGTTTTAAAGCACATGATAAGATGTTTTTGTAGTTTAAAAAACATTTATTGCTTCGATTTGGGTGTTTTAACTGTGACCATAAGTACATAAGGTTTTTCACTCTTGCTCTGTCTGCTAACCCATAGAATAACATGTAATCCGCGAGCTAATATAGTCCAATTTTCCAAGACCAATATATAACAAACAAGAGTTTTCCTAGAAACAAGGCAAGTCTTATTACCTCTATCTTAAAGAGATTCATATTATATATAAGTTTTAATAAAATCTCCCAGCCCATTTTCTAGATCTCATTATCAGGAACAAACACCATCAATTTCAGTTTTAAAATGGTTATTGAGATCTAAAAATATACGGCACGTACAAATGTAAAAATTATAGGATAGGATTAGACTGGGAATATAAGACTATATTAAAAAAATTGGAAAATTTTGACCAATATTTGCTGAGTTATTAGAAGGCGGCTTTTCCGATTTTCTGTGATGTTGAGTTAGCTGTATATATGAAGTTCCGCATCTACCCTTATGACGATGGTAGGTTTTGACGATGGTAGGTTTAAAGCTGCGTCACTTGAAGGCTGCCGCCTTCTATGATTATGTACTTTTTCGAGCTTATTTATCGAACGAGCTCAAGAAGAGTGAAGAGTAAATGTTACCACTTGAAAAAAAAATCATAAGTCGAAAGTATATTGAATATGTATAATTAAAAAATATTTTCCTATTTTAAAAAAGGATTCAAAATATTTTTTTCCACAAAATACAAAAATATCCAATGTAAGAAACGTAATATTTTCTTTTTACGAAAAATAAAGGCAATATAAATAGAAATTTGATTTAGTATATATTTATTGAATGTTTTAAAGCACATGATAAGATGTTTTTGTAGTTTAAAAAACATTTATTGCTTCGATTTGGGTGTTTTAACTGTGACCATAAGTACATAAGGTTTTTCACTCCTGCTCTGTCTGCTAACCCATAGAATAACATGTAATCCGCGAGCTAATATAGTCCAATTTTCCAAGACCAATATATAACAAACAAGAGTTTTCCTAGAAACAAGGCAAGTCTTATTACCTCTATCTTAAAGAGATTCATATTATATATAAGTTTTAATAAAATCTCCCAGCCCATTTTCTAGATCTCATTATCAGGAACAAACACCATCAATTTCAGTTTTAAAATGGTTATTGAGATCTAAAAATATACGGCACGTACAAATGTAAAAATTATAGGATAGTATTAGACTGGGAATATAAGACTATATTAAAAAAATTGGACCATTTTGACCAATATTTGCTGAGTTATTAGAAGGCGGCTTTTCCGATTTTCTGTGATGTTGAGTTAGCTGTATATATGAAGTTCCGCATCTACCCTTATGACGATGGTAGGTTTTGACGATGGTAGGTTTAAAGCTGCGTCACTTGAAGGCTGCCGCCTTCTATGATTATGTACTTTTTCGAGCTTATTTATCGAACGAGCTCAAGAAGAGTGAAGAGTAAATGTTACCACTTGAAAAAAAAATCATAAGTCGAAAGTATATTGAATATGTATAATTAAAAAATATTTTCCTATTTTAAAAAAGGATTCAAAATATTTTTTTCCACAAAATACAAAAATATCCAATGTAAGAAACGTAATATTTTCTTTTTACGAAAAATAAAGGCAATATAAATAGAAATTTGATTTAGTATATATTTATTGAATGTTTTAAAGCACATGATAAGATGTTTTTGTAGTTTAAAAAACATTTATTGCTTCGATTTGGGTGTTTTAACTGTGACCATAAGTACATAAGGTTTTTCACTCCTGCTCTGTCTGCTAACCCATAGAATAACATGTAATCCGCGAGCTAATATAGTCCAATTTTCCAAGACCAATATATAACAAACAAGAGTTTTCCTAGAAACAAGGCAAGTCTTATTACCTCTATCTTAAAGAGATTCATATTATATATAAGTTTTAATAAAATCTCCCAGCCCATTTTCTAGATCTCATTATCAGGAACAAACACCATCAATTTCAGTTTTAAAATGGTTATTGAGATCTAAAAATATACGGCACGTACAAATGTAAAAATTATAGGATAGGATTAGACTGGGAATATAAGACTATATTAAAAAAATTGGACCATTTTGACCAATATTTGCTGAGTTATTAGAAGGCGGCTTTTCCGATTTTCTTTGATGTTGAGTTAGCTGTATATATGAAGTTCCGCATCTACCCTTATGACGATGGTAGGTTTTGACGATGGTAGGTTTAAAGCTGCGTCACTTGAAGGCTGCCGCCTTCTATGATTATGTACTTTTTCGAGCTTATTTATCGAACGAGCTCAAGAAGAGTGAAGAGTAAATGTTACCACTTGAAAAAAAAATCATAAGTCGAAAGTATATTGAATATGTATAATTAAAAAATATTTTCCTATTTTAAAAAAGGATTCAAAATATTTTTTTTCCACAAAATACAAAAATATCCAATGTAAGAAACGTAATATTTTCTTTTTACGAAAAATAAAGGCAATATAAATAGAAATTTGATTTAGTATATATTTATTGAATGTTTTAAAGCACATGATAAGATGTTTTTGTAGTTTAAAAAACATTTATTGCTTCGATTTGGGTGTTTTAACTGTGACCATAAGTACATAAGGTTTTTCACTCCTGCTCTGTCTGCTAACCCATAGAATAACATGTAATCCGCGAGCTAATATAGTCCAATTTTCCAAGACCAATATATAACAAACAAGAGTTTTCCTAGAAACAAGGCAAGTCTTATTACCTCTATCTTAAAGAGATTCATATTATATATAAGTTTTAATAAAATCTCCCAGCCCATTTTCTAGATCTCATTATCAGGAACAAACACCATCAATTTCAGTTTTAAAATGGTTATTGAGATCTAAAAATATACGGCACGTACAAATGTAAAAATTATAGGATAGGATTAGACTGGGAATATAAGACTATATTAAAAAAATTGGACCATTTTGACCAATATTTGCTGAGTTATTAGAAGGCGGCTTTTCCGATTTTCTTTGATGTTGAGTTAGCTGTATATATGAAGTTCCGCATCTACCCTTATGACGATGGTAGGTTTTGACGATGGTAGGTTTAAAGCTGCGTCACTTGAAGGCTGCCGCCTTCTATGATTATGTACTTTTTCGAGCTTATTTATCGAACGAGCTCAAGAAGAGTGAAGAGTAAATGTTACCACTTGAAAAAAAAATCATAAGTCGAAAGTATATTGAATATGTATAATTAAAAAATATTTTCCTATTTTAAAAAAGGATTCAAAATATTTTTTTCCACAAAATACAAAAATATCCAATGTAAGAAACGTAATATTTTCTTTTTACGAAAAATAAAGGCAATATAAATAGAAATTTGATTTAGTATATATTTATTGAATGTTTTAAAGCACATGATAAGATGTTTTTGTAGTTTAAAAAACATTTATTGCTTCGATTTGGGTGTTTTAACTGTGACCATAAGTACATAAGGTTTTTCACTCTTGCTCTGTCTGCTAACCCATAGAATAACATGTAATCCGCGAGCTAATATAGTCCAATTTTCCAAGACCAATATATAACAAACAAGAGTTTTCCTAGAAACAAGGCAAGTCTTATTACCTCTATCTTAAAGAGATTCATATTATATATAAGTTTTAATAAAATCTCCCAGCCCATTTTCTAGATCTCATTATCAGGAACAAACACCATCAATTTCAGTTTTAAAATGGTTATTGAGATCTAAAAATATACGGCACGTACAAATGTAAAAATTATAGGATAGGATTAGACTGGGAATATAAGACTATATTAAAAAAATTGGACCATTTTGACCAATATTTGCTGAGTTATTAGAAGGCGGCTTTTCCGATTTTCTGTGATGTTGAGTTAGCTGTATATATGAAGTTCCGCATCTACCCTTATGACGATGGTAGGTTTTGACGATGGTAGGTTTAAAGCTGCGTCACTTGAAGGCTGCCGCCTTCTATGATTATGTACTTTTTCGAGCTTATTTATCGAACGAGCTCAAGAAGAGTGAAGAGTAAATGTTACCACTTGAAAAAAAAATCATAAGTCGAAAGTATATTGAATATGTATAATTAAAAAATATTTTCCTATTTTAAAAAAGGATTCAAAATATTTTTTTCCACAAAATACAAAAATATCCAATGTAAGAAACGTAATATTTTCTTTTTACGAAAAATAAAGGCAATATAAATAGAAATTTGATTTAGTATATATTTATTGAATGTTTTAAAGCACATGATAAGATGTTTTTGTAGTTTAAAAAACATTTATTGCTTCGATTTGGGTGTTTTAACTGTGACCATAAGTACATAAGGTTTTTCACTCCTGCTCTGTCTGCTAACCCATAGAATAACATGTAATCCGCGAGCTAATATAGTCCAATTTTCCAAGACCAATATATAACAAACAAGAGTTTTCCTAGAAACAAGGCAAGTCTTATTACCTCTATCTTAAAGAGATTCATATTATATATAAGTTTTAATAAAATCTCCCAGCCCATTTTCTAGATCTCATTATCAGGAACAAACACCATCAATTTCAGTTTTAAAATGGTTATTGAGATCTAAAAATATACGGCACGTACAAATGTAAAAATTATAGGATAGGATTAGACTGGGAATATAAGACTATATTAAA
The DNA here is from genome assembly GCA_964019185.1 of Maratus speculifer. Taxonomy (NCBI): domain Eukaryota; kingdom Metazoa; phylum Arthropoda; class Arachnida; order Araneae; family Salticidae; genus Maratus; species Maratus speculifer. The sequence goes on from OZ025293.1 coordinate 173,257,069, forward strand.
AAAATTGGACCATTTTGACCAATATTTGCTGAGTTATTAGAAGGCGGCTTTTCCGATTTTCTTTGATGTTGAGTTAGCTGTATATATGAAGTTCCGCATCTACCCTTATGACGATGGTAGGTTTTGACGATGGTAGGTTTAAAGCTGCGTCACTTGAAGGCTGCCGCCTTCTATGATTATGTACTTTTTCGAGCTTATTTATCGAACGAGCTCAAGAAGAGTGAAGAGTAAATGTTACCACTTGAAAAAAAAATCATAAGTCGAAAGTATATTGAATATGTATAATTAAAAAATATTTTCCTATTTTAAAAAAGGATTCAAAATATTTTTTTCCACAAAATACAAAAATATCCAATGTAAGAAACGTAATATTTTCTTTTTACGAAAAATAAAGGCAATATAAATAGAAATTTGATTTAGTATATATTTATTGAATGTTTTAAAGCACATGATAAGATGTTTTTGTAGTTTAAAAAACATTTATTGCTTCGATTTGGGTGTTTTAACTGTGACCATAAGTACATAAGGTTTTTCACTCCTGCTCTGTCTGCTAACCCATAGAATAACATGTAATCCGCGAGCTAATATAGTCCAATTTTCCAAGACCAATATATAACAAACAAGAGTTTTCCTAGAAACAAGGCAAGTCTTATTACCTCTATCTTAAAGAGATTCATATTATATATAAGTTTTAATAAAATCTCCCAGCCCATTTTCTAGATCTCATTATCAGGAACAAACACCATCAATTTCAGTTTTAAAATGGTTATTGAGATCTAAAAATATACGGCACGTACAAATGTAAAAATTATAGGATAGGATTAGACTGGGAATATAAGACTATATTAAAAAAATTGGACCATTTTGACCAATATTTGCTGGGTTATTAGAAGGCGGCTTTTCCGATTTTCTTTGATGTTGAGTTAGCTGTATATATGAAGTTCCGCATCTACCCTTATGACGATGGTAGGTTTTGACGATGGTAGGTTTAAAGCTGCGTCACTTGAAGGCTGCCGCCTTCTATGATTATGTACTTTTTCGAGCTTATTTATCGAACGAGCTCAAGAAGAGTGAAGAGTAAATGTTACCACTTGAAAAAAAAATCATAAGTCGAAAGTATATTGAATATGTATAATTAAAAAATATTTTCCTATTTTAAAAAAGGATTCAAAATATTTTTTTCCACAAAATACAAAAATATCCAATGTAAGAAACGTAATATTTTCTTTTTACGAAAAATAAAGGCAATATAAATAGAAATTTGATTTAGTATATATTTATTGAATGTTTTAAAGCACATGATAAGATGTTTTTGTAGTTTAAAAAACATTTATTGCTTCGATTTGGGTGTTTTAACTGTGACCATAAGTACATAAGGTTTTTCACTCCTGCTCTGTCTGCTAACCCATAGAATAACATGTAATCCGCGAGCTAATATAGTCCAATTTTCCAAGACCAATATATAACAAACAAGAGTTTTCCTAGAAACAAGGCAAGTCTTATTACCTCTATCTTAAAGAGATTCATATTATATATAAGTTTTAATAAAATCTCCCAGCCCATTTTCTAGATCTCATTATCAGGAACAAACACCATCAATTTCAGTTTTAAAATGGTTATTGAGATCTAAAAATATACGGCACGTACAAATGTAAAAATTATAGGATAGGATTAGACTGGGAATATAAGACTATATTAAAAAAATTGGACCATTTTGACCAATATTTGCTGAGTTATTAGAAGGCGGCTTTTCCGATTTTCTTTGATGTTGAGTTAGCTGTATATATGAAGTTCCGCATCTACCCTTATGACGATGGTAGGTTTTGACGATGGTAGGTTTAAAGCTGCGTCACTTGAAGGCTGCCGCCTTCTATGATTATGTACTTTTTCGAGCTTATTTATCGAACGAGCTCAAGAAGAGTGAAGAGTAAATGTTACCACTTGAAAAAAAAATCATAAGTCGAAAGTATATTGAATATGTATAATTAAAAAATATTTTCCTATTTTAAAAAAGGATTCAAAATATTTTTTTCCACAAAATACAAAAATATCCAATGTAAGAAACGTAATATTTTCTTTTTACGAAAAATAAAGGCAATATAAATAGAAATTTGATTTAGTATATATTTATTGAATGTTTTAAAGCACATGATAAGATGTTTTTGTAGTTTAAAAAACATTTATTGCTTCGATTTGGGTGTTTTAACTGTGACCATAAGTACATAAGGTTTTTCACTCCTGCTCTGTCTGCTAACCCATAGAATAACATGTAATCCGCGAGCTAATATAGTCCAATTTTCCAAGACCAATATATAACAAACAAGAGTTTTCCTAGAAACAAGGCAAGTCTTATTACCTCTATCTTAAAGAGATTCATATTATATATAAGTTTTAATAAAATCTCCCAGCCCATTTTCTAGATCTCATTATCAGGAACAAACACCATCAATTTCAGTTTTAAAATGGTTATTGAGATCTAAAAATATACGGCACGTACAAATGTAAAAATTATAGGATAGGATTAGACTGGGAATATAAGACTATATTAAAAAAATTGGACCATTTTGACCAATATTTGCTGAGTTATTAGAAGGCGGCTTTTCCGATTTTCTTTGATGTTGAGTTAGCTGTATATATGAAGTTCCGCATCTACCCTTATGACGATGGTAGGTTTTGACGATGGTAGGTTTAAAGCTGCGTCACTTGAAGGCTGCCGCCTTCTATGATTATGTACTTTTTCGAGCTTATTTATCGAACGAGCTCAAGAAGAGTGAAGAGTAAATGTTACCACTTGAAAAAAAAATCATAAGTCGAAAGTATATTGAATATGTATAATTAAAAAATATTTTCCTATTTTAAAAAAGGATTCAAAATATTTTTTTCCACAAAATACAAAAATATCCAATGTAAGAAACGTAATATTTTCTTTTTACGAAAAATAAAGGCAATATAAATAGAAATTTGATTTAGTATATATTTATTGAATGTTTTAAAGCACATGATAAGATGTTTTTGTAGTTTAAAAAACATTTATTGCTTCGATTTGGGTGTTTTAACTGTGACCATAAGTACATAAGGTTTTTCACTCCTGCTCTGTCTGCTAACCCATAGAATAACATGTAATCCGCGAGCTAATATAGTCCAATTTTCCAAGACCAATATATAACAAACAAGAGTTTTCCTAGAAACAAGGCAAGTCTTATTACCTCTATCTTAAAGAGATTCATATTATATATAAGTTTTAATAAAATCTCCCAGCCCATTTTCTAGATCTCATTATCAGGAACAAACACCATCAATTTCAGTTTTAAAATGGTTATTGAGATCTAAAAATATACGGCACGTACAAATGTAAAAATTATAGGATAGGATTAGACTGGGAATATAAGACTATATTAAAAAAATTGGACCATTTTGACCAATATTTGCTGAGTTATTAGAAGGCGGCTTTTCCGATTTTCTTTGATGTTGAGTTAGCTGTATATATGAAGTTCCGCATCTACCCTTATGACGATGGTAGGTTTAAAGCTGCGTCACTTGAAGGCTGCCGCCTTCTATGATTATGTACTTTTTCGAGCTTATTTATCGAACGAGCTCAAGAAGAGTGAAGAGTAAATGTTACCACTTGAAAAAAAAATCATAAGTCGAAAGTATATTGAATATGTATAATTAAAAAATATTTTCCTATTTTAAAAAAGGATTCAAAATATTTTTTTCCACAAAATACAAAAATATCCAATGTAAGAAACGTAATATTTTCTTTTTACGAAAAATAAAGGCAATATAAATAGAAATTTGATTTAGTATATATTTATTGAATGTTTTAAAGCACATGATAAGATGTTTTTGTAGTTTAAAAAACATTTATTGCTTCGATTTGGGTGTTTTAACTGTGACCATAAGTACATAAGGTTTTTCACTCCTGCTCTGTCTGCTAACCCATAGAATAACATGTAATCCGCGAGCTAATATAGTCCAATTTTCCAAGACCAATATATAACAAACAAGAGTTTTCCTAGAAACAAGGCAAGTCTTATTACCTCTATCTTAAAGAGATTCATATTATATATAAGTTTTAATAAAATCTCCCAGCCCATTTTCTAGATCTCATTATCAGGAACAAACACCATCAATTTCAGTTTTAAAATGGTTATTGAGATCTAAAAATATACGGCACGTACAAATGTAAAAATTATAGGATAGGATTAGACTGGGAATATAAGACTATATTAAAAAAATTGGACCATTTTGACCAATATTTGCTGAGTTATTAGAAGGCGGCTTTTCCGATTTTCTTTGATGTTGAGTTAGCTGTATATATGAAGTTCCGCATCTACCCTTATGACGATGGTAGGTTTTGACGATGGTAGGTTTAAAGCTGCGTCACTTGAAGGCTGCCGCCTTCTATGATTATGTACTTTTTCGAGCTTATTTATCGAACGAGCTCAAGAAGAGTGAAGAGTAAATGTTACCACTTGAAAAAAAGCACAATTTTATTATATAAAGAGCTCCAAGTTATAATTCTTGTGTAACACTTATTGTATATATTATTCTTACCATTACAAGTGTTATTAAAAATCAGTTGGAGCCAGTCTCATTTTCATATGATGTTTTGGTCGGGGGGGGGGGGGCATAATTTTTTTCTTATTTATACTTTTACACGCATGCGCACGCACACACACACAAGAATATTATATATATATATATATATAAGAGATAGAGAGAATATTTCCCACGTATAACTAATAATTATGCATACTTAATAAACAACTATAATTAATAATTATGCATATTTATGTAGGCATTAATTACTTAAAAAAATATTTTTGGACATTTTCGTTTTCGTTTAAAATAGGAAGATTATCGAAATTCAGTTTCGGTTTTGGTCTTAAAAATTGGTTTCCGTCGATCCTTAAACAAAATTCAGGGGGCATAAAACAATAGTAAAATTATCAAAAGTATTTCGAAATGCAGAGAAAACATGCCGGCTCATATCAACAAATACACATGGGTATACCATGAGCATTTGTCGTGTAAGTCACATACTACGATTTTGGGTACCAGTAATTTAAAACGGAAAAATGTGACTTATTTTATCGGAGACATTTCATTAATTGCATGAGGTCATGCAAACCTTTCGAAAATTAACGGTGGCCAACGATTTAACAGTTACTAATAATGTGGCTTGCACGACAAATGTTCATAAAATTACCCATATACAAAAGAAAAAAAAAAAAGATTATTGGATTTTAAAATTAAAACTGGCGTTAGATTAAGAATAAATGTATTTAACAAAGCATAATTTTAGATTTTTGATAAAGAAAATTTTTAAGACTAATAATTGTTTTTAAAAATCTATTTTTTCCCTTTAATTTAAATTTAAATATACCAAATGCAATATGTGTCATCCGGGCATATGGTAAAACTTTTATAAAGTATTTTTTTCCTTTGCATCATGAGTTTCAATCATTAGTTTCATTTCTATAATCTGTGTTGTAATTCTCGCATAGTTGAAACAACATTGCTACCAGCATTGTCCATATTTCATGCTAAACCTCGTTATGAATCTAATTACAGGAGATTTTAATTATATATATATATATATATATATATATATATATATATATATATATATATATATTATAATTCTATACATGAATATATATATATATATATATACTGTCGCATTTTCATGAAACGACAGACTTCAAGGGGACGAGTTTTAATTGCGATTTATTTAAAACATAGCAAAGTCTTTTCGCAAGTCTTTACATCATGAGTTCTGGAGACCAAGTGCGTAGATGTATAGAAATTTCTCATCTCCCGAGGGGGGTTACCAGTTAAAAAGGCCATGTGTTTTACTTAAATTAACACGATAAACTTAGGTTTCTTGTTGCCCTGTAAAACCCGTGATTATTAGTCATGGGGCCCGTATCCACATTGAGGGGCGATTTATTAAAAAAGTAATAAATAGGTCTGATTTTTTGTATTTTCTTACAATTCCCCCCCCCCTTCCAGACAAGGATGGGCCGGCTTCCATCCATGATACTCACCTGAAAAGGGTAAACAATTTTTACATTAAGTGAGCTAATGGGAGATGAGTTATTTCTTTCGTATACTTAACAAATAATAGAATAACAATAATAAAAAATGTACAAATATCATATCTAAAAACAACACTGTTATAAAATGTACCACTATACGTCATTGAACATGATAAAAACAATTGTATTAATATATGCAAAACACTCAGTAAATATTATACATAGAATAAGATAATCAAAATAAGAAATATGTTGCAGATGGATTCTGAAAATCCAATGTTATTTACAATTTCAAATTTGTATGGAACTGTCCTGACATAGTTCAAGAAATAGTACTTTTACACATAACACAATGTTCACAATAATGCAAAAATAATTTAAAATTCAAATATTCATAATAAATCAAAAAGGTAATTAAAATTCCAAATATTCATAATAATGCAAACCGAGATCAGATATAATATAATATCAGTTCATATGATACCAACTATTTCAGTTTGTTGGTGTAAGTAGTTTAAATTGATTACTAGGAAAAAAGTATCTTAGTTTGGAAGCGTGTATTACTTCATAATCCTTTTTTGTAAGCCAATTAGGCTTATTTATTTTGAAACTTACATTGGATAATTTTTCCATAATTTGATATGGACCAGAAAAAGGCGGACTTAACTTCCGAGTATTCGGATAGTGAAATTCTTCCACTATGACAAGGTCACCAGGTTTAAAAGACGCTTCCACAAACTTTAAATCATACCTGACTTTATTTTTCAAGTGATGTTCACTTGTTCTTTGGAAAGCCTCTTTTCTGGCTTCCTCTACAGGGGGATAATAATTTTCATTGCCTAATACTGATGGATAAGGTAATTGGCCGTACATTAAATATGCAGGATGGTACTTGGTTACTGAATGAGGTGTGTTATTGTACTCCTTAATTACTTCCTGCAGAATTTTGGGCCATGGGACGTTTGAAGGGGTAGAATTTACTTTAAGTCTTAATCGGGTGCAAATTGACTGATTCACACGCTCATTTTTCCCATTACACTGTGGTCTATGAGAAGAAGTAAGTAATTTTTTTTACATTCTGTTTATGTACCCATTTACAAAGTTTAGACGCTGTAAACGCAGGATTTCTATCCGTTAAAATTTTCTTGGGAAGTTGAATATTAAAAATCTGTTTAAGAATATTAAAGTAGACTTCAGTTGTAACATTTTTAGATGCAAAACCCCAAACATAACGAGTAGCGTGATCAATAGCTATGTGCATATACCATTTAGATGAATTATAATAGTTAAAACCTCCTACTGAATCTAATGAAATTATATCGAAAGGTAAGTCTGCAGGTGGTAATGCCTCCAGAAGACCAAATTTTGGTTGGTGTGATTTTTTGTTCAGTTGGCAGACCTCACAATGCTTGACAAATTGTGTAATATCGTGGGTCATGCTGCTCCAATAGTATTGTGGGGAAATTAAATTTAACATTTTTTGGATTCCGGGATGGCCAAATTCTGTATGGGTATTTATTAGTAATTTCTCTCTCAAGGAGAAATGGTACTACAATTTTTTGAAAACCCTTTTTGCGAATTATTACAATGTCATTAACTTTTTGAAATTTAGGCCCTGTTATATTATCTAATTGTTGGTGTTCTTTAATTTCATCTGACGTTAATAAATGAATATGGGGATTTACAGAAAAAGTGGGATTTCTTGAAAGCATGTCTGCTTCAAAATTGGTGGATCCTTTGTTATATTTTACAGTATAATCATACATACTTAATTTTAATGACCATCTGAATAACCTACCTGTTAAATGCTTCACCTTCTTAAGCCATACTAAGGAGGCATGGTCAGTATGTATTGTAAAAGGTTTTCCGTGAAGGTAATAATGGAATTTGTCAAGGGCATCGATTATTGCTAGACATTCCAGTTCTGTGATAGCGTAATTTTGCTCGTAGGGCCTTAATTGTCTCGAGTGGAACGCAATGGGATGCAAGTTCCCTTTTTCATCCATTTGTTTTAAGACAGCACCTACGGCTTCCTTTGAGGCATCAGTATAGCCATGGCATGGGAGGTTAGGATTGAATAATTTTAAAATAGGCCTAGAAATTAATGCGTTTTTAAGCAATTCAAATGATTGTTGACAGGCATCTGACCATTCCCAAGGAGCATCTTTCTTTAACAATTTATTTAGAGGGGCTCTAATTTTAGCGTACTTGTCTATGAATTTGTGGTATACGTTTACAGAACCAAGGAACCTTTGCAATTCTTTAACTTTTTTTGGAGGATTAATTTTTTAATAGTTTCGGTGTTAGCATTGTCTGGTTTTATTTGGCCGTTACTAATTTCATAACCGAGGAAGTCAATTTGAGATTTAGCAAAGTTACATTTGGAAAATTTTAATTTTAGATTTTCTTGACGGCAAATGTTAAATATAGTTTTAAGGTGATCCATATGCTCGGCATAGGAATCGGAATAAACTATAAAATCATCAAAATAATTGGTAGCAAAATTAACTTTATGTTTATCTAGGATTCTTCGAAGAGCTCTTGCAAATTGAGCTGGGGCATTCAAGGGCGGATCCAGCCCAACCTCCAGGGGGGGGTCACAACTTTTGACAGATGATTTAATGAAACAATTTTAAAATACAGTAAATCTTGTGAAAACGGAATTACGATAAAAAGTAGCAAATGTCGCCGATCGGGCATGAAAAAAATCGCGAATTTTGTCAATTAGGCACGGAAAAATCACGAATTTTGTCGATCGGACGCAAAAAATCTCAGATTTCGTTTATCGGGCAAGGAAAAAAAGTCGAAATTTTTTTATAATACTTGAAATTTTGTTCCTAGGTTGCGGAAAAGCCGCCTGTTTTGTCTGTTTACCGCGCGAAAAAAAACGAACGTCGTTGACCGGGCGCAAAAAAATCGAAAATATCGTCAATTGGACATTGGAAAATCGTGAGTTTTGTCTATCGACCTTCGAAAAATCTCGAATTTTGTCTGTATGTCTCAGAAAAATCGCAAATTTTGTCGATCGAGCACAAAAAGTCGCGAATTTTGTCGCTCTGGAAAGAACAAATCGCAAATTTCGTTAATAGGGCACGGAAAAACCCCAATTTTGTCGATCGGCTTCGTAAAAAGCGCGAGTTTATTCGATCGGGAACAGAAAAATCGCGAATTTTGTTGATTTGGAATAAAATGCGAATTTCGAGTTGATATGGAACGCAAAAATTGTCAAATTCGTGAATCGGGGAAGAAATTCTCGCGAATGTAGTCGATTGTCTTCGTAAAAAGAGCGATTCGAGCGATTGGGTACGAAAAACTCGCGAATTTTGTCGATTCGGAACGAAAAAATCGCTTATTTCGTTGAAAGGGCAAGGAAAAATCGAAGATTTTGTCAATGATGCACGGAAAAATCGAAAATTTTTTTGAGCGGCTGCAGAACAATAAGGAGTTTCATTAGTTTATTGCGAGAAAAAAATCACAGATTTTATCAATTTACGGCGGGGAAAAAAATGCAGATTTCATCAGTCAGTTAAGAATCGCAATTTTATTGTTCGATGCGGAAAAATGCGTATTTCATGGACCAAGAACAGAAAAAGACGTGAATCTCGTCGATTGGGCATGGAAAAATCCGGAATATGGTCGATCACTTTCGTAAAAAGCGCGAATTTAGTCGATCGGGAACGAAAAAATCGCTTTTGGTAGGGCACGGAAAAATTGCGAATTTTGTCGATCGGGAACGAAAAAGTCGCAAATATGGTCGATCAGTTTCGTAAACAGCGCAAATACAGTCTATTGGGAATGAAAAAGATCGCGAATTACGTTTATATGGCGAACAAAAATTGACAATTCCATCGATTGGTAAAGAAATTATCACGAATATGGTCGATTAGCTTCGTAAAAAGCACGAATTCGGGAGATCGAGTACAAAAAAATCGCTAATTTTGTTGATAGGGCTCGGAAAAACCGCAAATTTTGTCGATGATGCGTGGAAAAATTTAAAAAATCTTTGAGCGGCAGCAGAACAATCGTGAGTTTCGTCAGTTTATCGCAAGAAAAAAATCACTGATTTCATCAATTTACGGCAGGAAAAAAAATGCAGATTTCGTCAGTCAATTAAGAAACGCGTATTTCATAATTCGTGTTCAGAAAAATTCGTATTTCATCGAACAAGAACGGAAAAATATGCTAATTTTGTGGTTTGGGCACGGAAAAATCCTGAATTTTGTCAATCAAGTGAAGAAAAATCGGAAATTTCGCTGACCATTCGTGGAAAAATCTCAAATTTCGTCGATTACACCCCAAAAAATCGTGAATTTCGTGGATCGGCTTTACAAAAATCGCGAATTTCACCGATCGTGTGCGGAAAATTTTTGAATTATGTCGATCAGACGCGGAAAATTCGCGAATTTTCTCGATCAGTTTCGAAAAAAGCGCAAATTCTTTCGATTAGACGTTATTTTGCGTTCCTGTTTTAGCACTTTTTACTTACATTATACATCCCTCTTTGAAGAGCTCCAGGGGGGGGTCATGACCCCCATGACCCCCCCCTTGGATCCGCCACTGGGGGCATTTTTATAGCCAAAAGGAAGAACCAACCACTCATAAAGACCTTGATTGGTTGCAAAGGCCAACTTCTCTGTGTCTGAAGGATGAAGTGGGATATGCCAGTAGCCAGAGGCTAAATCTAGCGTGGAAAAATATTTGGCATTGACAAGTCTGTCCAAAAGCCAATCTATACGGGGCAACGGTTCCGAGTCAGTCTTACAAATGGCATTGATTTTTCTGTAATCAATAGAGAGACGCGTTTTACCTTCTCCTTTTTTATATGCCAGAGTGACGGGAGAGGAATAAGGACTGCAGGACTCTTTAATAAGTTTAGCTTCCAGTAATTCTTGTATTTGTTTTTGAATTTCTTCATTGTCCCTAGGAGATGCACGGTAAGGTCGAAGCGAGATAGGAAGTTCCGAGGTGAGAGTTACCCGCTGAGGTTCCCATCTGACTCTACCTACGTCATATCTATTGCGCGCAAAAATATCCTTGAAGTCGCTTAGAAGCCCTTCCAACTGTGAGTTCTCTTCAGTAGTACAATGACTAAAACTTTTGTCATCATAGTCCGAGAGAATTTGAGTATCAAGATAACATTGTCCTTGTTGCGACAAAATTTCTTGATTTGATTTGGAAGGAGAACGAAGCGGCTTCTTGCAATTCATATCACTCGTTAAAGTTAATGTATGATTGAATGAGTTTCCCTGAGAAATTTGATTGGAAATGTTTTGATCATACTTAAGAATGACTCCATCCTGAGTCAGAATATTCGAGTAAAAGTCCATCGATATATGGAATTTTTGTAATTCTGGAGTTCCCAGTATCGCATATGGCAAGAATGACCTAACTAGGTATAAGGTGCTATTTTGCCTGATATTTCCTATTTTGAGGGGTACGTGAAGTTTTTCAGAAATCTGAACTTGTCCTTGGGTTTGATTAACCTTAAGAGGATGACAGCTTTGAATAGACGTCATATCCAAAGCTGCAACTAAGTTTTCTGGAATAAGGGAAAGGGTACTTCCGCTATCCAATAAAAATGGTATTTGAACCTCATGACAAGTTTCTGAATACGTATGATTATCGTAATTCCCGTATCTGAGGTACCCCGGGACTATAAACCGTCATAAAGCATTATGGGGTATTCCTTGATCAGGGGAATACCCATGGGCATTTTGTGATTGAAACTGATTACTATGGATTGCCAAATCGGGATTCATTGTTCTCCCTGCATTGCCCTGAACATCATATTTATGGAGTAAAGTATGATGTCTTCGATGGCAATTTTTACAGTTCATCTTGGAGGGACATTTATTTGAAAAGTGGCCACCTCGCAGACAATTGATACATAGTTTGTTTAGTTGGACAGTTCTCCAACGGTTATCTATGGACATATTCGTTAATTTTCTGCAGGCATGGGTGGCATGCGACTCAATGCAAACACCGCATTTAGTATTTTCTTGACTTTTGGGGAATTTATATCTATCGGAAGAATCTCGGGAATAATTTACATTTCTTATCTCTATTTTAGTTGGATTCTCCAACGCTAGCATACTTTTGGCATGAGTCTCTAAAAATTTTAAAAATTCCGTGAGACTAGGCATATCATTATGAGTAAGAGAGAGCTCCCATCGTTCTTTTAGACTATCATTTAGTTTTTGAGTTATAGTATAAATTATCATGTTATCCACCAAAGCATTTTGAGTCAAATTCAAAGACTCTAGAATTCGAAGTGACTCATTACAAGTATCTATTATGTCAAAAATAGCTTTAGAGGAAGAGGGGCAATTTTTCATGTTTTTTAAATTGTATAACTTACTTATTTGTGCTATGGCTAAATCCCTAGTTTTATCATAGCGAGCGCAGAGAATGTCCCATGCATTTTTATAATTGGCTTCCGAGAGAGGAAATCCAGAAATTAATTTATGAGCAGGACCCTTTACACTAGCCAGTAGGTATTGCAATTTTGAGACGCCCCCCAACTCCAAATTTTGATCTATAGTTGTAAGAAAAATCTCTTTAAAAGAAAGCCATTGATCAGCTTCTCCGTGAAAAGGTTTTAATTCAAATTTTGGAAGATTAACAGTTTTTACACAAACATTACCTGTAGTTTTATTTAGACTTTCTGAACCACCCTCGTGAATGTTTAAACTATTAGTTAACTTATTACGTGATGTATTTATTGCTATGGTTAAATTATCCAATTTAAGTGCAATCTCATTATATTCATCAATTATAGGATCAGTTTCCGATGCATCGCTCTGAAGAATGGCATTTTCATGGAGTTTATTTAATTCGGTTTCAATATCCTGAACCTGTTTACCATATAAATCTAACTCTTCAAGAGTTACAGTTTCATTATCAATTTTGGGATTTATAATATTTTTTATGCGAGTGATTTTTCCCTTAAGAACAGTTTTTTGTTTTTTAATAGCTTCCATTTTAAATTAATTTTATGACAACTTCCTAAAATCTAAATCTAAACAAATTCCAAATGACCTTAAAAATAATAATAATAATATCAACATAATACGAGCATCTGCATAGAATTGTGAAATGAAATAAATAAAAAAAAATTAGACGTAAATATGGATATCCATTTTTTCTTTCAATTTAAAATATAATTACACTTAAAACCATGGTTTGTAGAAGTAATAAAAACAATAACACTAGAGATATATTACTTACCTTAATCAATTAGTTTTATAATCAAGGAATTAGGGAAAAAAAACATGCGCACTAATATAAACAAATAAATAAATAAATAAAATAGTGTACACTTGTGAGCTCACATATTATAAATTAAATATTCTTTTAATCATAAATCACTGTACCGCCCTTTGAGTATAAATTATGTAGTAGATGTCGAATATATTCACGCAATCTCTCCTGAGATCATAATCACAGACCAAAAACTGCTGTCACATATATTGTTGTCGTATATTCTCTTTTTGAAACGCAAGAGAAGCAGAAAGAAAAAAAAAACATAGATCACAAACATCTTGAGTATCAGTTTCACCCGGTCATCGGAGCGCTTTGACTGATTTATGGCACTACGGAGGATGAACGATCAACACACAACTGCATGCCCCGTTCAGGCAGAAAAATCGCTCTGGTAAGGTGTGAAGAATGGCAGAAAAATAGCATCCTAGTATTCCACGATACAACCCACTTTTTGGATGAAAATTCACGAATCCCGTGTTTCAAATCCGGCAAGGCCCGACTAATGGTAGAAAAATATCTCACTATCCCAACATGGAATACGCTTGCTGGATAACTGATGACGAGACGTTAACCCCTTTTCAGGGCCTCTTTCGATGTTTCGTGTCAGAATGACCGCTCTCTTTGCTATCCTTTGTGGGTCCGGTATTTTTAATAATGTCCATATTTCGTAGATTATTTTCCCGCACTAGGTATCATACTGCCGACTATGAAGAACTGTCGCATTTTCATGAAACGACAGACTTCAAGGGGACGAGTTTTAATTACGATTTATTTAAAACATAGCAAAGTCTTTTCGCAAGTCTTTACATCATGAGTTCTGGAGACCAAGTGCGTAGATGTATAGAAATTTCTCATCTCCCGAGGGGGGTTACTAGTTAAAAAGGCCATGTGTTTTACTTAAATTAATACGATAAACTTAGGTTTCTTGTTGCCCTGTAAAACCCGTGATTATTAGTCATGGGGCCCGTATCCACATTGAGGGGCGATTTATTAAAAAAGTAATAAATAGGTCTGATTTTTTGTATTTTCTTACATATATATATATATTTATATATATATATATATATATATATATATATATATATATATATATATATATATATATATATATATATATATATATATATACATACTGTTACAAATAAAACCAAAGCTTATTAATATTATATATAAAAAAATTCATCGTAATTGTCCGCTTCTAGAGTGTCGGGAACTCATTGCACAAATAATTTGTAACGAATGTTTGAGATGAAATCTAGCAATCTGCTCTCAACAGTCCTGAAAAAAAAAAATCTTGTACAAAAGAGCATTTCCCTTTCTGAAAGATCCTAAACTGACCGGGGAATGAAAAAAGCAATAAATTAGACAGTACCCCTCTTTTTTCCCTTTATTTTGTAACTTGATACGAGTCTCTGTAATTGCTTCCTTATCACCTTGCCCGCCCACCATCAGTTGCAACTGTATACTGTAAACATTTGTATTCTTACGCGCGTTTAAAAATCAGCATACTTGTGAGAAAAATCCCTTATAACTCTGTTATTTTTTTAAAAAATACTTATTCATTTTTTTCATTGAAAAGAAGAGACTTGCAGTTTCTATGGCTCTTTTCTCTTTTTTTCTATGATGCTCCAGTGATTTTTTATATTTTTTTAAAGTATAAACTTCCTGATTTTTCAAATTTTGCCAACTTTAAGCCAAATTTAAAAATACTTTAAAACGTTTTAAAAATAATATAGAAAATAATCTTTATGAGTATTCTTCTGTTTTATCGATTGCAGCAATTCCCATCTCGATATCTAAAATATTAAGCTCAGAAAGAGAAAAGTAAATTTCTCCATAGGTTAACATGGGATGCTTTCCAATGGCGGATGGGTGTGAAGACTCCCCTTAATAATAAGTTTTTGGTTAATATTACCAATATTTATCCTGTTATGTTAAATAATGCCTATCTCTAATGTGTATCGATACGCAATACCGAAAAAAAAAAAAAAAACGAAAAAAATTGCAAGAGAACTTAAATTCCTTAAAACGATGAATAGAACATCAAAAGATGGTTTAGGGCAACAATATCGTTGAATATAAATGACAGAAAAAAATGCTGTTTAAGAATGATGCAAAGTATTTGATATAGCATGTCGTCCCCTCGAGTAGATGAAACTGCCGAACACATGTTTTTCATGGATTCGATGACATTATCAATAAGGCTTTGGAGAGTATTTTTCCACTCCTCAAGAATAGAAATCTCTATGTCTCTGACAGAAAAAAGAGGTCTTAATCTCGCTGCAGTGCGTCGACAGAGTGTGTCTCAAACATACTCGATCAGATTCAGGACAGGAGAGCATATTGGTTACTCTATACGCTGTATTGCTCCAGTTTTGAGCATGTTCTCCACAATATGAGCTGTACGCGATTTGGCATTATCTTCCATGGAAAAAAGGGATCAGCAATTGTTGCAGCTTTAAATACGGCAGAAGATTTCAGTATCTCGTCTGTATAACTTTGTGCTGGGCAAGTGTTACTCCGAATGACATGGAGACCCGTATGTCCATTTATGCTGGTTCCAGCGCATATCATCAAACCACTCCGTCTGTAATATAATCCTTCATGTATATATGGTTATTACAAGCATCCCTTTCCATCAATACCAAAACACGTCGGATATCACATCCATACAGAATTAGTAAATTAGTAATCGTCTGTAAACAGCACCTGACTTCTACGGCTTTGCTTCCAATCTCGATGTTCAAATGCTCATTATCTTTCGACCGCACAGTTGCTTGTAAACAACAGAATACAGACTGTAGAGACCACCCTGATGAAGACTATTCTGTTGGACACTCTTCGTCCTTTGTGCAAGAATAAGGAAAGGGCAGCTGACGTCACTGTGGAGGAATTACTGTGGATAATAAACTGTTCACACCACAAACTTAAGATATCTTAAGATCGCCGTGTTTGAAGTGGATCCTCCCGGAATTGGATGCCTGTTCACATTGAAAAATTTACCTAAGATATCTCAGCGAATGTCACTGTTGCCCTTATTCTCCCCTCATGCGGAATCGGAATATCGTACTGAATTCAGTGATTCCGGATGTTATTCCGAAGATGAGCTATTCTCCCCTCAAAATCCGGCGGAATCCGGAATTCAGGCATCTCGAATATGCGGAATATCTGATATTTTTTTACGGCTAGTCAGAGGCAGCTGGAATATCGTTCGGAGAGCGGAATAAGCAATGGCGGACGTAAACAAATATTGTTCATTAAATATTTATTGCGTGTTTCGAGGTAAATTACATTATTTGTGATTATTTTTTTTATTAATCCCAGTTTTAGAATCAAAATGTGAATGTTTCCCAGCAGATTGATTTATAATAATTATTATTATCTACAGAAATTAAGGTAAAAGTTAGTTTTATTTTGTATTATGGTTAAAAAAAAATATATTCTATTTTAGATTCTGCTTTTTTTACACGCTATATATATTGTATTCAGATTTTATGTAGTAAATTTATATATTTAATGCGATCTAAATATTGATGTACCATTAGAATTGTTTAAATGACTTGGCAATATTTGACAGTATTTATTTAACATTATCGATCTTTCTTATGTATTTTGAAATTTTGTCTTATAAAATTGAACTTATCTAATATTTCTAAATAGCCTTTGTAGTTTCATATAACTTAAAAAATTGTGCTTTAAGTGTGTTTATTTACATAAGTAATATTTTGTCTGCTTGTGTTTATTTATTTTTTAAAGTTATTATTGAAATATAGTTTAATAAATTACATTGGCTTCAATTTTTTACATTCCGATGCTTAATACGTGTTGTACTCTACAGTTTCACAATCAAACTTTCATGTGATATTTTGCAAATAAATTTAAATTTTATATAGGCTACAGTAGTCGCTTTGAGCTATCTAAAGTATTTTATTTAAAATCTAAAATTATTAGTATCAAAGAAGGTTAAAAATTTGATTTTGCACTAGTCAATTAAAATTTACACATGATGTGGAAAATTTGTAAATTTGAAATGAAAAAAATTATGCAGCCTTACTAGAAGAATTTTTTGCATTATTTGTAATATCCGAATAATATTTTGTTAATAGGTATACACATCTTATATCATTATTTTAAAA
The DNA here is from genome assembly GCA_964019185.1 of Maratus speculifer. Taxonomy (NCBI): domain Eukaryota; kingdom Metazoa; phylum Arthropoda; class Arachnida; order Araneae; family Salticidae; genus Maratus; species Maratus speculifer. Next base: position 173,274,512 of record OZ025293.1, read on the forward strand.
TAAATGACTATTTCTTGACATAACTAAAATTTTAAATTTTCTGTTACTACTTTTGTTATGTTTAGAACTAGTTTTCTGTTCTTGTTTTTAACCCGGGAGAACTCACTAGTGAGAATTTCTCTCACAGTGCCCAATTGCTTTTTTTTTTTTTTACTTTACATTCACTTAATATCAACCTTTTGGTTTGGCTTAGTACTTTTATTCACTAAAAAGATAAAGCTATCGAAATCCTATTTTGAAATTTTATTAAAATGAAAAATGTTTTAAATAAGTGCCTTAAAAAAGGTACGACGGAGAAAGAAAATCTCACGTAGCTAGTTCTTCCAGGTTAATGCTAATTCTACTTTCAAAAAGTAAACAGTTATCTAAAATTTGCTTTTTCAGGGGGGGGGGGGTCTAAATTACTTTTATATGCACAACTTAATGTGAGTAAAATAACTGCATTTTATTAAAGGCTTTTACTTGCAGAAAGAATATTTTCCTATATTTTTTCTGAATAAAGTTATGTAATGACTCACTTATGCTGGCTAAACATTTAATCCTTATTTTATAATATATTTAACTTTAAGTCTTTGTTTAATATTTATAATATCTAATAAATCATCAAATGAACAAATGTTTTATAATTATTTATAATTTTGATCTTGAATTCAAAATTTTGAGTTTTTTTATTTTCAAACTATTTATTACAAAACAATCTGAGCATAGGTTGAAAAACTGTTGCTTTTCTAAAAAAAAAAAAAAATTTCTGAGCTGTCAAGTTGCATCAGCATATAATGTGTCTGTTGGTTATTTGTTTAAATTTTTATGTTCATGTTGCACGTTGATGATTGCAAACAAAGGATTTTTATTATTTATTAAATCGCTATCATTATACTTACATTAAATTTTTCTTAAAATTCAGGCAAGAATTATGTAATAAAATTTGTTGTTATCTAATATTGTTCTTGGATTATTAAAATCTTTTCTTACTTCAACATGATATCATTTCTCTGTATCTGATTTGATTTTATCTATTTATCTAACTTATTATATCCTCAATAAATTTAAGTAATTTTCCATATTCTGCGATGAAAGAATGCCATCCACTCTTATTTTGCAATTTTTTTATACAGATGCAGTCAAATACAGGCTTTAGTGGCATTATATTGTGTTGAAGTGCTTTTTTTTTCTTTTCTTTGTTAGATGGGATGTCAGTGTTAATAGCAGAGTTCTCGCTGTCGTTCATCAATGCACCAAATTGCACCTAAATTCTCCATTTGGCGAGAAAACAAGCGATTAGATTTGTCAAATTGCTATACTTTTTTTTCTTTTCTTTTCTTTTTCGCTTTTCATACATTTGCATATATACATATTTTTAATATATACATATTTTTAATATATACATATTTTGGTACTACTCTGTTATCCTATCGACCAGTTTCGCCAAATTATACAAATCGCTTAAATAATAGCCAAATTATACATATTGACAAAATTTTCATTTCACAAATAACGAAAAAACAAACAAAAATAAAAATATTAAGAAAAGTCTAAATAAAAATCAATGACATTTTAAACACGTGAATTGTATTTAATGTCATTGAATGTGACATTTACGATCATCCATTATTGGCATTTAATCTTATAATTTGGGGATAATTTTTTGATCAACAGGATAACCTAGAAGTACCCATATTTTCATATACTTGTAGCAGATAGTTGAAATTAGATTAATAACAATCGTTTTCGCAGTTATAAAAACTTAGGTTATTTTAGAACATATTGAAAAAAATGGGGTATATTAAAGAATTAAAATTTTTTTTTGTGCTACACTGCAAATCTATTTGGCTAATACTTTTTCCATTTGGTGAATGTTTTTTATTTTTAATTAGCCAAATTACTAATGTTGGTCAAATGTGAGCAATAACACTGTTAGTATATATGTTTATATAACACTGGCATTTGGCTAATCCAAAAGTACCTTTCCCTGACTTTATTATGTCAGTTATTCTTTTTTATGATATTTAATGTTTAATAGACTCTTGTGTTTTTTTTTAGAAACAGAAAAGTATTTCTTACATGATGAAACCCTAATATTATAATTGTAATATTATTTATTTTATTTTTCAGTTGATTTTTCAATTTTTGTCCACTGTGAAGCATGTGCAAGAGTCTATAGGATCTAATGACAAAGATTACAAGTTATAGTGTCCAGCCGGTGCCACTTTTAAAAGCATTATGGGGTGTTATTTGATCTCTGCTTTTGAGTGTGTACCAGCTAGACTGAAATTCTGGAAAGCACAGAGGTTTGATGCCAATGGACAAGAGCTCTGATGCCAATTTGTGACTACTAGCTGTTTTTAATCCAAAAATGTTTATGGATGATCACCAAACTCTTATTCAAGTAAGAAAAAAGACTAAAAAAAAATTAATTTTAGAATTTTAATCCTGCTGTAATAACCCTGGAGTTACTAAAATGTTTTTTTTTTCTTTGTTTAAAGATAAAAAAAAATTAAATATTTGGTAAGTTTTTTTTTTTTAAACTTAATTTCAAATTGATATTTTTTGCATTGAATTTAAATATTAAACTTTATTATTTCACTGTATTTTAAAGTTATGTATGAGTTACTCAACTACTAATCCCACCCCCCCTCCTTTCCACTTTATTATTATTATTTTGCAAATTTAAAATCTGATTAATTTATTTACTTACTTTACTGACAGTTTCATTTAATTTTTATACATAAAACATTAGCACTGCAAGAACTACTTTATTTTATGAAAGAAACTTCATTGAAGTTAAAGAATTTGAATGTTAATTTTTTTTTTTTTTTCAAGGACATCCTTTGCTTTTTTTTACGTAAAATTGGGATAAAATAAGTTTCACAAGACTCTATTCAAGTCACCTGCTTAACAACTTTTTGTGATAATGAAGATTATGACATTTTTAATGATGATAACATGGGGGCAGGAAATGGCTTTTTTCTTTTTTTTTTTTTTTTGTCAATAAAAAATAAGCTAACTAAAACATATTTCACCAATTTGTTTTAAATTTTGTATATAGTTTCATTCTGATAAGAAACTTCTCTGATTAGTTTTTGTGGTTCATTGGTTTGTATAAAGTGAGGGATGTGGTAAAACCCCTTGTCAATTCACATCAATGAGTTTTACTTACACGCAGAATTATCCAATTTGCTCTAAATTTTCTATATAGGTTCATTCTGATAAAGTGCTTCCTTGATTGGATTTGGGGATTCATTGATTAAGTATAAAAAGGGGATTGGGGGATCTAACCCCTTTAACTTATATAAATTGGATTTTCATGCAGAATTATCAGATTTGTTATAAATTTTGTATATAGGTTGATTCTGATAAAACCCTTCTCTGATTAGTTTTGGTGGTTCATTGATTAAGTATAAAGGGAGTGAAATTGAGAGAGGGATAATCTCCCCCTTAATTTAGGTAAATAGGTTTTTCATGCAGAATTATCCGATTTGCTCTAAATTTTGTACATAGGTTCATTCTGACATAGTTAAATATTTTTTTTCTTTCTTTTTTTTGCTCTGAATAGTTTAAGTAGATTTATACAACAACCATTTTTCAATTTGTTTACAAGTATTTTTAATTTAGTCACTTTTATTTTTGGAAACCAGTTCTAAAATAGAAATATTCTTATTTGAAAAAAACTGTAACCAAAATCAAAAAAGTAAAAATTAGCTCGGTTAGAGATTGTCCTTAGCTATCCTATGCAAAACAACCATTCAAAAATTTTAAAGTTAAAGCAAGAAATTTGAAAATAACACTCCTCCCCCTCCAATAGGATTAACATTAAAATTCTCATTCTTTTGCATGACAGAAGTAACAACTTAAGAGCCTATACTAGTCACGGAAAGAAACACTAATGCTAATCAGTAGCGTAGCTATGTTTTTTGGCGCCCGGGGCCAGCAAGAAATTTTGCGCCCCCACCCCAATATAGATATATAACAAATTCTCTCAATTTGGTGCCCGGGGCGAATGCCCCCCCCCTTAGCTACGCCACTGATGCTAATGTTATACCTATGAGAAGATTATTTACATTTCTTATCTCATTTATATACGTATATAATTTACATAAGGTGTATACCTGAAATTGATAACTGTTATTGTATACATTTGTAGTATTTCTGTTTTGATTGTGGTTAGTTTATATGTGGCTAATTTCATTTGTGGAACCTATTCTGAAAATGAAACTATCCTTATGTTAAATAAAAATTTATGAACAAAATCGAAAAAGTACAAATGCATAATGAAAAGTATCAATCTCAGGTACTCTGTATAAAAGAAATCATTTAAAATTCTAACAGAAATCTGTGAACCAGGAGAAATAATATTAGAACTCGAGCTTTTTGCATGACTAATACTGGCTCTTAAGTTAAAAGCATGTTTTCTACTTTTGGGTTTTTAGTCAGCAAATGATCTATAATAATAAAAACAAGAATTAAAAAAAGATCAGTTTATAAATTAATGTGGATTGCATATTTACCTGTTTATTTTTTATTTTGTTTACTCTAGAGGTAAGTATAAATTAATGGGTATGTATGATCAGATTTTGATAATATATATCATGATATTTACTTTCAAAATGTTTGATGTTTTTCATATATTTGATATTTATTTTGAAGCTATCATTGAGCATATATTTTCATTTAAAATAAATGTAAATTAATTTTTCAACTGTTATTGATTGTGTTATTCTATCGCTATAAAAATTTCTTGATACTGGATCCTATAGTTTGTGTTTTAAATGAAGCGATTTTTTTTCAATTGTTTTTTATTTTTGTAAGGGGGGGGGGGGGAATCACTTTGAGAATATTGATTTACTAAGTTTTTATATTAAGTGTAATAGTTTTCAGTTTCTAATTTATACAATAGACTCCCTCAAATTTGCAACTTTAAATCTGCATGTCATGGTGATGTAAACAATGGAACATTCAATTCAAATATAAAGCCAAAATTACATAATTTTTTAGTTTTATACCATTCTGTATGTATTTTAGCAATTCTCGATAATATGACTGAGCTAATGATATTTCCTGAAGAAAATATAAATTTATTTGAAAAAAAAAAAAAAAAAAAAAAAAAAAGGATTGCTGGTATTACTTTTAATCACGGATTATGGGTACGCGGATTATCGATCTTTGACTGTAACATGATTCATCTGAAATATTGATAATCATAATTTATTTCAATGAAATGGTTGTTCTTGAATTAATCAGAAATAATTATTTAATCTTAATAGCTAATTTAATCCTTGAATTTTTTTTCCTCGACTCTGCTACATTAAAAAAAATGGGGGGGGGGGCAAAGACTTTTTGGCTATTAGTGATATGCGTCTCTCTCCCCCCCCCCCCCCAAGGATGAGACTTGTTATATCAAACAAGGATCAGGTTTTTTATATTTAATTCAAAAGTATTGCCTTACTACAGTAGAGGACCTATTATCCGGGATTCCGAAATCCGGAAGGACCCGAAATCCGGAAATGAAGAACATTGAGAACGAGGTGAATCATGAATCTTTGATCAATTGTGCGTTTTTTCGAAATTTTTTTAGATTTCATGCTTCTTTGGCTTTTTTTTTCAAAATTCACCTTTTTTCTGCATTTTTTCGACAGAATTTACGTTTTTTTTTTTTTTAAAAACGAATTTTTTTCAAGTATTGCTTCAAGTATCAAAATTCACAAGTCATTCATGATTCATTCATTTCATCATGATTCATGCCCATAAAAAACGCAAATTTTTTCAAGTATAGCGAAAAAACTGCAAATTCGTCAAATATCGCTCTAAAACCCTACAAATTTCGTCAAATATCGCGATAAAACCCTGCAAATCTCGTCAAATATCGCGAAAAAATCCTGCAGATATCTCGCAAAAAATTCAAATTTTGTGAAACGATCGCGGAAAAATCCCGTGTAAGCGCCCCCCCTCTAATTATTTTACGATTTTTCGTCGCCTTTGGGGGGGTGGATTAACGGTATTTTACGGTATATATATATATATATATATAAAGTCAGTTGGCAAAACATCCGGATTTTGAAGAGCTCAAAATTTTGGATGTCCGGATTTGAGACTTTGTATTATAGTACAAGAGTCAAAATTGTAGCTTAGTGTTTTTTCCACAGACTTCTCATACAACACACTTTTCATTCATATTCTAGATAGCAGTGCTATATTCCTTTTTTTTGAGGGGGGGGGGGAGAGTGTCGAGTTTCGGACGGACCCGAAATCCGGAAAATTCCAAAATCCGGAAAGCCCTCGGTCCCAACGATTCCGGATAATAGGTCCTCTACTGTATTCTAAAGTTTCATGGTTAGTATCCATAAAGGAACAACTTTCTATTAATAAACTTTTATAGTAGCATTTAATAACAGCTTATTACTATAAAAGTATATTACATTGTAATATGAAGAAACCTATTTATCTTAGGTAATTCAATACAAATATAAACAATCTTTAAAAGATGAAGAAAAAACTTAAGCACATATATCTATTATTATTTACTAGCTGCCCTTGTCAACCAGTTTGGTCTCTCTTAAATGTATCTAAGCAATGCATCATATTACTTTTATTTGTAATCTAATTTACTTGCTCAATCTTTTACCAAATCTGGAGATTCTGATGGAGAAATCAAGAATTCTATTATTATGTTCGTGGGGGACACGTGATAAATGACCAAACATCGCTTCCATCTCATTTTTTTTTTAAATCTTATTAAAAATATAATCCTTTCATCCATGTTTATTACAAAATACAAAACTTTCACTTAAGACTGAAACATTTAAAATATACAACTTTCAGATTTTTTTCTTCTTCGGTTTTAACAAAAAGAAATGAAAATATTAAAAAATGCTGCAAACCATGACATTTAATTTCAACTTCAAAATATTGTTTTAATTTACTACTGGGGAAAAAAATGCCAAGTGGCGAGTTTCAGAAAATAACTTTGATTTTTTAATCAGAATGGAAACCTTGCATATGAAAAGCGATGGAATCAGCTTGTAGTTGTTTATGACAGTCACATGACTTGGATTTTTATAATATACATGAAATGATGGGAATAGAACACTATTTGGAAACTTATCACCTGTGCTTGGCTAACATTAAAGTACCAAATTGGTCGCCTGGCATATAGGACTTAGATTTTTATTGTATAGATGTAGATAAATATAAGTTTTTATAATAAAAAAAAAATTAAGAAAATAAATTGGATGATTAAAAAGAAATTATTTCTAATTTTTTGTAGTTAATTTTCAATTTCAAACATATATGCCATATATATTACTTTTGGTACTACTTGATTATCCCATAGACCAATTTTGTCAAATTGTACAAATCGCCAAACTATTCACTGAATTATACAAATGGAACAATTCTAAAATTTTAAGATAGTATAATTAATTAATTTAAATTTAAAAATCATTAATTAATATCATATGATGTTTTTAATGATGTTCACTTATGGCATAGTTGAATACCGAATATAAAATTTGATATATTTAGATGATTTTAGACAAAACAAGTTTATACTAATGGTTTATATATTTAAATGCAAAATTATTAAATTAACCATTTACAAACAGATATTTTTAAATAGGATTTGCACCAAATAGTGATTTTGGACGAATGCAGAAAATTCGGTTAGCCAAATAGTAACTATTCGATCGAATACTGAATATTCCGCTTTCCAAATACTTTTTACATTTCAAAGTTTAGAGGTATTAAAATGCTATTTTTAAAACAATTTTACATAATATTTAATAAAAAAACTTACATTTTGATAAATAAGAGATTTTTATAAGAACATTTAATAGTGAAAAAAAGATCTCCCTTGAGTTATTATAAGAAGCACAATTATAAGACTTTTTTAATTAATAAAATTTTTAATTTCATGGTTTCTTCAATGAATTAAAATAAACATTTTAAAATCAAAGAGAAGTAATGAAAAAGTGGAAATTCTGAATAAAAGAATGTCCATCTCATAGTTCTTTTCTTATGAACGATGGCATTTTCCACCCTTCCCATCACATCAAATTGTATGGAATCAAAGTATATAAGTTAAAAATATAGTTATGGTACCTTATTTATTGTTAAAGCAACAAACGAAAACACATGTTTGACTTAGAGTGAGGTGAAATACAATGTACTTTTAACTCAATAAAGTTGATTATGGTTTCTTGAATAAAAATTGTCTGCCTTGATGGCTATTACTAATCTCAAAAGTTTTCCTTTCTTGTTTAAGGACTTTTATTTGGGAAAAACAAGAAACAGATTATTTACTAAACAAAATTTAGGAACTTGCATATGCACATCATTTATTCCCATGGAGAATCCTAATAAATCATCATTTTAATCCTTTTCAGGGTTAATTTTCTTAAGTTATACATAACAAACAGCAAATAAATAATATAAAAACATTCTATTTTATTTAAATATGATTTTCTTTCTAATTATTTTAAATGTATTTGTAAATTGACAGTTAAAAGTAGAAATTGTGAAAAGTTTTTAAGAATGTGTTTTAAAAGGTTACATTAAGCATTGGATTCGGTTGAATTACTTTGATATTCAGCAGGCCAAATAATTTCATGTTCAGCCAAGCCGAATATTCGGCTTAACCGAATAGTTTGATATTTGGCCTAGCTGAATATTTGGTAACATGGCCGAATAAGCCAAATTCTGAATATTTGGTGCATCCCTATTTTTAAGCTATTGTATTTGTGAATACAGAGTATAAGTATTTTAAATGGAACAATCAAATTTATTAAGGGACATAAACTGCTCAATGAAATTTATTCTGACTTCTTGGGCTTTGCAGTTTTTACATATTCCTTTACTTATACTAAACCTATTTTATAAACATTGAAAAAAAAAAATGAATAATAATGATTTATAACCCCTATCATGCGAAGATCTTCACTGCATCATTTTATATAAAAGACAATTAAATTTTCAAGAATGAGATAACTTACATAATTTAAGAAACTAAATATACAAGCAACATATATTTTTAATCTAGAACAAAAAATTTCCCTGGAATGCTAGCATTATCTGCATCTGTATGTTACTTCAATGAGAAATGTGCATTAAAATGATGTTCAACAAGAAAACAAAAAAAAAAAAAAAAAAAAAAAAAGACTACAAAAGTATGCTAACAGATGTAGTTGAGGGTATACATATACCGTATACCTTCTGGATTATTTAAAAAAGCATCATACACCCTCTTTACCAATAAAGCTATAGTATGTACACTCTATGGTGCTCCTCTGCTTAAAGCATATACCGTTGGTTTTTCATTTACAACTCACCACTGGTCAACAGTACAGTGGATTTCACGGAATTTTGTTTCAGAAGGATGTTTTTGTGTGTGTGTGTGTGGGGGGGGGGGATTGGGTTACTAAGCATAAGTAATATGTGGGATTTGCGAAAATGGCTTAAATTATGCCCCCTCCCTCCTTTTGCGGTACACCCAAGAACAATACCAAGAGATGTTTTGAAGTGATAAATTAAAAATTTAACTGTACAGTATTATTATAAATCCACAAACTTGCATATAAGTAACTATTATTTTTTACTGATAATTTGTGCAATAAATGATATGTACTATATGGAGTAAATTTCATTACTATTATTATTCATTTTAATTAAATTAGTGTAAATTTTATTACTAGATAAATTATAAAAAAAGTGAAAATCAGTGTATAAATTATAAAAAAAGAAAAATAAATTAAACTTATGTAATGAATCAAAAACTGCAATAAGAAATTCAGTTGTTATATTTTATCTGTAACAATTTTACTCACAAATCATGAAATATAATGGTTCAAATTCAAGTTAAAATTTTGTAATTGTTTTGTAAATTTAAGCTGTTCTCCATATACCTGTACAGTATTAATATAAATCTATAAACATGCATTTAAGTAGCTATTATTTTTTACTGATTCATTTGTGTAATAAATGGTATTTACCATTATTAGTGTAAAATTTATTACTAGATAAATTATAAAGAAGAAAAAGAAATAAATCAAAAACTGCATTAAGAAACTGACTTTATTAAATATAATTTATTTTTCTTCTGTAATATTTTTATTCACAGATCATAAGTACACTGGTTCAAATTTAAGTTAAAATTTTGTATCCAATGTCATAAGATTATTTGTCTATCAAACTGTAAAATTAATAAAAAGAAAATGTAACAAATGAATCAGTGTATAATTTTCCATCAATACTTAATTCATCCTATTGAAATATTTCATATTTAAAGTAAAAATAACTGCATCAATTTTTTTTTAATGAAAATTAAAAACTTAATAATAATTTTTTGAGCGAACGATCCCCCCTCCCCTCAATCTTTTTTTACAAATATTTCATATATCATTGAGAAATGTTTTATTTTACTTTAGATATTCATTCAGTTACTCAAATTTATTCACAAATTATTATTTTGCTTAAAACATTCTCCTCAAACTAAACGAAAAAAATAAACAAACAAAAATAGCTTGACGTAAACATTCATTCTGATTGGTTTCTTCACACTTCCTTGGAATTTGAAACGTCACTTCCTTTCAAATGCCACGGAATATATATCGATTATTCCGAGGCTGGAATCTTCCATTCTAACCGGAATAGACCCCTTGCACGTGACGTCACATGCTTCATCTGGCGCCCAAACATAAGGCAAATGTGGTGTTTTCACATTTATAAAAATAGTAATTTGCGCTTCATTTTTTAAGTATTTAGAAAAATAATGCAAGAATAAGAAAAATCAAAATTAAACAGAAAGACCACAGTTGCTTTAAACGGCAAACGGGGAGTTATGATGGTTTGTTTGGGCTCCAGATTATGGCGTCATGTGCACCAGATAAGAGGAACAGCCGCTGTCGTGACGTCAATGCATATTCCGGGTGAACTGAATTCCGATCCCGTTCCGCTACGGGATAGGCCGTGTATCTCTGAACTGAACAAATGTAGCGTATGCGCATGCGCTTGAAATAAAGACGGCCACAACAGTCAATCAGTAAAAGCAAAGCTTTGTAGCCAATGAGAGTAGGTGGTTGTTCCTGTATCTAGCTCGAGAGAGTTGAAACTCTCTGAGAGAGTTTGTAGAACTCTCTGAGAGAGTTCCAGGCCTGAGATATCTTAAATATCCGTGGTGTGAACAGGGTATAAGCGAGAAAAACCTGTCCGTTCTGTAACGACTGACACTGCACGGATGAGTTCCGGGAATTTGATTGGTCTAAGTTTGCCAATGTATAAGTAAGAAGTAAGTATGATATGATTGGGCTACGTTGTCAAGATGATTCCTACAATGATCGCTTTGACAAAAAATGTAGCGGTAGACTGGTTGACAGAAGTGTTTGTTTGTAAACATGCCCTTTCCTTATAACTGTGCTTGCAGCTGGTTAGCACTGCCTGTTTCGTCCCGATGAACTGTTAACAGGATATATAGATAATGTGCATGTTTGTAAACAAACTGGCTTTTTTCGCGACAGCTCAGCTTGTGGTTGGTAAAAATTCGAATTAAACTGAATTAGAAAATTCTAAACTAAATGTAATTTTCACGTCGATACAATAAATTTCATTTTATTGTGTTATACGCAGGAAATAATGTGTCTTAAATTACTAACTCTCCAAGAATTATTATTTTTGCCAACCACAAGTTGAGAAGTACATCCTTTTTCGGGTGCGTGACGTCACATGCACATTATCTATCGACTAGCATTTATATATTTATTTGAATAACATACATCCGACTTGTGTGTTCGACATGAAAGCCTGCTTATAAGTCATCGTCAATATACAAGGACGAGATAGCACAAAAAAATTTACAACACACATGAGAGGTACAGCCAGGAGCTCCACACAAAGTGTGTGTGCAATGGAGTCAGCGGGAATCGAACCCACAACCTCCAGGTTAGCAGAGCAGCGTCTTAACCACTCGGCCACGGAGGCCCTCGACTAGCAGTTTCTTTAACATTCTCCGAGTCTTAGAATCGATTCCACTGTCTTGGATTGACTCAGGGCGGATCCACGGGAGGGGGGTGCCCCCCCAAAAAATTTCCGAGTTTGATTTGAAATGAAAGGGAAAATGAGAAAATTTTTAAATAGGTTTTATTTTCCTACATAATTTTTTTGATGATCAATGCCATTTATCCAACGATGTTCCAAAGTTATTATGCCACCACAAAAATGCGTCCAAGTCCACCAAATAAGTCTTCGGCAGCAAATTTTACTTCTACACTGTTAAAAATGGTGTGAAAAATTGACTCTGTTTTTAAAGGCTATCTATTTTCTGGTCAAAGAAAAAGATCAAAATTGGTCAAAAAATAGATAGCCTTTAAAAACGAAGATATTTTTCTCGATATATTTAAAACTGCACTTTCGTGCAAAATGGTTTTCATTCGCAAAAAATTTTAGTTGTGGTATAGGTGGAAGTCACATTAGCCTAATCAGGTGAATGAGATGCATTTTGTAGTAGATTATATTTCAATTCATTCAACTTTCATACAAAGAAAAGGTACCAGACGTTACTGAGGTTCAAATTACTGTGGGTCAGCAGAAGAAACCTGTCCGTTCTTTATTACTCCTATTTTGTATTAGCTCCAGGAATTTGAATGGTGTGCGATTAACACGTTTGCTGCCGCTCACGAGATAGCGCGTGATACGGCGCCAACGTTAAGGGGCAAGTCACGCGCCTGCGTGTGATGTGAGGTGATGACCAATATCCAGTCACGCGTTGGCGCGGGAAAATCTTTAACTGATTCTCTGTTATAAAAAGTAAATCGGCTACTGTTAAAAAAAACACTTCTCAGTGCGGCATTAACTATCATCACATCTTCATCTAACGGTCGTATTCATGAAGAACTTCGACCGAGAGTTAAACCACAGGTCCAGTAACTCCGAGTTGGGATTTTCAACCGAGAGTTGAAAACTGGTATTCGCCATCGACTTCGGATGGAAAGTTACCGAACCCAGAGTTCCTGGACCCCGGTTGAAAGAAGTATGCCTATTGGTTTAAAAAATTCCCGTCTCTTTCGGTTTCGCGTCGTGACATTATTTTTGTTTTGTATGAAAAGCGTTTAAAAAATGAGGGGGGGGGGGTTCAAAAAGAAGAAAAAGATTCAATGCAATTTATTTTTATTTTTTCTTCACAAAATATATAGAGAAAATTAAAACTTGCAACCAATAAATATGGAAATTTAATTTAATTTATTGATTGTTTGATATTTTTTAAATAATTCATTCAACTATTGTTTTTCTTTTTTAAATTGATAAATAAGTTAGGTAAATGATATAAATCGCGTTAAAAGCTAATAATATAATAAGAGAATTTTTTTTTTTTTTTTTTTTTTTTTTTTTTTTTCAAAATAAATTTTTACATAGTTGCTTAATAATGGAACTTGATTTGGATAAAAACTAATGAAATTTGACTTGAATAAAAACTAAAATTTTATCCCAGCAGTTATTATGTTGATTTCTATTATTAATAGCTTTAATTAGTAATTAAGTAATTTCTGATAAGGAAAATATTAAAATAAAAAAAAGGAAAAATTAAAAAAGTAGCCTGTATATCAGTATAGATGGTATCCAGATATAATAATTTTATTGTTTGAATTTTCAGAAAAAAATGGTTAATTCTAATTGAACTAGATAGCTATTAATATTCCAAATAGACTGGAAAAAAGTAGTGAAATAATATTAAGAGAACTGCAGAAAAAGATGAGCGGGATAGATTAAGTCCTTTTAAAAATAATGATAAATGAATTCTGAACACTAACCTATCAAATAAATGTGAAGTATTACAGAAAGTTGATTTTTTATTGATCAACTTTTAGAGCCCCCCCCCCCCTCTCCAACTCTTTGTTTTTGAGAATTGTCTTTCCCAGATGATACAAGATCAAATTTGAAGGGGGAAAAAAGTCAAAGAGAATCAAATGAGTTAAGCTCATTTGATTCTCTTTGACTATTATTTTTTGATAAATTACTCTACTATTATGAAATATTATTACATGCAAGTAAGCACCTGCTTTTGGATGCAGTATTCCATTTGAAAGAATGTATTTACTTCTCAAAGTAAATTTAGAAAATCATATTTTATTTTCTATATTTTTTCTAGCTTCATTATTTTATATTTTTTACTCATTTAAATATCATTTCATTAGATGTAATAAAAATTTTATTTAGTACAGAAAGAAAAGAAACTTTTTTTATGATTGATTAATGATAGATTTCTAGACTAGATTTCTAAAGTACTATAGCAATTTATTAAAACAGTTCGAATTCATTATTAATAATTTCATACAATTTTACATTATCTTAAAAAAAAAAAAAAAAAAAAAAAAAAAAAAAAAAGCTGTCTTTTGTTTGTGAATTTGTGGAGAAGAATAAGTCCCCATTTGCACCAACCTATCTATTCCCTTTAATTATTATCATTTTATTTTATTTGTTTATTTATTTATTTATGTGTGTGTCATTCGTTAATTAAAGTACTCAAGATGCTATGTAAGATATAGAAATTAAAAGAAAATTTAAAATACTATTAAAATAGAACAATGTATGTAATCTCATATATGTATGTTATCTGTTTTTAACTAATTTATTTATATTTATACATATTTTCCCTACATAATTTGTTGAATTGTTTGCTTTCATACTCATGGTCGCCAAAAATTTATTTGCCTTAAAAATAATCAGCATTATGGAAAGAGCTGATAAAATTATTTTTGGTATGGGGTTATTTTAAAAAATAAATATTTTTATTGTATTTCAACCCTTTAGTAATTTATTTTTAATTAGCTAATTAAGGAGCAAAAATTATAAGTGATCTCTAAAAGAAATCTCACAATTTCAGGAGGTAATTCATTTTTATTTAAAAATTGTGAGGCTCATGTTTTACGTAGCCAAAAGGGATTTATTATTATTATTATTACTTTCGTATAAAATGGCATTTCTAATGCAATATTTTATACTACATATAATTTTTAAATTAAAATACAGTTGAAAAATAAACGTATTTAAATTAAAAATTTGAAATTTCACAAAACTTCGGATACAAATACTAACAACAATGCTATAGTGTTAATAATGATCGGAGGTATTTCATGTAATACGATTCATAATTTTAAAAAGAACAAACCTTCTAAAAGTCTTCAATAAACCGATAAAATCCAAATGAATTGTTTAAATTTTAAGTAAAAAAAATCTAATTTATAGATCTGATATACATTTATCTAAGTTTGTACATAAACAATAAATCTTTCTTACAATAAAACCAAAATTTAATTTTCAAACTTACTATAAGTACAGATAAAAAATCTACAGAGAATGTACGGATATTTAAAAATAATCTTCGTATTTTTCTACTTTAACAAAAATGCAAATCAGAAAGGTATCTCACATTTTAATTAGACCTTATGTAAGTACGACATTTATTTCGGCACTGCTAAAATATTAGTACTTTTTTTTTAAACATCAAAATTGCAAAATGTAAATGACTTTAAACAAACTTTAGACAGACGCGTGTAGTGACGAAATCGTCACGACATTGCTTAAGTAAATATGTATAAAAAGAAAATGAACAGCACAAAAAAATATATATATATAAATAGATATTATAAAAATTGAAACAAAATTTTGAATTTATTTTAGCATTAACCAAGGAATAATAATTATAATATTTTTTTTATTATTAGGTAAAGTTGAAAGCTAATTGCAGTAAAAACTGCAAGATTTTATTTATAATAATAATAATAATAATGCACGTGTGTAGTCTTGGAGGGATTATCACCACGAATTCCCAGACAGACAAGATGGGGCAATAAAACTATAAACTATAGTTTGTCGCCAGCCTTTGACATAAAAAATCGAAGGAACAAGTGCAGAATTTATGAGGCTTTCAACAATTATTTACAACCAGGGGACAAGGATTGCGTGTGGTCGACAGTCATACACAAAAGCCGCAGCATCAAGAGGGGTTGAACGGGAGGAAGAAGCCAAATAAACAAAAAAAGAGAAAGGGGTGGAAAAAATAAAAAGACATACCTCCCCAATGGTCAAGGTACCAATGACCTGCTTGGGATTACAAGGGACGATTAAAATCTTTTTTTTTTTGAGTAACCAATGAAAGAAGAGTCATCCGGTCAGAGAGATGGAGAGGAAAGAAAAAAATTCTCTTTCTCTCAGATGTTGTTTGTCCGTCATCTGGAGATCAGTGGAAGAAAAAAAAATTTGTTTAATTTTCCTTTAAGAAGGGACTTTGGAACGAGATGCAAAATTATAGAAGAAATACGAATAGACATTCTCAAAGATTATTTTTTTATGTCTCTCCGCAGCCTACCAGTGCCGAATGGACTCGGTGTGATGATTTTCAATTGATATGCAATAGTCCATTTATAAACTGATTTTTGCATGATTCTCATCAGGCCCGATATGATTCCTCATTTAGACATTCTACAAGATTATTATTTACGCCTCTCTGCAACTTTCCATTATTAAACGGATTTGGTGTGATTGTCAACAAGATACAACTCTATGAACACTAATGAATAATATTTACATGGATGAGTGGTGTGCTTATTGCAAGAGACACTTCATTAATCATACAGGACTGTCTGACACGATTATCAAGTCTGCCGGATGCCGTGGTTATGGTGAGAAATTTTTTATAATCCTTCCAAGTGATAAGGCCATTTAAAATTAAAAAAAATATATATATATATATTGTTTTATGTGTATAAAAAAAAAGATTCACTATTTAAGTTTTAATTGATAAAATTAATTAAAATAATAATATAATAAAACTAATGAATATATTTTTGGGTGAATAGCCCTGAAGATTGTGCTGTGAGCCTTTAATATTATCCATTATTTAAGTTGAATTTAAAACAAAAGAATTAAGTGTAGTAAGTAAATTATATCCTTATTGGCTAATCTTACTATTTGTTATTTGTATTTACCATTTATATATTTTGAGAATAAATGTTCGAGTGTATATATGTATTTGTGTTTTTTTCATGATTTCTTTTACTCTATTTATTTTCAGCGAATTAAGAGATTAATAACCTTTAATGTTAAAGATCAGAATTCTTTTATTTTTGTTAATTTTATGTAACCCAATAGAATCCTAAATTTGCAAATTTAAGCGTTAAACAAGTTCGAGTCTGAGCTTTTGCGATTTTCATTTATTTAAATTATTGATAGATTTAAAAGTAAACATTTTTTTTTTTTTTTGGTAATATCCAGTACAATCTTTCACAACGCGGATTGGGATATTATCTTAATATTATTTCTTATGTACTAACCACTATCTTTCGCGTACCTTGTAATGTGGTGTAATTTTCATCACCACAACGCGTCAGTTATTACTGTTAGCTATTTTAAAGCAAATATTTTTTTCGCGACCAGGCGTATTTTTGTAAACAAACAATTCAACGCATAATATATAGAGTATTTATACGTAAATATAAATAAATCAAATAAAAATATTGAACGTAATACACATATACACTATATTGCCATTGATTATGGGACACTTGCGATTTTAGACATTTTACTAAATATCTAGAAAAATACATGAGGAATCATCTCGAAACTCTTAGTGTATAAATATAATAGTATACGTCATACATCTCCGTGAAGATTTTTTACCGAAACTCCATAGGGGACCGTCAACAAATTAAAAAAGAATGAATATCTTTTGAAAAACCCTGTCAAAACTAATGTAGCAAAAGCGCTCAAACTCTAGATTATGATTGAATGCCTTATTGTAATACACTGTGTTCATTTTTATGCAAATAGCATGCATACTCGCAGAGTAATTAAGGTTTTTATAAAAATGATCCCAAAATTTTCTAAGTTTTTTCCTTATAATTTTCAGAGTTCTTAATATAAAACAATATTTTTTTCAGAAAATATGACAAACAATATTGCACATAGTACCCTGTAATCAGAATTAAAAAATAAGGAAAATTGTATACAAAATGAGTTGGTTTACTAAATAATTTTTTACTGCGCATGCGTCAACGATATCAAAATTTCATTTGCATATTATGTTAGCTAAATGTATAGAGCAACTTTTGTGAAAGTCACAAAATCATAACTTGAAAATTCTGAAAATAATCGTCAATTGAATAAGTTGAAAATCCGTTATTCTCAATATGAAGCAAAAACAAGAGGGGTTGTATCCATATATTCATTGATTAGTGTCAATGTAGAATACACAATACGGGATGTTACGACTACTTCTGGATAAAATCCCTCATTTTTTGCTTCATTTTGGAAACAACGGATTTTGTCCTTTTTCTATAGACGATTACTTTCAGAATTTTCAAGCTATAATTTTGAGACTTTTACGAAAGTTGCTCTATACATTTAGCTAACATAATATGCAAATGAAATTTTGATATCTTTGACGCATGCGCAGTAAAACATTATTTAGTAAACCTACTCATTTTTCATACAATTTTTACTATTTTTTAATTCTGATTACAGGGTACTGTGTGCAATGTTGTTTGTCATATTTTCTGAAAAAAATATTATTTTATATTAAGAACACTGAAAATTATAAGAGAAAAACTTAGAAAAATTTAGGGCCATTTTTATAAAAACTTTAATTACTCTGCGAGTATGCATGCTATTTGCATAAAAATGAACACAGTGTATTACAATAAGGCATTCAATCATAATGTAGAGTTTGAGCGCTTTTGCTACATTAGTTTTGACAGGGTTATTCAAAAGATATTCATTCTTTTTTTATTTGTTGACGGTCCCCTATGGAGTTTCGGTAAAAAATCTTCACGGAGATGTATGACGTATACTATTATATTTATACACTAAGAGTTTCGAGATGATTCCTCATGTATTTTTCTAGATATTTAGTAAAATGTCTAAAATCGCAAGTGTCCCATAATCAATGGCAATATAGTGTATGAGATTACATACCTGTACATAATGTTCTTCTGTTTTATTTGATTGTAAAACTTTTATATTTTGACATCACCTAAATTCAGTACCAAAATACGGCAATCGCCATTGTAAAATGTCCGTCTCCTCTTTCTCCCTTCCTGCTTGTTTTTCGTAAACTACGCATGCTCGGTTATCAGAAACAAACTTGAACCTACTGGAGAGCTTGGTTAGGTTAATCGACTTGACCTTGTATTTTCCCCTTGAACCGGTTCTGCCAGGTTGATGAAGAATACCGATATTGCTTTGAACCTGGGTTTCGGGCGAAACTTCATAGAAACTCCAGGTTCAAGTTGATCGTGAATACGAATGTAAGCGGCAGCAAATGTGTTAACAGGTTATGATATGATGGGCCTGCGTTGCTAAGATGATTCTTGCAATGATCGTTATAACAAAAGTGTCATGGTAGATTGATTGATAGAAGTATTTGTTTGTAAATATGCCCTTTCCTGATTGCAACCACTTTAGCACCGAGCGCTACATTTTTTTGAATGAACATTATCTTACACGAACGAGGTCATTTTTCCGAATTTATTTTATCCACTCCATTGCACACTAAACCTCCGGAACTACGCTCTTAGTAGAAAGCCGGATAGTGACGGCAGATTCCAGAGGCGGCCCTTGGGACTCAGGTCGCTTGTGGACTGCATGGTGACTCTGGGCAAATGATAGCTAAAATGATAGGACCTTGACCACCAATTAACGGAGAGTGAACCTGAGTAGAGTGCGGGTCTTGTAGTAGAAACCAGGGTTGGTAAAAAACCGGGTTTTTTAAAAAAAAACCCCAAAAACCATGGGTTTTTTTGGTTTAAACCTGGTTTTTTTTTTTAAATATGTTTTCCTGTTACATATACATGCATATTTATCAACAAAAATAAATATTTTTGAATGTATAAGTAATAATTTGATTTAAAAGTAATTCTAATCAATATAATTATTTAATATACAATCAATTATGTAAAAAATTGAAATAATCTAAAATTTAAACATTTTTACAAAAAGCTATGTCTTATATTTCATAAATAGAATGTTTTACATAATGAAACATTGATACTTTGAAAATCTTAATGAACAATTTTTTGATTACTAGCACTATAAATAAATATATGATATAGATTCATATATAAAACTTCATATATTTTATTTTCAAATGGTTATTCAAAATAATTAATTTGAAATACTTTTATGTCTGATTTTTTTGTTAGAAGACTACATGAATTATCTTTTATTGAAAAATAAAGCTTTTTATAAAGAGTTTTTGGAATGATTTGCATTTAGCAGTAGAGTCTTTACACACTTCAAATATTGTGTATTGCTATTTGACACTTCTCTGAAACTACCAAGTTAAAAGAAGAAAAAAAAATGACAACAAAATAAACAAAAATACCGATTTAACAGATTTTTAGACTATTGAAAAACATTGATCTTAAAATATCAAGTAGTTTTATAAATACTGTCATCCACTAAAACATTTGAACAACCATCGGATTACATGCTTTATTATAACACTTAGTATTTTTATTTTTAAATGTCTAAACTAAAAATTACATCTTTTAAGCATTTTTATGAGACTTTTTTTCTATTATGTCTCAAGCAAACCTTGTCTCTCCCCCCCCCTTTTCTGCCAATTTTCTCAGCTGACCTTACATAGGCGTAGCCAGCCTTTTGAACGGGGGGGGGGGGTGCCCAAATTTTTTAACCTGAACATGTTGGTTACAAACAATATCTTATATAATAAAACCTAATAAAACGGAATCCCTTAAAAACTATCAAATTTCCGTTTTAAACAGGTTTTTATTCACTGAAGGTATAATTGTATGGTACTTTTTTTTAAAATGGACTCAAACCCAATTTTTCATTGCGCGAAGAAGGATGAGAAGTTGCTCAAAAATAAATCTAATGGATAATAAAAAGATATATAAACACAGCTAAAATTTGGTAGATATAAAACAAAGATATTCGTAAACATAAATCTGTAAGTATCACAAATTTTCATTTCAAACAGCAATGAAATACTAAAATAAATAAACACGGCTTT
The DNA here is from genome assembly GCA_964019185.1 of Maratus speculifer. Classification (NCBI taxonomy): domain Eukaryota; kingdom Metazoa; phylum Arthropoda; class Arachnida; order Araneae; family Salticidae; genus Maratus; species Maratus speculifer. The sequence goes on from OZ025293.1 coordinate 173,295,522, forward strand.
ATTTCTCCCGTGATTTTGATCATTGTAGCAATTTGTAAAGGGAATAAGTACACAATTTAAAGTAGAAAAGAGTTCTTTCAATCTTTCTACACATGAATAAATAAATTTTTCCAATTAAAAAAAAAAAGAGCCCGTCTCTTTTCTATAACATGCTCTTTTTAAAATGTCAAAATATGGCTGCAAAAAACGAAACTTAACCAACCAACAGACCATTTCCCATTAGAGATAAGTTCGGGCTCGTTTTCTGGGGCCCGGGTCCGCCCGAGATCGACGGTTTTAAATCCGAGCCCGAAAGATTTTTTGTTACCAGACCTCGAGCAATATACCAAAAATATACAAAACAAAATTGCATGGTATTTATGTTATTAAAAATTTATTATTATGTTAATTATTTATTTTTGTTTGTTATTATTGTATTATAAATTTATTATTATAGTATTAAAAATTTCTTACACAGATAAAATTGTTAAATGAAAATTTAAACACAATCTTATCAAAATCCGTATCAAAAAAAATACAGTTGACTCTTAAAATTAATCACAAATTTTTCCCTAATTTAAAAAGTAAATTTCAGGTACATGTTTGTGACTTAATGAATAAATGCATGAAATTTGCAGAAATTACTATTTGTAATCTGGCGAATCGAACAACGTTTTTCAATTTTCTGTAAAAAAATATACACCTTTAATTATAGCCTATTCTTTTCTCATAACAATCTTCCGTGATTGATAGGTGCCTGAAAATCAACGTAAAATTTAAAAAATGATTTTATTATCTTAAAGGTCCGATGCTTTTATAGGAAAAGAGGAAACACTGAACAATTGCTTTATATCAGAATAACATAATAATTATTTTTACTTACACAGGAAAGTTGACTTCGAAAATGTATATCGTCCTCAGCATGAATAGACTTCATGTTGACAAATAGATAGAACAACCACTAATTTTCGTATGAAAAACGACTATGACTCGTGCACAATAGAAGATTAAACAATTTGCAAACCTCCAGCTAATTTTCGTCTATTAATAACAGAAGAAAGTACTATCTTCACGTTATGTAACTAAATAACAAATAAATAAACGATCCTATTAAAAAATATATGCTAACGAAAAGCAAACAAAAAGCAAATTAATATCTGTGTTTATTTTGATTGGCGCCATTCAGTAGGTCGTCGTCGGAAATTATGTAGATATAAATTTGTAATTATCACAAATTTTCATTTGAAATAGCAAGGAAATGCTAAAATAAACACTACTTCAGTTCCCCGTCATTTTGATCTAAATGACTTATTTAAAAAGGAATAAGTACGCAGTTTTAAATGGAAAATTTTTTTTTCAATCTTTTTTGCGCATGAATAAATATAACTTTTTCGGTTTCAGAAAAAATGAGCCCAAGCCCGAAGATTAGAATAAAAATTGAGCCCGAGACCGTATCAAGCCCGGGCTGAGCCCATCTTATCTCTATTCCCCATATTAATTTGAATTTTGCGTATCATTATTTCTGATTTTCAAAGGAAGCAGATTTGTGAGACCCCTCCGTTCCCCAGGCTAATCACACGGTGGAATTATCATTTCACATCTGTATTTCCTTTTTTTTTTTTTTTTTTTTGTTTTTTTGTTCCTATCTAGATTTTAGATTACAAAAGCAAAGATATAAATAGTTTCTATCCTTGTCGAGAATTTGCGCTAATTTCTTAAAGAATTGCAAAAACATGCATGAGAAAGAACGGCGTTAAAAAAACTTCCATAAACAAAAGACATTAAATTGGGATTTGAAAAACAACTTTTTGACTTACTGTGACTAATACAGATTCTAGTAAACGTTCTAATTTTAAAAAAGATAAAATAAAAATAAAAAAGAATGTGGGTCTTTTCTTTTATTACATTTCAAAACATAGACTGTTAGTTTTGAGTAACTAACTGAACTAACTTAGCTTCAAGGGTGGATCTGGAGAGTCCTCAAGGGGGGGGGGGGGGATTTTACAAATTTGGAGATTCAGCTTTAATGAATGGGTCGGGGCTAATTTTTTCACTGCGGGTCATGTTGCTTCTATTTTTTGCCACGGGTCGGGTCTGGGTCCGGTTGACTTTTATTTTTTGCTGTGGGTCGGGTTTGGGTCCGGTTGACTTCATTTTTTTGCTGCTTGTCGGGTTAAATTCTACTTTTTTACTGAGTGTCGGGTTTGAGTCGGTTGACTTCTATATTTTGCTGCTGGTTGGGTTAACTTCTATACGTTTTTGCTGTGGGTTGTGTTTAGATCCGGTTGACTGCTTTTTGCTGCGTGTCGGGTTGACTTTATCCTTTTTGCTGCGGGTCAAGTACTTCTACTTTTTGCTCCACAAGTGTTGGGACAATTTTCGGGTTTGGGTCAGTTTTACTTATCCAAAGATTACGAGCATAAGTTATTTATCGCTATTATAATTTTACAAATCATGTTGTCATGTTTACAAATCATAATGCCCAGGGCCGTGCGAAGAGAAAATTGCGCCCAGGGCTAAATTTTTTTATCGGGTTGGCCCATATGGCCCGTTCAATTTTTTTGCCGGTTCGGCCTGTTTATTTTGTTTGTTGGTCCGGCCGGTTGAAACAATTATTCTAATTCTGCTGGCCCGTTGGAAAATTCGGAACCATTCCGCCGGCTAAGCGAGGCCCGGGACCGTGCATACTTCTAGGCTGGATCGGTCACGGGCCGAAAATTTAGCTTTTATTTCAAGCCGAGCCCCGACCAAGGAAATTTTGGTGAGTGCGGACAAGAGATAAATTCGAGAATTGTTCCACAGCCCGGACTCGCCTGAGCCTGAAACATTTTGCGTCATCAAAAGCAAAAGCTCCATAATGAAATTGTACAGTAGGAAAAAATTGCATAATACTTATAAAAAATGTTCCAAAAGTAATTATCATTTTAACATTATTTTTTACATAAAAAATGACTGTTAAACGAAAATTTAAATTTAATATTATCAAAAGAACAGTTTGGTATAAAATAAAAATGTACTTTACACATAAAAGGACTGTCATATTTTGGCTCTGTTTTAATAAGAAAATATTATGAACATGTTAATGAAGTCTGTTTCATGAATAAATGCATGGGACTTGTAGAAAATACTGTCCATTATCTGTCAAATCGAACAACATTTTTCCTGTAAAAGTGCACATTTTAAACTATAACCATTTCATTCTTGATAACAAGAGCCTTCTCTATAGGCATGACTCAGAAACAAACCTTAAATTAAAATTTTTAAAGTTCAACACTTTTTGTAGGAACAGAGGAAACATTGCTCGATTGCTTTTTATGGGAAGAATATGGTAAATATTTCAGCTACAAGTGACTTACTTAAAACTTACAGCTAAAAGTGACTTCATAAATTGCAGAATACAGCTTCAGAGATCCACAAAGAAATGATAATTACCACAATTATTTCCATATGACGAGTGATTACGACTAGTATACGTTGTGTATACGAGAAATTTAAATTATTCGAAAACCACAAACTAAATAAAAAACAAAAGCAAATATTCTTTTCGCGTTAGATGTCTAAATAATAATAATAAACGATGCAATTACAAATTAATCTCTGCCACAAACAAAATGTAACTGAAGACAAATTTATTATTCCCGCCTTTTTTGCGTCTTTGACGGCGCCGGAACGTCGGCCGTCAGCAATGCTTGAAAATAAATCTGTAAATGTAAATATGATAACTGGTTTCTTTTAAAATAGCATTCAAATACTAAAATACCCTCAGTTTCATTTTGATCAAAATAGCAAAATAATTGTTTGAAAAGGAATAAGTAATTTTTAAGGGAAAAAAGTTCTTTTAATTTTTTATATTTTCATCGAAAAAAAAATTCCGATTTCAGAAAAAAACAGTCCACAATGTTGAATTCAGACACTTTTCTCCGGGAGGGACTTCTGTGGCTCCGGAGGAATTTGCACTTTTTGACCACGGAAAACACAAAATCTTAAATCTTCTGGGGGGACATTTTATTGCTTGGCGGGGGGAATGTCCCCCGGGCCGCTTCTTGAATTCAACACTTGAGTCCGAGTCGGTAGACCAGCATAAAAATAGAGCCCGAGCTCGTATCGGACACGGGCTCAGTCTGAACCTGTCTCATCTCTAATACAGACATCTAAGAAGAATGACTAAAAGGCCAGACTCGATCTGGAAGAAAAATAAGTCAGGCCCGACCCAAATCTGCTGAAAAATAATAATCATGATAGTATCAAATAAATGATGGCTCAGCTCTGAAAGCGGGAAGAGCAGACACAGCCCAGGTCTCGCGAATTTAAAAAGGCGCGACCCGGCGCGAGCCACGCCGGATTCGAGATAAGATCTAATTCATTTCCTGCTAGGATGAATGTGTTTTGGGGAACCTTTTATCAGCAAAAGGAGGCAGGACGATCGCCCTTTCGCCTCCCCCTTAGACCCGCGATTGAGCCCGACCTAAATCTGAAGAAAAATAATGATCACAACACGGCCTGACTATGAAAGCGAGAACACCTGACCCAGCCCGTGTTATGTGAGTCTACTCACATAACTAGTGCTAAATTAAATCAAAGCACTTATTCTAATACTTCCTAATATGGAGCAAAGTTTAAAATGCAACAGCAGAAGCAAAGACCCTAAAGTGTATAAAAGAAAAAATAATGTTTCAAGTTGTAATTAAGCAGTAGGTGTAAAAATATAGACTGAATGATGACAAGTGAATTAATTTAAAACTCAACTTTTATTTAAAATCTTTTTCATATTTAAAAATAACGATGTTTAAAAATATCATTCAAATAAATAACTTATCAATATAATTCTATAACTAAAAACAATAATTGGCTTAACAAATAAATAATTAAAAACCTCCCTCCAGTGCTCATTTTAGAATAATTAACTTTAAATAAAGAAAGTACTTGAAAGACGTAAGTTGAAGAAAAAGCAAACAAAATTAAAAGTCATCTTCACCGTATCAACCGCATTCCTTTCAGACTTCACAATATATTAGAAACAAATGGATGACCATCGTATCAACTTCTTATCACTCGCAAAAATATAAACGTAACTACACGAGCTTACGATAAGATAAACAGAAACAGCAAATCAGTCATCTATCCACCTGCAAGCAAACACCACCGTCTCTTATTTATACTCCTTCACAGATCAGCTGGACTAGACCGCACCTTAGACCGGAAGTGGGAAACTCCTACCTTCGCTATTACACGTGCCGAGATCATTAGCATAAGCGCGTGCCGATCTCAAAGCATGCTCCGCGGAGAAAAACATCAGTCACGCCGCCTGTCGATGATTCACGCTACCGTGCAGTCTAAACAAATCTACGGCGAACTCTGCGTGGAAAAACATCAGCAATAAGATCCGATAGGAACGAAATAAGATGATTTAAAATAAATATTTCTCCGTCAGAAAATTAAATAAAATGAAACAGCTGCATCGATGGAAAAGGTAAGTAATAAATAAAAACTTAGTGGATATTGTATTTGATTAAATAAATATATATTGAATGCAATTGATAAGAAAAATATGGGTATGTGGCTAACAAATGCCCCCCCTCTTATCAATTGTTAAAAATACCAAAAAGGTAAAGTCCAAAATAAAATTTACCAAAAGAAAACCAGAAAAAAATGAAATTAACGACCACTCAAAAACTGTATGAACTTAACTACTTAAATAATGAGCACCAGAGTGATTGTACAATCCAAATAATCTATATACTGTAAAACAAAAAATTCTACATCATCCAACAAAATAACTAATAAAAGTATTTCAAACATTCATTCAAGAATTACAATTTGCAAAAAGTGAATTCATTTAAACATGACAATTCATTTAAACATACAATTCAATAACAATCTAAGAACTTCAAACATTAAAACAATTCAACATTTCAATTCATGAAAAATAACATGAAATATTCAGAATCAAATTTTCTCAAAAATTTTTACATTAAACATTTTAAAACTTTCAATACATTTCAGCTTTGCCTCATGGCATTAAAATTTTTCAAAAACTTCAGCAACAAATCCAAAATATCAAGAACAGCATCATCAGTTCATTTTCAAAAAAAAAATCAAATTCAAAAACAAATTAGGATAATTAAATTACAATTAAATTCAAAAGAGGTTACAACAATTTCAGAAATAGAATATTCTTCCACATGTCCGTACGACATTATGTGAGCTGTAATACAACAAGAGAAACTATTGCAAGTATAACTTATACATTTTAATCTTCCACATGTCTGCAAGACATTTCGTGAGTTTACAATGTTACAAAGTACCTACATAAAAAGTTAGTTAGACAATACAATACATATGACATATTCAAACATTCAACCTTACATACAACCTTACGTGGCGCCACGATTTCATCAATTCATTCACTCATATAAAGACAAGGAACTTGTAACAATATAGAAAACTATTTAAATTTCAACAATATTCAATTTTTAATTGAAATTGTTATACTTGAAGTAAACCACTTTATATGCAAAGAATTCCCATTTCTAATACAAAAAAAAAAAAAAAACCTCTTCTCTACCTGGGTGCCCGGGACACCCAAGCAAAAATTTCAAAAATTCAAATTACCTTATACATTTTCAAATGAAATTTAACTTTATGCTAATTAAGAAAAACCTTTAAAGAAATATATAGGTTGCAACCCAACAAAAGATAACAATAAAAATATATAACAAAAGGTCATTTGCAAGGTAGAAGGGAGTTAAGTGGCAGTTCCATATATTAACATAATAAAAATAGGACTTACAGAATTAAAAATAACCTGCCCGCGATAGGACCCTCCTGTGGCAATGGTCAACTCGAAAATCCACCCCCAGATGACACTCTGACAGATTACATTGGCACCCCTGCGAGCCGCTTCCTGGGGCCGTTCGGACATCCAGAAATGGACATCGAGAAGTATCACCACATTCAGGCGGGATTTTAAATATCTACCAAGCAAATACCATAAAAAAAATCTTAAATATTTCAATACAAATTTCCACATAAATTTAACTTCAACAAATATACATTTAATACTAATACTGATACAAAACATAATACAATATTAAACTTCATTAATTATACAAAAAAATACATTTTTCAAAATTACTTAAATATATATTCAATAAACTTTGTTAATTCAAATTTTGTGAGTGGCTTAGTGAAGACATCAGCAAGGTTATCCTTGCTACGGACAAAAAGTAGGTCAAAAGTATTTTTATCAACTAAATCTCGGACAAAGAACAGCTTAACATCAATATGACGACTCCTATGGTTTTCTATGGGCGACTTTACAAAATCTATAGTAGCTCTATTATCCACATACAAAACAGATTTAACCCTTTCCCCAGTGACAATTTTCTTACTGTAACACTCGTCTAAAATTCTGTCAAACCAAAGAAGTTCCTTCGTGGCCTCAGTCATGGCTATAAACTCAGCTTCCATTGTAGACAAACTTACACTTTTCTCCTTAAATGTTCGCCAAGAAATGGGAGAGTTGCCTAGAAAAACAATTTGACCGCCCAACGAAGTTCTATCATCTCGGTTTGCAGCGAAGTCTGCGTCAGAAAAAGTTATCAGCTGGGGTTTTTCACAAAACAACTTAAGGGTCATTTTAACTGTATGTTTTACATATCCCAATAACCTGAGCAAGCCATACCAATGTGTCATCCCGGGATCTGATTGAAACTGACTAAGTATATTTACTGCATATGAAATATCTGGACGGGTTCTATTTGCAATAAAAGACAAACAACCGAGAATACTTCTATATGGTAATTGAGACATTTCTCTGCGTTCATCCTCAGATTTAGGACAATCGGACTTAGAATAGACAGACCCTTACTCATTGGTAGGGAAGAAATGGGAAACCTGTACGATTCAAACCTTTTACAAACATCCTCAATGTAGGATTGTTGGTGAATTCGCAGGCCCTCCTCACTTTCTTCAAACTCTACACCTAGCAATTTCTTGGTCTTTCCTAAGACTTTTAAATCGAAATGCTTACTCAAAAGTTCTAAAGCTCTATCTATAATCCTTTTATGTTTCCCAAATAAAACAATGTCGTCCACATATAATAATAAAACTAAATCTGAATCTAAAATGTATACGCAATTACTCCATTCTAACTTTACAAAACCTATTTCTAAAAGTACTCTATTTATCTCAAAGAACCAAACTCGACCAGACTGATGCAACCCATAGATAGCCTTATCCAACTTACAAAATAAATTTTCCTTACCAACTTCAACAAAACCTGGGGGTTGTGACATAAAAATATTCTCTGTCAGAGGGGCATAGAGATAAGCACATTTAACATCACACTGGGTGTGTGGCCAACCTTTGAGGGACACAAGTAATGAAAAGAAAAAGCGGATGACACTAAAATTAACAACCGGACTGAATGTTTCTTCATACGATTCTCCCCTGATTTGCTTAAAGCCTTGGGCTACCAACCGGGCTTTATACCTGGCTATGTTACATTTGTCATCTCTTTTTACTGTGTACACCCATCTGCAACCTACAGGACTAACACCTGAGGGCAATTCTTCTAAATGCCATACACCTCTTTCATGCATGATGTCAATCTCTTCCCTCATTGCCCTATGCCATTCATTACGTTGGTCAGATTTTAAAGCTTGATTATAAGTTTTAGGAATAATCAGATCATATAGTCAGGATTTAGTTTGGCAAATGTCTGCACTGAGGTCAACACTGTTGGGGTCAGAAACTATTCCTTCATAAGTGTTACTTCCTGTAAAATCAAACAAATTGGGCTTAAAAATTATGTCATTTTCTCTACAATAATTCTCTACCTCTCTATTAGACCTTAAACGTTCAGAACCGTTATCTACATCAAAATAGTAAATGTCGTTTCGAGAACGACCAGTCTTTCTAGGGACAACTTTTCTTTTCCAGTGAGTATCGCGTAAAGTGGTGCGAGGTATATTAGGGGAATCACTACTAGTGTGAACTTCCTGACCTGCACTCTCTGTACCAGAAGATGATTCGAGGGAGTCGTTGGAGCTGTCAGTGGTGGCTCTGACCTCCTCAACAACGTCTTCTTCCTCGATATCACTCCCAGTAGCAGGAACCCACTGATACTCCCCTGGTATGTCGCCCAGCACAGCTCCTTTAAGCGCGTCTCTATAACTGGTGTGTTCATCGAATGATACATTTAGGGTTTCTACGATTCTGTCATTTTCTGGTAAATACACCCTGTATCCCTTAGTTCGAAAAGCATAACCAACTAGGAATCCTTTTGTAGCCTTAGGATCTAATTTAGACCGTTTTTGACGAGGGATCCCAACATATGCTACACAACCAAAAGGTTTCAAGTGTCTAACAGAGGGTTTGGTACCGCCAAATAATTCAAAGGGAGTTTTTGTTTGATTTTTATGACAAACGCGGTTCCATGTGTAGGTAAAATGAAGAACAGCCTCTGGCCAAAATTTTAAATCCATACCACTTTCTTCTAACATGGTTCTAGCCCCATTTACTACAGTCTGATTATAACGTTCAACAGTACCGTTTTGTTCCGGAGTAAAGGTATTGGTCAACTCATGATTAATTCCCCTTTCAACACAAAATTCTTCAAACTTATTATTTTCATATTCTCCCCCATTGTCAGACCTAATGGCTTTCACCTGTCTGCCCAAAAACCTTTCAGACCTTATAATGTGTTGCCTTAAAATTTCAAAAACTTCCGACTTTTCTCTCATGGGGTATAATGAAACTTTACGTGAGAAATCATCTATTATAGAGACAAAATACCTTTCTCCTTTTCTACCCTCAACCTGACTTGGACCCCAGACATCAGTATATAAAAGCTCCAAAGGAAATTTTGATCTTATATAATTTCTAGGTTTAAAAGATGTTCTCCTGAATTTATTAATTTTACAAGACTCACATTTAAATTCCCCTTCCTTTAAATTTGGCAAACCCCTAGCTCCAGCATTTCTACATGTATGTGCTATCAAATAAGGACTAACATGGGCCAGTCTCCTTCTCCTATGCCAAACATACATGTCGTCACGTTTATCAGCAGAAGATGTTTCAAAACTGACTTTCTTACTAATTTTACTAGGAACTTTGGGGTACAAATAGTAAACGCCATTTTTAAGTGTGGCTTTAAAAAGGGGTTGTCCGTTGCATGATATCTTCACCTCGCCATTCCCACCAGAAAAACATGCCCCATTTACATCCAATCGAGGCCCTGATATTAAATTACGTCTTAATTTAGGAGAAAACATAACATCTACTAAAATACGAATACTAAAATTCTTTGCCCAAATTTTAATTTAATGGTTCCACATCCAACAATAGGAAAAGTTACACCTTCTATGGCTACAGCCATATGTTCATCATTTAATGGTGTGTAATCAACAAAAAGATCTCGATCTTTACAAAAATGATGGGAAGCTGCTGTGTCAAAGACCCAGTCAGCTTCTCCATCGACTAAGTTAGCCTGAGACAGAAAAAATGAGGTAAAAGACTTACGTTCAGGACTGAACGATGAAGAGGACTTATAGTCAGGACTTCTTGCACGAGTGTCTCTGGATCTGCCTCCTTTACGTCTATCATCAGGTCTACAGGCACCAAACTTTTGATGTCGAACTGGGGATTTGGAACGTCGGAGTGGAAACCTCTTATCTCCAGGGCTAGAAGATCTGACAGGTGAAGAGCCTCGGCACGATGAAAACTGGGCTGATGGGGACTTGTCTCTGCTATAGGAAGACATATTTTGCAAAAATAGATGACACTGACTCTTGATATGATTTGGCTTTTTACAAAAATGACACACAATTTTCTTTCTTGATTTCTTCTGATACTGGATTGATTGTGCTTCTGGATACACTTTTCTATGATCGTGCTCTCGAACTTGGATTCTAGTTTCCTCTGCAACGAGTGCTGTCACCACATCTTTAAAAATAAACTCATCGTCTTTCCACCGGAGTACTGTCTGTACTATAGAATCAAATTTAGGAGGTAAAAACCTCAATAATTGAAAAGTGACGTACGTATCATCAAAATCTTTATTAATGGATTTTAATTGATTTGCCACTCTTAGTAATCGAGACGCATACAAATTTATGCTCTCACCATTGGCCATTTTGCATTCACATAGCTCGGTAAAGACTTGTATATGTCTACTTCTAGTATCAGGGTAGAAATGAGTGCGTAAACAGCACCAGGCAGAAACTGGGTCATCACAATTTTCTATTATTTTTCGAAAATCAGGCTCGACATTTAAATATATCATTGACAGGGCCAATTTCTGACGAACTTTAAATTCTTTTACATCTTTATCAGTGACACCTCCAGTACTTGTTGTACTTTTCTCACTTAGAGCACTGCTACTTTCATTGAGCACAGGAGGTTTCTCAATTTCTGCCACTATATCCCAAACATTTCTTTCCATTAACAAATATTTCATATCGGACTGCCAATTAGCATAATTACTAGAATTTAATTTCTGAATTTGATTTTGCATCATTTTTGATGAAATTAAATATAAAAGACCAAAAATTTTAAAAAAGTTGGACCAGCCAAAAATTTATGTAATTAAAAACGTATTTTATTAAAAATCTTCAAAAAAAAAAATCTTTTATAATATAAATTACTTCAAAAACAAACAAAAAAAAAATCTGTCATCATTTTAAAAACTAACGGCCCCCCCTAATAAAACTATCTCTTAATTCTTATTGGGCCGTAGTTAAAAACACCTTACTGCATTAAAGGCATTGCCAAAAATTAAATTACATGGGTCTTAGGTGCCCATAACCAAAAATGTTATGTGAGTCTACTCACATAACTAGTGCTAAGTTAAATCAAAGCACTTATTCTAATACTTCCTAATATGGAGCAAAGTTTAAAATGCAACAGCAGAAGCAAAGACCCTAAAGTGTATAAAAGAAAAAATAATGTTTCAAGTTGTAATTAAGCAGTAGGTGTAAAAATATAGACTGAATGATGACAAGTGAATTAATTTAAAACTCAACTTTTATTTAAAATCTTTTTCATATTTAAAAATAACGATGTTTAAAAATATCATTCAAATAAATAACTTATCAATATAATTCTATAACTAAAAACAATAACTGGCTTAACAAATAAATAATTAAAAACCTCCCTCCAGTGCTCATTTTAGAATAATTAACTTTAAATAAAGAAAGTACTTGAAAGACGTAAGTTGAAGAAAAAGCAAACAAAATTAAAAGTCATATTCACCGTATCAACCGCATTCCTTTTCAGACTTCACAATATATTAGAAACAAATGGATGACCATCGTATCAACTTCTTATCACTAGCAAAAATATAAACATAACTACACGAGCTTCCGATAAGATAAACAGAAACAGCAAATCAGTCATCTATCCACCTGCAAGCAAACACCACCGTCTCTTATTTATACTCCTTCACAGATCAGCTGGACTAGACCGCACCTTAGACCGGAAGTGGGAAACTCCTACCTTCGCTATTACACGTGCCGAGATCATTAGCATAAGCGCGTGCCGATCTCAAAGCATGCTCCGCGGAGAAAAACATCAGTCACGCCGCCTGTCGATGATTCACGCTACCGTGCAGTCTAAACAAATCTACGGCGAACTCAGCGTGGAAAAACATCAGCAATGAGATCCGATAGGAACGAAATAAGATGATTTAAAATAAATATTTCTCCGTCTGCAAATTAAATAAAATGAAACAGCTGCATCGATGGAAAAGGTAAGTAATAAATAAAAACTTAGTGGATATTGTATTTGATTAAATAAATATATATTGAATGCAATTGATAAGAAAAATATGGGTATGTGGCTAACAGCCCGAGCCTCGAAAATTTTTTAAGGCGCGGCCCGGGGCGGGGCGGGCCGCGCCGGACCCGAGTTAAGATTCGACTCATTTCCATGTGTTGCATGTGTTTTTGGGAACCCTTTATTTGCCCAAGGGGGGGCGATAGCCCCATCGCCCCCCCCCCCTTAGATTCGCCATTGCTTAGCTTTCAATTTTCTTCTTTTTTCTTTTATAAATTTCGATTTTTTAAAATAATCAAGCTTGTGTCTGCGCGAGCGGGGGGGGGGGGGTGCCCGGGCACCCAGGGCACCCCCCGCTGGCTACGCGCATGCCTTAGTAATGGGTTTGGTTATACAATAGAAGATTTAAATATATCTTTTGCATATTTTAGGGTTTACTACCACCTAATTTTTCAATGTCTTCTTATTCAACTTCATATCTTGAGTTTCTTTTTTATTCTTAAAAGAATAAAGTTCCAATTGATTCAATTAATTCCATTGATCATCCAATTGATTCCAATTGAAAATTTTTTTGATCCTCCAATCAAAAAAATTTTCTTTTAGAGCTTGACTGAAATTTTAAAGATCATTTTATGTCATTATCTGTGCATCGGCGTTTCTCAAAGGAAAACATTTTTTAAATCTAAATATTGCATATTTTTCATTTATTTTATCTTTGCTAAATTTACATAATTTAAGTGTTTTCTTTAGAGCTTCAGATATGTTCATCAATGCATGAAATTTGCATTCTACATGCATACTAACATGACCTTGACTAGACTCACTATGTCTTATGGTGACTATTGAGATAAGACTTAAAAATAGAAATTACTTTCATCCAATAATATGAAACACTTAAATTACAAAAATGAGAAAATATTACATTAGATTCGTTCTAAATGTTCGTTTGAACTGTGCCAACCTAGCTGGTAACACAATAAAATCACAATGCAAAAACCCAATCTCAATGTAGGAATGCAAGAAAAACAAAGGCTTATTAAAATCAATAACCACAGAGCAAAAGAGAGAAAAAAAAAAGCTCATTGCCAATTACTCAATAGCATACATAACAAAATGAAATTAATGGAGAAAATCACTTAAGAATGTCATATTTGAAGCTTTCTGGAATGATGAAATCCTTACTAAATCTAAACTAATCAAGAAATTTAAATAGTAAAAGCGCATTTTTAACTCAAGTCTGCCTTTTTGGCTATATATATATGTTTTACAATTAATGACTATATATATATACAAATATAGGTCTTAAAAAAAAAAAAAAAGAAAAGAAAAGAAAGCTGATTAGTTTTTTTCTAACCAGCTAATTTCAGAAAAATTAGTTATTCTGCCATGTAGATTTATAGCTTACAAGAAAAGTTGAGTTGATTAAAAATGTTTGTCATTTTAGAAATTTTTTAATTCATCATTTTTCTACAACTTTGCTTCTGGCTTCTTCATAATTTGGATTTTGCATTTTTCAATAATGTGTAAAATAAGACATTTGGGTAAAAGAATAAAAAAAACCAGATAAAAAAAACCAGCATGATTTTTTTAAAAAAAACCACTTGGTTTAAACCATGGTTTTAACCACGGTTTAAACCAACTTGGTTTAAACCAAACAACCCTGGTAGAAACACTTTGTCGGCAGGACTCGCGGGAACGCCTTGCAGAAACTTACGAACATACTGTCGGGAGAGGCTTTGTTAGCGCTTGGGGTGGCTTGACTCGCCCACCAAAAAATTCTGCCCCTTCGTCCAATGTAGCTGAGGCTACATTGCCAACTCCTAGGTGGGAAGAGATTGGGAATGTCATCGGTTTACCAGGGAGCTGTCGCGACGGGATGCCAGCGTGGAGCTGGTTGCTACTCGTGACCGACAGCCCTGGGAAGGGATATACCCCCCGCTGAGAATTGGGATAGACGTTATCTGGTTAATGCGGTGAAGCATCACTTCTCAGAGTTACTCTCGGTCTGATCCGGGTCTAGCCCATCTTTTGAATGACTGGAGCTTTCTGTGCCCAGTGATTTAGACTAGAAGTTACTCAAACAGAACTTTCACGCTATTAATCGTTGAGTTGGAAATCTCTTCGGACTACTTTGAAGGCAGTTTCCTCGTACTTCAAAGTGGCTAGAGGTACCTTTGTCTTTCTGGTAGAAGCCCTTATTGCCCTGAGAAATGATACTTGTGCCTATGAACCACGAGGGTTTTGTGGTCAGGTCATGGTGTCGCGCGGTTCCCCGGCAGGGAAGCGAGGAGACGTGCGGGATTCCAGGCGCCTCAACCGCCCCTAGAGAGGCGGTGTTTGTGCCGTCTAGGTGTAATTTTCTGGGCTTGCCTGGGGACGATACCGGTGCCTAGTCCATAACCCCAGACTCCTTGTTAGCTGAAAAGTTCCGCAGGAGCGCGAGAGGATTGGACGAAAAACATAGGCTAGGTAATGTTTCTGTCGTCTAGAGGGAGTTTTCTTGGTCTCTCTAGGTTCGGCTACGAGCATCTAGTCCTATCTCTTGGAATGGCAAGCAGCCTGTGTCCTAAGGATCGTCCGTGAGTCGGTACATTCCGAGAGTGGAGTAGAGAAACATTGTTCGAGATCATGTCTGTGAGATCTGAGGGTCTTTCCTCATCGTCCGTAGACTTCCGTTAGGGGCGTCTTCCCCTTTTCCGTGTGGCTCCAATGAACGTCTTCCCTCAGTCGTATGGTTTGATCTGAAGGTCATTCGGAAAGCAGCTCCTTCTTGGAGTTCGTGGCGTCGGCGTCTCGCATGTCTCTGGGGTGACCCAGAAGGAAACCTAGCGAAGGAACCGCTCGGATATCAGCGAGTTTTGGGGTGATGAGGACTGTCGCAATCGACCGTTCGTCTGGAGCTTGGGAACGTGTTTATTGTGATGTGCACGGCTCATTGACAGAAAGCATCCGAAAGTGCAAGAAGGAAGCGTAATCGACCCTTGTAGTAGCTCGAAAGGGTTTGCGGAGAAAACCCACTAGGAAACCTTGCAGGGAAAGGGCTAAAAGGGCCTTTGTGGGATAGATTCATGGAGTGGGACCCCCTGCTTTATCCTTTCAGATGATTCCAAGTAGACCCCTTAAGTGGGAGAACGGCTCGACAGCACACGTAGTAAGGATGCTTGATGGGGTCCGATTGAAGACGATTCACTGCCTCCACGAGTGAACTAATTTATGAGTCGGTGGCCACGGGTGACGGAAGTTCTGCGGAGGCCATCGTCGCCCTCTTCAGAGGGTGCCAAAGGGGAGCCACAGCCGGTTCCTCGGTTTTCGACATCCATAGGCTGACCCTAGAGGGAGTCCTACGTGAATGCACGGTAATATGAGCAAAAGTTAGCCAATATAATAGGACCTCAATCGGTCTTAGAGCGTGCGGATCCTGTAGAGCAAGACGCAGGAACTCTAGTGACGACAGGACTCGCGGAATCGTCATGCAGCATCTTCAGAAGTTACTGACGAACTGACGGGAGAGGTCTTGGACAGTGCCTGACGTGCTTTCTTCACCGTGTGGATCATCTCTATGTGTCCGCTGCAGCTGGGGCAATTGTGAGCCAACTTTTAGGTGGGTGATGATAAGAGGTGCCCCGTCGACCAGAGAGAGTGGCAATGGGAGGCCAGCGTGGGTTTGGTTGCTTGGCAAGTGCCGTTTTCCCTAAAGAGAGGTCGGCTGGCAGTTCCGCTTCCAGGATCCGACTCGAAGAGAACTGGGCCAGAGGCTAACTGGCTAATGCATTGGCACATCGAATCTTGAGCGAACTCTCGGTCTAATCCAGGTCCTGCGTTTCTGTGTGCTATCGGAGTTTACTGCAACTAATGATGAAGACCAAGCAGTGACTAATATTCAGGCTACTAATCCCAGATCTGGGAATTACTTCGGCCTCTTTTGCCTTCTTTCCTCTTTCCTCGTTCACCAGGGGTGGCAAGAGACAACTTCTTCTTTTCGGTAGTGGTCCAGATGGCACAGAGGAGGAGGGGTGCTCAGGAGCCTCGGGGAATATAAAGTAACAGTAGTGGACGGCGCAAGGCCTTATTCGGGCTTGCGCCGTCCCCGATTGACAGGCGGGGCTCCGAATGCTCTAACACCTTATTGAGGCACAGTTTCTCCTGTCAAGGAGAAACTTTCGGTGACCCCCTGGAGAAGCTAACAGCGCCTGTTCTGGACTTTCGGACCCTCCACGTGAGCGAAAAAGTTTCGCGGGCGTGAGATATTTGGCTGTAAAACTTTAGAAAGGAGGTGTCTATGCCATCAGGAGGGGCTTTTCTGGTCGCTGCGGGCATCTAGTCTGAGCTCTGGAGTCGGTGTGCAACAGATTCATCTACCAAATATCAATGTAATTAGACGCTTCTTACATCAGTTTTTGCTGAATTGACAGACATATTTTACCTTTTATAGTTTTTCATCTCAATATGGGCGTGTTCAGCGCAACTTACCGAAGTGACCAATGTTACCGACCAATTGTAGGGAAGTACGAAAGCGAATTGTTGCACCAATGTAAACTATCCTGTTGAATTGTAGTTGACGTCACAATTCACCTTGATTTTCATTTCGTACTACTTTACAATCAATCGGTAACATTTCCCACTTCGGTAAGTTGCGCTGAACACGCCCTATGTAACAATAAACCAAATTCTGAGAAAAGGGGTATTATATAATAAGAGGGTTGGTTAATTGGACGTCGGATAATTGAGAGTTTTTTATTTGCATTAATTATTCCATATCCATTTAATAATTAACTGCAAATAATGGCATAGCCAATAGAAAATATGACTGTCTTAATTACATGTCATTCGGCATCCCCTCCGCCAAAACGAGTCTCTGGATCCGCCCCTGGTTTAAAGTATTCTAAAGGGCATCCATTTTTAACGCTGTCTAACGGCTAATTCCTAAACCATTTGTCACAATTACAAAAATATTTAAATGAGATAAAGAAATATTTTAAAAGCGATTTAACTGAAGGTGCTACCACTGAATAAGTTTTACGGTACTGTTAATTTTTATTAATTAACTTCTAGATTGGTTAAAATAATTGAAGGCGTGAGTTTCAAAATTCTCTTTATCGAGAAAATCTAATTTTTGGAAATCGCAAAAAACTTTTAAATGCGTTTATTGGTTTTCATTATAAATTTGGAGATTGTGGTATACATTAGTGTAGATTGGTATAGACTGATAGAGAAAACAAAAGCGATAATGCGAGTTTTCAAATTTACATCCTAAATTGCGTTTTTATAATGTTTTATTTTGTAAAGAAATGAAACTGCTTTTTTTTCAGAATTTTATTTTTAAAAGTTGTGTTATTTTCATAGGCGTAACTAGCGGGGGGGGGGGGCAGGCCCCCCCCCCCTTGAATTTTAAACTCTTGTGGTAATGTTAGAACGTAAAAATTTTATTTTTTCGAGAAATTACACATGCCTCAGAGTGAGACGCTAAACTGGCTATTTTTTACATTTGTCTTAAGTCTATATTTTTCAGATTTAGTCTCTTTTCTCGTTTTTTACAATTATTTTTTACTCATCCATCGCCCCCAACAGCACATGGTAACAGTATCAGCTTTTAACGAAAACCGGTCACTCATTTTGAAAGAGGAATGGTCATTTCCAGTCACTGTCTAGGGTTTTTCAATACTGCACCATTGGGGGTCTTAATTAGTTACATCTGTTTCTTGCTTTTTTTTTTTTTTTTTTTGGAAACGGGATTTGGAGTCTCGAATACCAGGAAAAACACAAAAACGCATGCTCGCATACTTTGAAGGTTAGACTTCATTCCACAAACATTCTGTTGTTAGTTGCTGGTAGTGCTATGGTATTAGTTTCTGAGGGTTTTGCTATGACTGATATTAAATCCTCTTCAGAGAAGAAAGTTATGAAAAAGATGGATATATGAGATAATTTTTTTAAATCTTTGAATTCCTTCAAGCATTCATTAAGTCCAGGTATGTTTGGAAAGTATATAATTCATTTGCATTTATGTTTCTGGAAAGATATTAACTTAAACGTTACAGTTTTCGTATATTACCCTTTTGTTAAGTTTGTTCTCAAATCCAAAGGAACTACTTTCAAATGATTTTAGGTGCGTTCGTAATTATGTAAATACGTAGCACCTATAGTTGTCGTTCAGTCTGTTTGTGCGTCCATTCGTCCGTCCGCATATAACAACGCAAAAACTACCCAACCGAATCATTTGAAATTTAAAACTAATAATTTACATTAAATACTAAAATTATTTAATGTATAATTATTACATAATTTTGTCGAGTCATTTCAAATATTTTGAAAATCGGATGCATAGATCAATTACAGGGACAATAAAAAGTATTCCGTTACATTATGGTCAATGGGGAAAAAAAGTTTCAAATGCATTTTAATCGTTTGAAATTTAAAATGCATAATTATTACATAATTTTGTCGAGTCACTTCAAATTTTATAAAAATCGGATGGATAAATTAATTACAGGTACAATCAAATGTATTCCGTTGCATTACGGTCAATGGGGGAAAAGTTTCGAATGCATTTTAATGATGTTACACTCATTCGAACATAATAAAATTTATATGCATCTATGAAGTACATATTATAATATGCATTTTGCATATTCTGTGACCTGATTATTGAATGAAGTTTGCTTTCCCCATTTGATGGAGGGGGTCTCCGGTACATATCGAGGGCGACTAGTCTCTTACGAAATTTGACGATCAAGGGATTTCTCGGTAAAGGTTTGCCGCAAAAATGCGCAAGTAAAATAAAAAAGCGAGTTGAATGCAATTGAACGCAAATAACAAATAAAAATTAATTTTCTTTATTTTTTAATTTAATGATTGAAAATAATTATGCCAGAAAACATAACACATTTTAGCTTTTTCCTTATAATTATTAATAACAATTCATTTTGCATTTAAAACTGATTTATTTTATTTTGTTTTTTTACTTGTGAAAAAACTAATGTGCTACATCATCTGTTGTAATTGTCATTTTAATTTACGCCAAATATTTATCATTTAAAACTGGATTTTTACTAATTAATGTCCCATATTACACATCACAAAATATAATATAAAACATTTAAAAAATATATGTTAGAAAATTTTAATATACAAACTATGTTGTATGTCACGAACGTATGAACTAATGAATTCATTAACTTGTAGTAATAATAATAGTTTTTATTACTATCTTATGTTAATAATTAGAAAGTTAATTGTTTAAAAACCTGTAGTTCTTGATAGATCTTCAGTGTTTGAACGCTTAGAAAAATTAAAAAACAAATTAAAAAAAAAAAAGATTTTAATAAAAACAGGATATTTTTTTCTTTGTTAGGCTATGTATAGAATACTGAAAAATGCTATGCAGAAACATAAACCGCAGTTTTAAATGCAAACATTGAGGATATATAAACAAACCCTTAAAACTATTCAGGGATTCACTTTATGAGAAAGAACTTACAGTGTCTCACATAAGTGATGGGACACTTGTGCTTTACAAAAGGAAACTAATCGAATAAATTAAAAAAACATGTACACATTTTTTTGTGGGTGTGTTTCATACTTAAATTTAGTAAAGATTATTACATAACATACATTTTGTCAAAATATTAATTTAATAAAAATACAAATGTTTAGAACGGAGCAAAAAATAGCTCACATAAGTGATGGGACACCATTATATATGCAACAAAAATCGTCTGAAATAAGCAATACAAATATTTTTTGGGGTTTTATTTTTACTTAAAAGCAATTGGCAATAATTTATAAAATCGCCTGCAGTATTCCTCTCGAGTTTGTTTTGGAATTTTTGTGTTTTTTAGCTCTGTGTAGCCATGAATGCTAAACGAAAAGAAACTTCGCCTGAAATTCGAAAATTAGTTATTAATTTGCATATTGAACGTGGAAAATCTATTAGAAAAACTGCTGAAACAGTTAACTTGAGTCGTTCAATAGTTTTCAATATCATTAAACGATATAAAAAGAATCATATGATTCAGGATAAAAGAAGACCTGGCCGACCATCAAAGCTATCCAATGGAATAAAGCGAATTATCATTCGAAATATTAAAAAAAATCCAAGAAATAGTGCTTCAAAATTTGCTGCTGATTTACAAGCATTATATGGAATAATTGTTAATCCTGAGACTATTAGAAGGGTAATTCGATCTGCTGGATATCACGGTAGAGTAGCCAGGAAAAAATTCTTCGTAAGTGAAAAGAATAGAAAACTCAGACTAGCTTTCGCAAAATCAAACCTAAATAAGAATTCTGATTACTGGAATAAAGTTATATTTGCTGATGAGAGTAAATTTAATATATTTGGTTCTGACGGTAGAATCTTGGTGTGGAGAAAACCCAGGGAAGAATTTCGCAAACAGAACTTGGTACCAACAGTAAAACATGGTGGCGGAGGAGTTATGATATGGGGGTGTATGTCATCCGCTGGAGTTGGTAATCTTGTTTTTATTGACAGTATAATGGATCAGTACAAGTATATTGATATTTTAAAGCAAGATTTGAAATCTTCAGCACGAAAATTGAACCTTCATAACGATTTTAAATTCTACCAGGACAATGACCCCAAGCACACTGCTCTGAAAGTTAGACTCTGGCTGCTATATAACTGTCTTGAAATAATAAAAACACCACCACAATCTCCAGACTTAAATCCCATAGAGAATATTTGGCAAGAATTGGAATCAAGAATTCGCAAACACACCATTTCTTCAAAACAACAACTAAAATCGGTGCTTTAAAAAGAATGGGGTAAAATCACTCCAGAAATCACAAAAAAAAATTAGTCGAATCCATCCCAAAAAGATTAAAGCATGTTTTAAAAGTAAAAGGAAATCCAACAAAATATTAAGACCTTTTAAAAAGTAAAATTTTTGGATAAATATTTGATGGAAAAGTAAGTGTCCCATCACTTATATGAGCCATTTTTTGCTCCGTTCTAAACAATTGTATTTTTACTAAATTAACATTTTAATATTTTGACAAAATGTATGTTATGTAATAATTGTTACTAACTTTAAATATGAAACACACCCAAAAAATTTTTGCACATGTTTGTTTATTTATTTTATTGCAGTTTCTTTTTATCACTTTTGTGAGACACTGTATATCCAAAATTTGAAATATATCGGATAATTGTGCATAAAAAACAATTTATCTAATTTAAGGGAGGAATAATCGCCCACCCGCCCTCCCACTTTTTAATTAGCAAAAGAACCCCATAACTAATCAGGGATACCCCTCATCATAATGAACCTACATTCAAATTTTTAAGCAAATCGGATAATTCTGTGTAAAAAGCCATTTATTTAATTTAAGAGAGGTTATTCCCCATTCCCACTCTGTACTTTACCATTAAACTCCCAAAATTCTTCAGGCATTATATACTGCGACGACGTACTGACAACTTTAGAATGGAGGGGGGTGAGTTAATCGTTCGTTCCCAAAACTAATCAAACAAGCGTCTTTTCAGTATGAACGTATATCCAAAAATTGAACCAAAACAGTTAATTTAGCATGAAAAACCCATTTACCTAAATTAAAAGCCTCCCCCCGACCTCCCTTTCATACCTAACCAATTAATCCCTAAAATCAATAATAAATCCCCAAAATCAATTCCTTGTCCCTTTTTTCCGGTAACATTTTTCCTGTGTGTCACTTTTTTTTCGCTTTTTTAGTTTATGTCATTTTTTTCCGCTAACTTTTTTTCCTAAATTCAGGATTAAAAAGCTATGTAAGTGAAAAATGTTCTTCATTCTTTGATAAGATCTTTCAGAAGACGATTCTCACAGTGGATGATTTGAAACGAATTTGAATGTGGTAGTGACAAAAAAGATGAAAAATGGTTGCCATGCAATCAAAATTGCTTATAACTCATTAACTAACTTATTTATTTTTAAAAATGGTGACTCTGTTGTTTATAAGCAATTCTCTCCCCCCCTTCCCTCCCAGAGCTGAATTCTGGCTGCGCCACTTCATTAAGAAATTTTTTCTCCCTCTCTCCCAGCCACTGTTTTGAATCGAAAACTTGATGTATAAAGTCGCTATCAGATTCACCAACATTTCGAAAGATTTTTGAACCAACACTTGATTTCCTCCAACTTTTCATGAAATATCCTCACAACACCCAGTGTGATAGCAAACAGCAATGTCCCCCAACTTTTTTCTGTAGTTCCAAAAAAGTCTCTGCTAGCCGAGACTTTTCATCGAACATCGAGCATTTCAACGAATCAGAGATAAGCGATTGATAAGAATGGATGATAAATATTAACGGCTGGTACTAGTAGAAATGTTTTTCCTGATATTCCTCCAACTTTTTCGCAAATAATTATAACCTTTTTCTCTTTTTGAACGGGAAAAAGTTGGGGTTGAAATCAGCTAAAAAGTTTGGGAATCTGATAGCAACTAAAGACAGAAGAAAGTTTCATCCAATTAGTTTCTTTGATAGATTATACGTTTTCAGGAATGCATTAACAAGTGAGCTTTCCTTTGAGTATTATCAGTTCTAACAAAACTATTTTTATTTTCTTCTATCTTTATGGAAAAAAATATTGGATTCATGAAAATTTTCGAATTCCGGTTTTTGACGGATTTACCCGTTTTAGAGATCAGAGATCCTAGTTTTTAGTAAGAACAAGTTTTTACAAAATGTCTGTCTGTGTATATGTGAATCTCTGACTCTGTCTATATGTGACATAAATTTTGTCTCAACTGATGGCGCTGGTATGCTGCACTTTTCACGATTTTTGCAATAGCTCTATCTCAACAACTATCACACGGAATTTAATAAAAAATTATAATCAGGTAGTTCTTGATATAGATTGATACTGATTAGTTTTTGGTGCAAATATCGCTCGACAGGTGCGCTGCTATGGTGCATTTTTTATGATTTATGCAACAGCTATATATCCATTGCTAATACACGGATTTCCATTAAACTTCAGATTCAGTTAGTCCTCATCATGAATCAATGTTGTTTCCATTTTGGTGTAAATTGCTCAACAGATGGCACTGCTATGTTGCATTTTTCACGATTTGCGCAATAGCTCTATCTCAGGTTCTTAGGTGCACAAATTTCCATCAAACTTTAGATTCAGTAAATCCATGAAATAAACTAGTTTTGTTCATGTTTTGTTGCCAATCTCCCAATATGTGGCACTGCTATGCTGAATTTTTCTCAATTCCTGCAATAGTTCTATTTCAAGAACTAATCAGCGAACTTCACCAAACTTCACATTCAGGTATAGTTCGATAAATATTGTTGCTGCTTATGTTTTGGTATAAATCGCCCAACAGGTGGCACTTTTATGTTACATTTTTTCACATTTCCGCAAAAGGTTTATTTTAAGAACTAATGCAAGGAATTTTATGTCTTTAAAATCTTCACAATGATCATAAATTGCTATTTAATTTTGGCACTGAGGTAGCAAATTTCGACACATTAAGGGTGTATTCGAAAAATGTTTTTCTCTCTCAGCAGCTCAAAATTTTCCTATACATTTTCAGATTCATTTTTAAAAGTAAAAACATGAAACTTTCAGAGATAATTTTTGAAGATATGTTATAAGATGCCGTATGATTTCATTTTTCTATGAATTCATTAGAATTTGATTGATCAACAAATATTTTCTCAGCATGACCCTTTTTTTCGTTCCCAGATCTTCCGCTTTGGAAAATTCGGTTCAAAAGACGAACTTTGACTGCATTTTTTGTAATATTTTCTGCATTTATCAAAAAATCGCAGTCATGGCACCTAATATAGTTTCTAAATAAGAGAATTTCCCAGTTTGGTGCATGGTGCATTTGAGAGTAAAAGTGAATCTTAAAATAAATCTGAAAAAGAAAGTTTTGGGATTGCCACATCTGGCTAGTTACTAATACTATTATTGTTTGGAAATTATCAAACAGTTTACTATAAAACAACATTGTGACACTATTATTGTTTTCCAAACAATAATAGTTTTTAAAATTATTGTTTAAAAAATTATCAAAGAGATGGGGCCGTGCCCCCCCCCCCCCAGAAAAATTCTTTAATTACGCCTATGGTTATTTTAATAATTTTTTATTTTACTTATAAATAATGGTCACATGCATTTTTCCTAGTTCAAAATTCGTGTTAAAATTTTAACTTGCTTCCAAATATGCGATCGAGGTTCAATTCGCATATTTATTTATATTCAAAGACAATGTAATATTAACACGATTTTATGTACGAACTATTAGTTTATTTTATAGGATTACACCGAATTCTATTAGATTAAGTAATACAATAGAATTACAAATATGAATCATTTTGTAACGAATTGTGACCGTTGCTTTCCATAATTTAATTTCATAAAATTTCTGTTATTTTATTTTTTACTTATATTTTTAGTATAAGTTGTATATTTGGCTTTAATATGTAAACATCAACATAAATTTAAAAATAATATTGTAAAAATTATTTTACTCTCAATGTTTAATGTTAAATTTTATATCTGACGTTTATTTTTATTTTTAGTAAATTTGTGACTCACCCCTATTTTGCAGCAAAAAAGATGCTTCAACTTAAACAGTTATTACTCAGTCAGTTTTAATCGCAGAGGAATGGGACTTTTTGTCTTACTTGTTAGAGTAGGGGTAAAAATTTACTAAACATCACTTATAGGATCGGGGGACTGTATAAAAATTTAATTTTCGTAATTTTTTAATAAATTTTTCTTTTACCTAAGTCGCTTCAGAAATACTTCTTTACCTTCTTTAAAACATTTTTGCAATTGGAACTATATGTCTATAACTAACAGTTTAGAAATTAGTTTTTTTTTTCTTTGTGCATTCAATTTTAGAAATTAGTCAGTCATTTTTAGTCATTCAATCTGTCATTTTGCCAATGACTAATTTCTAAACTGTATAGTTTGTACATATGTTATCATGCCAAACTTACCAATCAGTATCTCATAAAATTTCGAGAAAGTAAGTGAAAGGATCTGCATTTTGTGAATTACAAATACATCTAAACTATACAATATATCCTCCAAAATTTCTTTGTTGATATATTTTGGCAAAGAGGTCTTGAAGCGACACCAGGTTGTCTCAATCCAGCTAGTGTGTGTGCCAGTCAGGGCTGAAAAGAAAGCTTCACAAAAAGAAAGAAAAAGAAAACTTTGTGGGAGTTTTTTTCTTTTGGAGGGGGGGGGGGGAGTATTGCTGCACATTTCTTTGAACAGTGCCAACTATGTTTAATTATTTACTTATGATTCTATTAAGTATGTAAGATTAAAAAAAAAAAAAAAATGAAATTTAGATTTTCAGACATTTATGTATAAAAATTAAAAACTATTTGAAAGAACTGCAAGACCCAAGCCTCACCAAATTGATATTATCTACAGAACATGCATTTTAAATTTTTTATTACTACAGTAGAGTCCTGCTACTCTGGAAATCTGCCTATTCCAAACAGAGTTCAGAAAAAATACCAATTTTTTAAATTTAAAATCAGGGAAAATAAAAAAGACGTTCAAAAAAAAAAACTTGAATTTATTGTTACAGAAATAAGTTAAATAGAGAATAAAATAAAGTCCAAGCTTTATGAAAATGCCTCAAACCAAATTGGAATGAAAGCTGTTTAGTTACAGAGCATAACAGCTCCATTTATACAATTCTGTAGAAACATTTTTAATCACTGCTAAACACAAAAAATAACTAATTTAGGTACTACTTGGTTATCCTGTCAACCAAAAAAGTATTGCCAAATTACAAGATTAAATGCCAATAATGGTTGACTATGAATGTCACATTCAATGATATTAGACAGAAAATAGGTTTTTAAAACATCAAGTGATTTTTATTTCGTCTTTTTATTGTATTTTTATTAACGTTTTACTACTTTATTTGTTCTTCCGTTATTTAAAATAAAAATTATGTTAATATGCAAAATTTGGCTATTTAGTTTGGCGATTTGTATAACTTGGTGAAATTGGTGGATGGGATAACTAAGTAGTATCCTAATTTACATATGCATAAGAAATGAAGTCAGTGATTTTCTTTTCTTACGAAGAGCACTGAATCTACTAAGTAACTTATTTTTTGTCATTGTTGATTCAGATTTATGTGTGAAGAAAAAACATATTTATTGCTATGATACTACAGCTGTAATTTATATATTAACATTGACTTTAAAATCAAGTTATTAGAAATAACAGAACCTTTTTACCACAAGCTGGTCAATGACCTGTAAAGAGTAGAAGTCCCAGCAGCAGTCTTAACTACCCTAGCAAATGTCCCTATACTCAATTTACGCCTTAACAAGTAATACATTGATTAATATTAGTGAAATCTACCTATTCTGAATTTCCACTAAACCGAACACAGTTCAGTTACGATTAGATCAGAATAGCAGGACTCTACTGTATATAGAAAAAATGACTATAATATATAGTTTATAATTAATTTTTTTAATAGTATATAAAAATGTGTTTATAATATATTGATTTTTTCAGTTCAGCTGTATTTAATATTTTAACTTTACTAATTGCAGAGTGTCTAAATTAAAGAAAAAATGTTTTTTTTATTCACACAGGTGCAGATGAAAAATGCCTCCTGTATAATCTTCTGATATTCATTGTATCTGCTATCTTAAGTTGTACCCTTTAATAATAAAAATTGGGATTTTTGCGAGCAAAACAAAATGAATAGTAATTATTTCACAAATTAATAGCATGTCTTTATTCAAAACCCGTAATATGAATGATGGCTGTCATATTAAACTTTCTTCAAAATAACAAAAATGTATCACATAATATTCACAGTAGTATTAATTTCATAAAATTAATACCGCTGGAAGTAAACAATGTTTAAGATTTAAACATATTACAAGTCTAGTATATAATCCCTGTCAAAACGACAGAATGTTAATGTGCGTTTCATTTTCATGACTTCATACAAATAAAGATTTGTTATTGAAGAGTTTGTATTGTAGAAAAGTACATTTTAAAAATGACAATTTAGTTCTATAAATACAAATGATGAGGAAAACTATTTTAAACATTGTTCAATTTATGAAATAGCTCAACAAAGAGATTAACTTATGTCCACTTGAAAGGAGGTGGGTTAATAAGGACCATTTTCATCCATCAGCTCCTTTATGCGATATATTTTTTCCAATAGCACCCCATAACAAATAAAAAATATTATCTTGAATGAAACTTTAATAATTGATGGGAAAAATATATAATTAAGTAATTATTGGTGCATTAATGAACATATAGATATACACTATTGCCATTAGTTTTAAACCGTACAATCAATAGTAAATACAACACAAAATGCAAAATTAAGATGGATAGAGCTTATTAAGACTATTATATCAATATATGATGCATCAGAAATAATCAATAACCAAAAATAATTATATAAATTCATTCTTTTGGCATGTGTTTCAGATTATTCTTCATCCTTGATTTCTTCACCCGAATTACTACTGGACCATCCAATGGCACCTGCTTGTAGTATATAAGCATATTCAAGACTAGTTTTATTTTTTTTTTCCACTTTGGTTGAGTTATGGCATCAGAAGCATCTATCAATCATCATAACAAAACTTGTTTTCAGCCATTCTCTATATTGTATGCATCTTTTTTAAATATATGTATAAGTGTGTTAGCATCATTGTTCTCTGAATCTGCCAAATTAGATCAGATGACATCCAAAATATAACCGGAAATAATTATGAACATCATAGATTTAATTTAATTAAAGATCTTCTTTTGTCTAACAAGAAAAATAGTCTCTGAAAGAAATAGTTCACATTTTTCTGGATATAGATGTAAGTGCCATCAGCAAGTGTCACAGTATAATTGTCATCATCCAAAATAAATAATAATCTTATTAAAGGCCTTGTACATTTTTCAATAATCGATGTTCTGGTGATGTGTTTCATTCCAAGGGGTAGTGGGACAACATTCTCAATCAAAGCCTGACTGGCATATTGCATAGATATTATCTTTCTTATATTGAATAACTAGCAGTCTTCATCCACTACGCTGGTCGGTTTTGAATTAAAAATTGGAGAAAGGGAGGCAAACTGGGAAGAGGGAAACAAGGTTCATAATATGAAAGAGGCTTTTTAATGATACCCAGGGCTTTTGAATGATATGTCGCATGGCAGGTCCAAAAAAAGTTTGAAATTTCTTGCCCCCCTCTCCCCACCCTGAAGGGTGGAAATTTTAAAATCACTGAAATAAAGTCTTTATTTTTTTAATAGATCTATTTTCTGAAATTTCATACTGTTACCTTAAACGGCTGCTGAGATATAGGAAGATATTTCAGAATTTTTGACCCCCTGTTTGCACCCCCTTAGGAGTGGAACTTAGAAAAATCCCATCTTAGTACATGCTTACATCATAAGAAGTATATTTTCCCCAATTTTCATATTTCTACGTTCAGTAGTTTGGAGTGTGTGCTGATTATCAGTTAGTTAGGACAAACTATTTTATATATGTACAGATAGATGTGAACAGAACACCAGTAAAGAGACCAGTCCTAGTCTTTATAAGTACGCTTGCCATGCATGTATGAGATAACCTCTTTGAGGAACACATTTTGGACTTTAATAATTCAAAAATAAAATCAGATACAGATATATCCATGAAAGTAAAATAATCAAACTCGGAAATGTGAACTGGTGTATCAAAATTGAGGCCTCTCTATTTTGTTACATTTCAGGAACAGTTGGCATACTTATGACATCTAATTATTTATGATGCTTAACATGGGAGATATGAGTTGCTTTTTTCAAAAATGAGGATAAACCCGGGATCATCACATTAGCATATTATATAAATAGATTATATTTAAAATGCTAGCTTAAATTTTTATCTTACATAATAAAATCATTACAAATGAGTAGCAATTAAAAATAAATGGCATTGTGCAACAAAAAGCTCATACAAAAACCAAAAACAACTGGGGTTCTTTTGGAGGTGGTAGACAGTCCTGTTGCCAGCTTTTGGATCCTTGAAATACAAAGAGTAATTGACCAGCTATTCATTATAATCATTTTGACGACTGGTCGTAGCTCTTCTAACAGCCAGGAATGGAAGGTTCCAGGCTTGATCCACGGTTTAAAGAGACCTAAAAGAGTACCCACAGTTTTCTCCATAGAACTATTAAAGAAGAGGAACTGACTTATTCTTCAAATAGCAAAGCTTCAACTGTTACCACTTTTGTTGGGGTTGATTATCACTGCGGCAAACTTCCACCAATAAATTTATTTAGAACATTTTTCCTTATTCAAATGCCTCATTAATGGAAAATTCTAATAAAAAATACTGGCAAAAACTGATATACATATATATATATATATATATATATATATATATATGTGGGAGCGATTCTTTCTCCAACAGCCAAGTATCATGTCTTGTAAGGTTCTTCATATCGCAACTCTGATAGAAAAGGTCTTTAGAAAGCAGACGATTTTCTGAAAAAACTCCATTCAGACGAAAAGCCGAAGAAAAAAGAAATGAACGGAAGAGATGGTTGGATGGAATGTGGAGAGAGTTGGTGTTGACTTTAGAAGAATGTTGATTAAGATGACGCGATTAAGATGTTTTAATTAAAGTTTCCTCTTGAATGTTCGAATTGTAAATATTAATATGTAAATATCTTTCTTGTAAATATTAACGTTTAATATAAGTCATTTAAAAGTTTAAAAACGGTGTCAGAATTTAATTTACCTCCGAGTTTATTTACTTATGTGTTCATAGAACTTTTATAAGAAGAATCTCCATAAATTTTGGTGTCAGAACCGAGACAAACGAACGCCCACAGAGAAGAAATATATATACACTTTAAATAATCTGGAAGCCGTTATTATTTAGAATTGTGATGGAATCCTTGCTGGAAATTATTATGAGGAAATCTTTTTTGAATATATGTTTAATGATATGAAGCTGTTGGATACTGCGACAACAATGCTGTTTAAATGTGTGAAGCTGAGCATCTGATTATGAAGTGAGTTCATTATTTCATTTTTCTTTTCAATAATGGAAAAATTAGTTGATTTAAAGGAATTAGTTTTCTTTGAAAACTGAAAAATCAGCTAGTATTAAGATATTGCACAAATTAATTTTAGGAGAAATCGGTGACAGAAATAATCGACGTAGAATTCGGAATTTTACTGGGTTTACGTTTGAAGTAGATTCCGATGAATATCAAACTAAATTCAAAGAAATTAAAGATAATTTTTCTGTTAACGACTCAATTACCATTTGCAATGTTTTGTGTATAAATAATTCGGGAACTTTTGATGAAATTGCTGCCAGAATAATTTCTAGTTTATGTGATTTTAATATTTTAAAAATTAATATGATAGCCGATGTAGGTACTATTAGTGATGACGAAAGTGTTGATGAATTTAATGATGATTTACAAGATAAAACTAAAAATATTTCAACTGTTTTTGAGAATAATATGAGAAATGATTCTGGTAGTTCTAATTGTGAAAGTAATGAAAATCAGAAAATTCTAATTCCTGATTATGTTATTAAACCAAGCATTTCTATTAATGATATTGAAAGTATGATTACAATGTTTGAAGGTACTCAAGTACAAAATATTAATAAATGGATTGCCGATTTTGAAGATATTGTTTCATTATTTAACGTTAGTGATTTGCACAAATTGATTTTGGCTAAACGCCGTATGACAGGCAAAGCAAAATTATTTCTTGAAAGTGAAACAAATATTAATTCGTGGTCTAAATTAAAAGCCCTACTCATATCTGAATTTGGTCAAACGTGCAATTCAGCTGAATTACACGAATTGCTGTCCAAAAGAAAAATTAGACCACATGAATCGTTAGATGAATATTTTTTAAATATGAAACAATTATGCTCAAAAGGCAATATTGAAGATTCTGCCCTTATTCAGTATGTAATAAATGGAATTAATGACCCCATTTCTAAAAAATCTTTTTTCTATGGTTGTCCCAATATTGCTGAATTTAAACAAAAATTAAAGATTTATGAAAAAATAAGATCGGAGTATGAAAATGCAAAATTTCATAAATATGAAGGAGCTAAGCCTAAAATTAAATCCGAAGTTGAAGTTAAGAACAAATTTAAGCCTGTAAAGCCAAATATGCGTTGTTTTAATTGTGGCGGGAATAATCATAAGAGTATTAACTGTGTAAATAAAGATAAAGGGCCGCTTTGTTTTGCTTGTAACGCTTATTGTCATAAATCATTTCAATGTAATAAATATAAAGATACAAGTGTTAAAAATGCTCAGTCACAAGTAAACATTATTACATCCCAAGATTTAATTCTGAAAGAGATAAAGCTTTATTCTTTGCGTTTAATCTCTTTAATAGATACTGGTAGCCAAAAGACTTTGTTAAAGAAAAGTATTTATGATAATTTGAAGAACTTTGTAGAATTAAAACCTACGAGTATCTCTTTGACCGGTCTAGGAAAAGCCTCAATTAAACCAGAAGGTTGTTTCAATTCAGAAATCGAAGTAGATGGTTCAAAATTTAAAGTTACTATTTTTGTCGTTAAGGACAGTTGCATTAATTTCGATTTAATTATTGGCACTGATGTTATTCATCAAGGTACATTAACTATTTCTGAGAATAAAGTGAAACTGTTTAAAGCTGAAGTTCAGTCTAATGACTTTTTAGTTAATATTGTAAATGTTTTGGATGAGCCTAAAATTGATTTAACTCACATTGCTGACAAAAAATTACGTTCAGAGTTATACTCTTTAATTGAAAATTATGTACCAATTAAAACTAAAACAGTAGATGTTAAAATGAAAATTAATTTAACTGACGAAATCCCAGTTTGTTCTTCTCCTCGAAGATTACCGCCATGCGAGAAAAAAATAGTCGAAAACCAAATTGAGGAGTGGCTAGCTCAGGGAATAATTCGAGAAAGTTCTTCTAATTTTTCTTCGCCGGTTGTGTTAGTCAAGAAAAAAGATAACACAATGAGACTTTGTGTTGATTACAGATGTCTTAACAAAAAGACAGTACGTGAGCATTTCCCCTTGCCAGTTATTGATGATGTAATAGACCAATTACATTCTGTCGAAGTATTTACCACCATAGATTTGAAAAACGGTTTCTTTCATGTAGATGTTGAAGAAGACTCGCGGAAATATACCTCGTTTGTTACTCATGAAGGACAATACGAATTTTTGAAATGTCCATTCGGGTTGACCAATAGCCCTAGTGTTTTTCAAAAGTATATGTATAATGTATTTCGAAACCTATTAAAAGATCACATTGTTGTCATTTATATGGATGATTTAATAATACCTGCTAAAAACGAAGCTGAAGGTCTAGAAAAATTAAAACTTGTACTCGAAACTGCATCGGAATATGGACTAGAATTAAATCTTAAAAAATGCAATTTTTTGAAGCGTGAAATTGATTTCTTGGGGGTATAGAATCATAAATGGTAAATTGTATCCCTCTCCACTGAAGACTAAAGCAGTAATAAATTTTCCCGAACCAAAGTGTACCAAAGATGTTCAAAGTTATTTAGGATTGACAGGATACTTTCGAAAATTTATAAGAAATTATTCGGTTATAGCTAAACCGTTAAGTGACCTGCTAAGAAAAGATTCAAAATTTAAATTCGATATAGAAGAACAAAGAGCTTTTAATGAACTCAAACGTATTTTGTCGTCAGAACCAGTACTTTTAATTTACAATCCTAAAAGTGCGACCGAAATCCATTGTGATGCCAGTATTGATGGCTATGGAGCTGTTTTAATGCAACAATCTCCAGTAGATAATCAATTTCATCCAGTTTATTTCGCAAGTAAAAAAACCACCGAAGCTGAACGGAAGTACACTAGTTACGAATTAGAAGTTTTAGCTGTAATTGAAGCCAGTGGCCGCCCCGGGTGTCACCCTCGAAGGGGTGACACCCGAGCGGCCTTTATTTGCAAAAAAATATGTATAATCTTACAAGATTTCGAAAAAAATTCTGACGTAAAATGAATTTTCTAGGGCAAAACTAGGCGCAACAGACTTATTTTTCTTTTCTTGGAGAAAGTGAAAGGGTTAAAAAAATGGGGTGTATAAATTAGATTTGCAGCAGTGAGGAAAAACCCATTTACGCAAAGTGCGGGTAACCAAAACAAACTTTAAAAAGAAAGAATTTTTTTCTACTTATACACGCAGCGCCATGCTAAATGAGGGACGAAGGGGGCAGGCCCCGGGCGCTGAAATTTAGAAGGTGCCAAATTTATACTACCATCGTCATTTTTGGTCTGTCACAAGAAAAAGTTGGGAGGGGGGGGGGGCGCCCCGGGTGTCAACTTCGAAGGGGTGACACCCGATCTTTATTTGTAAAAAATATGCATAATCTTACAAGATTTTGGAAAAAATTCTGACGTAAAATGAATTTTCTAGAGCAAAACAAGGCGCAACAGACTTACTTTTATTTTCTTAGAGAAAGAAAAATGGTACACCAAATGCGGCGTCTAAATTAGGTTTGCAACAGTGAGCAAAAACCCATTTACACAATGTGTGGGTAACTAAGACAAACTTTAAAAGAAAGAATTTTTTTTCTACACTCATCGCCGTGCGAAATGGAAGAAGAGAGCGAGGGGGGGGGGGGGAGAGCGCGGTCCCGGGCTCTGAAATTTAGGGGCGCCAAGTTTATACTACCATCGTCATTTTTGATCTGTCATAAGAAAAAGTTGGGATGGGAGGGGGAGTGCCAATTTCTAACTTTGCCCCGGACGCAATTTTCTCTTTGCATGTCCCTGTACATACGCGCTGCATTGACTTATGCAGAATTCGCGATGAGTGATGAATCATTGTTGTCAGGTGTGTAGTCATAAAAATAACAGAGGATATACGCTCTAAGCAGAAGGTACCTTCTGAAGACAGAGGGTATACCCTAGAGTGTGTATACTACTAGCTTTCTTGGGTAACAGACGGTATAAGACGTGTCTTTAAAAATTACAGAAGGTATACGGCGTATACCCCCGTATACCCTTCACTACATCTCTGATTGTTGTGATCTTCTTATTTTGGAGATCCTGTTCGCTTTCGTCAACGTGAAACTAACAGAACAAAATTATGAAGTACTGGAATAGCTAGAACATGATTAAAAATATTATCTGTATACATTTAAAAATAATATTAATTTTGTAAGCCTTAAAAAGCAAATGAGTTTTTTTTTTTTTTTCATAAAAAAGGGAAATAGTTTGTTCTTGAATGTTTCTTTGTTTCAATTATCCAATCAAAATCTTTTAAATATGTTCGATATGTATCCAATGACAGTACCTTCATCGCGAAAAATACATAGACTGTCTGGCACCGAAGAACGTCGCTTCTGTTTCATTTTTTATCCTTTCTTAGTATTTAGTTCATTATAAAATCATGTATGATAAGTATTCATTTGAAAGATGTTATACATTTTGTATTATTATAATTTGAAATGTTATAATTGTTAGAATATAGGGTTTTATCAATTAAATTTTTTGTTCTAAGATTGAAAGATCCAAGTCCAAGCAGTTAATAGGTAATTAAAACTTTATTTTTTATTTAAAAATTAAATTTTAATTTGAAAACAAAAGTGTTTGAATGTTCTCTATAAATGTAAATATTCGAAAGCCATGTCATTCGCGAATTTTGTACATACGTTAGAGCAGGTCTGCCCAATACCGCACTCCAGGGTGTCCTTTGAATGTTCTCTTTGTGTTCCTTTCATGTTCCACTGCATCCTGTTTCTAAGTTTTTTATTTCTGTATAAGATTGAAGGGAATCTGTCTAAAGTAAATAGATATTTAGCTTCCTTACGATTTTCAATCCAATAAATTTTACGGCAGAAAACTGTCAACAATGGAGTGTTTTTCGGCCTGGATCGATTTCCCCGAGACAGATTTTTTACGTATGAAAAGCTGTTTAAAATATATTCTGCTTTAAAATCATTGTTTATACGCTTTTGTTATTACAAGCAGTAATAAGATTTTTGGTTTCTTTCCTTAGAAATTTTTTTTAAGAAAGGGGATCATTAGAGAGATGAAATATTATATTTACCATGTTTCATATTTTTTCGACAATTTTTTTTTTTTTTTTTTTTTTTTTTTTTACATAGGTACCTACATATAGAACAGCTCTACATATAAATCATAGAGAGCTTTATGTTATCACCTTCCCTTAGGAGCGGTATTTTTATGTACGTGTATCGACAACATTACTATAGCGAGTTAAGAGCCTGCACTAGTTATGTGGTAACTCGAACACTAATGTTAAACCTGTTGGAGTATTTTTTACGATTTTCTCTCTCTATTGTTTTAAATGATTTTTTTTTTTTTAATGGGATACCTGAAGTCAATATCTATTGTCCATTTGTACTTTTTGAGTTTGGTTATAGTTTTTTTACTTAAGGATAGTAGTATCACTTTTAGAACTGGGTATAAATAAGGTTACTGATCTCTTGTCTAAATTTGTATTTTGTTTGTGATCTTTTTTTTAAAATACGAGTTTTTATGCAGTCCTTTGTCGAATGATAAAATCGAAATAATAGTTTTTTATGCAGTCATTTGTCAAAATGCATGTTTTTTTACGCGATTCTTAGTTGAAATTGGCAATTTTTACGAAGTCTTTCGGAGAAATTCACATTTTTCTCATGATCTTTTGGCGAATTTTTTTCCCCCTGTCTTTTGATGAAATTTGCATTTTTTTATTGGTCCTTTAAGGATATTTTGCGCTTTATCCGCAGAACTTTGAATGAGTTCGTGTTTTTCCTTGATAATTTGACGAAATTGGAGGGTTTTTCCTGAAAACGATTGACAAAATTGATTTTTTACGACAGTTGCGATGTATGAAATTCACGATTTTTGGTGTTCGATATACCGGATTGAGGAATTTTAAAGTTTTCAGCATGAAATGACTTAAATGCGTGCACGCGTGCGTCTATATTATACAGGGTTCGTACAGACTCCTTGGACTCCTTAGAAACTACTTAGAAATAAAAACGTTCCCAAGTAGTACTTAGAACTACTTAGATAAACAAAACACTCCTTAGAAACTCCTTAAATCATATTGCGGTTTTGAACGCGAGCAATATTGCTCCCCGAAAAAAAAAAAAAAAAAAAAAAAAAAAATGCTATTGTAAAATGCACGGTAAGCCTTTTATGCACGTCAGAAGCACAGTAGTGATTGGTTGGGATCATACTAATAGCCACCAAAGTGATTTACTTTTCACGGCCATAAGGGAAAGAAAAGTGAAAAGAATAATCCAGACACACCTCTAAGCTTCTAATTTCAAAAAGTGATCACTGTTTAATTCCTTCACAGCTAGACTTTGATTTCTTCTTCATAATACATCATAATATATACATAATTTCTTCATCATCCTCTTCTTTGCTGATAACGGTGCATTTAGGGGTGATTCTCGTCCGAAAATTTGAGGCATTTTCTTCCGAAAATTTGAAATTGGGTTATCAATTCCGCATAGTTCCCAACTTGTATGGTTTTGCGCGTGGAAAAGACAATCGCTGAGAAATGCAAATTTTGGAAAGGATCGGCGAAAAAGCACACATTTCATCAATATTTCTTGGGAAAACGAAAATATTT
This sequence comes from Maratus speculifer, assembly GCA_964019185.1. Taxonomy (NCBI): domain Eukaryota; kingdom Metazoa; phylum Arthropoda; class Arachnida; order Araneae; family Salticidae; genus Maratus; species Maratus speculifer. Next base: position 173,332,894 of record OZ025293.1, read on the forward strand.
CTTGGGAAAACGATTTCGTCAATGTTTTTGTCAACGAAATTTTTCAAAAGATCGCTAAAAAACGCCAAAATCTTGTGCGGATCGGGGTTAAAACATCGATTTCACCAAATATCGCAAATAAAACACTAATTTCATCTGAAGACCGCGGGAAAACGTTGATTTCGTCTAAAGATTGTGGGTATAATGCCGATTTCGTTAAAAGATCGCGGGATAAAACACTGTTTTTGATAACAGATCGCTTGCAAATATTTTGTCTAAAGATGATTAAAAAAAAACGCCGATTTCATCAAAAGATCACGGAAAAACGCCGATTTCGTCAAAAGATCGTGGATAAAACGTCGTTTTCAAGAAAAGATCCTGTAAAAATGCAAATTTTGTCTAAAAATCGTCGAAAAAAACGTCGATTTCATAAAAAAACACGGGAAAACGGCGATTTTCGTCAAAAGATCGCAGAAAAATCGCCGATTTCAGCAAAAGATCGCAATAAATTGCCAATTTTACTAAAATATCGCAGATAAATCGCTTATTTCATCTGAAGATCACGGGAAAGCGCCGATTTCGTCTGAAGATCGCGGATAACTCCCCTCTCTCGCGGAGGATAACTTGCCGAATCTCTGCGGAATTGGGGCTGTGCAAGTGCATGTCACATAAATAACAACAAATGTGGTAATTCCTCAAAATTTTTTGGACTCCTTGGATTTTTTATGTACTTGGATTTTTTCTTCCTAACTCTGTATGAACCCTGATTATAGAACTCTGTATATTGGTATTGGTATAATTAACATTTTGATGCTCCCTGAATCCATTTCCCCCATCTATATGAATGTATGTTGATTTCTTCTTTTTTTAAAAGATTCCAAACCAAGTGGTCCCAAACTTTGTTTTTGGTGTTTTTTCGATAATGTCTCAATGTAATTTGTGTATATGTGTGTGTGAGAGAGCTAATACAATATTGCCAAAGTTTTGAAATTCTAACCACGCACATATATATGTGCAATAAGTTTTAAATAGCGAAAACAGATTCATGGATCCTCAAATGTAAAAATATATCAATTTTGTCGTAATCTTGTTTTAAACATGAATACAATCAGGGTATGCTAATGTATAGCAGATAAATTTTTACTATAGTATTTGAAATATAAAAATAATTCTCTTCTTCCTGCTCACATTTATGTTGGTGGTGAGGTGTGTGTGTGTGTGTGTGTGGGGCGGGGGGGTGACACCATTTACGTCCGCCCCGGGTGTCACCCACCCTAGCTACGCCACTGATTGAAGCCCTGAAAAAGTTTAGAGTATATGTGCTAGGTATCCCATTTAAAATTGTAACCGATTGTAATGCATTTAAAATGACTATGGATAAAAAAGAAATGAGTACAAAAATAGCTAGATGGGCAATAATGTTATCCGATTTTGATTATGTTATTGAACATAGACAGGGTAGCAGTATGAGACATGTCGATGCATTAAGTAGGTATCCTATTTGCATGGTAATCCAAGATAGCTTAACTTTAAAAATTATCCAAGCTCAAGAAACCGATGACCATATTAAAACAATAAAAGAAATCCTAAAGGTGAAATCTTACGATGATTATCTAGTTAAAAATGATGTTCTTTATAAATGTGTTAATGGTAATGATTTATTAGTTGTACCGGAAGACATGCAAATGAATATAATCAAGGCCGCTCACGAAAAAGGTCATTATGCAGTTGCAAGAACAGAGAAAAGTTTAGAAAATGATTTTTACATCCCTAAAGTTAAACAAAAAATTGAGAAATGTATAGCAAATTGTGTTCCCTGTATTTTAGTTAATAGAAAATGTGGTAAACAAGAAGGCTTACTTCACCCAATAGAAAAAGAAGAAACTCCATTACATACGTACCATGTTGATCACTTAGGTCCATTAGAAAGCACTAATAAAAATTACAAACATATCCTTTCGGTCATTGACGCATTCACAAAATTTGTTTGGTTGTATCCCACAAAATCTACCGATGCTGCCGAAGTAATTTCTAAATTAGAAATCCAAAAATCTATCTTTGGAAATCCAGTTCGAATTATATCAGATAAAGGTCCTGCATTTACCTCTAAAGCTTTTGAAGATTATTGCATCAATGAAAATATTAAACATATCCCGATTACCACTGGATTACCCAGGTCTAACGGCCAAGTTGAGCGTCTAAATTCTGTCATAATATCTGTTCTGTCTAAATTGTCTGTCGATAATCCTAAAAAATGGTATACACATGTAAGCAACGTCCAACAGGTGATAAATTCGACTTTTCAGAGAAGTATAAGCACAACTCCTTTTGAATTGATGTTTGGTACTAAAATGAAACTAAAAAATAACATTGAAATTACTAGTCTTCTGAATGCTGAAATACAATCTGATTTTACAAATAATCGCGAAGATATGAGAAAAAATGCTAAAAAACAGATTTTAAAAGTCCAAGAAGAGAACCGTAAAACTTACAACCTCAGACGAAAGAAAGCTAACAAATTTAAGATTAATGATGTGGTTGCTATAAAACGCACACAACAAGGTCCAGGTTTGATGTTAAAACCAAAATATTTAGGTCCGTACAAAGTCATAAAAGTAAAAAATAATGACACCTATGATGTAAAGAAACTTGGATTCAACGAAGGACCCATGGTCACCAGTACATGTGCAGAGTACATGAAGCCGTGGACGGACGAAGCTTGAAAAAGAAAAAAAAAGAATTTCACCGATTGTGACACTATACCAACTATGACAAACCTCTGGACTGACAACTAATAGAATTTTAACTTTATTCTCGAAAAGACGTATGAAAGAAGATGAAAAGACGTAAGATAAAAGAAGACGGAAGACGTAAGAAAGAAAAGACGAAAAGTAATAGAAGATGAAAAGACGTATGAAAGAAGAAGACGATAAGACGTAAGATAAAAGAAGATGAAAGGACGTAAGAAAGAGAAGACGAAAAGACGCGAAAAAAAAATATATGTATTTTTTTAAGAAATAATCTAAGCTTTGATAAACAATTTGAATAATGACTTCTTTTTTTCAATTAAGACTTTGGATGCTGCTGTGTTTTTTTTTTCTTTATCTTTCCAGATGATCCAACTGCTGCTGCCTCCAAAGGGACGAGCATTCGAGGACGAAAGCCTAGTCAGGACGGCCGTTGTGGGAGCGATTCTTTCTCCAACAGCCAAGTATCATGTCTTGTAAGGTTCTTCAAATCGCAACTCTGATAGAAAAGGTCTTTAGAAAGCAGACGATTTTCTGAAAAAACTCCATTCAGACGAAAAGCCGAAGAAAAAAGAAATGAACGGAAGAGATGGTTGGATGGAATGTGGAGAGAGTTGGTGTTGACTTTAGAAGAATGTTGATTAAGATGACGCGATTAAGATGTTTTAATTAAAGTTTCCTCTTGAATGTTCGAATTGTAAATATTAATATGTAAATATCTTTCTTGTAAATATTAACGTTTAATATAAGTCATTTAAAAGTTTAAAAACGGTGTCAGAATTTAATTTACCTCCGAGTTTATTTACTTATGTGTTCGAAAGAACTTTTATAAGAAGAATCTCCATATATATATTTTTTTTTTTTTTTTACTGGTGGAAGTTTACATCAACTGTAGTGTTCCGCCATATTGTTACAACCAAGACAACCTTTTGTTAGTGTCAATGAAAAGATTATAATGCTTAGATATACTGACGCCTCAGTTACTTCACTCACAACTGCTACACAATACATTATATGTCTCCTCCTCTTTATTCATAACTCCATTGTTTTGTCATGCACACCAACCATGAAACACCACCCAGATCCATGATCTTTACAGTTGAAACACATTGTCTCTCAACCTAATGACCAGTTAAATTTTCCCAATTTTAGACTTGTGAATTTTGTTAATTTTCTTTTGTCCTCCAATCTTTTATCCACAATGCATCCTTAATGTATTATTCTCAATTTTTTTCAATTAATACATCAGTGTAATATCTTTACCAATCGATTGTGGCATGTTCATAAACACCAAGGTCTTAATTAATTTTATCCATGAAAGATTCAAAGATGAGCTGGAAAATAATAGGAATCGGGTGCTTGCTGTCAGTGAAAAAAGAATTGTGCCTAACAGACTTACAAGGGGACCACCAGACATGGTGCTCACAGATTTTGATGATTTCAAAGTATGTTGTAGAAGTCATACCACTAATTATTCTGGTGAAAGGGTTCCTTCAAATGGACCTTGGTTTTTGAGAAATTGGGGGTCAAAGTTCAGTGTATATTTCAAATACTTCTTAGTACCAACGCTGTATGTCAATTCGTGGCGTCGTGCCAAAGCACGTGTCTGTAAATCGAAAGGTTGCGAGTTCGAATCCATTCTCGGCTTCTATTTTCTTTTTTACTTACATTTTTTACACATTACAAATTTTAAGTATTTTTATTACTAAAGAAATTGCTACAACTTTTATATTTTCTTAATAAATTGCATTTACATTTTTGAATTTTTTCATGAAAAATTATTTTTTTCTGCAATTTTTAAACTAACATTTCTTTTGATAACACAGCAAAACTAATTTAAACCTAGAACTTTTTTTCTTAAATATTATCTATATTTTTTACTTTATGCACAATTCTAAAATAATGATTTTTCTTTTTTTTTTTTTTTTTTTTTTTGGTCGCTTTTTTATTTCATTTTATTTTATAGTACTTTAAATGCAAATTTATCCTTTTTTTGTATAAATAATACAAAATAATTTTCGCGTGAAATTCCTTAAACGTTTATAGGATTAGATAATTCAGGTAATGCATATCTTTGAAAGAGTAATAAAATATTAATACAGTAATGCTAAAATGCAAGTTGTTACCAGCTATCCAAATTTTCAATTTTCTGTAAACACATTTATCTCACAAGTTCAATCTCAACAAAATTTATCTTTTGAACAAATAAGAAATGACAGATTACATTTATTTTTATCGCAAATCAAAACACTCTTTCCGTAATTCAATTGGAGTGCAAAAATCGTCTGTTAATAAAATTTACGATGTATATAAAAATACTATTATTTTTCTTTTTTTGTCTGCTTTATTTTCCTCCGTGGAGTCCATAATATAAAGATTTCTTTTTATTGATCATATATTTGCACTTATACAAAAGATGATTAAACATTTTTTTTTATATTTTAATGTATTTTTAAACATATTTATAACGAATTAAGTATTCAAGGAATATATGGAAGTTTTGAAAAATGAAGTTTCACATAAATTAAATCTGATTTGCGTTTAGATTAAAAATTTCGGTAAAAAATACTGATTTTCTCTAAAAGTTCATAACCATAAACTTTATTTCTTAAGGGGACAGTTTACCCCAAAACTGATCAAAAAATCGATTTTTGTTTTGAAACATTAATTGTGAATATTTTAAAACCTCTTTTTCATCCATACGACAATCATATCTTGACACGTTGTAAATTTTGTTAATACACCTAACGCAATTCCCACACTAATGATAACTTTAAACTTTTTTTCCCCCTCTATGTTTATATTTACTTCGCTTTCATGTTTTAAAAATATTAAGGCTTTTTTGTATTTGATACAGATATTTAAAATGTTTTGTACAATTTGATTGTTATATATGTGTTGAATATGCGCATGAAATTAGACTTGACGTTATTATTATTATAATTGTTATTAATAAAAGTATGTATGAAGACGTGTTAGATTTCATCGCGTTGTACAACTTATATCAAATAAAAATATATATTAAATGTAGCATTACATTATCTAAAAATCCATGCACAGTATTGTGTAATACACATTTGAAAAAAAAAAAGGTGATTGATTAATCTAAAAATATTATTTAAAATTGTGGAGATTTTAAAATATTAAAATTTTCTTATACTTTTTCAAAATGTTAATTAAATACGCATTTTTATTTAATTATTTGTTGCAAAATGTACTTTTAGTTGAACCCTGAACTGCAGTCAGTTCACCAATTGAGCCATATTTTTTGAAATAATAGTAATAACAAAATATTGAAAAAGTAAACTATCCTATTCAAAAAGTATCAAAAGGTTCAAAGTTGTAGAATTCCCAATTCTGCTTAAAATTTGTAACATGTAAAAAATATAAATATAAGTAAAAAAGAAAACAGAAGCCGAGGATGGATTCGAACTCACAACCTTTCGATTCACAGACACATGCTTTGGCACGACGCCACGAATTGACATACAGCATTGGTACTAATAAGTTTTTGAAATATACGTTGAACTTTGACCCCCCAATTTCTCAAAAACCAAGGTCCATTTGAAGGAACCCTTTCACCAGAATAATTAGTGGTATGACCCCTACAACATCCTTTCAAATCATCAAAATCTGTGAGCACCATGTCTGGTGGTCCCCTTGTTAGTGGCAAGATCCCAGATCAATATCGGAATACTAACTGTTTGCAATCCACAAGTTGTTTCCAACTAATCTTCCACATTATCAGAATCACAAACATGGTACAGTAGACTCTCTCAAATCTGCAAAGCTTGGGACCAGAGGTTGTGTGGATTTCTGATCATTGCTTTGTTCACATTTTCAAAGCAATAATTTGAATATAATTAATAATGCAATCAAAGCTATAATGAATGCTTACAATATAATAAACTATTAAAAACAGTAATCAACTAAAATAAAAATTTAGATAATTTAAAAATGATTAAAATGTTAAAAGCAAAGGTCAAGTTAATAATCAATAATGTATGATTAAATATTCATTACAAAAATGAAAAGTATTTTTTCAAAATTATTCAATAAAACTTGCCTCATAAATGTACATTATTAATTCACACCAAAGTCATAAAATAAGGAAGTTTTATTTCAGTTTTAGCCTGACTTCATAATCAAAAAAGCTTGATTAATATATGTATGTTTGATAAGAAGATTGTGATTACCATGGATATCAGCAATATCTTGAGTTTTATCAAAAAATAAAATAAAATAAAAAAATAAATAAAAATAAATAAAATAAAAAATAAATAAAAAATACTCTGTCTTCATGAATAATGAAAAAACATGAATTCAGTAATATTTTAACAAAAATTACAAATTAAAACATATACTGAATTGATATAAAACTAAAAAAGACAAATTTTGTCCCTATATCTGAATTGAATTTTTCATTGTTTACATCCATAAATTATGTGCGGATTTGAGGGAGTTTACTGTATTTCATTTTGTCCAAAATGAAAGAGGCATCCCTCTCCCCCCAAAAAAGCTGCACACAACCTACCATCATATTAAAAAAACCTATTAGACAAGGGAGAGCATCGAGATCTATCCTTGTATGGGCAGGCATCTTCCTCTCAATGTTGCTACTCTTTCTTATACTCTTTTATAGCACAAGTCATTGGTATTTTATTATTAAAGAAGCCAAAATAAATAAATAAAAATAATAATAAAATTCAAACTTAGAGAAAATACAATAAGGAAGCTCACAAAAGTCAGTGGTAGGTGATGTCAAAGAAAAATGAAAGACATGGGAAAACTGAACCATTAGAAATTACATGTTGCAAGAAACAGGTTTAGATGGGAAAAAAAAAAAAAATTTAAACTACGCAGGTCCATTATAGAATGACGTAAAAGAGGATTCTTTACATGTTATTTTACAGACTACAGGTGCATCCATATCACAGACTTCTCATATATGTAGACTCGGATTTGATAACTTTTTCTTGAAGCATATACCATATACAGTCCACTCCCTCTAATCCGCAAATGCCTATAATCCGCACTATATTTTAGATGTAAACAAACAGTTAAAATTTTCTTTTTTTAACCAAGATAATGCACACTTTTACCATAATAAAAGTTGAACTGTGATGAATTTAGAAATTTTTAATGCATTTCTGCATTCATTAGAAGGAAATGTTTTATGTATCTAATAAATAACTATTAAGACTGCTATATTCTGAATACATTTGCTGGCTACATAAAAAATAAAATAGCTCTTTAAGATAAATATTTTTTTTAGAAAAAACAAACTTATGTTACTGATCAAGAAATCCTGACTCTTAAGGAGATCAAGATTAAACTGCATAGCATAAATAAAAAATGATAAAGCAAACCACTATCACTGTGATGTTTGATATATTTAAAAATAAATAGAAATGTTTTCCATTAATTTTGTATTATTATATCATTTAAATGTGTTCCTATCAGGGTGGCTACAGAAATGTTGAAAAAAAGTTCCCTGATTATCTATATCAGATTTCCCTGATTTTTATTATTAACCACTTGGGGATGAGCGACATGTATATGTTCCGCAAAAAGGCTTAAGGCCCCTGTCCTCGCTCGAGGATACGCTCACGAGCTAATGCTATTCCTATGGGGAAGCATTTTCCTAATAACTCTTTTGCATTTTGACATTTTTGAATAATTTTTTTTTGCATTGGATAGCTGAGGTGCATACCGACAGCGCACCCTTTTTACTTTTTCGATTTTGGTTGAAGATATATTTTTTAAAAAGCCCTTTCAGTTTCGAAACCGGTTTTGAAAGTGAAACTAACTTTGTAAAAAATATCTGCAACCAAAATCGGAAAACTAAAAAAGGCGCGCTTTCGGCATGCACCTCAGCTATGCAATGCAAAAAAAATTATTCAAAAATGTCAAAATGCGAAAGAGTTATTAGGAAAATGCTTCCCCATAGGAATAGCATTAGCTCCCGAGCGTTTCCTCGAGCGAGGACAGGGGTCTTAAGAATCCTTGTTTATCTCCAACAGTAAAATTATACAGTAAAATTGGCCTTATTTAATCGGAGAATTTTCTCAATTCAATAAGGAACAAATTTCTGGTTTTTTTTTTAACTGGTGAAGAAACATTAAAAATTTCATAAAAAGCTCCCGTCCTGAAGGGGTTAAAAAACATATACGGTATTTTTTTAATGTATGCTGCTTTCTTGTATAACACACTTCTCCAGCTTGCAAATGTTCTTTTGAAATCTTTTGAAAAAATATCTCTTTTGAGACGAAAAAACAAAAATTACACAGCATTTAATTAGCAGAGGTGCCAAGTATTACGATTTATCTGTAATTATTACGGATATGCAACAAAAGTTATGGCGTTACGGGCATTGAATTAAAAAAAAAAAATTGCTAATTTCATCAAAGAATTCCAGAAAAAATGTGAAATTTTGTCAAAAGATTGCAGAAAAGCGCAAAATTAGTCCTAAAGATCATGTAAAAAATGCAAATTTCATCAAAGGCTCACGTAAACAAATGCAAATTCCGTAAAAGGTTTGCATAAAAGCAAGAATTTAGTCAAAAGGTCGCAAAATTTTGTCAAAAGATTGTATAAAAAAAATGCATTTCTTCAAAGTTTAACAAAAAAAAGCACAATTTAGTCAAAAAAATTGAAGAGAATTGTGAAATTTGTCCTAAAGATCGCATAAAAAAATGCAAATTTTATCGAAGGCTTGCATAAAAAAATGCAAATTCCATGAAAGGTTTGCATAAAAGCAAGAATTTAGTCAAAAGATCTCAAAAAACATGCAAATTCTAAAGATCTAATTCTAAAGATGCATCTAAAGATCATTAAAAAACATGCAAATTTCACTTAAAGTTCATGAAAATCACGCAAGTTTCATCTAAAGATCGCAAAAAACACACAAATTTTATCCTAATATCACAAAAAACATGCAAATCTCATCTAAAAATCATGAAAAGCATACAAAATGTGTTTAAAAAAAAAAAAAAAAATGCGAAAAACATGCAAATTTCATCAAAAAATTGTGAAAAAAAGTCAAGAAATCAATCATCAAATTTGTCAAGAAATCGCAAAAATGCACAAATTTCGTAAAAAAAAAAAAAAAAAAAAAACCACGAAAAACGTGCAGATTTTGTCAAAAAATTTCAAAAACTTGCAAAAAAGTGTACATTTCGTCAAAAAATTACAAAAAACGTGCAAATTTCATCAAAAGATTGTTAAAATTGACAAATTTCGTCAAAAGATCACAAATGAATTAACTTTAGAAAATTTGGATTTATGGAACAATTTAGCTTTCATGCAGACAGATATCGCTTGGCAGCAGTACGACTTAATGTCTCTTTATCACATATTATTATTGGTTTAAATGTAGCCTGTTTGACAATGAATCAATGTTGTTGGTAAGGTGAAAACATATTTTCATAGAGAAAAAAATTTCCCTGATTTTCAAGTATTTTTTATAAAGTTCCCTGATTTTTGAGTATTTTTTATAAAGTTCCCTGATATTTCCAGATTGATAACCTTCCCCGATTCCATGATTTCCAGAATCTGTAGCCATCCTGTCCTAGTGATTATAGCTTTTTATGCATAAAAAGTATTTTCTTTAAATTATGTGTTATTTATTTTCTGTATATTTACTACATTTGTTGATAAATTCCAAATATTAGAATGTAAACAAAGAAATAACCTATAATCTGCAAAACCCTTGGTCCCGACCTGTGCGGATTAGAGGGAGTGTACTGTATCACTGTAAACCAAATGATGATGGGCGAAGGAAGTGCACCAAGCCATTTTTGTTCCTGCCAAAATCTCCTCAGAATTTCCCTTGGATTGACCACACTTTTTCTTTACCTTTTATTTTTTGGTCATATGTAGATTTGAAAGAAAAAAAATCCTATGGTATAATGGCATGGCAGCATGTAGTTTCACTTTTCCTTATATATTTATTTATACTACTGTAAGAATGAAATTCCAAAGTTACCAATAAAAGGATCACCACCAAAAAATGACTCTCTTAGTCAATGAAAACAGAGGCATGTTGGATTCAAGTTCTGCCTTAAAGAACAATGGGATGGACTTTCCATGTATCTCCGAGATCTATATCAACTGATATTTGTAAATGATACATTCTATGCTTGCTCTTAATAATACAATTAACACAAATTGTACCAAATCCAAAATGGTGCCATGGAATGCTACTTGGTTTGTTTGAAATTTGTTTTTAAATAGCATGTAAACTCTTAGATTTAACCCAGTGCACTCATATGTTTAGTCTGACTAAAAATCATCTTTCATTGCAAAATTAGTTTTTGGCACCAGTATTAAAGGAAAAGAAAATTTGCTTATTTAATTAGAGAGCATTTTTGAAATTGTTTCCTCGAAAGAAACTCCTTAGAGTTAAATATAGAATATTTATTATACAAAATCTAATTTAAAAGATACATTTTATGAAATTCATTCAACAAAGGATACCATGTTTGGTAAAAAATAGAACATGGACTGACACTAAATATGAAAATGATGTTACCACAAAATATATATTACATAACAGATGAACCAAGACCCAACAACCTCAACAAATACATAAAAAACCTAATCCCTCCTTCTTGAATAAATTCGGTCATAAATGCAGACAAAAGTATATTTTACACATCAACTTGAGTCATCTTTGTCCGAGGTTGACTCAGATTTTCCGCTTGAGGATGAACTAGAAGAATCACTAGAACTAGAACTAGAACTTGAGCTTGAGCTAGAGCTCGAGCTGGATGAGCTACTGGAGGAACTAGAGCTAGTACTATCACTTTCAGAATCTTCAGATGAAGAATTATCAGAATTTTCAGAAGAACTTTTTGCTTTCTTTTGATCATTATCATTTTTAATTACATGAGTATCATTATATTTCGCTGAATTTGGCGGTTCCGTCGCACCTTCCTTCTGATCAGAATCAGAAAGTGACCTTGTTAGTTCTTCTTTCATATCAGTTTTTAATTTCTTTGGTAAAAGAGCAGTATGATGCGGGCGAGAAACATATTTTCGTTTTCCGGTGCATTCATAAGTAAAATGGCCTTTCTCAAGGCACTTTTGGCAACGATAGTTCTCTGCAGAATACACTTTGGAAGGCCTCATTTCGAAAGTTCGTAAGAATCAACCACAGAAAAAATGTTTTAACTTCAAATCGGCACAAAAAAATCTGACTGCTCATTTCATAAACAAACTACAAATCCAAGTATTTAAGCAGTCAATTGAGACTTTTCTGATTGGTAGTTATTATATGTTGGAAGTTAAAGTCAGAAAAATCACCGTGATTGTAATACTAGGTATTAGCAGTTACACGTCAAAGGCATTGGCCGTGTTTAAAAGACGCTTTTTTTGTGCGCGCGCGCTCAGAAGATTCTGCTTGGAGTAGGTACTATCGAAGAAAAGAATTTTAAAATTATTCAATTATTGTATTATTTTTATGGTTCAGAATTGGTAAATACAAATACCATATCTCTTTATCCTTTCAAAACATGATTTTCGTAACAGAAATACATACCTGTGACCACTCAAATAAAATTAAAAGTATTCTGGAAAAGTATCACGTGACCTATTTCATGTAATTAAGCCCGATCAGCATTTAAAATAAGACATCCAACCCCTGCTAAAAGCTGACGCCCTGACGCCTCGGCTGACGCGCGTAAAACTGCTGGGCACTGAGCTCGACATATAACAGGAGGTCTGACTCTGCGGTCAGTCGTCTGCTAGCCGAATTACAACCCGGAGAAGCATAGTAGGCAAGAGAGAAAAAATAGTCCGCTTTTTCAATGTTAGACATAGGAGAAATCTCTTTATTATTATCCCAATTTATTCTTCACTAATTAAGTAAATTATAAAAACAATGAGAGTAAGTGTTCTATAAGAACAGGAACTACCCGATTAGAACTTATTTAGCAGAAATATTTTTAATTAAATTGTTTATAAACCCCATCTTTCACATCCATTAGAAATCGGCAGATAATGTTGTTTTGAAATTGGCATTTAATTATCCGGCTTTTTTATTATTCGAATATGTATTTTTATTTTATCATTTCTGAACGAAAGAATACTTTGTTTTTATCATTATGTTTATAGTTTTAAAGAACAATTTACAAATTAATTTCAACAAAATAAAGCTTCAAATTTTAATCAAGGGGTTTTAAGTAACACAAGAATTTCAGAAGTATTAAAACATAAGATAATTTTTAATATAATAAATGTATTTATACATATGTTTTCATAGTTTCAATGCGCATTATTATCGCCGTAAAACAAAATCTAGAGGGAAGAGGAAGCAGTTATCGTAAAAACTATGAGATTGTTCCAAATATTCAATATCCCCCCCCCCCCGCGTAATATGTTAATATTTTAGCAATAATTTGTTGTCATTTTATGTAAAAGCATCTTCTTTTTGGATTTAAGTTTTTTTTTTTTTTTTTTTTTTTTTTTTTAAGAATTATAGGTCAAGAATTATAGGTTAAAAATAGCCTTTCGATGATAAATTAAAGTATACTCTCAACCATGAGGATAATACAAGAAATACATTCACTAAAAGAACAAACGAAGTGTAAATACTCATATCAATCAGTTTTTGTTTCAATAGCTCATAAAAATTTTGAGAAATAAAAAATGTAAAAAGTTGTTCACATGTGCCCCACTTTTCCCTATATTTTGATGTTCAATGACATGTCTATTGTTAATCATTTGGTGCAAATATAAACATAATACCATTTTTTATAGATAAACGATAAATTTATGAACGTGAAAATATTAAATTAAAAAGTAAGCTGTACGATAATTATACACTATTTTTCAGAAAATTTTAAAATGCATCTAAAAAATTATAACAATAATTGTTACAATAAATGAATTTATAGAATTACGATGGTACATTAAAATAATAATAATAACAATAATGGAATAATGTTTTACACCAACTACCTAACCAAATATTAATTTAAATATTTATGTATTTTTATTAAATATTTATCCAATATATATGTTAAAGCATTTTCTCAAAATATTTTCCAATAAGTATTTTAGTAATCTTTGTATTAAACACTAGACAAAAAATGATACTTGAAATTAAAATAAATCAAAACAAAAAATTATCATTCACAAAGTTTGCACATAGTCAAACCTCGTTAACAAACACACGTTTAACGTGGATTACATTTAACATAAACTGTTTTTACAGTCCCCTACGAAAATGAATACAAATGTTTAATACTAATAACATGAATTACTGTTAATATGAACAAAATTTCGATACCACTTGAGATTCACATTAACGAGGTTCGACTGTATCACACTTGTGGCTGGTTAACATGTGCATAGGAGTAAAAAAAAAAAAGGCATTTTACCTGTGAAATTGCAAATTTCCCTCTTTTGTCCAACGGTTTTTACAGCCGTAAGCAGAACAACTGCTCACCATGATATATGGTTAATAATTATATCAAGAAAATTAAAAGAAATTAGAAAATAAATAAACTGCTCACATAGTAGGCAATGAGCGAAACAGCGCTTTCTGCCTAGTATACGAACCAAAACTCAGCTAAAAGTGCCGTCACTGTATTCATCCGCGTTGACCGCGGGAGCTAACATTGTGAAATAGGAAGCCGGATCTCCTGTTAGTCCTGTTATATGTCGAGCTCAGTGCTGCTGGGCGATTTGATCACGTGATTGTGCATTTTGTGCTTATCTGTTATTGGTTGCACTTTGTTCGTAAACAAAGTTGGTAGGTTGACTGATACAATTTAAATTTTTTAATAATTTTCTTTTTATTTATTTAAAAATCATTTATCAGTTGCTTTATACTTTTCGTATTAAATAATAGAATACTGTTGATTCTATTGTTGTAATTAATAGAATGCTGTTGATAAACCAAGGTTGAGATATCCACACAGGGGACTAGCTAAGGGGGGGGGGGACAGGAGGGAGCCTATCCTCCCAAAACATTCACAAATGTTGTTACACTTTGCAAATTTAAAACTTTTATGTCAAATTTAATTAAAATTTTAATAAAAACTGCAATACATTTTCTATTTTTGATAGAATTTGCAAAAGTTACAACTCTAATTGGGAATATAATTAATCTTTTTACAAATAAGAACTGTATTACATTTTCAAAGTGCGTTAGCTTGGCAAAATTATAAAACGAGTTGGCGAATATAAAAATTTGACTTGACAATATTAAGGTTTGCTCCCCCACCAATAAAAAGTCTTAGCGATGGCCCTGTATCCACATATTACAAGATTGATTTGTAATCTACAATACTGGATTGATTTCAATGGAATTTGCATTGTTAGTTAGATAATTTTTCAGAAGAAGTTTTAGTATGTATATATTTCTTATTTAATGATTGTATATTTTAATACCGTGTGGATAACAGGCCAAAATATGTCATAAAATATGAGAAACAAACGACATCCGAAATTATGTTAGTATAAGCAAAACACTTATTTATGCTTTCAATAGAAAAATTATAAACATTCTAATCATACTTTATTCATTACAAAACTAGAAGGCAAACTCCAAATATTTCACTTCTTTAAAATATATGTATGCAGATATTCTTAATTTAAAAAAAATGTATATCTTTTACATTTTGCTTTTATAATATTTACCATTTTGATTTTAACACCGTAAAATATCCACGCATGCATTATATTTCCATCCTAATCTCAATAAAAACTTACTTCTAAAATTTTGAAAAAAAAAAAAAAAGACGAAGAACAACATTAATAATTATTTTATAACAGATTATCTTTATAATTGGCACCACAAGTAATTACATCCGTGATCTGTTGAGTTTTGCAGAAAAGAGCGAAGTCAGTTTACCTGAAGGTTAGTTACCCACGTGATCATTCGATTTGGCGATATTTTCAGCTTGGCAAGCTTGGCTACCTAATGGCGCTTATCCAGGTAACTAACCTACGAAGTAAACACGGTTTCCTATAGATTAGTGACAGAGCTTTTGTACGTACTTTTAGCGCGCAGGTTTGTAATTCTTTTATTATATAATCTCTATAAATAAAAGGAATTCCGAGGATAATTAATTAATTAATTAATTGAGGCACAGGGGAAAGCAAATCTTGGCAATGCGCCAACTCGGTCCAGAGGAAGCAAATCTTGGCAATGCGCCAACTCGGTCCAGAGGTATAAAAGCAAGATAGAAAAAAACGCGCAGGTCTGTGCATTCAAGTACAACCACCCATATGTATATGCTGAAAGTTTGTTCTGACGCTCACCCGACGCACGTGGAGTGCCGATGGTCCGGGAAGCGTACCATACACATAAATTATTAAATAAACCTTCAAATTAAGCCCGGCGAAGCGGGCTGGGTATGCTAGTTTTATTAATTTTTATTACTTCTGTGTTCTGTTTACTTTCAGTTAACATTGATTTTTTTTTTAAGTATGTGTTTTATTAATTTATTTATCTTTCAATTTCTTATTTTTTTTTATCCTGCTTGCACGTGCACTGGTTAAATGAGAATTATATTATTTTCAATGGATGATCAAGGTCTTTTTATTATTTCTTCTTTTTCATTTATTTGATTATTGTTTTATTTCACACGTGACTTAAATTAATCTTCTATTATCAGATATGAAAAATTCTTTAAGCATTCTAAATGTGATTTTTTATGATTGATGAAAAATCTTGAGAAACTAATACCAGAGAAGTGCACTAGAGTAGATAAATAGCAAATAATTTAAAATCTTTATTCTTAATCCTTTTTTTAATTAACTTTTTTTATTTTGTATGTAGTAGAGAAACCTGGAGTAATTCTTGGTCACCGAGTTTCTGGAGTAATTCATGGTAATTTTTATTTTTGTTATCAAAATAACAATTAATCAAACTGTAAAAAATCTGTGAGATACTTTGAACCCTTTGCTTTTCAATGCATGCCTTAATTTTTCTTTAACAAAGTTGAAAGTTTTAGTTGAAATTATGAAAAAATAATAAATTCAAAACTGCTACACTTAATTTCTGCAAAACAACATATACTTTTTTTTTCTTTTTTTACAGTTTACAAGGATTTGTGTCAACTTATATGTGAGCAAATCAATCTGATCGTGTAAATCTTTTTCTTTGCTTAGTGGTAACATTTTTTCAATATTTGTACTTTATATTTTATCTATAATGGCTGTGTTTTCTAAAAACTATTCTCCTACATATTTTTTAACCACAACCATAAAAT
The DNA here is from genome assembly GCA_964019185.1 of Maratus speculifer. Lineage (NCBI taxonomy): Eukaryota > Metazoa > Arthropoda > Arachnida > Araneae > Salticidae > Maratus > Maratus speculifer. The sequence continues at coordinate 173,349,845 of OZ025293.1, forward strand.
AGCATCCTTAATTGTAACTAAAAGGAGGAAAATAGTAAATATTTTGAGCATAAAACATACTACTTGACTGATCAATTAAAGTAGGAGTACTATTTCTTTGCTAAACAGTTGCTAAAAATATACTATCGATTCTACTTATTTTGATATTCAATCTTGAGAGTGCAACTTAATTTTATTTGCTTAAAAATGGATGATGACCAAAAATTACCTCTCTTCTGGGATACATTTTTGGTCATTAAAATTTATAATTAAAATAGATGCTGCAGTTTTGGACACATTTAGAGAAAAGATGAAATAAAAATTTTTTAGCTGTTGACAGATTGTAGTAATATTACATCATTCTTAGTAAATTTAATTATCTTTCTGTTAATCATAATAATGTTTTTCAGAATATTTTTATTGACATCTCTTCATTTGAATCATAAAAACACACAAAAAATAAATGTCACCAGTTTTACATATCACTTCAAAAAAAAAAAAAAAAATTCTTAAAAATCGAAAACTTTTTACGCTTTGGTATTGATATCATTACTGGAGGAAGGGGGGGGGGGGAGTCCAAAATTAACAAAAAGTTGATAATGTTATATTTGCACAATTCCTTATAAATTGATAAAAACATAAAATAAAATATACTTAGGTTGATTGTAACTGAAAATTTCAATTTAAAAGCAAAAATCATACTTGATTCATAAAAGGGAGAAGAGTGCTTATAAGACATAAAAAGATAATGGTTATATTGTTTAGTCCGTAGATTATTTAGAATGCTTGGTTTTTCACCAATGAATTTAATTTATTAAAATCCTTTTCTGATTTTGTTTTTATTTATAGATTGTATTTTGTTAAATATTTGAAACTTTATTTATTTTATTTTCAGTGACAGTTCCTGATTTCCTCTTCCTCCTTCATGAGTGTTATAGGAACTCTTAGCATATTAATTGGATGAATAATGCTTTTCTGTACGGTTTGATGTTTCACATCTAACCAGCAAAAGTAAAAAACAATAATATTCAAAATGTTTAATTACGATAAGATGCATGAATACAAATAATGCCTATTTAAATCTGAGGATTTTGTTTTCAGTGTGTCATTAAAAAAATAATAATAATAATAAAAGTCATTCACAAGAGTCTGATTAAGGTTTATGGGACCCAAGGTCCAGCACATTTATGGCATTTCTTTGCACCAAATTGTAGCTAGTTTTTTTTTTTTTCTTTTTGGGGGGGGGGGGCGGAATATTATATTATTTATCATTAGATTATCGCACAGTTTTCAAGTTACTCAAATTGTTTTTCATGTTTAAGAAAATAATTGCATGAAGATTCAGAAACCTTTTATTAAAATTGAAGCTTTCCTCAGGAGTTAGCCTAAGGCTGTGGCCAAATTGCCTTGTGTAGAAATTAAACCCTGCTCATCTATTTTTTTTTTTACATGCAAAAATGCTTTTCTCTTGTTTTTTATACATTGCTTTAATGTATTAAGCTTTCTTTATTTTATTAAATTTGTTTACATTTCTTTGAAAAATTTATAACTTAAGTCTCCTATCCCTGCAGGTAAAAACATTCACAAGCTAACTCCAAATCTATGAGGAATTTATTTTCTCTATATTTTTTGTATTTCAAAAGTGAAAGCTACTTCAATAAAAAAAAAAAAAAAAAAAAAAATAGCTTCTAAATAATATTGATAATGTTAAAAAGGAACAATGTAAAGATAAACCTCATCTGTCCAATGCAAAAATAAAAAAAAATAATAAAAATAAATAAATAAATAAAAATATCGAAATGCAAACAAGATAGTAGAAAATAACTTCCCCATAGATTTAACTTAGTTTTTACATCTTTTTTAAAACTTTTTTTTACATATAAAAAAATAGTTTGCATGATTAGATATAAATGTATTGCAGCATCACTTTAAAAATAATCATGGACTATATTTTTAAAAGACTGTATTTTATTAAATCTGTGTTGTTTCAGACTTTATTTTTTTCTTTTCAGTAATAGTTCCTGCTTTCCTTTTCCCAATTCAACATTAATACAGCAACTCTCAGCATAATGATTGAATCTGTATTGTCTTTGCTGTATGGTTTGATATTTCACATCATATTGACAATACTTTCTCAATTGCACCTGATTTTATAGATGTTGGTTGTGAAAATAAAAAAAATCTAATTTTCTATAGATTAGAATGACAACATTCTATGTCAGCATTACTTAAAGGTATAATTTTATTCACTAATATTGCTTATTCAGTAACATCGGTTATTGGCAGGTTTTATATTATTTTTCTCTGTACAATAATAATAACAATCTAAAGTGAAATGTTTCCTGCAAAAGCCTCACCTTGCATTTTCTTGAATACTTCCTTAAGTCAATTTTTTGCTTTGTGCTGTTTATAAATATTTTCAATAATAAAATATTTTTGTCTACAGGATACATAATGCAGAATTCTTTTGAAATAATCTTTAATTTTAGGGATTTCCTTGTTTTAATATGTGTTACAATAACTTTTTATTTAACCATTAATGTATCAATATAATGCCTCTACTTTAGCTGATTGTGTCATGAGTTTCTTCTTTCAGGCCTGAAATTGAGGGGTATGTGCCCTGAACGGTGAAGAGGCTGCCAAATGATGATTTTATCATTTTTTCTCTCAACTGCATTTATCACCGAATTGTTAACATCGTTCTTTATGGGGAATGTCTAAGTATAAAATGATCTAAATACAGTAGAATCCAAATTATCCGAAAATCGGCTTAACCGAATCTTAAAATTTCTTAAAGTCCATTTTAAATGTTAGACTTTATTGTCAATGCTATCTTTACTGATGTCAAATGACATCTTTTGACATATTCTAATTTAAAATTACTGTTTTATTTGTAATTTTTAGATTTAAGCAATTCTGAAACATTTTTATACATTAAAGTGTTGTTTTAATACATATTAGTTTTAAAAATTAAAAGAAAAATAAGTAAAAATCAAAACTTTGAAAGGTATTATTACACACTGGAGCAAATAGTGTTTAAAAAGCATATTCTTTATGAAATAAACAAAGTCAACTTACTTATTTGGTCAATTGCATAATTTCGGGCACTTTATTAGATAGATACATACGACACTTCATTTTTTATACAAAATATGTTGTGATTTTCTTTAGTTTTTCTACTTCAGTGTGCTTTGAATATTATACCACAACATCTTTTTACAACTATGTTCTAAATTACGATAACAATTTTCCCCCATAAAAACCTTCCAGTTATTCAAAAATTTCTATTATTTTACCCAGCTTAACCAAAAATGCTTTGGTCCCATGCTATTCGGATAACCAAGGTTTTGCTGTATTGTACAAGATTAGTATCCTGCATAAAATGATTATTTCATTTTTAAGATTTTAATAAATCGGTATTTGACAGCTAATTATGTAGTTCAGTAATACATTTTTAGATAAGTCGACTATTAGAAACTTAGTAAAATTCTCTTTATAAATTTACATTGCAGAAGGGGTGGGGGGGGGGAATCATGGATTTGTACTGGGTACATTTATTTTTCTGCATTTGATTTTCATTTAATCACTAGACAACCTTTATAAAAAGGAATTTAAGATTTATAAAATTCTCTGTAGCAGAAGGGGGGGGGGGAATCATAGATTTGTACTGGGTACATTTATTTTTCTGCATTTGATTTTCATTTAATCACTAGTCAACCTTTATGAAAAGGAATTTAAGATGTATAAAATTCTCTGTAAACTATAAAAAGTTAATAAAAACTAAAAAAAGCATATCCTTGATGATATGAATCTGTCTATACAACTTACTAGAAACTGGATTAAAACTGTATAAATGTGCGTCAGGGCAGAAAAAATTAAAAGAATTAATTTTGACATATTTCATGAACATGTTGAATAAGTAGGCTGAATCATAAGAACATTATTATCAGTGTTGAATTCAGGCACTTTTCTCTGGGAGTTACTTCTGTGGCTCCAGGGTAGTGGTGGTGGGGGGGGGGGGGGATTATAGAGTTCTAATAGGAATGCACTTTTTGACCATTGAAAACAAAATTTCAGAGGTGGGAGCATTTAATTGCTTCGGGGGAAAAGTCCTCCCCCCCCCAGATCACACACAGGAATTCAACACTGATTATTTTTATTTTACAAGTGTGCAATGAATGTTGAGTTTTTATCAGTACGGAATCTGTCAAGTATGAAGATCTTGCCAAAGGAATTGACAATTAAGTGCAATTGCACTCAATTGTCAATTCCTTTGACAATTGCATTGCCAACATTGAAGCAACTGTTGTCAATTGTCTTCGATCCTAGAACCTTTCAAATGATATAGTGATACATAGAAATTGTGCTGACAAATATGCTTTTAAAATGATGAGGTAAATAATTGTCAGTGAAACTATTATTATTATTATACCGCAGACCAGGCCCCTGCCTGCCGGGCAATATGCCTAGCTTAACGAGTTTTTTTACCTGGCTGCGGGGCAGAAGCCACTTGATTGCACAAGCTGAGATCTACCTGAATGTAGCTGTATCGCTATTATTAAATATTAGTTACTATCCTGGCCTGTTCTAGGTTATTTTTAATTATCTGATTGGGTTCATTCTTACGATGTTGTAATTGGAAGGGAATAAAGAGAAAGGGGTAACGCTAATTCTTCCACAGAGCTCATACGAGCTGCCTATACGACAACCGATACTCGAGTTTGATCTCGTAATTTAGAGCCTTGATCGGATGACGAGATCTTCACCTGACAAGGCACCCCCAGAGGTATAATTCACAGGTAACTTGGAGGACTTTGCACCCACGACGGATTTTACATGCACCAGGTGCCGTTAGCGTACATGGTGGGTTTTTAGCTAGCGGTGAGCCTCAAACCCACGATCTTTACGTCTATAAGCATGACGCTCTGCCATCTGGGCCACCGCTGCCCATATATTCCTATTTGTCTTATATTCATTTTTCATATCTTGGTAGTTGATGTCACATGTATTGGTTGTTGTAGTCACAATCGGGATTACCAGTTGATATTTTCTCTAATAGTTGTAATTAGTTGATATTTTCAATTTGTTCACTGGTAAGGTATCGTTTTCTTGGTGCGCTATAGGGTGGAGCCTGTTGGTTGGCCTTTAGTTCGTCTATTATTTTTAGAGATGTCTGTTTCTACATAAAGTATCACTTACACTTTTCTTTGTTGGCTTTTGCTTATTTCTGTGATATTAAGCTCGATGGCTATCAGTTCATCCATTTAATTTGTTATCATGGCTGTTATCACTTCGTTTGTATTCATGAATGGGCTCGTGAGCCACCAGTTCATCTCTAAAAGACTACCACTTTACTACAGCGCAGATAGCTTGATTTTTATGGTGCATTTGAATGCCAGTTATTTATATTTTAAATTTTTTTTTGTGCACACAGTGCTTTTTTATTTGGTGCAGAAAAAATAGTTCTTTTAAAGCCCTTTTTTTTTTTTTTTTTTTTTTTTGGTTCAGAAAAAGTAGTTCTTTTAATGCCTTTTTTTTTTTTTTTTTTTGGTTCAGAAAAAGTGAAGTTCTTTTAATGCCCTTTTTTTTTTTTTTTTTGGCTTAAAAAAAAAAAAAGTAAAGTTCTTTTAATGCCTTTTTTTGTTTTGTTGCAGAGATAGAAAACTTCTTTTAATGCTCTCTTATTTTTTTTTTTTTTTTCCGTGGAAGTAATGGTCTTCTAATGTCCCCTATTTTTTGGCGGTGGCGGGATTGAGTAACGCAGGGTGCTATTTATTGCTGTTTAATTTTTTGTAATACTCTGCATTTCAACTCATACTCATGTAATGATGTGTGGATGGGGAGAGAGGCTTGGTTAGTTTTGCCACAATTTAGTGCGAAATTAGGTCTATGTTATTTATAAGCCATCTGATCACTGCTTTGCCTTTTGCTTGTAGGTGTTTATTTTGGGCTAGCTGTTTGTGCCAAAGTTGTTCGTTGTTTGGTGTTATGTTGACCAGGTGGAGTGTTTGTGTGAGTGGGCAAGCTGTGAGGTAATGTTTGCATGTACCTATTAACCCGCACTCGCATTCTGTTGTTTCTACCAAAGCAAATCTATGTAGATATGCTGGAAAGGTGCCATGACCTGTGTAGATTTGAGAAAGTAGCTTGCAGCTTACTAATCTGTGTTTATCGACTTTAGGGAAGTATTTGTATGTCAGCCTGCCCTTGTCCCCGTAGTCCCACTCGAACTGCCATTGTTTTATTGTTAGCTCTTTAAGTATCCTCTTTAGTGTTGTTATTGGTTTCTCTATATGATAAGGGATTTCATTGTAAGGGTTTAGTGCTGCTTGTTTGGCTAATGCATCAGCATTCTCGTTTCCTTCGATACCAATGTGGGCCTTGACCCAGCTGATTTTAAATTTATTATTTGATTTTTTTATTGTTTGTTGTATTGTATCTATTATTTCATTTACATTAAATGGTTTACTTAATGCTTGTATGGCTGACATGCAGTCCGAGCCTATGCTGTAATTCTGACCTGTGGTATTACCCCATTCCGCTGCTTTCAGTATGGCCAGTAGTTCGGCTTGGAAAACACTGTTGCACTTTCTTAGTGGCATTGACCATGTCTTGATTTTTTGCTCATTTTTGTATGCTACGAAAGCCGAACCCGTAGCACCTGATTCCAATTTAGAACCATCTGTGTATATGGCTATGTCTCTTTCATTGTATCCTAACCGTGGTTCTACTGTTTCTGCTGGATGTTTGCTCCAGAGATTGATCTTTCTGGCATAATCTGTGTGATGTATAGTAACGTTGTGTATGTTTATTGTTCTGCGTAATCTCGTGACTGTGCCGTAAGCTGCTTCGTATTGTACTTGAAGATGAATTGGAATCAAGCCTGAGAGAACCTGAAGTGCCGCCGTTGAGGCTGTCCTATAAGCCCTGACTATGGCCAATGCAAAGTGCCTTCTCGTTTTCACAGGACATCTATTTTGAACACACAAGACGAACTCATCAGGATTCTGGAAGCTGTCAAAGATGGCCATACCCATTGTTCAGCCAGAGAAATTGCATTTTTTAATTTTATTGTGTTTTAAGCTCTGTCACTTTTTATATGAGGTATGTATTTTTGCACTTTTTATTGTTTTTAAATAAAGTTTATTGAATTCACAAGGTTCTGAGATAAAGAACCACAGACTGACTTAGGCCACATGGACACACACTTTTTATAATCACGGTTAATGTAACTATCCAGATCCACATGGTTTAACATTTTCCATATACAGCAGACTCCCTCAAATCCGCACAGCTTGGGACCCGAGATTGTGCGAATTTTAGAATTTTGCGGATTTCTGGTCACTATTTTGTTTTTTTTTTTTTTAAAAGTAATTTCAATGTAATTAGTAATGAAATCAAAAGTATAATGAATGTTTACAATGTACTAAAATATTACAATAAGTAATAAATTAAAATAATAAAATGATTAAAATACTAAAAGCAAACTTCAAGTTAATAATGTACAATTAAATATTTATTATGAAGAGGAAATGTGTTTCTCCTAAATTATTCAATGAAACTTGCCTCATAAAAGTACATTACTAATTCCCATCAGGATCATAAAATAACAAAGCTTTATTTCAGGTTTAGCCAGACTCAATAACTAAATAAGCCTGAATAAACGATAAATACATTTGGTAAGATTGTCTTTAAAAATGATATGAGCAATAGGGTGGAGCGAAAAAAATTTTTTTTTTGAAAATCAAAAACGGGTAGGTGCCAAAAGTTGCCTTTATACTAGTACATTAACTGCGTGAAATTTTACCGCTGAAAAAAAATGGCTTGAGTCTGCGCTTTTGCTTCAAAAATTGAAATTTTGAGTAAAATTTGTCATTTTTTGACATTTTTTCAAAAAAATTAAAAATTCCTACAGAGCTGGTTAGTATTTAAAAGTGTTGCTTAGACCTTTATATTTATCTGCTTAACATATTTAAACTATAAAACAATATCTGTAGACTGTATAATTGGAGCAAATCTGACAACTTTTTGTGAAAAATCAGCGTTAACCTCTCTATTGGAGCATACGACGAAATGGTCTTTTGAATGCATTTCTTACCTAGCTGCTTTCAAAACTACTGTGTATATAACTCATAGAGGTGGTTGCATTATCCCACCCGTCTCAACCACCCAATCATCTAGGCCCAGTGTTTTATTTATGTATTGAATTGTTACTTTTTTCCCGAAGACGAGTATAAATTTTTTATATATCAAATTAATTTATCTCTTCTTTGTATTCACTGACTTTGGATGATTTGGATTGCTGGTGTGACCTGCTGCACGTATATTTTTATACCATGTATAACGGAAGAGAAGCTGAGTAATGTATTGGGTATGTTCTGAATTGAACGTATTCAGCAGTCTGTTATCTTCATTAAATTTTCATGCAATTAATACATTATGATTGGAAGTTCTGTTACCACAGCATTTTTTCAATCTATTACATTTTATATATAATGATTTTCCTAAAAATTGATTGTATGAATTCAATTTTTAGTATGTCATCATTTACTGTACTTATTACATTGAATATATTTTGAGAAGCTGGCTGCTTAATATTATGACGATCGTCACAGAGGATTGCAAACAAAATTTGCGTGTAAAACAACAATATTCCTAAAGAAGTTTTAGTATGTTTTATGTCGTTTCCTGTGTTGTTCCATAGTCTAGTAATTTCTAATAAGATTTTAGATCTATTATTTAGGTGTGTAGTCCATTTGGTGTAAAACATCCCGCGGTATAAACTTGGATTATACATTTTGTGAGTGAACATATAGACGCTGATTGCCAATCTGTGCTTAAGCGTAAAGCGGAAAATTTTATTAACTTTATGAGCTGTCTTTTGTGTGAGATGTTTTCTAAACTCCTATTCCCCATTCTTTCTGAGAAATAGCTTTCCTTATGAATTAGCTTTGCAATCTCTGACAGAAATTTCTAGTCTGTTCTGAGAATCTTTTTCTCAATTTGAGAAAATAATTTTTCAAAATTATTCTCTATTTTATAAAAAAAAAAATTGCAATAGGAAGTGAATAGTACGTAGACAAAGATTTTCCTTATTGATCCAGTGAATCCATGTAGCTTAGAACATTTTATATCGACTTCTCTAATAAGTGGCGCAGAGGAAATTCACTGGAGTTGAAGTAGCGAATGATTCAATATTATACACAATTCTAAGCTTACCCCATGCAAAATGGTTCACAGTGACAAATAAAATTCTCCTAATTTTAAATGAGCACTTATAGTCGATTAGAATCCGTACATTCCCTCATAAAGTACTATGCATTATATGTTTATGCCCAAGACATTTCACCATCCAATGTTGTCCACTCATAAAAAGAGGATCTAAAAGTTAATAGGAAATTACTTGGATACCAAAACACTTAGGAAACTGCATAAAACTAATGCAAAAAAAAGTTATTTACAACAGCGGTTGCTTTACACATGGAGAACAAATTTTCATTGCAAGTCTCGCTGACGATCACCATCACATTAAACAGCTCGCTTCTCAACATATAAAAAATGCAAAAGTAGAATAAATGATGGCATACTTATAGTTGAAATATCTGAAACCATCTTTGAAGCAAATCATTACGTAAAAAAAAAATACAATTGACTGAAAAAATGTTGTGGTAACAGAACTTCGAATCACTATTCATCAACTGAATGTAAGTTTGATAAATATAATAAATGTCCGAATAGATCCCTTTAATAGATTCCCGTGCATTATTCTGCTTGTCATTTTTTTGTATAAACTGTAAAAATATACCTGAAGATAGTTACAGCAGCATGTGGATGCAAAGAACAGATGAACAAGGTAGAAGCATCGAAAACATGCCAAATTTTTATAAAGAAAATCACAAATCAATGTATAAATAAAACACTCTACTAAGATGATCGAATAGTTGGGCCGGGTGGTATAGGAAATATAGCCACCTCCACGACGCATGTCCGAGGTAGTTTTGAAAACAAGAGCTGTATTAAAAACAACAATTCGTTGTATGACCCAATAGAGTGGTAATGCTGTTTTCTTACTAAAAGTTGCTTGTTTTGCTCCAGCTATAGGGAATAAACATATTGTTTTATAGTTTAAATATGTTAAGCAGATAAATATAAAGGTCTAAGCAATACTTTTAAATACTAACCAGCTCTGTAGAAATTTTTTAATTTTTTTGAAAAAATATCAATAAGTGACAAATTTTACCCAAAATTTCGATTTTTGGAGCAAAAGCGCAGACTCAAGCCATTTTTTTTCAGCGGTAAAATTTCACGCAGTTGATGTATTAGTATAAAGGCAACTTTTGGCACCTACCCGTTTTTGATTTTCAAAAAAAAAATTTTTTCGCTCCACCCTAATGAGCAATATCTTGATTTTTTTAGAAATAAATTATTCTTTCTTCCAGGGGTGATTCTCGTGAGAAACTTCCGCAAATTTGAAATTGGGTTATCAGTTCCGCATAGTTGCCAACTTGTACGGTTTTGCGCGCGGAAAAAACAATTACGTAGAAATGCAAATTTCGTAAAAAGATCGCCGAAATAGCAAATATTTCGTAAAAAAAAGGACGATTTCGTCAATGTTTTTGTAAACGAACTTTATCAAAAGATCGATAAAAAACGCAAATTTCCTGTGCCGATCGCGGAAAAAACGGCAATTTCACCAAATATCCCAGATAAAACGCTGAATTCTTCTGAAGACCGCGGGAAAACGCCGATTTTGTCTAAAGATTGCGGATATAACGCCGATTCCGTTAAAAGATCGCGGGAAAAACGCCGTTTTCGATAAAAGATCGCTTAAAAATATTTTGTCAAGAGAATATTTGAAAAAATACGCCGATTTCGTCAAAAGATCGGAGAAAAAACGCCGATTTCGTCAAAAGATCGTGGAAATAAAACGCCGTTTTCGAGAAAAAATCGCGTAAAAATGCAAATTTTGTCTAAAGATCGTTGAAAAAACGATGTTTTCACTTTAAAAAATGGAAAAATGCCGATTTCGTCAAAAGATCGCGGAAAAACCGCCGATTGTGGCAAAGGATCGCAATAAATCGCCGATTTTGCTAAAATATTGCTGATTTCGTCTGAAGATAGCGGGAAAACGCCGATTTTGTCCGAAGACCGATGGAGGGGGGGGACTCACGACCCCCTCTCCCGCCGATTTCCGAAAATGCGATGCGAATTTCCGAAAAAAAATTTTCATCCAGAATCACCCCTGCTTTATAAATGTAAAAACATGAATTCAATAACCTCAACAAAAATTACAAATTAAAAAAAATTTATGGAATTGATATAAAACTAAAAAAGTCAAATTTTGCACCAACATCTGAATTGAATGTTTCATTATTTATATCTGTAAATTATGTACAGATTTGAGGGAGTCTACTGTATATATCTTTTCATGACAATGAAAGGATGCAGTAGGGGGTGGGGGGTAGAGATGTCCTTGAGAAGTCTGTTAGAATTATATGGAGTATAGATGCAGGGGTGTATTTGTAAAATAACCAGAAGGTATACAGTGTTCCTTCGAAAAATTGAGAAGGTACATGGTGTATACTAGTGATGGGCAATAATGAGCTGTTTTTCTTGATTGTATGAACATCTCGATAACTTTCGATTGTAGAAATTTTTCTGGATGATTCCAGTTGACAATTGCTTTTATACCATACCCGCAGAGGCTCGCGAAGAGTAAACTGCATCTGCGGAAAAGTATCAGCTTGGCGCCCCCACCTTCCCCCCGAATTTTTTTTGTCACAGGTCAAAAAATGATGCTAGTAGTATAAATTTGGTGCCCCTAAATTTCTGAACTGGGGTGATCGCCCCCTTTCGCACGGCACTGCATACCCAATTCGCTTTTATCAAGAGTCATCTGCAGGTGAATTGGGATGAGTTGGCGTTAATAAAGACGTCCGATTCGCTTGCTAGTGGGCCCTTCTTTTAATTGGAGCTTCTAGTTTATATGCAAACTTGTAATATGAAATCTCGAACTGGGTCTCCGTTGTAAAGAGTAAAGATGGGGAAAGGGGCATAGGAATTGTATAATATGAATAAGTGGGCATAGGACTTTCCAAAGATATATCACACGAGGTATTGACAAAATTTAGAAAAGGGTCCCTGAGATTTAGTCGGGATCAGTTCTCTGAATGTGCACGACATCAATAAGTGGTCATAAGCTTTTCCAATCATAGGCCACCTGAGGGATATCTATCTCTTTTAAAAATGCCTTCTCTTAAAGTGCAAAAAGGGGGGGGGGGCAAGGAAGATGCATAACATGAGTAAGTGGTCATATGCCTTTCCAACAATATGTTAGATGAGGGCTCTATGCTAAATTTAAGAAAGTGCCCAAGGTTAAGGTAAAGTAAGGGGAGGGACGCTGAAGGGGCATAACATCAACAAGTAGTCAAAGGACTTTCCAACCATATGTCACATGAGGCATCTTGATATAAATTTATAAAAATACCTTCCCCATGGGGGGAAAGAGGTGGAGAGGGAGGGCGTTGGGGATAAAGTGGGGGGGGACATAGGAGCTGCATAATATGAATAAGCGGTCACAGGCTTTTCCAACAATACGTCGTATGACGAGTCTAAATGACAAGGCAAATTTATAAGAACGCTCCCGGGAGAGGCAAAGTTAGGGGAGGACCGCAGAAGGTGCATAACTTAAGAAAATGATCTCAGGCCTTTCCAATCATATGTCACATCAGAGGTCTCGACTTAAATTTGTAAATTTAAGAAGAGGGCGTACCGCGGGAGGTGCATAAAATGAGAAAGTAAGCAGTCAGAGGCCTTAGCAAAAAACATGTAACATGATAGGTCTCAGTGAAATTTAGAAAAGTGGGCTTCGTAGGGGGAAAGGGATACTGGAGTTACATGATATTTATAAGTGATCGCAGGCCATTACAACAAATGTATCACGAGGGGTCTCGTTTACATTTATAAAAGTGTATCCCGTAGGGGCAAGGTGTGTTGAAGGGCCATGGAAGGTGCATAACATGAGTAAATGGTCAAGACCCTTTCCAACAATATATCACATGAGGGGCTCGGTTAAGTTTTGAAAACAATCTCTTAAGGGGACAAAGTGAGGGGTAGTATATGGGAGGTATATGAGATAAATAAATAGTCACAGGCCAGATTTCAACTTCCTGCTTTTCTAAGTTTCATACAGTATAAACATTATTTACTGGAGGGCTTCATAAAAAAAATTTGTTCTAAAAGGATGATAACACAAAAAGTTTCGAAAATTGCTCCCCGCCGTGGAAACCAAATTCGGAAGGGATTGGGAGTATAATAATATTAAAGACTAATTCGAGATCAGGGTAATCTGAAAATCCGAGGGGGTGAATTTTTTAAGTCGTAGCTATTTTGACAGTAAATATCATTTAAGATATAGTTTTTTGATGAAGCGCTCCGGTAAATATTATTTATCAAATACAAAACTTTTAAGGTGGGGGCTGCGAGATTTCCGGGTATATTCTAAGAAGAAAAAGTAAACCCATAGCCACGGGTGAGCAGTAAATTTCAAACTTTTTTGGACCCATCATGTGATATATCATAGGAAAGATTTTGGACCACTCTTTCATATTATGAACCATTCTTCTCCTGGAGTTAAGTTTCAGGAGGGCGGAAGGAGAGCGATGAGGGGTGAATTTTTTTTTTATCGTAGCTATTTTGAGAATAAATATTTTAGAAAAGTTTTTTTATACAACTCTCTGGTAATAATTATTTATTAATTAAAAACATTTTTAAATAGGAGCTGCGTGATTTCCCGGTGCATTCTGGGTAGGAAAAATAAACCCACGAGTGAAGAATAAATGGACTCTATTCTGGTGACGTCAAAGTCACGTGCATTGGGGAAACATTCCCCCACATCATAGCCATTAATTATGCAACGACTCGTTTCCCAACTCGTGTTGTATGGCGTAGAATAGTAACGGAACACATTTTTGTGACGTGAGATCACGTGTTTTGGGGAAACATTGCCGAAATTACAGCCTCGAACTCAAACGGAGAATAGAGTCCATTTCAAACTTTTTTTGGACCCGTCATGAGATAGATTATCGGAATGTTTTTGGACCACTCTTTCATATGGACTCTATTCTCCGTTTGAGTTTGAGGCTGTATTTCGGCAATATTTCCCCAAAACACGTGACCTCACGTCACAAATACATGTTCCGTTACTATTCTACGGCATACAACCATGAGTAGATAAACGAGTCGTTGCATAAGTAACAACTATGATGTGGGAAATGTTTCTCCAAAGCACGTGACTTTGACGTCACAAGAATAGGGTCAATTATGAACGTTTCTCCTAGCGGAGTTGAATTTCAGCAGGGAGAAAATGTGAGTTTTTAAATCGTAGTTATTTTGAGAATAAATCTCAATTTAGATGTGGTTTTTTGATGGAGCTCTCTGCTAAATATAATGTATTACATATAAACATTTTAAAGGGAGGTTGTGCGATTTCTGGATGTATTCAGGGGAAAAAAGTAGTGCAGTAGTGACTGCTACCATATGATCAAGTGGCTTTTGCTATTCATGAATAATGTCCATTGAGTTTAAAGTGTGCATCATATGAGATATAAAATTTGATTGATTTGAACTATTTTGGACGAAAAATTAATGACAAAACATCTTAGAGACCATTATTACCAAACTAATAATCAACTATTGTCACTTGTCTAACTGAATACATCCAAAAGAAAATTGCCAATATTCTGAGGTATGTGTTTGCTATAGTTTGAACAAAAACTTTTTAAAGATATGCCCTTTACATATTTCCACACTCTCATATAGACATATATCATATAGATCTTTGCCAATCGCACATTTCAGCCAACTGAGGTTAGGGGGGCTTCATAACATGATGGTGACTAAGGGAAATTGGGTACACCACCCCCCCCCCCCCGATTCTGGGCACAGAAGAACCTCTTTTCAAGACACCCCACATAGAAGTGTCCGAGTTGAGCCTGGGTCGCTCTTCACGCATCTAGCCCGGTCTTCAGGCTACACACTGTCCATCTCGCGTCACGCAGCCTCATTCCCTAATGAAAGACGGAAAGCTGATTGCGATAGTTGTCACCACCCAACACTCAAAGAGCCAAGGGGATTTATGGACGAAACTTCGGACGTACATGCTGCATACTGATCCAAGAGCTCTGACTAGATGCCCGTTGCGGAACCCGGTGGAACCGGTCAAACCCCTCCTGACGGCACAGACATCGCCTCGCTAAAGTTTTTTCCCAACCTCTTTTCAGATATAGGACAGTTGCAATTGACATCATACTGGAGTGGTGGAACTACCCTGACCTCCACTTGAAATGCAATGGTTATCAGCTGATTGCAAGTTCCCTATTGTAGAAAAGTCATTCGAGAGATCAGACTAAATGCCATTAGCCTTTCTGTGTGATCACGGAAATCTCCACCTAGATGAGAAAAATCTCGCACCAACACTTCCGACTTTCAGTTTGGGAACCGCTTGATATCTCACAAAACCCCGCCACTCATTGCCGCATAGGCCTTTGTCGAATTTTGTGTTTATTGCGCGGTCGTTAGTCAAAATTCGCATTTTTCGCGAGGTCCTTCGAAATTTACGTTTCACATGCGGTCCTCAATCAAAATAAGGGTTTTTACGAAGTCCCTTGGTTGAATGCGTATTTTTTACGCAATTCTTTGTTAAAATGCGCGTTTTTCGCACGATTCTCCGTTGAAATGTCCATGGGCCTTATATTCTTGAAACGTGAAAGTCACATGCTTTTGGGAAACATTCCCGACATCGTAACTATTCATTATGCAACAACTTGCTTCGTAACTCATGACTGCATGCAATAGAATAGTCCTGTTTTTGGGGGGAAACATTGCCGAAATCACAGCATCGAACCTAAATGGAGAATAGGGTCCAATCAGACCAGCCTAGTTCTAAAATGGTGTTTGTCAGCGTTTGGACAAAAATTTCGACAAACATGCGCAAATAAAATGAACTGTGGACAAAAAAATCTCTCCAAGCGTTGAGCCTTTGTTCAATGACATACGCTCTATGCTCTATGAATCCATAACTAACTGCAGAGGATGTCAGGCAAAATGGTCCGTGGACACCAGCACCGGAACTTGTGTCCCATGAACAAGACCATGTGAAGCCGCGATGAATAACCACTGTCGCAAAATGAACATGCACTGCTACATCTACATCCTGAGCCTCATGCACCACTGGATGCCTGATCACCACGAACAACAAAACTTCAATAGCCGACCGATTCAGAGTTTGTCCCTAAAACCCCTAGGTTGTCAGCCCATTGAAAAGGAGACGGGTCTGAGGCTGTATAAGCAGACTTTCTCCGGAATCCGCAGCTGCTCCTGACTTTACTCCTTCCAAATTATTTTTTCTTCCCTTTACCATTTCTAGGTAGCCGACAACTGAAAATTGCCGTCCATGGCCTTTCATTAAAATTACTTTTTTGTACATCAAGATGCGACCTTAAAGGGTGCAAAGGCGGGCCAATAAAGTTAAAAACTAAGGGATGAAACAATTGCAAGATAAAATAGTAAATATCTTTGTATTCTTTTTAACAGTATAATCTCTGTAGAGGAGTAGAAATGGATATTCATAAACTCAGTTCCATTTCTATTTGCTTGATAATTTTAGATATTCGCATTCACGTTCTTAAGAATCGAGTACTGTACTCCCTTTTAAAGGTATATCTAAAATTTAATAAAATCTGATAATTCTGCATAAAAAACTCATTTATCTAAGTTGATGGGAGAGGGCGGAGTAGCCTCCCGCCCCCCTCACTTGCTTTTATCCAATAAACTCCCAAAACTAATCAGGGGTGCCTATTATCGGAATAAACCTGCATAATAAATTTGAAGCAAATTGATTATTCCTATGAAGAGTTATCGCGTTACATGCATACAAAAACTGAAGGCATATTAGCTTTCATGCTTTGATAGCCTGCGAACTAAAAACACGTTAAATTACATTGACCTTGGATAAACTAGAAAGTTGGCGCCGAAACAGTCTGCGGGTTCAATAAAATCACGCCAAATTGAATTGGCCTGGGATAAACTAGTTCAGATCAATGAATAGCAGGCTAAACTAGTTTATCCTATGAACGTTAGGATAAACTAGTTCAGACCAATGAATAGCAGGCTAAACTAGTTTAATGTATGAACGTTAGGCCAAACAAGTTTGGACTAGGTAAAACTACCCTAATTTCCTGCGTATAATCCGCGGATCAAACAATCATTTTTCGACCCAGAAATTTTATTAAATAAAATATAACTTTTCAGATCGCCGTAAATATTTGCCTTCATTTACGAAATAAAATTTCTGGGTCGAAAAAGAATTGTTTGATCCGCGGATTATAGGCAGGAAATTAGGGTAGTTTATCCTATGGGCGTTAGGATAGACTAATTTGGCCTATGAAAAACTAGTTTATCCAATGAGTAAAAAACAATGTTGACGGCCTCAAGTACAATAAACGCTGAGTTTTTTCCACTTTACTGCAATCCTTGGACGAAATTTGTTTTTCGCCGCGATCCTTTGGTGAAATTTGCTGTTTTTCGTGATCCTTTTCCGAAATTCGCGTTTTTGACGGCCTTTTCAAGAAACGTGTTTTGATAAGTGTAAGAGGGGGACGATGGGCTGACCTCTCACCCTTAATTTATATAAATGGGCTTTTCCTGCTGATTTATGAGATTTCGTTCAAATTTCAGATATAAGATCATTTTGATGAAGCACCTCCGTGATTAGTGTTGGGTGTTCATTGCAAAAGTAGAAGCAGGAGGAACTGGGGCTAACTCCCCAACCTTAGTTTAGACACATGGGTTTTCCATCAGATTTCATTCACATTTTAGACATAGAATCATTCTGATGAGGACAACGTCATGATTAGTTTTGGCAGTTTATTAGATAACCCCCTCCCACTCCCTCCTGAAATTCAACTCCAAGAGGAGAAAGATTCGTAAAACAAAAGAGAGGTGAGAAAACTCTCCAATTATATATATATAACATGATGAGTCCAATTTTTTTTTTTTAATTTACATGTCACCCACCCGTGGGTTCACTCATTTTTCCAGAATACACCTAAAAATGACACAGCTCCCACTTTAAAATCTTTATCTTTAATAAATAATATTTACCGGAGAGTTCCATAAACTCCACATCTAAAATGATATTTATTGTCGAAATAGCTACGATTTAAAAAATTCACCCCCTTATCGCTTCCCTCCCCCCTCTTCTGGATTTCAACTCCAGGAGAAGAAAGATTCGTAAAATGAAAGAGAGGTGCGAAAGTTTTTCGATGATATATATTACAAAATTTTATTTTTTTTTTCGCCAAGATTAACCTTTATACTATATTAATTTCCTTATAACAATTTCCCCAATGTCAACCCCCTTTGGAGCTTATTCATTGGACACATTCTACATTCCTTTCTTGATTAGTGACATGTTGCTTGTCTGCTCATCATCCACATACCTCACTGACGGATGAACACGCCTCTCAGCAATCTCCTCTTTCTCACTCACCACCTGTAGAGGATTACCTGTCAATTCTCCCTTCAACAAAGAAAGAATGTACCTTGAAAATTCTAGTACACAGCCAGGACAATACAAAATATTAAGATAGAGAAATAGCGGAAATTCCAATCTTTAGCAGAGGTGGTCTCAGAACCTGACAGAGAGCATGGGCGGTTATCCCCCTCCCACTAAATTAGATAAATACGTTTCTATGCTGAATTATTCGATTTGCTTTAAATTTTGGATGTAAGTTCTTTCTGACAAGGCAAATCACTGATTAAGTTTGGAAGTTTAATTGTTAAGTATAAAAGAGGAGGATAATTCCTCTTACATTATATAAATAGGTTTTTGTGAAGAACTAGCGGACCCGACAGACGTTGTCCTGGCTACGACTCCAAAAAATCAAATAAATGTACATAAATATAATAATACGCATGATAAATACTACGCTCTTAATTTAATTTTTTATTACAATTATGTAAGGAAATTACTTTTCACTTTGCAGTAGGTTTTGAAGTCGGTTCTATTTTTGATAGAAAAGTTTATTTTTCACTTTTTAGTTAAAAGTTAACGATTTTCTGAAGTCGGTTAATCCAAACTATAGTACAAAAAACATTATTGTAAAGCATACACGTTTGCCAGGAGTGGGGTTCGAACACGCAATCTCTTTCTTCAAGAAGCAGAGCCTGAATCTGGTGCCTTAGACTGCTCGGACATTCTGCTGCACACACACTGTCAGGAAGAGCACTATATTCCTAACAAAATTGTATTTGAATGAAATTTCATTATAAAAACCTGTCTGATGATATATTAGTCGAGAGCATGGCACTTTACAGCGAGAATTTAAGATTTTTGCAAACATCGCTATTCAAAAATAGTAGTATTTTATGTGACATGTTTTTAATAAAATTATATCATGTGTTTCAAACACATTCAAGTTTCAAACAGTGTTTCAAACAAGTTTCAAACAGGCTGCATTGATAGATTTCCTAATTGTAACAAATCTGTGTTCTGTTAGTTCCGAATTCTACTACCAAAGAATGCACTCCCTTTTTAACAAAACTGTATTTGAACAAAACTCCACTGAACAACCTTTCTGTATATAATGTTAGTCAAAGGGAAGGCACTTTAAAGCAAAAATGTAATGTACTTGCTGAAAT
Source organism: Maratus speculifer (assembly GCA_964019185.1). NCBI lineage: Eukaryota > Metazoa > Arthropoda > Arachnida > Araneae > Salticidae > Maratus > Maratus speculifer. Next base: position 173,369,525 of record OZ025293.1, read on the forward strand.
CACTATTAGAAAATAGTGGTATTTGATGTGGTATACTTTCTTATAAATTTATATCATGTATTATGAACTATCAGTAAGTTTAAAACAGATTGTCTAGATTGATTTCCTAAATTGAACAAATTTGCATTCTGTTATTTCCAAATTCCACGACCAGGTTGTGCACTCCTTTCTTAAGAAAAGCATATTTGAACAAAACTCTGGTAAGCAACCTATCTAATGTATCTGCAATGTAAGTAGAGGGGGTGGCACTTTAAAGCAAGAATTTAAGATTTTTCCAGAAATTATTATTTGTAAATGGTGGTATTTCATACAACATCATTTTTCATAAATATTTATCATATGCTACAAACAAATGCAAAGCCTTAAACAAATCTTGTTAGATTTCCGCATATACAAATTTTTACATACTCACATCTTTTCAATTTTTTTTTTTAATTTTTTGTAGCACAAAATGTTACTGAAATTTATAAAAGTTACATATTATTATTGAGCATCAAAAGATGGTTCTAAATGTGATGTTTTTTGTCAACATATTTTTTCTGTACTTTATAAACACTCATTACTTCTTGCTCTGATCTAAAATTTTGTTCCTTAAGGAAATTTAAATATTTAAATCCAATTTATATTTAAATATTTATGCACTGAAAAATTAATTTTTGGAGAAAAAAAATATGTACTAAACTTGACTTTATGTGTTTAACTGTTAATGACAATTTTCATTGTTTACATTACAATATGTAGAGCAGATAATAGATAATTGTGGATTATACATCAGCGGATTTCACAAAGATAACTGTACATGAGACAGAACATGCTCACTGCTGGTTCAGCCTAAAGCCGGAGGTAGAATTCAAAGTTGAGTACTAATTTAACCAACAAAAACAAAACCAAGGTTAGAGATAAACTCAGTTTAACAATGTTATCTGACCACTTTTGTCGATTTTTTAATTTCATTTTTCTGTAAGAGCTGATTTTATCTGAATCATGTTAATAATTTTTCTTCTTGTTTAACTTGCTTTTATTGTAACAGAATGTGCTATGATCAAGTTATTAATATAAAAGTTGTAGATAATACATATTAAGAAGATTTATAATGAATTTAAGTGGATTTGATGTGTTTTGATTTGGTAAGGTTATGAATGTTTTTTCTTCACCCCCCCCCCTTTTTTTTGTCATTATCATTATTTTTTTCTGTGGTAAGAGTTGGATGAAAAACTTGTCACTATAAAATTTGTAGATATTATTAAGAAGATATATAAGTTTAAGTGAATTTGATATCTTGAAAATTGATTAAATTATGATTTTTTCTCTTTAATCCATTATTTTTTTTCCCTTGAGCACATCTTTAATTTTATCAAAAATCTGTTATACATAAAGTTTTTGCTCTTTTCAAGAAGCAATAATAATTGCAAAGTGATTTGATAAGTATTATAATTAAAAAATTATGTTTTTCTTTTGTTTTCACAAAACCTCTCCCTATTTCTAACCCCCCCCCCCTGGTCCAAATTTGTGGTTAATGAACTTGATTGAGATTTTCTACCCCTTAATTTTATGAGAAGTTCGGAAAATAATTATGCAGATTTATGGAAATCATTGTGTCCTTAAAAAAAGTTAAATATGTTTACATAAGTTTCGAACTGGGAGTGTTTTTGGGTGATTTGACATGATTGGCATAGACTTGCAATTTTTTTTCAGAAATTCCAGCATAGGTAGTATTTTTTACCAGTGATATAGTCGTTAAAAAAAAAAAAAAAAAAAAAAAAAAAAAACCAGACAGATACACTTAAGGCAGAGGGTATATACTAGAGTGTACCTGTATGTACTATTAGCTTTCTTGAGAAACAAAGGGTATATTGTGTTTCTTAAAAAAGTCCAGAAGGTATACGGCATATACCACCGTATGTGCTTACATCCCCATTTCTTATGAAATTTAGCTAAAATCAAAACTATACACTCCATAATTTCTAAAATATAAAATTACTTTTTTTTAAAAATATGTGTCTATTGTCAGGACATTTTTTTTTTTTTTTTTTTTGAAAAACATGAAATTTTTACCAAACATTTTTGTTTTTCGGTAAAACAGGGAATAAAACTATGAACTCAAATAAATTTTTAATGAAATTTTAATTAACTTTCCAAATTTAGGCAATATTTAGCAAAATTTTAACAAAGAATTACGTATATCAAACCTTCTATAATAAAATCTATTCAATATATAGTAGACTGCACATAATACAATGAAACATTCAGTTTAGATGTAGGGACCAAATTTGACTGATTTTAATGTGAATTAGTAATGTATCTTTATGAGACAAGTTTCATAGGAAAAATATATCTCATCTTTATAATACATATTTATTTATACATTATTGTTATTTAAATTTTAATATTTATTGATTTTAATATTTATGTCATTTTAAAAATTATCTAAATTTTTACTATTTTATATTATTTATTTTAATATTTCATTATATTGTAAGCATTTATTATAATTTGATTTCATTGTTAATCACGTTCAAATTACTGTTTAAAAAATGTAAACAAAGCAATGACTAGAAATCCGCACAACCTCTGGTCCCAAGCAATGCAGATTTGAGGAAGTCTACTGTGTCTCACTTCTTTTTTCAACAACATATTAACAATCCACATACTTGTGTTATGAAGTAAAAGAATTGCAATACTTCTTAAATTTACTAACATATACCAAACTTAATACACAAAACATGAAAAAAAAAAATCCAATGAAAATAGTTTTTAAATTAATATATACAAACTTACAAGCTATATTTAGCTTTATAACATACCAACGGATGAGTAGAAACTTATTAGCAAATTTCATTTCAATATTTAAAATTTTTTTAAGCAATTATGTTTCTCATACAGCGTAGACAATAAAAAATATAATTTTCCAGAAAATGCAAATTAAGATTTTGATACAGTACAGAGAATTATTTACATATTTGCAACTTTTAAATCTACCAAATTTGTAAGTGTTTATATAGTTTTGTATGTATTGTATATTATATATTTGTATAATATGTATTGTTAACCTTTCTGCATTTATTTAAATGGTCATTTCAGGTTTCAGAAAATTCATTTCTGGTTTTTATTTTGAATTGTGCATATAATTGTCACTGAACCAAAAGTAAAGCAATTTTTAGAGTCCTGAATATTTTAACTTGAATTTTAAATCATAAAAGAAAAAGCAAAATTTTTTGTAAAACAGCAGTTTGAAGGTAGATACATGCATTAAGGGGGACTTTTATAGGAAGAGTTTTTTAATATATTTTTTATCTTTTAAGGGAAACTACACATTCTTTCTTTGACCTTTATTTTTAATAATTTTTAAAATTATCTTATTTTTTATTTTAATTTACAACCTTTCTTGAATATCTTAAAATTTTATGATATTGCAAGCATTTATCATAATTTTAATTACATTATTTACATTCAAATGATGGATTGAAAATTTTAAACAAAGCAATGACAGAAATCTGCAAAATTCTGAAGTCTGCACAAGCTCTGGTTCCAAGCTGTACAGATTTGAGGGAGTCTACTGTATTGCAGGAATGTAGTGGAGGGTATAGTCCGTATACCTTCTGGATTTTTTAAAGGAATTCCATATACCCTCTGTTTCTCAAGAAAGCTATAGTATACACACTTTAGGGTATACCCTCTGCTTAGAGTGTATATCCTCTGTTGTTTTTATGACTACACCCCTGCTGTATTGCTTTATAACTGATGATCCAAAACATGTATCTTAATTTTTTCTTTTTTTTCAGGGTTTATAAGTATCATGAAATGATATTTTCAAAATAGTCAACTTACTGTGGATAATAACTATTTTCAACCATAATATAAATAAGAAACTGAAACATATTGCACTTAACATGAAAATTTAATAAAAAATAATCTGAAAATGCATTTTCTTACTTTCATTTGAAGATCACCTAATTCAAAATAGAAACAATTTGCTTTATTTAAAAAAAAAAAAAAAAAAAAAAAAAAAAAAAAAAAAAAAAAAACTGTATGATTTATCAAGGCAATTTTATTTTTTGTAAAACAAAATTTTAAATACAAAATAGATTTCTTTTAACTGGCCTGTTTTCTTTTTTTAATCTCTGAACTCGTTGAATGGTCAAGTGCCAGTCATGTGCATATTCTGGAACAATTAGGGATTTTCTCTTGGTTCACATTCAGATTAAAGTCCAAAAATTAAAAAGCAGTTTGTTGATAAAACGATTTAGTCAAAATTTAAAAACAAATAAAATATAAGGGGTTGTTTACTATACCCCACTCTGCCCTAATATATAGAAATAACAGAAAGTGGTATAAAATGACAGAACTCAGAAATGGACAGATTTGTTTCTTATGTGGATTAGCATAATTATCATAGAACTGCAAAAAATCACATAAAGAAATGAATTTTTCTCTATACTTAGGGGTAAAGTGATAATTTTTTACTACTATGTTGCATCTCTAACACATCACAGAAATTCAAGAATAAAAATTTGAAAAAGAAAAAAACATAGCATGCAAGCGCATTAAATTGTGTAGTGTAAAATTTCATATAAATTTTCGGTTTGTTCACTTTGAAAATTGTATTTTTAAATAGTTCACTTTCTGCAATTCCTATTTTATATAAGCAGTTCCATAAATGAGCAACTTTTTGAATAAAAAAAAATACATATATTATGATTTGATAAAAGTTTTTAGTGGTATTAAATTGTGTCACATTCTATTAAGAGCATGGAGAAATTTTTATCATAAATATTCAAAAAGTTAAATATATATATATATAATGCATAAATAAAGTACAATTAATAATTATCTATGTGATTAAATATTGGTTTTATTCTAAATTTTATCAGTTTTAAATTCATTTATTAAATGCAAAATAAGATCAAATGAGATGCAACAATAAAAACAATACGGAAGATGTAAACGAAAACGTAAACATATCTTGGTTGTATCTATTCGAATTCGAATAAAACAGTCGATTAGGATCAAAATGATTTATTAAAATTTTACAGAAAATATAAATAAGTTTGCGCCAAGATAGTGATACATAACAGTACCTATCAACCCTACTATCCTTCTGCTGTAGCCAAGCTGCCATAATCTATCGAGGTAACTAACCTACGAGGTAGACTGGTTTCGCTTTAAAGTAGCGGACTCGTGATCTGTTCTCCATCAGTTATTGAGCGAACAGTTAAGGTGCGTTTTCACGGGCCGCTCTAACTACCTAAAAAACCTTAGCTTACCCAAAACCTAACCTAAGAGCGTTTTCACTGGTTACAGATAAATCCTTATGCCAACCAATCAAAGGCAAGTCTTCACTGCGCAAGCGTCTACTTTAGGGCTTTAACAGTCTACAGACCGATCAGCTGATATAAAATTATAAACAAATAACTTTTGTTTACATTCATAATGATAATCGTAAATATTTCGTATAAAAAATAATAATAGAAAGTTTTGACTGTTTTTTCTTACTAAAACAGCTTTAAATAATGCTCCAAAAATCATTTTTTATCCAAGTTTCAAAATGAAAATACATAAAAGCACAGTTACTATGATTAATGTATTAAAAACACATAAGTAAATTTTCACTTATGGAAAAGTGATAAGTTACACACTTTGATCAGGTTATTTCATGTGCGCAAATGACATAAATTTGTCGAAAATTTTGGGAAAATTGTTCAATTTGTACAAATGGCATAATAATGATAACACTAATTAATATATCTCTATCCATAACATGTCAATAAAACACACTGTGTTTGGTATTTCTTTTCAATTAGATTAAAAATTAAACGTTATTACTAAATAAGTATAAAAGTTTAAAAAAAATATTCTTTAAACATTCTTATATAAACTTAAAATATTTATAAATATCATGACCAATTACAAGACTGCAATTCATGATGGATCAAAAAACTTCTCTTTACTATTTGGCATGACTCTAATTATGGAAAATTCACCACTATGACTTGGTAGAAAGCATGAACTGCTGAATTTATTTAAGGAGTTATTTTTTCTTTCTTTTTTTCTGATGTGACAACAGAAAAGGTAAATTAAAACTATTTCTTAAACTATGAATTGAGAATTTTTAAACTATTTTTTTAAGTTTAACTATAATTTACTTAATGCTAAATTATTAATTGATAAAAACAGATACAAAAATTATTTCTTTATTTTTGTAAATAAAAATTCTCATTATTTTTATTTATGTGTCATTTCTTGCCTTCAAATTATTTAAAATATTTTGTTGTTACAGTTTCACTGCCAGTGTGCATATTTTAATGACACGGTTTGATGCATAATTAACTCTGCTTGTTGTTATTGTAACCTTAAAAAATATTTGGTTCTTTATAACAAGTGGTTAACAGAAAAATGTTTTAAAATTCACTTATTACTTTAAATCAAATTCCTAAAAAAAAAATATTGCCAAGAGAAGCACACGGGTATAGATATTTTTAGACGGGTTCCTAGAACAGCCAAGACTTGATTTTGGCGATTTTTTAACATGTACCAAGCACCCACAAGCGGCAACTGAGATTTCAGCAACTCTGAAATTCTCCCCAATCACAATGCACATATTTTGGCTGACAATTAGCGATTTGCACAGTTTCAGTGATGACTCCTTTAATAAAATAAACAATTTACAACTAGTTAACTTCTTTTACCACAAATTTTCACAATGCAAACATTTTTCTTGATATTTTTCAATCTTTAAAATTTTGAAGCTACCCATTTTCTGATTTTAAGAACTTTTTTTCATGTTAAATGTACAGAATTTTATATGCACCAGTTTCTAAAACAAAAAAATACAATAACCATCAAATAAAATTCACTCACTTCTGCTTCGCATTATCATTAAAGAATCTTACAAAAAGGATCCTCTATTTATTTACTTATTATTTTTATTTAAGGAAAAAAATCACACGTTCCAAACTAAAAATTAATTAATTAAAAAATTTTAAGATTTTCTCTAAACAAGCTAACATCAAAGCATTATTTTCATCTAATGTTCAGTATTCTGGTGGAATTTGCAAATAGAGAAATAGTAAACGACATTGATTGACCTTTCTATTTTCTAAGTGAGAAAATTTTCTGATAGATCAATCTTGTTTCGCCAACAACACAAATTCTATCTAGATAAATGCTATAAAAAATGTTTTTGTTCCTTAAAAAAAAATCAGCATAAAAATTAAAAGAAATGAATTTTAAAAGCACACCGTGTACATTCATGGGAATTTGTTTAAATTGAGAAATTTTTTATTTATGTAATTTACAGATATTGTTTATTTCAGTGAACAGTCACATAAACTTATTGTCAGCGTTGTGCTAAAGCGGGGGGGGGGGGATACAATCCCATGGGGTGCAGAAATTTAGGGGATGCCAAGTTTGTACTACGAATGTCGTTTTAAGGGCTTTAGTGTCAAATTAGAGGAAAGGGGGGGGGGACGAATTGAAACTTTGCCCCGGGGGAAGTTTTCTCTTAATCTTCTTCACCTCTGCTAGCAATAAGCAAATAGATATAGTTTTAACACATTTTGCAAAGTAAACAATCAATGATTGAAATTAACAATTAATAATTTTTAAAGTTTTGATTTGATATCATAATGTTATTTAAAGTGCCTTCCAATATCAGAAATAAATTTCAATACCTTTTAAGGAAAACTCTACTAATAAAAATTACAGAAAAGGAATTTCTGAATTTTGCCGCATACATTTGCTCAAAGTTATATAGTTTTACGACTTCTGTTCATGAATTTAACAAATATATTTTATTTCTAAAACTTATTTAGGATATTTATCAAACATATTAATTTCTATAATTTTAAACTAAAGCACTTATGAGCACTATGTGCCCATTAAAACAAAGGTTAAAAAATCGCTGGATGTACGAATTTTGCTGTCTATCAAGCTCTAAAATCCACGAAATTCATCAAACACGCATTGACTAACAACACTAAAATTGAAAAATTCATCTCTGGATGCACAAAAGTCACATCGAAGAAGTTTCTAAAATGAGCAAAACTGCAGTTATTAACCACAACAGACATCAAATTATTAAAATGTCTATAAATTTGTCAAAAATATGCGATAGAATTTCGAAATATTTTTTTCAAATATTTATGGTACAAAATTAGGTACTTCTAGGTTATCCTGTCGACCAATTTTGCCAAATTATACAAACCGCCAAACTAATATCCAAATTATACATGTTGACATAATTTTTATTTTAAATAACGAAAAAACAAATAATTAGTAGAATATTAATGAAAATATTAATAAAAAGTTGAAATAAAAATCGCTTAATGACATTTTAAACACGTGAATCTTATTTAATGTTATCGAATGTGATATTTACGATCATCCATTATTGGCATTTAATCTTATAGTTTGGCGATTTTTTTTTTGGTCTATGGGATAACCTAGAAGTACCCCAAATTATTATGCAAATTTTTAAGTAAAGAAAAAAGTATTTCTGATATAGGAATTTGCTTTCAATAACATCAACATGTCATTCAATCTTTTAATGTTATTGACAAATCAATTTAAATCATTGAATATTTATTTCGAAAAAAGCATACATTCAATATATTTGTCTGCTGTACCGCACATATATTTCCAAATTTATATTACTATTTATTGAATAAGCAATATCTTTAAAATGCATGATTAAAAAACCGGAAATATCGTCATACACATATAATGCAATCTTGTTTTTAAATATAAATAATACAAGACTGACATAATAATAGCATATCATGAAAGCCAATCAAACAAAAGACAAGAAACCAGCCAATCCAATTAAATTAATCCGAATTCCTGTCAAATAACTGTAGGCATGGAAAGAATTCAGGAAATGAACCAGTAACAAGAAAAAGCCATTTATCGTCTCGCCAAATTCAAAGATGCTAAGTGTCTCGGCTGTTTTAGGATTCAGCCATTTTTTTTTAAGTTATAAAGTATTTAGTAGTAAACCAATTATAAAATCCCAGCTTTACATACTTAAAGCAAGTTAAATAAAAGAAAGTAAAAAGAAAAAACAAATTCACAGGATTAATAAAAATACAACCCACACTCTTTTTTTTTTTTTTGAAATAACAAAATGAAAATGATATCGGGGAGGGGGGAGGGAGGCCCAGTATCATACAATCAATATCAATGAAGATGTGAAAAAACATACAATAACAATAAACACATACTTTTCCTAAGCTAGATTACTTGCTGATTAACACAACGTTTCTCATTTTACAGAAAAAAAGTATTGTTTGTATATAGAGATGCACCGAATATTTGGTATCTGACTATACTGCCAAATATCAGACTATTTGGCATGTCAAATATTTGGCTTGGCCAAATTTAATGCAATTCAGTATACCAAATATGGTATATCTGCCAGATCAAATACTTAAAAAAATATTTTAACAAAACTTAAAGTAACTTTTTATTATTTTATAAGACCTTAAAACAACTCCTATTTTTAACTGTTTATTAATAAAATTGTTTAAAAATAGAATTATTTTTATATAAAAGAGAATGCTTTTATATTTTTTATTTGTTATTTGAAAAGTAACCTCAAAGACAATTTACCAAAAATGATAATTTTATTTTTTTTCCTGACAAACAAACAATATATGACAGTAAAACTCTAAAATTTCACTTTAATGTCAAGATATTTGTTTCAGACTTGAAGAAAATTTTATTCATTTGTTTTAATTCAGAGAGGAAACTATCCTCTTCTTAAGCAACAAGTTTTTTTTTTTTTTTTTTTTTTTTTTTTGATAAAAAGATCTTGTATGGAAGATTTTATGTTAAATATGTACCTAAAATTATTTTAACTTTTTATTTTTTCAAATTCTGAAATTTAAGAGTATTCCAATAAGTCAAACATTTGGTGTTTGGTTTACCTGTTGGCTGAATTTTCTGCATTTGGCTAAAATTAAAATCACAATTCGGTGCATCTTTTCTTGCATATATGATTCAAATCGTAACTGGCAAAACTTGGAAATTTCATTACTGGCCAGTTAAATCAGTTTTATAAACGAGCACTTCTTTATTTAAAAATACCAAGCAATAAATGTTTGTTAAAACTTCTATTAATTTAAAAATTGAATAGCACAAATTAATATGCTAATATTAGGGATGCACCGAATATTCGGTATCTATTCGGTATTCGGCCATGTTACCGAATATTCAGTTGGGCCGAAAATTAAACTATTCGGTTGAACCGAATATTCGGTATGGCCGAATATCAAAGTATTCAGCTGAATCCAATCTATATATTTAAAACACCTGGCTGTTTTTTTAGTCATCAGCCCTGAGCTTTCTACTAGCCCGATTTTTACAATTATTTTTTTACGTGAAAGCTGTTCATGTATAGATGGGCCCATTCTGGCTAATTTTTGATTTATTTCCATTTTTATATTTAATTTTTAATTTTAAAAGCTTTTTCGTGATATTTCTTCAAAACAGTGGCAACAGGTTAAACTTTTCTCACTATAATAAAAATTTATTTTGTTTTATTACTTTCCACCAATCAGGAGCTTGATCTCATCGGTGAATGTGTCATCGCATTTTAAAGAAAAAAAAATTATGGTTTTCGTAAAATTTAATCCCAATAAAATGATTGCGCATAATTGTTCACTAATCGCGGTACAATACACAGATTCTTTACTGAGTAACATTATTAAATATTTTGTAAATAAAAATAACAGAAAATAAACTTTAATAAAATATAATATCTAAAGCGAAATTTTTTCGATGGAGAAAATGTCGTCATTCAGAAATTAGATAAATTTGTTCCATGAATATAATATACATTGTTATAGCTGTGTCAGTTATGTTGTCATATTCACTGACTTTTATTCCTGCATCTAAATAAACATAACTTCCTCTATTTATTTAAAGGTCCTTGGCATGCACAAATGAAAATATTTCTATAAATTGCGCCATTCCCATTTAATTATAACAAATATTTTATAAAACTAAACAATTTTTAAATAACTGCGTAAATCACGGTTTTATTTCGGAAAAGATGAGTGTTTCTGAAGGTGTAAATGATGTCAAATTAGAAAAAAAAATAAATAAATAAAAAAGATTAAAGACTGTGATATGTCGATATTACAATATTTCTATTTTACATAATATCAAAAATTAATTTAAATCATTTCGTTGTATTAAATTATTATTTAAAAGAAAAATAAATAAAAAGTTTTCTACATATCAATAACAAACACAACATTTTTATTCACAATTCTTTCATTTTTTTCTTTTCGTTGTCATGACAATAAAATTAATTTTGACAAGTTCATGGAGGCTACAAACCAATAAATAAATAAAATTTATTGCAAGTGCTGTAAATGTGTGGTGGGTTGGTTATGTCATTTAGTAACTCCCTGTTTCTGTTATAATTAAAATGTTTTGTTGATGTAATAATTATTGTACAGTTACCAAGCGATATTTAAACGGAGAATTAAAAAAAACTGTGCAGATATTTTTGAGTTCATCTTCTGCGTATTATATTACATTAACTTCCTGAATAAATTGGCATTTAAATAATGTTTAAGGTTCTAGAAACCGCATTAAAAAAGATTTGTAGCTGAAGTTAAGCCCAACATAATACTTTAGCATAAATAATTTGATAACTGAAAATGAAAAAGAAATCCCCTAATTTCCAACGGAATTTTTAAATGGCTTAGAATTAAATGGATTGCCTCCACACATTAAAAATAGGAGCAATTATAATATTACTAAGAAATTTAAGCCCTCACGAAGGTCTTTTAAATGTAACCGGGTTAATTTTATGAAACATGTGCGATAATTGTTTGGATCTAGCAGTTATTACTGGCGACAGAGTTGGAGAAAGAGTTTTGATTCCTTGAATCGATTTAATGCCATAAAATACAACTCTTACCTTTGCATTTAAAAGACGCCAATTTCCAATTCGTACTGTGTTTTGTATGACAATTAATAAAGCACAAGGACAAACAATGGATTCTGTTGATATTTATTTACCTGAGCCAGTATTTAACCACGATCGTATGTCACGATGTCTCGAGTACGTTCATTTAAAAATTTGAAAGTGCAAAAAGTTCCAAATGCAACACAACATCTAACATTATATATAAGGAAATACTTTAACTTGAAAAGGAAAAAAAGTAAAATCTTAGCTCGAAAAGAAAAGAAAAACTTATCATTGAACCAATATGAAAACAGATTTCATACTTATTTATAGATAAAACTGAATACAATTGATATTTTCTTCTAAGTACACTTTTCTTTTATTTCATTCATTTTTATTATTCATAAGCTTTAAATGTAACGCACTTATCTAATATATTTTTTCCGCCGAATTTCGACGGGTGCAGCTAGTACTTAATAAAACCTTTTAAAAACTTTTCACTATTTCTACTTTTAACTGTCAGTTTTTTAATTTATATTTAAAATAATTAGAAACAAAATCATTTTTAATTAAAATAGAATGTTTTTACATTATTTATTTGCTGTTTGTAAAGTATAACTTAAGAAAATTAACCATGAGAAGGATTAAAATGATGATTTATTAGGATTCTCCTTAGGAATAAATTATATGCTGATACAAGTTTCTAAATTTTGTTTAGTAAATAATCTGTTTCTTGCTTTTCTCCAAATAAAAGTCCTTTAAAAGAAAAAAAAACTTTTGAGATTGGTAATAGCTATCAAGGCAGACAATTTTTGTTCATGAAACCATAATCAACTTATTGAATCATAGGTACATTGTATTTCATCTCACTCTTGGTCAAAACTTGTGTGTTCGTTTATTACATTAACAATAAATAAGATAACATATTTTCAACTCTCATGCTTTGATTTTTGTAAAATATGTTATGATGGGAAGGGTGGAAAATACCGCCATTCATAAGAAAAGAACTATGAGCCAAACGTACCTTTATTCAGAATTAAGTTGAAAGTATTTGTATTTTATATTGAAAAAAATCTGCCTTGAGTTATTTAAAAAGGACAATTATCAGACTGTAAAATTTGCTTCGGCCATTTTTTCATTATTTGATTTTAAAATGTTTATTTTGATTCATAGAAAATTTTATTAATTAAAGTTTCAGAATTGCGCTTCTTAAATAACTCAAGGCAGATTTTTTTCAATACTAAATGCTCTTATAAAAGGCTCTTGTTTATCAAAATGTAAGTTTCTTTTATTAAATATTATGTAAAACTAATTTAAAAAGTAACATTTTAATACCTTTAAATTTTGAAATATAAAAAGTATTAGGCAAGTCGAATATTCGGTATTCGGCCAAATAGTTAACTATTCAGCTGGCCGAATATTCGGTATTCGGTTCACCTGTCGGCCGAATATTCGGCATTCGGTTCACCTGTCGGCCGAATATTCGGCCAAAATCACTATTCGGTGCATCCCTAGCTAATATAAACATATTGCAACCAGAAAATAATATAACCAGGGATGCCACTCAGAAAATAGCAAAAAAGAGGAAATTATGCGTAATGTAAAATTTACGACATTTTTCACAACTTTATGTGTGAATTTTGAAAATTTTATTGTTTATAATAAACTAAATAAAGAATTACAGCTTTTCTTTTGTTGTAAACTTTTAATTTATAAGAGTAGGTAAAAATGATTTTTCTTTAGTTCACAGTATTTTACATCAATTAAGGTAACCCAGCAATAGGTTCAGTGAAGAATTTTATGTATTACATCATTTTAAACCAATTCAAGTGATCCAGCAATAGATTCAATGATTATTCCACGAGTGAATAACAAAATTTTGCAGTTTTTTTTTTTTTTTTTTTTTGACGAAAATAGCTGTTTTATTTCATGATAGTTTGGCGAAAATCGCCGTTTTATTTAGCGATCGTTTGACAAAAAATCGCCGTTTCACATCATGATCGCTTGACGAAAATCATCGTTCCACATCGTGATCTTTTGACAAAAATCGTCGTTTCACATTGCAATCGTTTCAGAAAAATCACCGTTTCGTTTCGCGATTGTTTGACGGAAATCGCCGTTTTATTTAGCGATCGTTTGACGGAAATTACCATTTTATTTAGCGATCGTTTGACAAAAATCATCGTTTCACATCGCGATCCTTTGACAAAAATCGCCATTTCACACTGCGATCGTTTCACAAAAATCAGCATTTCGTTTCGCCATCGTTCGACGAAAATCGCCATTTTGCATCGCGATCGTTTGACGAAAATCGCCGTTTTACATCGCGATCGTTTGACGAAAATCGCCGTTTTACATCGCGATTACTTGACGAAAATCGCCGTTTTATTTAGCGCTCGTTTGACGGAAATCGCCTATTCACATTGCGATCGTTCCACGAAAATCACCGTTTCGTTTCGCGATCGTTTGATGAAAATTACTGCTTTATATCGCGACCGTTTGATGAAAATAGCCGTTTTTCGATCTTTTAAAGAAAATCGATGTTATATTTCGCGATCGCTTGACGAAAAAACTGTTGTATTTCGCGATCGTTTGATGGAAAAGGCTGTTGTATTTCGCGATCGTTCGACGAAAATCGTTGTTTTATCGCGTGATTGCTTAACGAAAATCGCGAATTTTTAAAAATTAAAAAAAGCGGAAATCCGCCAAAAGGCGGAAAAGTGGCATCCCTGTATAACATGATGGAAACAAGAAAATTTTACTTTCTCCTTGTACCTACTGACAGCCAATTTTTTTATAGCCACTTCTTTTCATTCACTTTTCTTGTGGCCAGTAGTTAGCAAGGATCCAAATCCTTCCAGCAAGAATCCAAATGCGATCTAGTCTGCAAGCATGCCATCCCAAAAGGCCAAAGATTATTTCTAACCTATAGCCTTTCAAGCGACATTCCAACGGACCAACGCAAAAGTATCAAATAAGCTTTGCAGCATCTTTGTTGTACTTCCATCATCAATGTAGCATATGAAGCATCTAGCAAATTAAAATAAAGAAACAAATCAAATATGTGCATACATATATATAAACAAGTTCTTGAAAAGAAAATATTTACTAATTAATAACTAACAATTAATCATCTAAGAAATTTAAGATTTAAGTATGTTTGTTTGAAACCATTAGACAAAACAGAAATAATAATTAAGCTTCTATTTCACCTAAATATTTATAACAGAAAATCAGTTATGAAAAAACACTTTTAGAATGTTATAAATATTAAAATAAATTTATTGCATGGTATATCATAAAGGATATGATAGCTGCAAAACCATTCTTTTGTTTTTATTACATTTTCAACTAGTTTTAGGCTAAGGTTGTAATATAAATTCAGAAAAAGCAACTCGTAACACTTTAGAAATTTTAAATCAAAGTATCTTATGCATAGCATAATTATATTTAAAAAATTTAAAGCAACAAAAATACACAATTGATTAAAATTGTAAAATATGAATTTTTTTTATTTGAGTACTACTTAAAATCAAATACAGGAAAAAATAGCTGATTACATATTTTTTTTTTAATAGTAGCAGTGTAACAAAAACTTCAATAAAGAATTTTATTTTTCCTAGGCAAAAATTTATAAAACTACACATTTCTACTTTGATTAGGCCTAAATTTATTTAACTGTCACGAGATTTTAATAAAACTACATTTAAATACAGAAATAGTTAAATTAATCCTTTAAAAGTTAGGGATGTTTGTCCAACTGGTATATATTTAAAGTTATTCTGGTGAACTTTCATGTTTTTCAGAAAAAGATTGTTTATAATATACATGAAAGACTCACTTCTAGTTATAAAAAATGCTTCTATCATCATAATGAATTATTACCTTATACCATTAATTTTCTTAAACATTATTTGCAACACCCCAGTTTGTTTACTTACATATACAATGTGACAGTTTGTTTATTTAGATCTTTTTTTCTTTTGCAAGTTACATGCTTTATAAATTAATGTTTAATCTAATTTTCAAAAAGATAAAGTCTTCACATTTTTTTCCCTTTTTTCTGCATTAACAATTAACAAAATAATAAAGACTAAAAAGAAATCGAAAAATCAAAATTTGAAAATTCTTGTTTATAATTTTAAAATCGATACTTTCTCATCAAAGAAATAAAGTGTAGTATGTTACAAATTCAATGGATTTTAGATTCATTAGTAGGATATATTAAGAGAATACTAAAGAATTTTAAAACAAAGTTAGGATATCCTTAATTCTGATCAAAGTTACAGGATTAATGGATAAACTCTAATGAATTAAAACTTAAGTGCCTATCTTACCGAAATAGCACATGAAAACATTGTTCAATTAGTAACAAACCATGCATGAAAATACATACAAATTCTTAGAAATAATCAGATTAAACGAAGCTATACATATTTAAAATGAAAATTCCATGAGGATTTACAACTTTGTAGGTTATAAATCTTAATAGAATTTTCAGCATGAATCCAAGAACAAAAAGAATCTGTGGGTGAGATGCAATAAGAAAAAAAAAAAAAAAAAAAAAAAAAAAAAAAAAAAAAAAGAAAAAAATTCTAGAATAGCAGTTTTTTTGGATGACTATGTTCATAAGTAAATCTCTGTAAAGTGATATATTTTGCAATTAAATATATTTTTCTTATAATAGAAATATGTTTTGCAATTAAATATTTCTTTCTTAGAATAAGAAAATATCTAGTACAGTGGCTTATTTATTTTAGAGAAAATTCTTTAAAATGCTTGCAATAATATGCATAATCAAGTATATTAACAAAACTGGATTGCAGCTTGCCTTTAATTAATTTCTACTATTAAAACCAACGAGCTAAGCTAAAAAAAATTTTCTTAACATTTCCCATTATTTTAAATGAACAAAAATATTTTATTCAAAATTAATCGGAAATACTCTACTAAACAACCGAATATAATCAATGAAGCAAGTAATTAATTTTAAGAAACAAATATTTATAAACAAGTACTTTTATTCTTTGTACTGTTAACTTTCAATAAAATAGTTTTGAGAACAGTACATTACATCATTATAGCAGCACATTAATCTTTATTATTCGAAACGAAATCCATGAAATACGAACATATAAGTATTGTTTTAATATTAATAAAATACATCCCAACGATTACCAAAGATAGAAAGATTTTTACAAAATGAAAAGACATTAATAAAACCTACCATCTTCTTTCAATCCTAAAAAATAGATTCTGCTTGAATATACAGAGAGCAATTCGAAATAAAAATAACTGTGTAAAATAAAATTTCATTTTTAATGTTACATTTCTTCACCGCCATTATTTGGCAAAATACTCTTTTCTGATTGGCTGCGCTTAGGTAATTTCTGCTTAGGTTTGAACACGAATCGAACCTAAAAAATCGCGTTCTAACTACCTAAAATCTTGTGTTTAGGTAAAGAGTTGGGAAAGTTAGCGCTTGGGTAGGCCCGTGAAAACGCACCTTTACAGTAACCGGTGGCACAGTAGCGAGACTGAACGCACATCCCGTCCACTATAGGTACCCACTCCATGTCCGTGGCTCTTGAGCGCGCGCGTCCAGCGCGCGTAACAGCTGAACACGGCCATCTTGTAATGAGTTAGCGCAGGTTCGTGTTCAGCTGTTACGCGTGCGCTCAGGAGCCACGGACATGGAGTGGGTTCCTATAGTGGACGGGATGTGCGTTCAGTACTCGCTACTGTACTACCGGTACTGTACTGTGCGCTCAATAGCAGGTGGAGAACAGATCACGGATGTAATTACTTGTGGTGCCAATTATAAAGATAATCTGTTACAAATGCACGTCAGCTAGATGGCCGAATGGTCAGAGAGCTGAGCTTGTACCCAGACGATACGGGTTCGGGACCTTCGCGGGCCAAAAGTTGGTTTGTGTTTTTTTTTGCTTTTTATTAATAAATAAGACATTTTTATTAAAGGTAAATTTTATATTAATAATACAGAAGCACATGTATTTCTATTATAATAATAAAATACTTATTTAAATACGAGAAAATGAGATTTTTGCGGAGAAAGTTTTAATATTCTAATTATCCTTTTAATATTCTAAATATCGTTCCAAAGTGATTTATATATATATTAAGCAAATGAAAAAAAAAGTTTTATGCGAAATTATCCGTATATGCATAAAATAATTAATAATGATCTTTTTTTTTTTTTTTTTTTTTTTTTTTTTTTTTTTTTTTTTTTGAAAATTTTAGAAGTTTTTATTGAGATTAGGATCCAAATATCGAGGCAAATATAATGCATGCGTGGATATTTTACGGTGTTGAAATCAAAATGGAAAATATCATAAATGCAAAATGTAAAAGATATACATTTTTTTTTAAATTAAGAATATCTGCATACATATATTTTAAAGAGGTGAAATATTTGGAGTTTGCCTTCTAGTTTTGTAATGAATAAAGTATGATTAGAATGTTTATAGTTTTTCTATTGAAAGTATAAATAAGTGTTTTGTTTATACTAACATAATTTCGGATATCGTTTGTTTCTCATATTTTATGACATATTTTGGCCTGTTATCCACACGGTATTAAAATATACAATCATTAAATAAGAAATATATACATACTAAAACTTCTGAAAAATTATCTAACTAACAATGCAAATTCCATTGAAATCAATCCAGTATTGTAGATTACAAATCAATCTTGTAATATGTGGATACAGGGCCATCGCTAAGACTTTTTATTGGTGGGGGAGAAAACCTTAAATTGTCAAGTCAAATTTTTATATTCGCCAACTCGTTTTATAATTTTGCCAATTTAACGCACTTTGAAAATGTAATACAGTTCTTATTTGTAAAAAAATTAATACTATTCCCAATTAGAGTTGTAACTTTTGCAAATTCTATCAAAAATAGAAAATGTATTGCAGTTTTTATTAAAATTTTAATTAAATTTGACATAAAAGTTTTAAATTTGCAAAGTGTAACAACATTTGTGAATGTTTGGAGGGGAGGCTCACCCTTGTCCCTCCCTTAGTCTCCCGTGTGGATATCTCAACCTTGGTTTATCAACAGCATTCTATTTAATACGAAAAGTATAAAGCAACTGATAAATGATTTTTAAATAAATAAAAAGAAAATCATTAAAAAATTTAAATTGTATCAGTCAACCTACCAACTTTGTTTACAAACAAAGTGCAACCAATAACAGATAAGCACGGAGTTTGTGTTTAAGCTATTTTTTGTAGACTTGGGTGTTGAATAGTGAGAATTTTAGAAGACTTTGTGTTTCGACCGGCTTGGAAATGTAGGCTTCCTAGGAAGCGTGGTGTTTTGTTTTGGGGGGCGGTTCCCAACTACAACAGTTTGGGCAGTTCATAGTTTTATCTTGTGTTTATTTTTTGCTGTTGTTTCTTCAATAAGTTATTGTTTCGTACTGTATTTATTGAATTAGTCTATCTTTCTGCCGTTAATTTTTTCATTAGTGTTAGAGTGCCATGTCTGACGACATTTATGCAACAGTTGCCAACAGAGGCAGCAAATATGGATACGACCAATTCAATCTCAAACCTGAATGCTACACCGGCCCATGACTTTAATTATTACAAAAGCATTTATTCATCGGCGGAACTTCTTAAAATTTCACTACTCGACAAGAATGACGTCATTACGTTGTTTTTAGAAACAAAATCCGGTTCCTTTCCCATAATTCATCCCAAATTGTTAAAAATGGATATTGTGAAGCAAATAGCAAATCATGCAGCCATAGATAGTATTAAAACAACAAAGCAAGGAAAATTAATTGTTTTGACCCAATCTGTCGATACTGCGATTCAGGTGTTAGAAATGTCATCGTTAGCGAACATTCAAATAATCCCACGTATTCAATTCGAAAGCGTCACGTCTCGGTTTCTTCTTTATGGCATCCCGGCCGATGTTTCCTGTGAAGAAATAGCGGACGAGCTCATTTACAACGGTCTAAAGCAAAATAATTCGAGATTACATTTAAAAATACTCTTTTGTGCGATTTACGTGATAGACCCCTTGCACTGACGTCATATGGAGCCCAAACAAAACATCATAACTCCCCATTTGTTGTTAAAAGCACGTGTGATCTTTCTGTTTATTTTTGATCTTTTTTTTTATTCTTGCATTATGTTTGTAAATACTTAAAAAATGAAGCGCAAATCACTATGCTTAAAAATGTGAAAACACCACATTTGCCTTATGTTTGGAGGCCAGATGAAGCATGTGACGTCACGTGCAAGGGGTCTATAGAGGATATAAAATTGCGTCATTTTTACAACCAACCAACCGTAAGTGAGTCGAGAGTCGACTCACTCTCTCGACTCATTAACCAAGTGAATCGAGTCAGAGTCGACTCCTCAAGATGAATCGAAATACCCAACCCTAATACCCCGTTCACACTATGGATAGTTAAGATATCTCAGGCCTGGAACTCTCTCAGAGAGTTCCACAAACTCTCTCAGAGAGTTTCAACTCTCTCGGGCTAGATACAGGAACAACCACCTACTCTCATTGGCTACAAAGTTTCGCTTTTACTGATTGGCTGTTGTGGCCGTCTGTATTTCAAGCGCATGCGCATACGTTACATTTGTTCAGTTCAGAGATACAGTGACATTCGCTGAGATATCTTAGATAAATTTTTCAATGTGAACAGGCATCCAATTCCGGGAGGGTCCACTTCAAACGCGGCGATCTTAAGATATCTTAAGTTTGTAGTGTGAACAGGGTATAACAGGAAACCGTGTTTACTTCGTAGGTTAGTTACCTGGATAAGCGCCATTAGGTTGCCAAGCTGAAAATATCGCCAAATCGAATGATCACGTGGGTAACTAACCTTCAGGTAAACCGACTTCGCTCTTTTCTGCAAAACTCACTTAATCGGGTAACGGATAATCGAATACCCCGCTTATTCGAATAAAATTCTCCGGAACCGAATTTAATCCCATTGTGCTAATGTTATTTTACCCGCTTAAACGAATACTTTTTACGAAATGTCCTCGCTTAATCGAATAACAAATGATTGAGACAGTTTAAAAAATGGGTGTGTAAAACACGTTTCAATTAGAATTTCCTCCACACTTTTTGTCATTTTCGGTTGTTACACAGAAAACAAATTTCCAAAACTTCCAGCATAGATTTCGCCTGGCAGGTGTATAATGGGCTGGTCAAGTGAGTTCCCTTCCTTGTTCGTTTTCGAATTAATTTCAAAAATTGTGAAATAAATTGGACAGTAATTTTGATCTATTTTGTATTTTGTTTAATTTCGTTTGTCAAAGACATTTTTTTCACTTTTTCGATTTTTTTAGTTATTTTTAATGGAGACACTTTAATTTTCAAATCCAGTTCCGAAACTGAAATAATCCTCATTAAAAATATCAGGAATAAAAATCGAAAAAGTTAAAAACTACAACGTCCTTTGTACAGATTGATCTCAGATATCCATTGAAAAAAGATCATTTAAAAATATTGCAATGCGATAGAGATATCGTTATGAGTTTTTTCTACAGGATTAGCATTAGCGACAAATCCTTTCGCGCGATCGAAATGGCCCTTTAATAATAATGTGTTGCCACTTATAGACTCAAGATGGTAATTATGATACCATTCGAAAAAAATTCTCATCCATTATTTACTCTAAAATTTCACATAAACCACTTTCATCAATTTTTTAAACTTGTATAAATTACATAAATTAAACTCTAACAAAATTTGGACCCAATTCACACGATCTGCATTAAATGTTATGTAAGCAAAATGCATGTGTTTACTGTCATTGAACTATTGCGTATTTACTTGTCATTTTTTTTTTCAGTTTGTATTATTCTATTAAAGTTTTTAACGATTTTCTTACTCTGGTAATTAAATATACTACATTTAATAATTTTGTCATTTTATTACACCTTAAATAATATATTAATATACCTCCCCGTTTAATCAAATACCCCGCTTAATCGAATATTTTTGCTGGAACCATCAATATTCGTTTATGCGGGAACGACTGTATTTAATAATAAAAAAAAAAAAAAAAAAAAAAAAAAAAAAAAAAAATAGAAATTTATTTGCGCTAAACTAAAAATATGTATTTAACATTTTTTCCCCCCCGTGCTTCTGAAGAAACATGAAAAATTTCACTCTGGCTTTAGAAATTCCTTATATTTTAAGTGAAAAAAAATCTTTAAAATCGCAGTACATGTGTTTGAAGAACTACGCATAAAAGATTAACAAAAAGTGGGAAAATATTCTGCCACCCCTGGAAAAACTTTTGCCCTACCTGGCAATATCATGGAACGAAGAATATAAACTGGAAGGAAAACCGGTCAACGGAGGTGAGCCGAGGCAAGCCGAGAATTCTGGGACAAGTGTGACCCTGAACTGCCGGCAACCTTGGCGATTTTTTTCGATTGGCGATAACTTGGCATGTGTTTTACCTCTCGTTGTAGAAATCAGTCTAACGCAGTTACATAAGCCAAATAAGCGATAAATCCGCCAAACAGTTGCCATTCCTCAGGGAATGCTGGGATATGGGTGAACCTCACAGAAATCCGGTGGCATCAACGATCACCCTGCTCCTAATAAGGAAAGGGCAGCTGACGTCACTGTGGGCTCTTATTAGTGTGGGCAAGCTGTTTTCGCCCGTGCTTCGTTATAGCACCGACTCTACATATGAATTCAGGCAATCTGATTGGTCTACAGATTTTATCATGGTTGTCTGCTTGCTATGATTGGGCGACGTCGTCAAGATGATTCCTACAATGATCGCTATGACAAAAATATAGCGGTAGCTTGGTTGACAGAAGTGTTTGTTTGTAAACATGCCCTTTCCTTATGGGAAAGAGGCTTCGTTTTCCTTCCCGTTTATATTCCTTCTTCCATGGGCAATATGGTCTAGCTACGGGCCTTATACCCTGTTCACACTATGGATAGTTAAGATACATCAGGCCTGGAACTCTCTCAGAGAGTTTCACAAACTCTCTCGGGCTAGATACAGGAACAACCACTCGCTCTCATTGGCTATAAAGCTACGCTTTTACTGATTGGCTGTTGTGGGCGTCTTTATTTCGAGCGCATGCGCATACGTTACCTTTGTTCAGTTCAGAGATACAGTGACATTCGCTGAGATATCTTATACCCTGTTCACACTACGGATATTTAAGATATCTCAGGCCTGGAACTCTCTCAGAGAGTTCTACAAACTCCAGTGGCGGATTTATGAAGTGAGGGGCCCCTCTCACTGGAACTTTTTGGGGCCCTTCCAGATTGAAAAATTGGGTACATTTATAGTTTAAAAATAATAGATATTAAAAACTTAATTACAATAAATACTTACAAATTAATTAAAATGTATTCAAATCGTTAAAGATTAGATGTCCATAATTAACATAATGTTTAAATTACATCAGATTAATTTACAGAAACTTAGATACTATGGCAGATAAATGTGCTAAAACTATGTATCTTATTTTCTTTTCATCTTTAGCATTTTCGAAGAAAATCGAAAAGTTATTATGCATTCTGTTTGTTTATCCGTCCTCTAGCCGTCTGTCTACGCTCCAACTTCCATAAATATACTCGGATTTTCAAGCAGTTGATAAAGCTGATCACCAAATCATGTTTGGTATTGCATATGAAGTATGTACAGTTAATAATAATTCATTAACAGGGGCACTCACAAGCAGGGATGAGATTGACCAAAAAGCAAAAAAGCTGAAAACTGCGCGAATGACTTTTGAGCAATGACAGGAATGTCAATCGCAACAAATATAATTGTATTAATATATAACATACAATTTAGCTTTTGGTAAATTAAATCAAAAGAAAATTATTAACGTGAATTGCAGAATTTATTTATACTTACTCTAATGAAAATTTAGTTTATCAAGATACAGTACATTAATAAAACCCTGTTATTGGCATGAATATCTTTTTATTGAAATTTTCTAACAGTAAGACACTTTTGGTTAAGTATTGGGGAAAAGAAAATAGAAATTTTCTTTGTTTTTTAGCTTTGCTATTGCACAAGGTAAATTTCTTTCTCCTACTTTTTTCTTGGATATTACACATTAAAGATATCTAGTGATGTGGCTGGACTTTAAAAATCCTGGGTCTCCAGGACCCAGAACTTAAATTCTGGGTCTCTTTTTTACAAAAGTGGGTCCTCACTGATAAGTCATTTTTAGATGCAAAACTTGAACTTATTCATTTGAAAAAGAAGACTGAAATGCAATAATTTTTGTTTTAACAATAATTAATGAATAATTAAAATCAATTTTATTTTTTAAAACTATTAAGAAAAATTTCATTTATTTTTAAAAAAATAAATGAGCAAGATACAAATTTAATTATAAATTAATGCTTATTTGAGTGTAGAAGATAACATGTATCACTATTGTTTGCATTTCTTTTTAAAAAGGGCAAGACTGATTTGTTAAAAAAAGGATATTTTTGTTGAATATAAGGGTATTTTTTGTTCAATGAATGGTTGCTTTCAGAAGTAACATTCATTCAGAAAGATTTAGAGGTGTCAATAAGCTTTTTAAGAAAAAAATATCAACCGACTTCAAAAAAGCGCTAAAAAGAATTAAATAATTCTTTAAAGTTCTCTAAGGCCAAAACGTTATCCAATAAGCACACATCGGATATCAGATACCGGCATAAAAAACGGTTAAATTTAATATGTATAATTTAATGTCCACCAAACATAGATTTTAGAGATAATATTATTTTACAAGAGATGAATTGACATATTTATGATTTATTTTATGAATATATACATATAAAAAGTAATGAATTACATTTTTAAGTTGGTGCCAAACAATCACAATCGATAATGATTATCCCCATTTTAATTATGGCACTAGGTATAATTTAGCTACAATTCTTAATATACATCAAATAGAGTTTGGCACCAACTTCAAAAAGTAATTCATTACTTTTTATATGTATATATTCATAAAATAAATCATAAATATGTCAATTCATCTCTTGTAAAATAATATTATCTCTAAAATCTATGTTTGGTGGACATTAAATTATACATATTAAATTTAACCGTTTTTTATGCCGGTATCTGATATCCGATGTGTGCTTATTGGATAACGTTTTGGCCTTAGAGAACTTTAAAGAATTATTTAATTCTTTTTAGCGCTTTTTTGAAGTCGGTTGATATTTTTTTCTTAAAAAGCTTATTTTATTTCCTACTTTTTAGTTATGCATACCGTAATACATAATTATGTGTACTGGCACACGATAGCTCTTTGCAATGCAATATTAATGTACGCACTTTGCTAAGTTCTGATGTATTCAGTTTACTTGTCACTGTTTGATTGTCAACTTTTCTGAAACCACTTACAATATCGGTTAGTATCGTTGTGAATCTTAAGATTTTTTTTGTATGGTAACTTCTTCAGACAAGATCTGCCACTTCGAAAAGCTACCGCATTTATGAAATCTTAGTCTGCATCGAATCCTACGGTCATCGAAAGTGGCTTTCAAAAGGTGACAATCCATCAAGTAAAGTGTCCTTATACATAAGAGCGCGACATAGTGCTTCCATATATGAGCAAAATGACTTCATATATTAATGTATAGTAAAATGCTTTTCTAGTGTAGTCAGTCAAAAGTACTCCCCCTTCAATCAGAAAAAGGAAAAAGAAAGATTTTAGCAAAAATCGCACTAAGCTTCAATCGATAAAGAGCAACACTCTAATACCTATACAGGTAGTAATGGCATCAGAAATGAGCAGTGGCAATTCGACGAGGAATCTGAAACTCATAACCGATACCTGGCTGCCTCTATAAGAGAGTGACAGCATTTCATTCCCAAATATTTCTTTTACAGACGCTTTTGTCCCAACTACACTGTTAAAAATTTGAAACTTTTGCTGTACACTGTTAAAAATCTGCTGCATTTTGCTGCAACGCACTCCCCTGCTTGTATAGAAAACGGTTACTTGGCCGTGAAATGGCGCTTTCTCATTGGTTGGAATAGAGATATTATATACAAGTGGTGGAGGGCGTTGCAGCAAAATGCAGCAGATTTTTAACAGTGTACACTGTTAAAAATCTGCTGCATTTTTTTGCTACGCACTCCAGCGCTTGTATAGAAAACGGTTACTTGACTGTATTAAGGAGCATTCTCAAAGGTCGCAGTAGAGACATTATATACAAGCGGCGGAGTGCGTTGCAACAAAATGCAGCAGATTTTTAACAGTGTATCATCACTTCACCACTTATATAGAAAAAGATTAGTTAAATGCATTATGAAGGATTCTCATTGATAAAAGTAAAGATATTCTATAAAAGCGATGGAGTGATGATGCAGCAAAAGTTGCAAATTTTTAACAGTGCATTGCATTGCCAGGCATTTTGTCATTATGGAATTTGATGATGATGATTTCCTGGAAGAATTAGATTGTACTCGTATGAGAAGTTAACAAGGTTGACGAAAATTGCCCGCTCAACAAGATGCTTGGTGACTCGTTTTTGTCCAGAATCGTTTCAACCAATTATATACTGTGCTACATGTGTCATATTCATATCGAGGGAACCTACACTGTAAAAAATTTGATAATTTTGCTATATCATCACTCTATTGCTTTTATAGAAAACGATTACTTCACCCAATTACGAAGTATTCTCATGGGTCAAAAGAGAGATATTCTACAAAAGCAGGGCAGTGACGATGCAGCAAAAGGGTCACATTCTTTACAGTGACACTGTAATCGGAAATGAGCGGTGGCGTATTCGATGAGTAATCTGAAACTCATTACCTACATCTGGCTGCCTCTATAAGAGAGTGACAGCATTTGATTCGGAAATATTTCTTTTTACAAACGCTTTGGTCCCAATTACACTATAAAAACTTTGAGCCTTTTGCTGCATCATCAGTCCACCGCTTTTATAGAAAACGATTACTTCACTGTGTTACGGAGCATTCTTATTGGTCATAAAGACATATTCAATAAAAGTTGTTGTGTGACGCTGCAGCAAATGGGTCAAATTTTTAACAATGTATCATGGAGCATTCTCATGCGTCAAAGGAGAGATATTCTATAAAAGCGGGGGAGTGACGATACAACAAAAGGATCAAAATTTTTACAGTGTACACTGTAAAAAATTTGGCCCTTTTGCTGCATCGTCAATCCACCGCCTTTATAGAAAACGATTACTTCGGCCTATCGTGCAGAATATTCATGGGTCAAGAGAGAGATATTCTTTAAAAACGGGGGAGTGATTATGCAGCAAAAGGGTCAATTTTTTTACAGTGTACACTGTTAATAAATGTGAACCTTGTTCAGTTAGGATTTCACATTTTGAAAAGATCGTGTGTCTATGTAAGTGTAACTTAAAAACATGAAATATGAACGTTTCTAATTGGTCGATTGCTTCTAAAAGATATCGAATTTTAATGTTTTAATTTTTTTAAAAGTTCTAATCAACAGATTTTTATGAAATTTGAATGGGACCACATGAGTCCCATACGCTTTCAAACAAAAAAAGAATTATCAAAATCGGTTTATATTTACGAAAGTTATGCGTGAACAACAAATACATACAGGTCGAAATCATAACCTCCTCCTTGAAGTCGGTTAAAAAATAAAAAGGAAGATATTATCAAAATCACACCATGATTCAACATGCGTCTGTATGAAAGTAGTAATATTTGAAGTTAAGAATGTTCTTTGATAAACGCGGTTTTCCAAACTACAGAAAATTTAAGAATTTTTATTCCAGAACTTGGCGGTAGTCGCCTGAACGAATTTGTTTTATGGGTGAAAGAAGTTAACTCGCTTAACTTTAATGGTAAGCTTATCAAAATTTTTCGTCATTTATATTTGTCCAAATGTAAATCTAGCACATAGCAATGTACTTTAATCACTTTGTGAATCCGGCATAACAAGCACCCTGATTTACAGACACTCTTGCTTTAGCGTGTAAGGCTCTTTAGAGATGAATTTTCAGCTTTTCGATATCGAATTCTCATGTCTGGATCGATGTGGATCTTTCACTTTGGTGGATACGAGAATTGTTCCAGCTAAGATTTCGTACTTTGAAAAAAAAACTAGCATCTCTGCAACAGTGGTTAGGATCGAGAATGATTGTTCGCTGTTAAGCAAAACAAGATTGACCAATCATAAGCCTTTATTTTTAAGAACTTTTCATTGTTCGAAGGAGAGAGTCTGGATTACATGGAGTGAAAATTTGCTATCGACACTGTAAAAAATTTGACCCTTTTGCTGCATAGTTACTCCATCTCTTTTATAGAATTTCTTTGTTTTGACCAATGAGAATGCTCCATAATAGAGCGAAGTAATCGTTTCCTATAAAAGCGATGGAGTGACGATGCAGCAAAAGGGTTCAATTTTTTACAATGCAAGCAGTGCTAAAAATTTGTATCCTTTAAATGTGCAACGATACTACTGAATTCCAAAGTGTCGATCACAGCGACATCTGCGGCATTTTCGTGATACATTATCTAGACTCGCAATAATTCTTGCATTTTTAGCGCAAAATTTATGTGAATCCTGGCCCTCGTCCAGTTAGGATTTTGCACTTTGAACACTGTTAAAAATTTGAAACTTTTACTTTATCGTCTATCCATCGCTTTTATAGAAAATGATTACTTCATTGTATTATGGTGAATTCTCATTGGTCAAAATGGAGATATTCCATAAAAGCGGTGGAGTGATGATGCAGCAAAAACTTCAAACTTTTAACAGTGAAAATATTGTGTGTCTATGTAAGTGTAATATGAAAGCATGCAAAAGGAACACTTCTAATTGGTCGATTGCTTCAAAATGAGTTTGAAATTTAAAGTTTTTATTTTTAAAAAAGTTCTAATTATCGGATTTTTATGAAATTCGAATGGGACCACATAGGCCTCATACGCTTTCAAACAAAAAAAGAATTATCAAAATCGGTTCATATTTGCAAAAGTTATGGGTGAACAACAAATACATACAGGTCGAAATCATAACCTCCTCTTTGAAGTCGGTTAAAAATGGATTTTGGAGCAGGAAACTCTGTATTTGGAGTGGCAAAAAATAATTTTGAAAATTAATGTTTGGGTTAGTTTTTTTCAGAGTCCCTTTGATGAAATTTTTAGTTTTAACACTATCTCTTCATGAAATCTGTCATTTGTTGAAATCTTTTCGCAAAACTTAAAGTTTTTTTTTCAAAAATTTGCCATTTTTACGAATATTTTGACGAAATCTGCCGTTTTTTCGCGATCGTTTGACGAAATCAACAGGTTTATTGCGATCGTTTGACGATATCTTCCGATTTAACCTGATTTTTTGACAAAAGTTGTGATTTTTCGCAAAACATTTGGCGAAATTCGCCGTTTTATCGCGATTTTTGGACGAAAATTGTCGTTTTATCGCGATTTTTGGACGAAAATTGTCGTTTTATCGCGATTTTTGACAAAATCTGCCGTTTTTTCGGTATTTTGTGACTAAATTAACCATCCTTTCGTGAATTTTTTGACAAAATTGGCCGGAAATTAGTCGTTTTTTGGCGATCTTTTAAGGAAATTTGCCGTTTTTTCGCGATTTTTTGACGAAATTACGCGTCGTGTATTTTTTGGATAAATCAAAAAATTTGAAACTTGAAAATAATAAAAAAGCTGAAAACCACGGAAGAATCTCATTCCTTGCACAAGAATTCGATTATATTATATAAGAAAAAATCATTTGCAGAGTATTTTAATGACATTTCAAATACATAAATTACTGAATATTATTGATATAAATTACTGAATTTCACTATGATTACATTAAGCACAGCATTCTTAGCATTTTTTTTTTTCATTTAGAGGGGCATACAAAAGAAATCGGTTACAGTAATGTCTCTTTGTAATAATTGCTGGAGAGTACAATTTAAAATTCGGTATTTGCTTTAAAATGTAATCATTTTTTGCATATTAGTTTTTATATAGTTCTATACGTCATATACAAAGAAGGACAAAAGTATATTTACGTACCATTTTCTTTATTAGAAGAAATTGACAAAGGGGAATTTTCAATTGAAGTATATATGTCTCTTAAGTGAATTAAATTTTGGAATGGATGTTGTTAATAGATAAAAATCTCTATATCATATACAGGACTGCTAAAATATTCGGGTAATTTTCCGATTGTATATGGAATAGCTGAAATTCATTTTAAAATGTGTTATCTATTTCCATATGGTAAAATGAGACAATAATAATATTTGAATTTTGTAAACAATGCAGTTTTCTTAAATTATTCTGAATGTGTTGAAATGTGTTGCTCTGAATGTTACAGAAAATATTTGAATCGTAATCTACGTTGAACGAACTAATTCCGGTTGAAATCGGTCCGATAGAACTCTAAGAAAGAATATGCTCCCACTCGATGGTAGGTGCCCCTCCCTAATAAATTTGCCGCAGTACCTTTAACATTAACCAAATATTTATTTTATGGATGAAACCCTCTCTATAAAGTCAACGACTTACCTTTTACAGAAGCGTTATTTTTAATTTACGTCTGTAGTGAGTAAACGTAAGTTGATGCCGGAAAAATATTAATATTCGAAAAAGATGGTAGCAAGAGCATAGGGACAAAGGACCCTAGAACCATTTTAAAGAAAATTTTGAAAACAAAAGGTCCTAGTACTTTGCTCTTTAGATCTTCAAATAGTCGAAATAAGAAATAGGCTATGAATTAATCAATAGGATCAAATTTTAAAGAAATGTGCAAGAAATAGTGGAAAATTCTGAAAAAGAGCCCTAGGGCACCAATAAAAGTATGTGGAGTAGATGGAGGTCCCAAGAAGTTGTTAGAAAGAAAGCTAGTGAATTAGACCATTTTTTAATGTGTAATAATAAGGGGCTCGAAAGGAAAATATGATAGTTGAGAGTAGAGCTCTAAATTAAAAACATGTTAAAAGGTTCTAGTACTTAGCACTTTAGATCTTTAACTAGTCGAGATTAAGCATACAGTATGAATTAATCATCTGAATAAAATTTTAAAGAAATGCGCAAAAAGATGAAGGAAAGGCATTACAAATATATCTAATGCCTATTTAAAATATAAGGGTGTTGATCTGAGGAGCGGAATCTATGACTCAGCTTTAAGACTATTAATTAAGAATGTGACACAATTAGGGAATGAAAAATACACTGTGTACAAAAATTCAAAGAGCTCCGAACTAGCCAAGGCCTTGACACTATAAAGATGTAGAGGAGCCATTTTGGCCCGTACCAAATTAAATATATTTCTGTTCGCACAAGAAGTCCCTTTGTAAAATAAGTTTAAAAGAAACAAAGGAAAAGAAAGTTAAATAATTTTAAATAAAAATGTATGGTGTAAAAATATTTTTATAAAAATTGAGTAAAGTTTTCCGTTTTTCAAGTGTTAACTGGAATGTAAAAGCGGTTGAATGTCTAAATGGAAAAGTTTCCCCGAAACAGTTATTGGATTAAAAGGAGGCAATTTATAAATAACACAGACCTACAAAAAAAAATTTTTTTTTTGGTGCCTGAGATTTTACAACTGATTTTGGATATTTTTGGGACGCTGATTCCAAATATGCAATCAGTTTTTCTCTACCAGCTCTACTTTTTTAGATAAGCAAAGCGAACTAAAGATTTTTTAGAACTAAAGTGACCTTGAACACTTAAACTGACCTTATGATACATAGCCCTGTAACGACGCTCAAGGCGATTAGAAGGACGTTGAAATACTGCAAGATCTTGAAAAAAAGAAATGTGCAAGCAAAACTGAAGATCTGTGCATCCTTATGATTTCGCGCAGCTCATCCATAAAGCTAAATGTAAAAGCCTCCAAGAGATAAGGTTAGTTTCAGAGTTCGCTCCATGGAAACAAAACTGGCTTTCTTTGACTTTCTAAAGTTTTTGAACTTCCATGATATTTGTGTTTAAGGCAGAATTCGTATCAATTTAACGTAAAACCCGTAGTGTTGTAGATTGTTGTGTTTGCGCTGTAGAATGGAATTTAAATGAGTTCAAGTAGAAAAAGTTGTATAAATCATCCAGATAAGTTTTGCTACATATGCGGAGAATAAAAGTTGAAAGAACACAGAAAATATGTTACTGACTTTGTAAAGAGAGCTTATCTTGGATACTTTGGGGTTAGACTTGGTGTTCAGGATAAAATCTGCGCACCGCAACAGGTCTGTAAAACTTGTACAGAGCATTTATGACAGTGAGCTGACGGAAGAGAATAAGTCTCAAATTCGGTTTACCAATGGTTTGGAGAGAACTCCAAAACCATTTCTATGACTATTATTTCTACCTAGCACTGGAATACTATTTGAACTAATCGAAACAATTGTAATAAGAAAACTTACCCTGATTTAGTGTCTTCAAGACCCCCACTTCCTCACTCAGAGGAACTACCGATCCCAACGTTTCATGAGCTACCAGAGCTTAGTGAGGATGAATATTGTCCTTCTGATCATCTTTTAGATAGCTGTGAAGGTAACAGTGATTATGAGGAGACGTCATCAATGCCTAAAATTTTCAACCAGGTTGATTTAAATGATTTCAAAAGAGATTTCAATGTTTTAAAAGAAGCTTCTGAATTACTGATTGGTTTCAAAATTAAAAGACAAAAATTTATTAGAACAAAGAGCCAAACTTATATTTTATCACACAAGACAAAATTGTCTACTATCCTACTTCTCTTAAAAAAACAATCTTATATTTTGTCATGAATTTAGAGGACTGTTAGAAAAATTGGTTCTTCCTAAATATTCTCCAGATGATTGTCCTTGGACAGCAAAGGAGTTACACAAAATACTATTATTTTTCTATTTTTGGGATAGCAGGGATAAAACACACCACTAGATTAGAAAAGAGAGGCCTAAGAAAGAAAACATGGATGTTGGAGAAAGGAATGTCATTAATAACACTTTAGTTGGGCGAAAGAAAATCATACTTTCTGCACTGCATATCAAGCTCTGTCCTATGAAGCAGTTTGTGTAAATTCTCCATTAGAACGGGTCATGATTTGCATATATAAGGTAAAAACACCCAAATTGAGTTATGAAGATATTAAAGCAGGAATGTTTAACGGACAACAAATAAGACAACTGATTAAGGATCCTGCTTTCGTGAATTCAACGAATGAGGCTGAATAAAAAGTCTGGACGTTTTTTGTGGCAGTTCACAAAAACATTCCGGGCAAATGCAAAAGAGAAATCTATGTAGAACTGGTAAATGAAAAGCATAATAGTTTTAAATCTCTTGGGTGTACTAGAAGAATTAAAGTGCACTATTTACATTGCCACTTAGAGCATTTTCTTGAAAATAAAGAAGGCACAAGTGATAAACATCCCGAAAGATTTCACCACAATATTAAGACTATGGAGGACCACTACCAAAAAAGATGAGATATGTAAAGGGTTTCAGATTACAGTTTGAGTTTAAAAAGACACTGTTCTAAAATATATTCCAGAATGTCACGGAAAAGAAGCTTCCGAAGCATTCAATGCGTATCAGTTTCATCAGTGACGTTTTTCTCTATTTTTGTGAGTAAAAATATTTGTACAATATAATTAAAAAATTGTTATTTCAATATGTGTATATCATAATAATAAAAACTAACACAACCTTAAAATAATGAAACATATATTTCACAAAAAGTTGTTTATCTTAAAAAACTGAGCTGATAGAGAAAAACTAATGCCATATTTGAATTCAGGACATCAAATTCATATAAAATCAGCTAAAAATGCCCCGGCACCAAAACAGCTGTTGACCAGTGTAATTTAAGATCACAAAAACTTCAAGAGGACCTATACCAAGGTTCTAGTGGGCGAGAGTCTGAACTTGGATGCAGTTTGGTGTAAGGAAATCTATTTTGTTTATAAAGTAGTCGGATGAACTAAGAACTATAAAAAAAAATTGTATGAGAATTGAAGTATTTTTAAAGAAGTTGCACTGAGGGTCCCAAGAAGAAGATTAATGTTCAAAATTGGTAATAGATGATTTCTGAGAATTTTTTATTTATTTTTATTTATTTATTTATTTTGACATTCATGCTGGTGGGAAGGAGGACATAAGAAGCTATTAAGGGGAAAAAAGTGAATAGGACCATTTTTAAGGAGCTATATTAAGAACCCAAAAGAATCCAGCTGATAGTTGGGAGCAGAGTTCAAAAATGGAAACATGTTAAAAGGTCCTAGCATTTAGCGCTTTACATCTTCAATTAAACGAAATTAAGCATAGAGTATGAATTAATCATTAGCATAAAATTTTAAAGAAATTTATAAATTATAGTGAAAAAATCTTTAAAAAATGTCTCTAGGGCGCTAATAAAAATATGAGGCAGAAGGTCCAAAGAAGCTGTTAGGAAAAAAGATAATGAAAAAATCTTAGAAAAAAGCTATAGTGCTCTTCTCCAATAAATTTGCAGAATTACCTTTAACATTAATGTGATATGTATTTTATGAATGAAATTCTCCTCCCCCTATAGAGTTAAAAACTTACCTTTAACAGTAGTGCTATTTTTAATTTACGGCTGTAAGTGCGCGAAAACAAGTTTATGCCAAAAAGTAATATTAATATTTAAAAATGGTGGTATTAAGGGCATAAGGTAATTTTTTAGTAGTTTATAAAATAACCGGAGGACCCTAGAACTAGTTAACCTTTTACGGTACAATGGTCCAGCATTGGAACCATCTAATTTTAATTTCAAATTTACTAACGACACCAAGATTATCTTTAAAAAGTTCCGTTTTTGGACTGAAAAATTTCTAAAAAAAGTCGTTTGTAAATTTCGGTATCATTTCTAAGTGAGCTATAATAGAGGGCACAAAAGGGGCCATCTGATAATTAAAAGCAGGGTCCTAACATGAAAAACACATTAAAAAGACATAGTACTTAAAGCTTTAGATTTAAAATTAGTCAAAGTTATATTAATTGAAGAACGCTAAAAATGTATGAAAAAAAATTGTATGCAATTCGGATCATTTTTAACGAAGTTATAACAAGGACCGCAAAAAAAACAATTAATATTCAAAATTGGTGGTAGCTAAAGTCTGAGATTTTTTTTTTTCATGTAGTAATTTGAAGACCTAAGATGTTGATAGGAAAAAAATATTATATTGCAGGACTGCCACAGGCGACTATTTTTTAATTCTAACTGGCACCACTTTCTAGAAATAGAAAACCTTAACAGACACTTTGTCAATAATTCCAAGAAAAATACATTTCAAGATTTATATTAGAAAAATACTGGTACAAACAGAATATAAAAATAGTTATATATTCTGTTATATATTACAGAGTATAAAAATTAGCCTGTGGCAGCTCTGATATCGGATCATTTTAAAGGAAGTTATAATAATGGACCCGAAAATTACAAACTGATAGTTAAAAATTTGGGACCTAACATCAAAATATGTTAAACAGTCTTAGTACTTTGTGCATTAGATCTTCAATTAGTCAAAATTAACACATTGTATGAATTATTGATACAAATGATATTTTAAAGAAATGCACAAAAAGTGGGTAAGTATTTAAAATAGGGTCCTAAGGCACCATTTAAAATATGAGGGTGTTGGTCTGAGAAGAAGAGTCCAAGAATTATCTTTAATAAACTGAAAGAATTAACTTAAAATTATGTACTGAGAAATATAAAGAATTAAGGGATGAAAAACGCTTCGAGCACAAAAAAGTTCAAGGGGCCTTGGACTGGGCAATGCGGCATTCTAGGAGGCCCCAAAATCTAAACTGGGATGTAGAAACGTGAGAATAACTAAAAGGAAAATGTATCCCATAAATGAAGATTGGGTTAAACAAAAAAAGCAATTTATTAACAATTTATTTGCAGAACAGTTTCAAGGTGCCCTCTATCGGGCTGCAAGGAGCCAGGATCTTAACTGGAGGTTAAAAAGGCGAGAATAACTAAATGTAGAAAGGTCTATCAAAAAAAGAATACTGCATATAAAAGTTACAAGTTATTAACAATTTTGTGCATAAAAGCTTAAAGGGGCCCCGACCCTTAAATAGTGTGCATCATGATCTGTCTTGGACTATCCTCACCTTAATTTTCCGACTTCTGTGTATGACATATTTTGATAGTAATCCCACACAGATAAAGCGTTTTATTGATACAGATTTTGAGCACAAGAACTTTATTGGTAGTATACCGCGCCAAGATCTTTACTAAAATGTACAAAAGAGGATAACGAAATGAAGAAAGGGTCCCAAAAACGAAGAAGATCGGATAGAAAGGGGACAAGTTATAAAACATTTAGGGTATAAAAATTTGAAAGGGTCCAGAGAACCTGGGTCCAAAAAAAAATTTTAAATCTGATCCACAAGTGCAAAAGGTACTGACTTAAGTTATCCTCTTCATCCAAATTTTCAGACTTCGACATGCAGTAAATTTTGCTAACCATAGCCCTCAGACACACAGAACGAAAGTTTCTTTTATTAGCATAGATAATCAATAACAAAAAAAAAATACATTTAAAATATCGATTTTATGAAAATTGCTTTGCAAGTTTAGAACCCCAAAAAGTCAGAGGCCCCATGGTGACGTCTCAGGGTTTCACCAGCCCTTCAGTCTATATAAATAAATCATCATAAGACGGTCTCTAATATGTTCCTTTCGGCTCAGACTCAAATTTCCTTTGAATCCCAACCCTTCCCTCAACAACTGATCATTGTCCTCATAATTCTTAACGGCGAAAAAAAAAAGAAAACTGAAACTTCCCTGGTACACTGTAAAAAAAAAATCTGCAAAGGTACTAAACCTT
This sequence comes from Maratus speculifer, assembly GCA_964019185.1. NCBI lineage: Eukaryota > Metazoa > Arthropoda > Arachnida > Araneae > Salticidae > Maratus > Maratus speculifer. The sequence goes on from OZ025293.1 coordinate 173,406,230, forward strand.
TTCTAGGAAACTGGGATTCCAAGAACGGTAACAGCAAAAATTCAAGTTTCAGAATCGATTACATGAATTTTTCCTGTTATCGTTACATGAAAAGTTCTTGGAATCCCAGTTTCCTAAAAAATGTTTAGTACCTTCACAGATTATTTTTTTACAGTGTAGTAGCAAGTAATTAAAAAAAAAATTATTACATGAAAATGGTAGAATATTAACTGAAAAATAAAAAGGGAATTTTCTTTTTTCAAAACGTTTTTCAAAATATTTTTCTTTGGACTCAAAAGTAGATTTGGGGGCCCTTGGGATACGGGGCCCCTCGCGATTGCGACCATCGCGACCCCTTAAATCCGCCCCTGACAAACTCCCTCAGAGAGTTTCAACTCTCTCGAGCTAGATACAGGAACAACCACCTACTCTCATTGGCTACAAAGCTTTGCTTTTACTGATTGGCTGTTGTGGCCGTCTTTATTTCAAGCGCATGCGCATACGCTACATTTGTTCAGTTCAGAGATACAGTGACATTCACTGAGATATCTTAGGTAATTTTTTCAATGTGAACAGGCATCCAATTCCGGGAGGGTCCACTTCAAACACGGCGATCTTAAGATATCTTAAGTTTGTGGTGTGAACGGGGTATTAGGTAAGTTTTTCAATGTGAACAGGCATCCAATTCCGGGAGGGTCCACTTCAAACACGGCGACCTTAAGATATCTTAAGTTTGTGGTGTGAACAGGGTATGACTCTCTCAGAGAGTTTCAACTCTCTCGCGCTAGATACAGGAACAACCACCTACTCTCATTGGCTACAAAGCTTCGCTTTTACTGATTGGCTGTTGTGGCCGTCTTTACTTCAAGCGCATGCGCATACGCTACATTTGTTCAGTTCAGAGATACAGTGACATTTTCAATGTGAACAGGCATCCAATTCCGGGAGGGTCTTTTTCAAACACGGCGATCTTAAGATATCTTATCTTATGTTTGTGGTGTGAACAGGGTATGAGTGAAGAAAGTCCATACATTTTACCTCGAAATATTTTTGTGTATTTTATGGATTTGATGAGCTTCGATTTTGAGCACCTCCTATACATGTATGCACATCCTTTGCTTTTATAAAGTTTTATATTAAGCCAAATGAGTGTTGAATTCAGGCATTTTCGGAGTGATTTAATGTTGTTCCGGGTGGGGGGGGGGGGATTGTAATTTTTGACCATTAAAAGCATAAAATCTCGAATCTTCGCGGTTGTTTTAATTTTCCTGGTTGAATGCTCCCTCCCGGGACACCCCCTGAATTCAAAACTGAAAATAAATAAATAAATAAGTTGAGACATAACAATTTATTTCATATTTATTTTTATATCTTGTCTATTACTAAATAATTAATATTTCTCAAACATTTATCTATTAAATTTTATTTCAATAATTACTGATTCAAAATTGACCATATTTTATTTTCTTTGTAATTTTATAAACTGAATTTAAATATGTAATAAAAGAAAATATATCCTTCTCAGTCCTGATGACTCCTGGAGGACACTAAATAACACTTTTTAAACTCTTTTAAAATTGCTTTTAGAACTTTTTTAATAAATGCATGCATATCGTAAGTATCCATATATAGAATGATACATTTTTCGAGATGTATGGGAATTTTAAACTGCTTTTTGTGTTCTCTTGTAATATTTGTCCTTGGACTGAAGAGGTTAAATTAAACATTTAAATTGGGGATGCACAACCTGTGGCTTGCGACAGGTTAACGTATGGTCCAAGAGTTTTGTCAATTTACAACTGGAAAATTTTTTTGCATATGTTGCAAGAAAAAAATTGTAAATTTTGTCAATTTACCCAGGAAAATATAAAATTTTGTCATTTAAGAATTGCAAACTTCGATGCTTGGCATGGAAAATTCACAAAATTTATTTATCAAGTGCGGAAAAAAGCGAATTTTGTCCATGAGGCTTGAAAAAATTGCAAGTTTCGCTTCTCAGATTTGAAAAAGTTCCGAATTTTACCTATAAGGCTTGGGGAAAAAAATTCGGCTTAGATGCAGTATCTTCCCGCAAGCCGCCATTTTGTTTCCCTGTTATTTCTCATACATCTAATTATTTTACCTAAAACTAGAAAATGCAACTGAAATGATTATTTAATGATTGAATCATACATTTAAAAAATGATATGAATTTAAAAAAGACAATCTACTTCGGAAATTCAAAGATTGAAAGAGTGAATTTTTAATAGTAAAAATTTGTTTGATTTGCTTATTCATTTATTTTATAAAACATTGAAGTAAAGTGAAAATAAATTTTTTAGTATGCATAGACCTTAAAAAAAATTTATTTTATGTTTCAAAAAAAAAAAAAAAAAAATGCAAAATAATGATAATAATAGCAATTTGTGAGAAATAATAGGGAAACAAAATGCCGGCTCGCGGGAAGATACTGCATCTGTTCCAAAAATTCCCAATCAGGCACGGAAAAATCACGAGTTTAGTCGATTAGGCATGAGAAAATCACAAATTTTATCGATCAGACGTGAAAGGTGACACATTTTGTTGATCAAGCAAGAAAAAATAGTTTTGTTGATGATGCTCGAAAAAACTTAAAATTAAATTCATCTATTGCAAACATGTTTTTTCAGTTTATCACATTAAAAAAATGCAAAGCTCATTGATTGGGTGCGAAAAAAATCACAAAGTTTGTCAATCAGGAATGAAATAAATCACAAATTTTGTTGATAAGGTACAGAAAAATCGTGAATTTCTTCAGTTTATCAAAAGAAAAAGATCGCAAGTTTCATCTTGTCCCATAAAAATGCAGAGTTCGCACAAAAATCGCAAATTTCGTTAATCGGCCGTGGAAAAATGCATATTTCGTAAATTAAGATCAATGAAAAGCACACACTTCGTCAATTCGAGACTGAAAAATCACGACTTTTATTTATTGGGTTCCATAAAATCGCAAATTTCTTTGATCGGAGATGGAAATGTTGCGAATTTTGTTGATTACACATGGAAAAATTGATAATTATATCAACCAGGCTCTAATAAAATAGAGAATTTCGTCGGTCGAGTGCACAAAAATATGAAATTTGTCGATCATGTGAAGAAAAATCACGAATATCGTTGATTGGATTTGTAAAAATCATGAATCTCGTTGATTGGCTTCATAAAAATTGCTAATTTCGTCGAGCAGATATGGAAAAATCGGGAATTTCGTCTATCTGAAACGGAAAAATCGCGAGTGTTGTCGATCGGCTTTGTAAAAAGTGCGAATTTCATTTATCATGTGCAGGAAAATTGAGAATTTCGTCGATCAGGTGCAGGAAAATTAGGAATTTCGTTGATCAGCTTTGTAAAAATTGTGAATTTTTGTGATCAGCTTCGTGAAAATTGTGAATTTTATTGATGAGAAGTGGAAAGATCATAAATTTTTTTGATCGGCTTTGTAAAAATTGTGAATTTTGACGATCGGCTTCATAAAAATCACGAAAACATGACCTGTCATAAACAAATTGAATTCATCTGAGACCATATACATAAACAATAGAAACACAAAAACCTGAATATAATAATTTCAAATTCATAAAATGATTTAAATTTTTACAAACATAAAATATGCTTCACAATTTTGCATAAACTGGACCCTGTGAGAAATATCTGGATAGGCATTTGCATTCATATATAGTAGGGATGCACAACTTGTGGCCTGCGAGTTTTGTCAATTTACAACTGGAAAAAAATTGCAATTTTTGTGCATATCACAGGAAAAATCATAAATTTCGTCAATTTACCGTGAGAAAATATAAAACTTCGTCACTTAAGAATCGCAAATTTCATTGATCAGCATGAAAAAAATCTGGAATTTTATTGATTAAGTGCGGCGAAAAAAGCTAATTTTGTCAATGAGGCTTGGAAAAAATAGCTAATTTCCCCGATCAGGCACGGAAATATCACAAATTTTGTCCATGACGCTCGGAAAAAATTACAAATTTCGCCAATCAGGCACGAAAAAATTGCGAGTTTTGTTGATCAGGCACGGAAAAATCGTTAATTTTGTCAGTTGTACGTGAAAAATATCACTTTTCATTGATCGGGCAAGAAAAAATCGTCACTATTGTTGATGTTGTTTGAAAAAATTGTAAATAAATTTTATCATTTGGAAATAAAAGCATGTTTCTTCGGTTTATCACATGAAAAAAACGTGAATATCATTGATTGGGCACGGACAAAAAAATCGCAAATTTTGTTGATAAAGCAAGGAAAATTGCGAATTTATCCATGATACAAGGAAAAAATGAAATTTTCGTTAATCGGCTGCGAAACTATCGTGAATTTCATCAGTTTATCCAGAGGAAAAAAATCCTGAATTCCATCTTACTGCATAAAAAATGCCGATTTCTTCAGTTAGTACAAAAGTCGCAAATTTTGTTGATCTGGTGCGGAAAAATGCATATTTCGTCAATTAAGGGTGGAAAAAGCACACATTTTCTCGATCGGACACCGAGAAATTGAGAGCTTTATAGATCGGAGATCAAAAATTCTCAATATTCTTGTCTCCGACCATATGGTCAGAGACGGGAGTATTGCGAATTTTGTTGATCACAGACGTAACAATTGCTAATTATGTAGGCTCTAATAAAACCGAGAAATACCTCGATCAGGAGCGGAAAAATCGCTAATTACGTCAATCAGGCAAATAATAAAGCGGAAAAATCGCTAATTACGTCAATCAGGCAAATAATAAAATCGCGAAATTCCTCGATCGGCTGTACAAAATCACGAAATTTGTCAATCAGACAAAAAAAAAATCATTAATTTCATAGAATGGCTTTGTAAAAATCACGATTTTCATCATCGGCTTCGTAAAAATTTCAACTTTCGTCATTCAAGCGCGAAAAAAATCGGGAATTTTGCCTATTTGGAACAAAAAAATCACGATTGTCGTCGGTCGTCTGCTTAAAAAACGAGAATTTCATCAGTCAGGCACGGGAAATTCGCGAATTTTTTCAATTAGACTCGGGAAAAATGTGAATTTTAATGATAAAGTGAGGAAAAATAGCGAATTTCGTCAATCAGCTATGTAAAAATCGCAAATATCATTGATCGGCTTCGTAAAAAAACAAACTTTGTTGATCTCATGTGGAAAAATCGTAAATTTTCTCGATGAGCTTCGTAGAAAATTTGAATTTTGTTGACCAACAGTGAAAAGATCCTGAATTTTTTGAATCGGCTTCGTAAAAATTGCGAATTTTGTCGATCCTGTGAAAAAAAGTCACCTATTTTGTCGAATATGCAAAGGAAAATCAAGAATTTTGTCGATCATGAGAAGAAAAATCACGTATTTTGTCGATCAGTTTCATAAAATTCTCGAATTCCATCGATCGGCTTCGTAAAAATGGGGAATTTTGTTAACCAGCTTGGGAACAATCAGGTGCAGTAAAACAGCGAATTTCGTCAATTGGCTTCAGAAAAATCATGAATTTTGTCGTTGAGGTTCGGAAAAATCGCAAATTTCGTTGATCAGGCTCAGAAAAATCATGAATTTTGTCGATCATGTGCAGAAAATCGTTCATTTCGTAGATCGGCTACGCAATAATCGTTAATTTTGTTGATCAAGTTCATAAAAATTGCAAATTTCGTCTATCATGTGAGGAAAAATCACAAATTTCATCAATCATGTAAGGAAAAATCACTAATTTCATCGATCAGCTTCATAAAAATAGCAAATTCTGTTGATCAAGAGTGGAAAAATCATGAATTTTCTCGATTGGTTTCAAGAATTGCCAATTTTGTGTATCAGGCGAGGAAATGATGAGAATTTTCTCGATCGTAAAATACGTAAATTTGGTCAATCAGGCGTGGAAGAAATACAAATTTCATTGATCGGGCACAGAAAATCTAGAATTTTGTTGAGCAGGTATGAAAATTCTTGCTGATCGACTCATTCTCTCTCTTTCGTTCATAAAGTTCACATTTTTTTCGGTGCCTGCAATTTATGTTTGTTTAACATTTTTAATAAAATAAAACTTACTCTCCTGAAAAAAATCAAGGAATATTTTTACATCTTGAAAATAATCCTTGCTATATCTATTACATATAAAATGTAAAAACTGCTCATATTTCTTAACCTTGTGAATTGGATATTTTGACTGGGTAAGCAAACTTAAAGGGGTAACACCCCCACCCCCTGAAATCATATTTTTTATCCGATTATAGGCCACACATAACCTCCCTTAAATCAAATTATTTCTTTGTTATTGATGTGGTCCTCGACCACCCAGACATATTTGTAAGTGGCCCTTCTCTTGAAAAGGTTGTGCACCCCAAATATATAGTACAGTAGACTCCTTCAAATCTGCACAGCTTGGGACCAGAGGTTTTGCAGATTTTAGAATTTTGCGGATTTTTGGTCATTGTTTTGTTTACATTTTTTAAACAATGATTTGAATGTAATTAATAATGAAATCAAAAGTATAATGAATGCTTACAATATACTAAAATATTAAGTTAGTTTAGCCAGACTTAATAACTGAAAAAGTTGATTAATACATAAATATATTTGGTGAGATTGTGATTACCAATGATATCAGCAATATTTTTATTTTTTCTAAAATAAATTATCCTTTCTTTATAAAAAACATGAATTCAATAACCTTAAAAAAAATTACAAATAAAAAAATGTATGGAATTGATTGCAAACAAAAAAAATGACAAATTTTGCACCTATATCTGAACTGAATGTTTCATTGTTTACATCTGTACACAGTGGCGGATTTATGAAGTGAGGGGCCCCTCTCACTGGAACTTTTTGGGGCCCTTCCAGATTGAAAAATTGGGTACATTTATAGTTTAAAAATAATAGATATTAAAAACTTAATTACAATAAATACTTACAAATTAATTAAAATGTATTCAAATCGTTAAAGATTAGATGTCCATAATTAACATAATGTTTAAATTACATCAGATTAATTTACAGAAACTTAGATACTATGGCAGATAAATGTGCTAAAACTATGTATCTTATTTTCTTTTCATCTTTAGCATTTTCGAAGAAAATCGAAAAGTTATTATGCATTCTGTTTGTTTATCCGTCCTCTAGCCGTCTGTCTACGCTCCAACTTCCATAAATATACTCGGATTTTCAAGCAGTTGATAAAGCTGATCACCAAATCATGTTTGGTATTGCATATGAAGTATGTACAGTTAATAATAATTCATTAACAGGGGCACTCACAAGCAGGGATGAGATTGACCAAAAAGCAAAAAAGCTGAAAACTGCGCGAATGACTTTTGAGCAATGACAGGAATGTCAATCGCAACAAATATAATTGTATTAATATATAACATACAATTTAGCTTTTGGTAAATTAAATCAAAAGAAAATTATTAACGTGAATTGCAGAATTTATTTATACTTACTCTAATGAAAATTTAGTTTATCAAGATACAGTACATTAATAAAACCCTGTTATTGGCATGAATATCTTTTTATTGAAATTTTCTAACAGTAAGACACTTTTGGTTAAGTATTGGGGAAAAGAAAATAGAAATTTTCTTTGTTTTTTAGCTTTGCTATTGCACAAGGTAAATTTCTTTCTCCTACTTTTTTCTTGGATATTACACATTAAAGATATCTAGTGATGTGGCTGGACTTTAAAAATCCTGGGTCTCCAGGACCCAGAACTTAAATTCTGGGTCTCTTTTTTACAAAAGTGGGTCCTCACTGATAAGTCATTTTTAGATGCAAAACTTGAACTTATTCATTTGAAAAAGAAGACTGAAATGCAATAATTTTTGTTTTAACAATAATTAATGAATAATTAAAATCAATTTTATTTTTTAAAACTATTAAGAAAAATTTCATTTATTTTTAAAAAAATAAATGAGCAAGATACAAATTTAATTATAAATTAATGCTTATTTGAGTGTAGAAGATAACATGTATCACTATTGTTTGCATTTCTTTTTAAAAAGGGCAAGACTGATTTGTTAAAAAAAGGATATTTTTGTTGAATATAAGAGTATTTTTTGTTCAATGAATGGTTGCTTTCAGAAGTAACATTCATTCAGAAAGATTTAGAGGTGTCAAAAATGGATTTTGGAGCAGGAAACTCTGTATTTGGAGTGGCAAAAAATAATTTTGAAAATTAATGTTTGGGTTAGTTTTTTTCAGAGTCCCTTTGATGAAATTTTTAGTTTTAACACTATCTCTTCATGAAATCTGTCATTTGTTGAAATCTTTTCGCAAAACTTAAAGTTTTTTTTTCAAAAATTTGCCATTTTTACGAATATTTTGACGAAATCTGCCGTTTTTTCGCGATCGTTTGACGAAATCAACAGGTTTATTGCGATCGTTTGACGATATCTTCCGATTTAACCTGATTTTTTGACAAAAGTTGTGATTTTTCGCAAAACATTTGGCGAAATTCGCCGTTTTATCGCGATTTTTGGACGAAAATTGTCGTTTTATCGCGATTTTTGGACGAAAATTGTCGTTTTATCGCGATTTTTGACAAAATCTGCCGTTTTTTCGGTATTTTGTGACTAAATTAACCATCCTTTCGTGAATTTTTTGACAAAATTGGCCGGAAATTAGTCGTTTTTTGGCGATCTTTTAAGGAAATTTGCCGTTTTTTCGCGATTTTTTGACGAAATTACGCGTCGTGTATTTTTTGGATAAATCAAAAAATTTGAAACTTGAAAATAATAAAAAAGCTGAAAACCACGGAAGAATCTCATTCCTTGCACAAGAATTCGATTATATTATATAAGAAAAAATCATTTGCAGAGTATTTTAATGACATTTCAAATACATAAATTACTGAATATTATTGATATAAATTACTGAATTTCACTATGATTACATTAAGCACAGCATTCTTAGCATTTTTTTTTTTCATTTAGAGGGGCATACAAAAGAAATCGGTTACAGTAATGTCTCTTTGTAATAATTGCTGGAGAGTACAATTTAAAATTCGGTATTTGCTTTAAAATGTAATCATTTTTTGCATATTAGTTTTTATATAGTTCTATACGTCATATACAAAGAAGGACAAAAGTATATTTACGTACCATTTTCTTTATTAGAAGAAATTGACAAAGGGGAATTTTCAATTGAAGTATATATGTCTCTTAAGTGAATTAAATTTTGGAATGGATGTTGTTAATAGATAAAAATCTCTATATCATATACAGGACTGCTAAAATATTCGGGTAATTTTCCGATTGTATATGGAATAGCTGAAATTCATTTTAAAATGTGTTATCTATTTCCATATGGTAAAATGAGACAATAATAATATTTGAATTTTGTAAACAATGCAGTTTTCTTAAATTATTCTGAATGTGTTGAAATGTGTTGCTCTGAATGTTACAGAAAATATTTGAATCGTAATCTACGTTGAACGAACTAATTCCGGTTGAAATCGGTCCGATAGAACTCTAAGAAAGAATATGCTCCCACTCGATGGTAGGTGCCCCTCCCTAATAAATTTGCCGCAGTACCTTTAACATTAACCAAATATTTATTTTATGGATGAAACCCTCTCTATAAAGTCAACGACTTACCTTTTACAGAAGCGTTATTTTTAATTTACGTCTGTAGTGAGTAAACGTAAGTTGATGCCGGAAAAATATTAATATTCGAAAAAGATGGTAGCAAGAGCATAGGGACAAAGGACCCTAGAACCATTTTAAAGAAAATTTTGAAAACAAAAGGTCCTAGTACTTTGCTCTTTAGATCTTCAAATAGTCGAAATAAGAAATAGGCTATGAATTAATCAATAGGATCAAATTTTAAAGAAATGTGCAAGAAATAGTGGAAAATTCTGAAAAAGAGCCCTAGGGCACCAATAAAAGTATGTGGAGTAGATGGAGGTCCCAAGAAGTTGTTAGAAAGAAAGCTAGTGAATTAGACCATTTTTTAATGTGTAATAATAAGGGGCTCGAAAGGAAAATATGATAGTTGAGAGTAGAGCTCTAAATTAAAAACATGTTAAAAGGTTCTAGTACTTAGCACTTTAGATCTTTAACTAGTCGAGATTAAGCATACAGTATGAATTAATCATCTGAATAAAATTTTAAAGAAATGCGCAAAAAGATGAAGGAAAGGCATTACAAATATATCTAATGCCTATTTAAAATATAAGGGTGTTGATCTGAGGAGCGGAATCTATGACTCAGCTTTAAGACTATTAATTAAGAATGTGACACAATTAGGGAATGAAAAATACACTGTGTACAAAAATTCAAAGAGCTCCGAACTAGCCAAGGCCTTGACACTATAAAGATGTAGAGGAGCCATTTTGGCCCGTACCAAATTAAATATATTTCTGTTCGCACAAGAAGTCCCTTTGTAAAATAAGTTTAAAAGAAACAAAGGAAAAGAAAGTTAAATAATTTTAAATAAAAATGTATGGTGTAAAAATATTTTTATAAAAATTGAGTAAAGTTTTCCGTTTTTCAAGTGTTAACTGGAATGTAAAAGCGGTTGAATGTCTAAATGGAAAAGTTTCCCCGAAACAGTTACTGGATTAAAAGGAGGCAATTTATAAATAACACAGACCTACAAAAAAAATTTTTTTTTTTGGTGCCTGAGATTTTACAACTGATTTTGGATATTTTTGGGACGCTGATTCCAAATATGCAATCAGTTTTTCTCTACCAGCTCTACTTTTTTAGATAAGCAAAGCGAACTAAAGATTTTTTAGAACTAAAGTGACCTTGAACACTTAAACTGACCTTATGATACATAGCCCTGTAACGACGCTCAAGGCGATTAGAAGGACGTTGAAATACTGCAAGATCTTGAAAAAAAGAAATGTGCAAGCAAAACTGAAGATCTGTGCATCCTTATGATTTCGCGCAGCTCATCCATAAAGCTAAATGTAAAAGCCTCCAAGAGATAAGGTTAGTTTCAGAGTTCGCTCCATGGAAACAAAACTGGCTTTCTTTGACTTTCTAAAGTTTTTGAACTTCCATGATATTTGTGTTTAAGGCAGAATTCGTATCAATTTAACGTAAAACCCGTAGTGTTGTAGATTGTTGTGTTTGCGCTGTAGAATGGAATTTAAATGAGTTCAAGTAGAAAAAGTTGTATAAATCATCCAGATAAGTTTTGCTACATATGCGGAGAATAAAAGTTGAAAGAACACAGAAAATATGTTACTGACTTTGTAAAGAGAGCTTATCTTGGATACTTTGGGGTTAGACTTGGTGTTCAGGATAAAATCTGCGCACCGCAACAGGTCTGTAAAACTTGTACAGAGCATTTATGACAGTGAGCTGACGGAAGAGAATAAGTCTCAAATTCGGTTTACCAATGGTTTGGAGAGAACTCCAAAACCATTTCTATGACTATTATTTCTACCTAGCACTGGAATACTATTTGAACTAATCGAAACAATTGTAATAAGAAAACTTACCCTGATTTAGTGTCTTCAAGACCCCCACTTCCTCACTCAGAGGAACTACCGATCCCAACGTTTCATGAGCTACCAGAGCTTAGTGAGGATGAATATTGTCCTTCTGATCATCTTTTAGATAGCTGTGAAGGTAACAGTGATTATGAGGAGACGTCATCAATGCCTAAAATTTTCAACCAGGTTGATTTAAATGATTTCAAAAGAGATTTCAATGTTTTAAAAGAAGCTTCTGAATTACTGATTGGTTTCAAAATTAAAAGACAAAAATTTATTAGAACAAAGAGCCAAACTTATATTTTATCACACAAGACAAAATTGTCTACTATCCTACTTCTCTTAAAAAAACAATCTTATATTTTGTCATGAATTTAGAGGACTGTTAGAAAAATTGGTTCTTCCTAAATATTCTCCAGATGATTGTCCTTGGACAGCAAAGGAGTTACACAAAATACTATTATTTTTCTATTTTTGGGATAGCAGGGATAAAACACACCACTAGATTAGAAAAGAGAGGCCTAAGAAAGAAAACATGGATGTTGGAGAAAGGAATGTCATTAATAACACTTTAGTTGGGCGAAAGAAAATCATACTTTCTGCACTGCATATCAAGCTCTGTCCTATGAAGCAGTTTGTGTAAATTCTCCATTAGAACGGGTCATGATTTGCATATATAAGGTAAAAACACCCAAATTGAGTTATGAAGATATTAAAGCAGGAATGTTTAACGGACAACAAATAAGACAACTGATTAAGGATCCTGCTTTCGTGAATTCAACGAATGAGGCTGAATAAAAAGTCTGGACGTTTTTTGTGGCAGTTCACAAAAACATTCCGGGCAAATGCAAAAGAGAAATCTATGTAGAACTGGTAAATGAAAAGCATAATAGTTTTAAATCTCTTGGGTGTACTAGAAGAATTAAAGTGCACTATTTACATTGCCACTTAGAGCATTTTCTTGAAAATAAAGAAGGCACAAGTGATAAACATCCCGAAAGATTTCACCACAATATTAAGACTATGGAGGACCACTACCAAAAAAGATGAGATATGTAAAGGGTTTCAGATTACAGTTTGAGTTTAAAAAGACACTGTTCTAAAATATATTCCAGAATGTCACGGAAAAGAAGCTTCCGAAGCATTCAATGCGTATCAGTTTCATCAGTGACGTTTTTCTCTATTTTTGTGAGTAAAAATATTTGTACAATATAATTAAAAAATTGTTATTTCAATATGTGTATATCATAATAATAAAAACTAACACAACCTTAAAATAATGAAACATATATTTCACAAAAAGTTGTTTATCTTAAAAAACTGAGCTGATAGAGAAAAACTAATGCCATATTTGAATTCAGGACATCAAATTCATATAAAATCAGCTAAAAATGCCCCGGCACCAAAACAGCTGTTGACCAGTGTAATTTAAGATCACAAAAACTTCAAGAGGACCTATACCAAGGTTCTAGTGGGCGAGAGTCTGAACTTGGATGCAGTTTGGTGTAAGGAAATCTATTTTGTTTATAAAGTAGTCGGATGAACTAAGAACTATAAAAAAAAATTGTATGAGAATTGAAGTATTTTTAAAGAAGTTGCACTGAGGGTCCCAAGAAGAAGATTAATGTTCAAAATTGGTAATAGATGATTTCTGAGAATTTTTTATTTATTTTTATTTATTTATTTATTTTGACATTCATGCTGGTGGGAAGGAGGACATAAGAAGCTATTAAGGGGAAAAAAGTGAATAGGACCATTTTTAAGGAGCTATATTAAGAACCCAAAAGAATCCAGCTGATAGTTGGGAGCAGAGTTCAAAAATGGAAACATGTTAAAAGGTCCTAGCATTTAGCGCTTTACATCTTCAATTAAACGAAATTAAGCATAGAGTATGAATTAATCATTAGCATAAAATTTTAAAGAAATTTATAAATTATAGTGAAAAAATCTTTAAAAAATGTCTCTAGGGCGCTAATAAAAATATGAGGCAGAAGGTCCAAAGAAGCTGTTAGGAAAAAAGATAATGAAAAAATCTTAGAAAAAAGCTATAGTGCTCTTCTCCAATAAATTTGCAGAATTACCTTTAACATTAATGTGATATGTATTTTATGAATGAAATTCTCCTCCCCCTATAGAGTTAAAAACTTACCTTTAACAGTAGTGCTATTTTTAATTTACGGCTGTAAGTGCGCGAAAACAAGTTTATGCCAAAAAGTAATATTAATATTTAAAAATGGTGGTATTAAGGGCATAAGGTAATTTTTTAGTAGTTTATAAAATAACCGGAGGACCCTAGAACTAGTTAACCTTTTACGGTACAATGGTCCAGCATTGGAACCATCTAATTTTAATTTCAAATTTACTAACGACACCAAGATTATCTTTAAAAAGTTCCGTTTTTGGACTGAAAAATTTCTAAAAAAAAGTCGTTTGTAAATTTCGGTATCATTTCTAAGTGAGCTATAATAGAGGGCACAAAAGGGGCCATCTGATAATTAAAAGCAGGGTCCTAACATGAAAAACACATTAAAAAGACATAGTACTTAAAGCTTTAGATTTAAAATTAGTCAAAGTTATATTAATTGAAGAACGCTAAAAATGTATGAAAAAAAATTGTATGCAATTCGGATCATTTTTAACGAAGTTATAACAAGGACCGCAAAAAAAAAACAATTAATATTCAAAATTGGTGGTAGCTAAAGTCTGAGATTTTTTTTTTCATGTAGTAATTTGAAGACCTAAGATGTTGATAGGAAAAAAAATATTATATTGCAGGACTGCCACAGGCGACTATTTTTTAATTCTAACTGGCACCACTTTCTAGAAATAGAAAACCTTAACAGACACTTTGTCAATAATTCCAAGAAAAATACATTTCAAGATTTATATTAGAAAAATACTGGTACAAACAGAATATAAAAATAGTTATATATTCTGTTATATATTACAGAGTATAAAAATTAGCCTGTGGCAGCTCTGATATCGGATCATTTTAAAGGAAGTTATAATAATGGACCCGGAAATTACAAACTGATAGTTAAAAATTTGGGACCTAACATCAAAATATGTTAAACAGTCTTAGTACTGTGCATTAGATCTTCAATTAGTCAAAATTAACACATTGTATGAATTATTGATACAAATGATATTTTAAAGAAATGCACAAAAAGTGGGTAAGTATTTAAAATAGGGTCCTAAGGCACCATTTAAAATATGAGGGTGTTGGTCTGAGAAGAAGAGTCCAAGAATTATCTTTAATAAACTGAAAGAATTAACTTAAAATTATGTACTGAGAAATAGAAAGAATTAAGGGATGAAAAACGCTTCGAGCACAAAAAAGTTCAAGGGGCCTTGGACTGGGCAATGCGGCATTCTAGGAGGCCCCAAAATCTAAACTGGGATGTAGAAACGTGAGAATAACTAAAAGGAAAATGTATCCCATAAATGAAGATTGGGTTAAACAAAAAAAGCAATTTATTAACAATTTATTTGCAGAACAGTTTCAAGGTGCCCTCTATCGGGCTGCAAGGAGCCAGGATCTTAACTGGAGGTTAAAAAGGCGAGAATAACTAAATGTAGAAAGGTCTATCAAAAAAAGAATACTGCATATAAAAGTTACAAGTTATTAACAATTTTGTGCATAAAAGCTTAAAGGGGCCCCGACCCTTAAATAGTGTGCATCATGATCTGTCTTGGACTATCCTCACCTTAATTTTCCGACTTCTGTGTATGACATATTTTGATAGTAATCCCACACAGATAAAGCGTTTTATTGATACAGATTTTGAGCACAAGAACTTTATTGGTAGTATACCGCGCCAAGATCTTTACTAAAATGTACAAAAGAGGATAACGAAATGAAGAAAGGGTCCCAAAAACGAAGAAGATCGGATAGAAAGGGGACAAGTTATAAAACATTTAGGGTATAAAAATTTGAAAGGGTCCAGAGAACCTGGGTCCAAAAAAAAATTTTAAATCTGATCCACAAGTGCAAAAGGTACTGACTTAAGTTATCCTCTTCATCCAAATTTTCAGACTTCGACATGCAGTAAATTTTGCTAACCATAGCCCTCAGACACACAGAACGAAAGTTTCTTTTATTAGCATAGATAATCAATAACAAAAAAAAAAATACATTTAAAATATCGATTTTATGAAAATTGCTTTGCAAGTTTAGAACCCCAAAAAGTCAGAGGCCCCATGGTGACGTCTCAGGGTTTCACCAGCCCTTCAGTCTATATAAATAAATCATCATAAGACGGTCTCTAATATGTTCCTTTCGGCTCAGACTCAAATTTCCTTTGAATCCCAACCCTTCCCTCAACAACTGATCATTGTCCTCATAATTCTTAACGGCGAAAAAAAAAAGAAAACTGAAACTTCCCTGGTACACTGTAAAAAAAAAATCTGCAAAGGTACTAAACCTTTTCTAGGAAACTGGGATTCCAAGAACGGTAACAGCAAAAATTCAAGTTTCAGAATCGATTACATGAATTTTTCCTGTTATCGTTACATGAAAAGTTCTTGGAATCCCAGTTTCCTAAAAAATGTTTAGTACCTTCACAGATTATTTTTTTACAGTGTAGTAGCAAGTAATTAAAAAAAAAATTATTACATGAAAATGGTAGAATATTAACTGAAAAATAAAAAGGGAATTTTCTTTTTTCAAAACGTTTTTTCAAAATATTTTTCTTTGGACTCAAAAGTAGATTTGGGGGCCCTTGGGATACGGGGCCCCTCGCGATTGCGACCATCGCGACCCCTTAAATCCGCCCCTGACAAACTCCCTCAGAGAGTTTCAACTCTCTCGAGCTAGATACAGGAACAACCACCTACTCTCATTGGCTACAAAGCTTTGCTTTTACTGATTGGCTGTTGTGGCCGTCTTTATTTCAAGCGCATGCGCATACGCTACATTTGTTCAGTTCAGAGATACAGTGACATTCACTGAGATATCTTAGGTAATTTTTTCAATGTGAACAGGCATCCAATTCCGGGAGGGTCCACTTCAAACACGGCGATCTTAAGATATCTTAAGTTTGTGGTGTGAACGGGGTATTAGGTAAGTTTTTCAATGTGAACAGGCATCCAATTCCGGGAGGGTCCACTTCAAACACGGCGACCTTAAGATATCTTAAGTTTGTGGTGTGAACAGGGTATGACTCTCTCAGAGAGTTTCAACTCTCTCGCGCTAGATACAGGAACAACCACCTACTCTCATTGGCTACAAAGCTTCGCTTTTACTGATTGGCTGTTGTGGCCGTCTTTACTTCAAGCGCATGCGCATACGCTACATTTGTTCAGTTCAGAGATACAGTGACATTTTCAATGTGAACAGGCATCCAATTCCGGGAGGGTCTTTTTCAAACACGGCGATCTTAAGATATCTTATCTTATGTTTGTGGTGTGAACAGGGTATGAGTGAAGAAAGTCCATACATTTTACCTCGAAATATTTTTGTGTATTTTATGGATTTGATGAGCTTCGATTTTGAGCACCTCCTATACATGTATGCACATCCTTTGCTTTTATAAAGTTTTATATTAAGCCAAATGAGTGTTGAATTCAGGCATTTTCGGAGTGATTTAATGTTGTTCCGGGTGGGGGGGGGGGGATTGTAATTTTTGACCATTAAAAGCATAAAATCTCGAATCTTCGCGGTTGTTTTAATTTTCCTGGTTGAATGCTCCCTCCCGGGACACCCCCTGAATTCAAAAC
Source organism: Maratus speculifer (assembly GCA_964019185.1). NCBI lineage: Eukaryota > Metazoa > Arthropoda > Arachnida > Araneae > Salticidae > Maratus > Maratus speculifer. The sequence continues at coordinate 173,423,356 of OZ025293.1, forward strand.
TGAAAATAAATAAATAAATAAGTTGAGACATAACAATTTATTTCATATTTATTTTTATATCTTGTCTATTACTAAATAATTAATATTTCTCAAACATTTATCTATTAAATTTTATTTCAATAATTACTGATTCAAAATTGACCATATTTTATTTTCTTTGTAATTTTATAAACTGAATTTAAATATGTAATAAAAGAAAATATATCCTTCTCAGTCCTGATGACTCCTGGAGGACACTAAATAACACTTTTTAAACTCTTTTAAAATTGCTTTTAGAACTTTTTTAATAAATGCATGCATATCGTAAGTATCCATATATAGAATGATACATTTTTCGAGATGTATGGGAATTTTAAACTGCTTTTTGTGTTCTCTTGTAATATTTGTCCTTGGACTGAAGAGGTTAAATTAAACATTTAAATTGGGGATGCACAACCTGTGGCTTGCGACAGGTTAACGTATGGTCCAAGAGTTTTGTCAATTTACAACTGGAAAATTTTTTTGCATATGTTGCAAGAAAAAAATTGTAAATTTTGTCAATTTACCCAGGAAAATATAAAATTTTGTCATTTAAGAATTGCAAACTTCGATGCTTGGCATGGAAAATTCACAAAATTTATTTATCAAGTGCGGAAAAAAGCGAATTTTGTCCATGAGGCTTGAAAAAATTGCAAGTTTCGCTTCTCAGATTTGAAAAAGTTCCGAATTTTACCTATAAGGCTTGGGGAAAAAAATTCGGCTTAGATGCAGTATCTTCCCGCAAGCCGCCATTTTGTTTCCCTGTTATTTCTCATACATCTAATTATTTTACCTAAAACTAGAAAATGCAACTGAAATGATTATTTAATGATTGAATCATACATTTAAAAAATGATATGAATTTAAAAAAGACAATCTACTTCGGAAATTCAAAGATTGAAAGAGTGAATTTTTAATAGTAAAAATTTGTTTGATTTGCTTATTCATTTATTTTATAAAACATTGAAGTAAAGTGAAAATAAATTTTTTAGTATGCATAGACCTTAAAAAAAATTTATTTTATGTTTCAAAAAAAAAAAAAAAAAAATGCAAAATAATGATAATAATAGCAATTTGTGAGAAATAATAGGGAAACAAAATGCCGGCTCGCGGGAAGATACTGCATCTGTTCCAAAAATTCCCAATCAGGCACGGAAAAATCACGAGTTTAGTCGATTAGGCATGAGAAAATCACAAATTTTATCGATCAGACGTGAAAGGTGACACATTTTGTTGATCAAGCAAGAAAAAATAGTTTTGTTGATGATGCTCGAAAAAACTTAAAATTAAATTCATCTATTGCAAACATGTTTTTTCAGTTTATCACATTAAAAAAATGCAAAGCTCATTGATTGGGTGCGAAAAAAATCACAAAGTTTGTCAATCAGGAATGAAATAAATCACAAATTTTGTTGATAAGGTACAGAAAAATCGTGAATTTCTTCAGTTTATCAAAAGAAAAAGATCGCAAGTTTCATCTTGTCCCATAAAAATGCAGAGTTCGCACAAAAATCGCAAATTTCGTTAATCGGCCGTGGAAAAATGCATATTTCGTAAATTAAGATCAATGAAAAGCACACACTTCGTCAATTCGAGACTGAAAAATCACGACTTTTATTTATTGGGTTCCATAAAATCGCAAATTTCTTTGATCGGAGATGGAAATGTTGCGAATTTTGTTGATTACACATGGAAAAATTGATAATTATATCAACCAGGCTCTAATAAAATAGAGAATTTCGTCGGTCGAGTGCACAAAAATATGAAATTTGTCGATCATGTGAAGAAAAATCACGAATATCGTTGATTGGATTTGTAAAAATCATGAATCTCGTTGATTGGCTTCATAAAAATTGCTAATTTCGTCGAGCAGATATGGAAAAATCGGGAATTTCGTCTATCTGAAACGGAAAAATCGCGAGTGTTGTCGATCGGCTTTGTAAAAAGTGCGAATTTCATTTATCATGTGCAGGAAAATTGAGAATTTCGTCGATCAGGTGCAGGAAAATTAGGAATTTCGTTGATCAGCTTTGTAAAAATTGTGAATTTTTGTGATCAGCTTCGTGAAAATTGTGAATTTTATTGATGAGAAGTGGAAAGATCATAAATTTTTTTGATCGGCTTTGTAAAAATTGTGAATTTTGACGATCGGCTTCATAAAAATCACGAAAACATGACCTGTCATAAACAAATTGAATTCATCTGAGACCATATACATAAACAATAGAAACACAAAAACCTGAATATAATAATTTCAAATTCATAAAATGATTTAAATTTTTACAAACATAAAATATGCTTCACAATTTTGCATAAACTGGACCCTGTGAGAAATATCTGGATAGGCATTTGCATTCATATATAGTAGGGATGCACAACTTGTGGCCTGCGAGTTTTGTCAATTTACAACTGGAAAAAAATTGCAATTTTTGTGCATATCACAGGAAAAATCATAAATTTCGTCAATTTACCGTGAGAAAATATAAAACTTCGTCACTTAAGAATCGCAAATTTCATTGATCAGCATGAAAAAAATCTGGAATTTTATTGATTAAGTGCGGCGAAAAAAGCTAATTTTGTCAATGAGGCTTGGAAAAAATAGCTAATTTCCCCGATCAGGCACGGAAATATCACAAATTTTGTCCATGACGCTCGGAAAAAATTACAAATTTCGCCAATCAGGCACGAAAAAATTGCGAGTTTTGTTGATCAGGCACGGAAAAATCGTTAATTTTGTCAGTTGTACGTGAAAAATATCACTTTTCATTGATCGGGCAAGAAAAAATCGTCACTATTGTTGATGTTGTTTGAAAAAATTGTAAATAAATTTTATCATTTGGAAATAAAAGCATGTTTCTTCGGTTTATCACATGAAAAAAACGTGAATATCATTGATTGGGCACGGACAAAAAAATCGCAAATTTTGTTGATAAAGCAAGGAAAATTGCGAATTTATCCATGATACAAGGAAAAAATGAAATTTTCGTTAATCGGCTGCGAAACTATCGTGAATTTCATCAGTTTATCCAGAGGAAAAAAATCCTGAATTCCATCTTACTGCATAAAAAATGCCGATTTCTTCAGTTAGTACAAAAGTCGCAAATTTTGTTGATCTGGTGCGGAAAAATGCATATTTCGTCAATTAAGGGTGGAAAAAGCACACATTTTCTCGATCGGACACCGAGAAATTGAGAGCTTTATAGATCGGAGATCAAAAATTCTCAATATTCTTGTCTCCGACCATATGGTCAGAGACGGGAGTATTGCGAATTTTGTTGATCACAGACGTAACAATTGCTAATTATGTAGGCTCTAATAAAACCGAGAAATACCTCGATCAGGAGCGGAAAAATCGCTAATTACGTCAATCAGGCAAATAATAAAGCGGAAAAATCGCTAATTACGTCAATCAGGCAAATAATAAAATCGCGAAATTCCTCGATCGGCTGTACAAAATCACGAAATTTGTCAATCAGACAAAAAAAAAATCATTAATTTCATAGAATGGCTTTGTAAAAATCACGATTTTCATCATCGGCTTCGTAAAAATTTCAACTTTCGTCATTCAAGCGCGAAAAAAATCGGGAATTTTGCCTATTTGGAACAAAAAAATCACGATTGTCGTCGGTCGTCTGCTTAAAAAACGAGAATTTCATCAGTCAGGCACGGGAAATTCGCGAATTTTTTCAATTAGACTCGGGAAAAATGTGAATTTTAATGATAAAGTGAGGAAAAATAGCGAATTTCGTCAATCAGCTATGTAAAAATCGCAAATATCATTGATCGGCTTCGTAAAAAAACAAACTTTGTTGATCTCATGTGGAAAAATCGTAAATTTTCTCGATGAGCTTCGTAGAAAATTTGAATTTTGTTGACCAACAGTGAAAAGATCCTGAATTTTTTGAATCGGCTTCGTAAAAATTGCGAATTTTGTCGATCCTGTGAAAAAAAGTCACCTATTTTGTCGAATATGCAAAGGAAAATCAAGAATTTTGTCGATCATGAGAAGAAAAATCACGTATTTTGTCGATCAGTTTCATAAAATTCTCGAATTCCATCGATCGGCTTCGTAAAAATGGGGAATTTTGTTAACCAGCTTGGGAACAATCAGGTGCAGTAAAACAGCGAATTTCGTCAATTGGCTTCAGAAAAATCATGAATTTTGTCGTTGAGGTTCGGAAAAATCGCAAATTTCGTTGATCAGGCTCAGAAAAATCATGAATTTTGTCGATCATGTGCAGAAAATCGTTCATTTCGTAGATCGGCTACGCAATAATCGTTAATTTTGTTGATCAAGTTCATAAAAATTGCAAATTTCGTCTATCATGTGAGGAAAAATCACAAATTTCATCAATCATGTAAGGAAAAATCACTAATTTCATCGATCAGCTTCATAAAAATAGCAAATTCTGTTGATCAAGAGTGGAAAAATCATGAATTTTCTCGATTGGTTTCAAGAATTGCCAATTTTGTGTATCAGGCGAGGAAATGATGAGAATTTTCTCGATCGTAAAATACGTAAATTTGGTCAATCAGGCGTGGAAGAAATACAAATTTTATTGATCGGGCACAGAAAATCTAGAATTTTGTTGAGCAGGTATGAAAATTCTTGCTGATCGACTCATTCTCTCTCTTTCGTTCATAAAGTTCACATTTTTTTCGGTGCCTGCAATTTATGTTTGTTTAACATTTTTAATAAAATAAAACTTACTCTCCTGAAAAAAATCAAGGAATATTTTTACATCTTGAAAATAATCCTTGCTATATCTATTACATATAAAATGTAAAAACTGCTCATATTTCTTAACCTTGTGAATTGGATATTTTGACTGGGTAAGCAAACTTAAAGGGGTAACACCCCCACCCCCTGAAATCATATTTTTTATCCGATTATAGGCCACACATAACCTCCCTTAAATCAAATTATTTCTTTGTTATTGATGTGGTCCTCGACCACCCAGACATATTTGTAAGTGGCCCTTCTCTTGAAAAGGTTGTGCACCCCAAATATATAGTACAGTAGACTCCTTCAAATCTGCACAGCTTGGGACCAGAGGTTTTGCAGATTTTAGAATTTTGCGGATTTTTGGTCATTGTTTTGTTTACATTTTTTAAACAATGATTTGAATGTAATTAATAATGAAATCAAAAGTATAATGAATGCTTACAATATACTAAAATATTAAGTTAGTTTAGCCAGACTTAATAACTGAAAAAGTTGATTAATACATAAATATATTTGGTGAGATTGTGATTACCAATGATATCAGCAATATTTTTATTTTTTCTAAAATAAATTATCCTTTCTTTATAAAAAACATGAATTCAATAACCTTAAAAAAAATTACAAATAAAAAAATGTATGGAATTGATTGCAAACAAAAAAAATGACAAATTTTGCACCTATATCTGAACTGAATGTTTCATTGTTTACATCTGTACACAGTGGCGGATTTATGAAGTGAGGGGCCCCTCTCACTGGAACTTTTTGGGGCCCTTCCAGATTGAAAAATTGGGTACATTTATAGTTTAAAAATAATAGATATTAAAAACTTAATTACAATAAATACTTACAAATTAATTAAAATGTATTCAAATCGTTAAAGATTAGATGTCCATAATTAACATAATGTTTAAATTACATCAGATTAATTTACAGAAACTTAGATACTATGGCAGATAAATGTGCTAAAACTATGTATCTTATTTTCTTTTCATCTTTAGCATTTTCGAAGAAAATCGAAAAGTTATTATGCATTCTGTTTGTTTATCCGTCCTCTAGCCGTCTGTCTACGCTCCAACTTCCATAAATATACTCGGATTTTCAAGCAGTTGATAAAGCTGATCACCAAATCATGTTTGGTATTGCATATGAAGTATGTACAGTTAATAATAATTCATTAACAGGGGCACTCACAAGCAGGGATGAGATTGACCAAAAAGCAAAAAAGCTGAAAACTGCGCGAATGACTTTTGAGCAATGACAGGAATGTCAATCGCAACAAATATAATTGTATTAATATATAACATACAATTTAGCTTTTGGTAAATTAAATCAAAAGAAAATTATTAACGTGAATTGCAGAATTTATTTATACTTACTCTAATGAAAATTTAGTTTATCAAGATACAGTACATTAATAAAACCCTGTTATTGGCATGAATATCTTTTTATTGAAATTTTCTAACAGTAAGACACTTTTGGTTAAGTATTGGGGAAAAGAAAATAGAAATTTTCTTTGTTTTTTAGCTTTGCTATTGCACAAGGTAAATTTCTTTCTCCTACTTTTTTCTTGGATATTACACATTAAAGATATCTAGTGATGTGGCTGGACTTTAAAAATCCTGGGTCTCCAGGACCCAGAACTTAAATTCTGGGTCTCTTTTTTACAAAAGTGGGTCCTCACTGATAAGTCATTTTTAGATGCAAAACTTGAACTTATTCATTTGAAAAAGAAGACTGAAATGCAATAATTTTTGTTTTAACAATAATTAATGAATAATTAAAATCAATTTTATTTTTTAAAACTATTAAGAAAAATTTCATTTATTTTTAAAAAAATAAATGAGCAAGATACAAATTTAATTATAAATTAATGCTTATTTGAGTGTAGAAGATAACATGTATCACTATTGTTTGCATTTCTTTTTAAAAAGGGCAAGACTGATTTGTTAAAAAAAGGATATTTTTGTTGAATATAAGAGTATTTTTTGTTCAATGAATGGTTGCTTTCAGAAGTAACATTCATTCAGAAAGATTTAGAGGTGTCAAAAATGGATTTTGGAGCAGGAAACTCTGTATTTGGAGTGGCAAAAAATAATTTTGAAAATTAATGTTTGGGTTAGTTTTTTTCAGAGTCCCTTTGATGAAATTTTTAGTTTTAACACTATCTCTTCATGAAATCTGTCATTTGTTGAAATCTTTTCGCAAAACTTAAAGTTTTTTTTTCAAAAATTTGCCATTTTTACGAATATTTTGACGAAATCTGCCGTTTTTTCGCGATCGTTTGACGAAATCAACAGGTTTATTGCGATCGTTTGACGATATCTTCCGATTTAACCTGATTTTTTGACAAAAGTTGTGATTTTTCGCAAAACATTTGGCGAAATTCGCCGTTTTATCGCGATTTTTGGACGAAAATTGTCGTTTTATCGCGATTTTTGGACGAAAATTGTCGTTTTATCGCGATTTTTGACAAAATCTGCCGTTTTTTCGGTATTTTGTGACTAAATTAACCATCCTTTCGTGAATTTTTTGACAAAATTGGCCGGAAATTAGTCGTTTTTTGGCGATCTTTTAAGGAAATTTGCCGTTTTTTCGCGATTTTTTGACGAAATTACGCGTCGTGTATTTTTTGGATAAATCAAAAAATTTGAAACTTGAAAATAATAAAAAAGCTGAAAACCACGGAAGAATCTCATTCCTTGCACAAGAATTCGATTATATTATATAAGAAAAAATCATTTGCAGAGTATTTTAATGACATTTCAAATACATAAATTACTGAATATTATTGATATAAATTACTGAATTTCACTATGATTACATTAAGCACAGCATTCTTAGCATTTTTTTTTTTCATTTAGAGGGGCATACAAAAGAAATCGGTTACAGTAATGTCTCTTTGTAATAATTGCTGGAGAGTACAATTTAAAATTCGGTATTTGCTTTAAAATGTAATCATTTTTTGCATATTAGTTTTTATATAGTTCTATACGTCATATACAAAGAAGGACAAAAGTATATTTACGTACCATTTTCTTTATTAGAAGAAATTGACAAAGGGGAATTTTCAATTGAAGTATATATGTCTCTTAAGTGAATTAAATTTTGGAATGGATGTTGTTAATAGATAAAAATCTCTATATCATATACAGGACTGCTAAAATATTCGGGTAATTTTCCGATTGTATATGGAATAGCTGAAATTCATTTTAAAATGTGTTATCTATTTCCATATGGTAAAATGAGACAATAATAATATTTGAATTTTGTAAACAATGCAGTTTTCTTAAATTATTCTGAATGTGTTGAAATGTGTTGCTCTGAATGTTACAGAAAATATTTGAATCGTAATCTACGTTGAACGAACTAATTCCGGTTGAAATCGGTCCGATAGAACTCTAAGAAAGAATATGCTCCCACTCGATGGTAGGTGCCCCTCCCTAATAAATTTGCCGCAGTACCTTTAACATTAACCAAATATTTATTTTATGGATGAAACCCTCTCTATAAAGTCAACGACTTACCTTTTACAGAAGCGTTATTTTTAATTTACGTCTGTAGTGAGTAAACGTAAGTTGATGCCGGAAAAATATTAATATTCGAAAAAGATGGTAGCAAGAGCATAGGGACAAAGGACCCTAGAACCATTTTAAAGAAAATTTTGAAAACAAAAGGTCCTAGTACTTTGCTCTTTAGATCTTCAAATAGTCGAAATAAGAAATAGGCTATGAATTAATCAATAGGATCAAATTTTAAAGAAATGTGCAAGAAATAGTGGAAAATTCTGAAAAAGAGCCCTAGGGCACCAATAAAAGTATGTGGAGTAGATGGAGGTCCCAAGAAGTTGTTAGAAAGAAAGCTAGTGAATTAGACCATTTTTTAATGTGTAATAATAAGGGGCTCGAAAGGAAAATATGATAGTTGAGAGTAGAGCTCTAAATTAAAAACATGTTAAAAGGTTCTAGTACTTAGCACTTTAGATCTTTAACTAGTCGAGATTAAGCATACAGTATGAATTAATCATCTGAATAAAATTTTAAAGAAATGCGCAAAAAGATGAAGGAAAGGCATTACAAATATATCTAATGCCTATTTAAAATATAAGGGTGTTGATCTGAGGAGCGGAATCTATGACTCAGCTTTAAGACTATTAATTAAGAATGTGACACAATTAGGGAATGAAAAATACACTGTGTACAAAAATTCAAAGAGCTCCGAACTAGCCAAGGCCTTGACACTATAAAGATGTAGAGGAGCCATTTTGGCCCGTACCAAATTAAATATATTTCTGTTCGCACAAGAAGTCCCTTTGTAAAATAAGTTTAAAAGAAACAAAGGAAAAGAAAGTTAAATAATTTTAAATAAAAATGTATGGTGTAAAAATATTTTTATAAAAATTGAGTAAAGTTTTCCGTTTTTCAAGTGTTAACTGGAATGTAAAAGCGGTTGAATGTCTAAATGGAAAAGTTTCCCCGAAACAGTTATTGGATTAAAAGGAGGCAATTTATAAATAACACAGACCTACAAAAAAAAATTTTTTTTTTGGTGCCTGAGATTTTACAACTGATTTTGGATATTTTTGGGACGCTGATTCCAAATATGCAATCAGTTTTTCTCTACCAGCTCTACTTTTTTAGATAAGCAAAGCGAACTAAAGATTTTTTAGAACTAAAGTGACCTTGAACACTTAAACTGACCTTATGATACATAGCCCTGTAACGACGCTCAAGGCGATTAGAAGGACGTTGAAATACTGCAAGATCTTGAAAAAAAGAAATGTGCAAGCAAAACTGAAGATCTGTGCATCCTTATGATTTCGCGCAGCTCATCCATAAAGCTAAATGTAAAAGCCTCCAAGAGATAAGGTTAGTTTCAGAGTTCGCTCCATGGAAACAAAACTGGCTTTCTTTGACTTTCTAAAGTTTTTGAACTTCCATGATATTTGTGTTTAAGGCAGAATTCGTATCAATTTAACGTAAAACCCGTAGTGTTGTAGATTGTTGTGTTTGCGCTGTAGAATGGAATTTAAATGAGTTCAAGTAGAAAAAGTTGTATAAATCATCCAGATAAGTTTTGCTACATATGCGGAGAATAAAAGTTGAAAGAACACAGAAAATATGTTACTGACTTTGTAAAGAGAGCTTATCTTGGATACTTTGGGGTTAGACTTGGTGTTCAGGATAAAATCTGCGCACCGCAACAGGTCTGTAAAACTTGTACAGAGCATTTATGACAGTGAGCTGACGGAAGAGAATAAGTCTCAAATTCGGTTTACCAATGGTTTGGAGAGAACTCCAAAACCATTTCTATGACTATTATTTCTACCTAGCACTGGAATACTATTTGAACTAATCGAAACAATTGTAATAAGAAAACTTACCCTGATTTAGTGTCTTCAAGACCCCCACTTCCTCACTCAGAGGAACTACCGATCCCAACGTTTCATGAGCTACCAGAGCTTAGTGAGGATGAATATTGTCCTTCTGATCATCTTTTAGATAGCTGTGAAGGTAACAGTGATTATGAGGAGACGTCATCAATGCCTAAAATTTTCAACCAGGTTGATTTAAATGATTTCAAAAGAGATTTCAATGTTTTAAAAGAAGCTTCTGAATTACTGATTGGTTTCAAAATTAAAAGACAAAAATTTATTAGAACAAAGAGCCAAACTTATATTTTATCACACAAGACAAAATTGTCTACTATCCTACTTCTCTTAAAAAAACAATCTTATATTTTGTCATGAATTTAGAGGACTGTTAGAAAAATTGGTTCTTCCTAAATATTCTCCAGATGATTGTCCTTGGACAGCAAAGGAGTTACACAAAATACTATTATTTTTCTATTTTTGGGATAGCAGGGATAAAACACACCACTAGATTAGAAAAGAGAGGCCTAAGAAAGAAAACATGGATGTTGGAGAAAGGAATGTCATTAATAACACTTTAGTTGGGCGAAAGAAAATCATACTTTCTGCACTGCATATCAAGCTCTGTCCTATGAAGCAGTTTGTGTAAATTCTCCATTAGAACGGGTCATGATTTGCATATATAAGGTAAAAACACCCAAATTGAGTTATGAAGATATTAAAGCAGGAATGTTTAACGGACAACAAATAAGACAACTGATTAAGGATCCTGCTTTCGTGAATTCAACGAATGAGGCTGAATAAAAAGTCTGGACGTTTTTTGTGGCAGTTCACAAAAACATTCCGGGCAAATGCAAAAGAGAAATCTATGTAGAACTGGTAAATGAAAAGCATAATAGTTTTAAATCTCTTGGGTGTACTAGAAGAATTAAAGTGCACTATTTACATTGCCACTTAGAGCATTTTCTTGAAAATAAAGAAGGCACAAGTGATAAACATCCCGAAAGATTTCACCACAATATTAAGACTATGGAGGACCACTACCAAAAAAGATGAGATATGTAAAGGGTTTCAGATTACAGTTTGAGTTTAAAAAGACACTGTTCTAAAATATATTCCAGAATGTCACGGAAAAGAAGCTTCCGAAGCATTCAATGCGTATCAGTTTCATCAGTGACGTTTTTCTCTATTTTTGTGAGTAAAAATATTTGTACAATATAATTAAAAAATTGTTATTTCAATATGTGTATATCATAATAATAAAAACTAACACAACCTTAAAATAATGAAACATATATTTCACAAAAAGTTGTTTATCTTAAAAAACTGAGCTGATAGAGAAAAACTAATGCCATATTTGAATTCAGGACATCAAATTCATATAAAATCAGCTAAAAATGCCCCGGCACCAAAACAGCTGTTGACCAGTGTAATTTAAGATCACAAAAACTTCAAGAGGACCTATACCAAGGTTCTAGTGGGCGAGAGTCTGAACTTGGATGCAGTTTGGTGTAAGGAAATCTATTTTGTTTATAAAGTAGTCGGATGAACTAAGAACTATAAAAAAAAATTGTATGAGAATTGAAGTATTTTTAAAGAAGTTGCACTGAGGGTCCCAAGAAGAAGATTAATGTTCAAAATTGGTAATAGATGATTTCTGAGAATGTTTTATTTATTTTTATTTATTTATTTATTTTGACATTCATGCTGGTGGGAAGGAGGACATAAGAAGCTATTAAGGGGAAAAAAGTGAATAGGACCATTTTTAAGGAGCTATATTAAGAACCCAAAAGAATCCAGCTGATAGTTGGGAGCAGAGTTCAAAAATGGAAACATGTTAAAAGGTCCTAGCATTTAGCGCTTTACATCTTCAATTAAACGAAATTAAGCATAGAGTATGAATTAATCATTAGCATAAAATTTTAAAGAAATTTATAAATTATAGTGAAAAAATCTTTAAAAAATGTCTCTAGGGCGCTAATAAAAATATGAGGCAGAAGGTCCAAAGAAGCTGTTAGGAAAAAAGATAATGAAAAAATCTTAGAAAAAAGCTATAGTGCTCTTCTCCAATAAATTTGCAGAATTACCTTTAACATTAATGTGATATGTATTTTATGAATGAAATTCTCCTCCCCCTATAGAGTTAAAAACTTACCTTTAACAGTAGTGCTATTTTTAATTTACGGCTGTAAGTGCGCGAAAACAAGTTTATGCCAAAAAGTAATATTAATATTTAAAAATGGTGGTATTAAGGGCATAAGGTAATTTTTTAGTAGTTTATAAAATAACCGGAGGACCCTAGAACTAGTTAACCTTTTACGGTACAATGGTCCAGCATTGGAACCATCTAATTTTAATTTCAAATTTACTAACGACACCAAGATTATCTTTAAAAAGTTCCGTTTTTGGACTGAAAAATTTCTAAAAAAAAGTCGTTTGTAAATTTCGGTATCATTTCTAAGTGAGCTATAATAGAGGGCACAAAAGGGGCCATCTGATAATTAAAAGCAGGGTCCTAACATGAAAAACACATTAAAAAGACATAGTACTTAAAGCTTTAGATTTAAAATTAGTCAAAGTTATATTAATTGAAGAACGCTAAAAATGTATGAAAAAAAATTGTATGCAATTCGGATCATTTTTAACGAAGTTATAACAAGGACCGCAAAAAAAAACAATTAATATTCAAAATTGGTGGTAGCTAAAGTCTGAGATTTTTTTTTTCATGTAGTAATTTGAAGACCTAAGATGTTGATAGGAAAAAAATATTATATTGCAGGACTGCCACAGGCGACTATTTTTTAATTCTAACTGGCACCACTTTCTAGAAATAGAAAACCTTAACAGACACTTTGTCAATAATTCCAAGAAAAATACATTTCAAGATTTATATTAGAAAAATACTGGTACAAACAGAATATAAAAATAGTTATATATTCTGTTATATATTACAGAGTATAAAAATTAGCCTGTGGCAGCTCTGATATCGGATCATTTTAAAGGAAGTTATAATAATGGACCCGGAAATTACAAACTGATAGTTAAAAATTTGGGACCTAACATCAAAATATGTTAAACAGTCTTAGTACTGTGCATTAGATCTTCAATTAGTCAAAATTAACACATTGTATGAATTATTGATACAAATGATATTTTAAAGAAATGCACAAAAAGTGGGTAAGTATTTAAAATAGGGTCCTAAGGCACCATTTAAAATATGAGGGTGTTGGTCTGAGAAGAAGAGTCCAAGAATTATCTTTAATAAACTGAAAGAATTAACTTAAAATTATGTACTGAGAAATAGAAAGAATTAAGGGATGAAAAACGCTTCGAGCACAAAAAAGTTCAAGGGGCCTTGGACTGGGCAATGCGGCATTCTAGGAGGCCCCAAAATCTAAACTGGGATGTAGAAACGTGAGAATAACTAAAAGGAAAATGTATCCCATAAATGAAGATTGGGTTAAACAAAAAAAGCAATTTATTAACAATTTATTTGCAGAACAGTTTCAAGGTGCCCTCTATCGGGCTGCAAGGAGCCAGGATCTTAACTGGAGGTTAAAAAGGCGAGAATAACTAAATGTAGAAAGGTCTATCAAAAAAAGAATACTGCATATAAAAGTTACAAGTTATTAACAATTTTGTGCATAAAAGCTTAAAGGGGCCCCGACCCTTAAATAGTGTGCATCATGATCTGTCTTGGACTATCCTCACCTTAATTTTCCGACTTCTGTGTATGACATATTTTGATAGTAATCCCACACAGATAAAGCGTTTTATTGATACAGATTTTGAGCACAAGAACTTTATTGGTAGTATACCGCGCCAAGATCTTTACTAAAATGTACAAAAGAGGATAACGAAATGAAGAAAGGGTCCCAAAAACGAAGAAGATCGGATAGAAAGGGGACAAGTTATAAAACATTTAGGGTATAAAAATTTGAAAGGGTCCAGAGAACCTGGGTCCAAAAAAAAATTTTAAATCTGATCCACAAGTGCAAAAGGTACTGACTTAAGTTATCCTCTTCATCCAAATTTTCAGACTTCGACATGCAGTAAATTTTGCTAACCATAGCCCTCAGACACACAGAACGAAAGTTTCTTTTATTAGCATAGATAATCAATAACAAAAAAAAATACATTTAAAATATCGATTTTATGAAAATTGCTTTGCAAGTTTAGAACCCCAAAAAGTCAGAGGCCCCATGGTGACGTCTCAGGGTTTCACCAGCCCTTCAGTCTATATAAATAAATCATCATAAGACGGTCTCTAATATGTTCCTTTCGGCTCAGACTCAAATTTCCTTTGAATCCCAACCCTTCCCTCAACAACTGATCATTGTCCTCATAATTCTTAACGGCGAAAAAAAAAAGAAAACTGAAACTTCCCTGGTACACTGTAAAAAAAAAATCTGCAAAGGTACTAAACCTTTTCTAGGAAACTGGGATTCCAAGAACGGTAACAGCAAAAATTCAAGTTTCAGAATCGATTACATGAATTTTTCCTGTTATCGTTACATGAAAAGTTCTTGGAATCCCAGTTTCCTAAAAAATGTTTAGTACCTTCACAGATTATTTTTTTACAGTGTAGTAGCAAGTAATTAAAAAAAAAATTATTACATGAAAATGGTAGAATATTAACTGAAAAATAAAAAGGGAATTTTCTTTTTTCAAAACGTTTTTCAAAATATTTTTCTTTGGACTCAAAAGTAGATTTGGGGGCCCTTGGGATACGGGGCCCCTCGCGATTGCGACCATCGCGACCCCTTAAATCCGCCCCTGACAAACTCCCTCAGAGAGTTTCAACTCTCTCGAGCTAGATACAGGAACAACCACCTACTCTCATTGGCTACAAAGCTTTGCTTTTACTGATTGGCTGTTGTGGCCGTCTTTATTTCAAGCGCATGCGCATACGCTACATTTGTTCAGTTCAGAGATACAGTGACATTCACTGAGATATCTTAGGTAATTTTTTCAATGTGAACAGGCATCCAATTCCGGGAGGGTCCACTTCAAACACGGCGATCTTAAGATATCTTAAGTTTGTGGTGTGAACGGGGTATTAGGTAAGTTTTTCAATGTGAACAGGCATCCAATTCCGGGAGGGTCCACTTCAAACACGGCGACCTTAAGATATCTTAAGTTTGTGGTGTGAACAGGGTATGACTCTCTCAGAGAGTTTCAACTCTCTCGCGCTTGATACAGGAACAACCACCTACTCTCATTGGCTACAAAGCTTCGCTTTTACTGATTGGCTGTTGTGGCCGTCTTTACTTCAAGCGCATGCGCATACGCTACATTTGTTCAGTTCAGAGATACAGTGACATTTTCAATGTGAACAGGCATCCAATTCCGGGAGGGTCTTTTTCAAACACGGCGATCTTAAGATATCTTATCTTATGTTTGTGGTGTGAACAGGGTATGAGTGAAGAAAGTCCATACATTTTACCTCGAAATATTTTTGTGTATTTTATGGATTTGATGAGCTTCGATTTTGAGCACCTCCTATACATGTATGCACATCCTTTGCTTTTATAAAGTTTTATATTAAGCCAAATGAGTGTTGAATTCAGGCATTTTCGGAGTGATTTAATGTTGTTCCGGGTGGGGGGGGGGATTGTAATTTTTGACCATTAAAAGCATAAAATCTCGAATCTTCGCGGTTGTTTTAATTTTCCTGGTTGAATGCTCCCTCCCGGGACACCCCCTGAATTCAAAACTGAAAATAAATAAATAAATAAGTTGAGACATAACAATTTATTTCATATTTATTTTTATATCTTGTCTATTACTAAATAATTAATATTTCTCAAACATTTATCTATTAAATTTTATTTCAATAATTACTGATTCAAAATTGACCATATTTTATTTTCTTTGTAATTTTATAAACTGAATTTAAATATGTAATAAAAGAAAATATATCCTTCTCAGTCCTGATGACTCCTGGAGGACACTAAATAACACTTTTTAAACTCTTTTAAAATTGCTTTTAGAACTTTTTTAATAAATGCATGCATATCGTAAGTATCCATATATAGAATGATACATTTTTCGAGATGTATGGGAATTTTAAACTGCTTTTTGTGTTCTCTTGTAATATTTGTCCTTGGACTGAAGAGGTTAAATTAAACATTTAAATTGGGGATGCACAACCTGTGGCTTGCGACAGGTTAACGTATGGTCCAAGAGTTTTGTCAATTTACAACTGGAAAATTTTTTTGCATATGTTGCAAGAAAAAAATTGTAAATTTTGTCAATTTACCCAGGAAAATATAAAATTTTGTCATTTAAGAATTGCAAACTTCGATGCTTGGCATGGAAAATTCACAAAATTTATTTATCAAGTGCGGAAAAAAGCGAATTTTGTCCATGAGGCTTGAAAAAATTGCAAGTTTCGCTTCTCAGATTTGAAAAAGTTCCGAATTTTACCTATAAGGCTTGGGGAAAAAAATTCGGCTTAGATGCAGTATCTTCCCGCAAGCCGCCATTTTGTTTCCCTGTTATTTCTCATACATCTAATTATTTTACCTAAAACTAGAAAATGCAACTGAAATGATTATTTAATGATTGAATCATACATTTAAAAAATGATATGAATTTAAAAAAGACAATCTACTTCGGAAATTCAAAGATTGAAAGAGTGAATTTTTAATAGTAAAAATTTGTTTGATTTGCTTATTCATTTATTTTATAAAACATTGAAGTAAAGTGAAAATAAATTTTTTAGTATGCATAGACCTTAAAAAAAATTTATTTTATGTTTCAAAAAAAAAAAAAAAAAATGCAAAATAATGATAATAATAGCAATTTGTGAGAAATAATAGGGAAACAAAATGCCGGCTCGCGGGAAGATACTGCATCTGTTCCAAAAATTCCCAATCAGGCACGGAAAAATCACGAGTTTAGTCGATTAGGCATGAGAAAATCACAAATTTTATCGATCAGACGTGAAAGGTGACACATTTTGTTGATCAAGCAAGAAAAAATAGTTTTGTTGATGATGCTCGAAAAAACTTAAAATTAAATTCATCTATTGCAAACATGTTTTTTCAGTTTATCACATTAAAAAAATGCAAAGCTCATTGATTGGGTGCGAAAAAAATCACAAAGTTTGTCAATCAGGAATGAAATAAATCACAAATTTTGTTGATAAGGTACAGAAAAATCGTGAATTTCTTCAGTTTATCAAAAGAAAAAGATCGCAAGTTTCATCTTGTCCCATAAAAATGCAGAGTTCGCACAAAAATCGCAAATTTCGTTAATCGGCCGTGGAAAAATGCATATTTCGTAAATTAAGATCAATGAAAAGCACACACTTCGTCAATTCGAGACTGAAAAATCACGACTTTTATTTATTGGGTTCCATAAAATCGCAAATTTCTTTGATCGGAGATGGAAATGTTGCGAATTTTGTTGATTACACATGGAAAAATTGATAATTATATCAACCAGGCTCTAATAAAATAGAGAATTTCGTCGGTCGAGTGCACAAAAATATGAAATTTGTCGATCATGTGAAGAAAAATCACGAATATCGTTGATTGGATTTGTAAAAATCATGAATCTCGTTGATTGGCTTCATAAAAATTGCTAATTTCGTCGAGCAGATATGGAAAAATCGGGAATTTCGTCTATCTGAAACGGAAAAATCGCGAGTGTTGTCGATCGGCTTTGTAAAAAGTGCGAATTTCATTTATCATGTGCAGGAAAATTGAGAATTTCGTCGATCAGGTGCAGGAAAATTAGGAATTTCGTTGATCAGCTTTGTAAAAATTGTGAATTTTTGTGATCAGCTTCGTGAAAATTGTGAATTTTATTGATGAGAAGTGGAAAGATCATAAATTTTTTTGATCGGCTTTGTAAAAATTGTGAATTTTGACGATCGGCTTCATAAAAATCACGAAAACATGACCTGTCATAAACAAATTGAATTCATCTGAGACCATATACATAAACAATAGAAACACAAAAACCTGAATATAATAATTTCAAATTCATAAAATGATTTAAATTTTTACAAACATAAAATATGCTTCACAATTTTGCATAAACTGGACCCTGTGAGAAATATCTGGATAGGCATTTGCATTCATATATAGTAGGGATGCACAACTTGTGGCCTGCGAGTTTTGTCAATTTACAACTGGAAAAAAATTGCAATTTTTGTGCATATCACAGGAAAAATCATAAATTTCGTCAATTTACCGTGAGAAAATATAAAACTTCGTCACTTAAGAATCGCAAATTTCATTGATCAGCATGAAAAAAATCTGGAATTTTATTGATTAAGTGCGGCGAAAAAAGCTAATTTTGTCAATGAGGCTTGGAAAAAATAGCCAATTTCCCCGATCAGGCACGGAAATATCACAAATTTTGTCCATGACGCTCGGAAAAAATTACAAATTTCGCCAATCAGGCACGAAAAAATTGCGAGTTTTGTTGATCAGGCACGGAAAAATCGTTAATTTTGTCAGTTGTACGTGAAAAATATCACTTTTCATTGATCGGGCAAGAAAAAATCGTCACTATTGTTGATGTTGTTTGAAAAAATTGTAAATAAATTTTATCATTTGGAAATAAAAGCATGTTTCTTCGGTTTATCACATGAAAAAAACGTGAATATCATTGATTGGGCACGGACAAAAAAATCGCAAATTTTGTTGATAAAGCAAGGAAAATTGCGAATTTATCCATGATACAAGGAAAAAATGAAATTTTCGTTAATCGGCTGCGAAACTATCGTGAATTTCATCAGTTTATCCAGAGGAAAAAAATCCTGAATTCCATCTTACTGCATAAAAAATGCCGATTTCTTCAGTTAGTACTAAAGTCGCAAATTTTGTTGATCTGGTGCGGAAAAATGCATATTTCGTCAATTAAGGGTGGAAAAAGCACACATTTTCTCGATCGGACACCGAGAAATTGAGAGCTTTATAGATCGGAGATCAAAAATTCTCAATATTCTTGTCTCCGACCATATGGTCAGAGACGGGAGTATTGCGAATTTTGTTGATCACAGACGTAACAATTGCTAATTATGTAGGCTCTAATAAAACCGAGAAATACCTCGATCAGGAGCGGAAAAATCGCTAATTACGTCAATCAGGCAAATAATAAAGCGGAAAAATCGCTAATTACGTCAATCAGGCAAATAATAAAATCGCGAAATTCCTCGATCGGCTGTACAAAATCACGAAATTTGTCAATCAGACAAAAAAAAAATCATTAATTTCATAGAATGGCTTTGTAAAAATCACGATTTTCATCATCGGCTTCGTAAAAATTTCAACTTTCGTCATTCAAGCGCGAAAAAAATCGGGAATTTTGCCTATTTGGAACAAAAAAATCACGATTGTCGTCGGTCGTCTGCTTAAAAAACGAGAATTTCATCAGTCAGGCACGGGAAATTCGCGAATTTTTTCAATTAGACTCGGGAAAAATGTGAATTTTAATGATAAAGTGAGGAAAAATAGCGAATTTCGTCAATCAGCTATGTAAAAATCGCAAATATCATTGATCGGCTTCGTAAAAAAACAAACTTTGTTGATCTCATGTGGAAAAATCGTAAATTTTCTCGATGAGCTTCGTAGAAAATTTGAATTTTGTTGACCAACAGTGAAAAGATCCTGAATTTTTTGAATCGGCTTCGTAAAAATTGCGAATTTTGTCGATCCTGTGAAAAAAAGTCACCTATTTTGTCGAATATGCAAAGGAAAATCAAGAATTTTGTCGATCATGAGAAGAAAAATCACGTATTTTGTCGATCAGTTTCATAAAATTCTCGAATTCCATCGATCGGCTTCGTAAAAATGGGGAATTTTGTTAACCAGCTTGGGAACAATCAGGTGCAGTAAAACAGCGAATTTCGTCAATTGGCTTCAGAAAAATCATGAATTTTGTCGTTGAGGTTCGGAAAAATCGCAAATTTCGTTGATCAGGCTCAGAAAAATCATGAATTTTGTCGATCATGTGCAGAAAATCGTTCATTTCGTAGATCGGCTACGCAATAATCGTTAATTTTGTTGATCAAGTTCATAAAAATTGCAAATTTCGTCTATCATGTGAGGAAAAATCACAAATTTCATCAATCATGTAAGGAAAAATCACTAATTTCATCGATCAGCTTCATAAAAATAGCAAATTCTGTTGATCAAGAGTGGAAAAATCATGAATTTTCTCGATTGGTTTCAAGAATTGCCAATTTTGTGTATCAGGCGAGGAAATGATGAGAATTTTCTCGATCGTAAAATACGTAAATTTGGTCAATCAGGCGTGGAAGAAATACAAATTTCATTGATCGGGCACAGAAAATCTAGAATTTTGTTGAGCAGGTATGAAAATTCTTGCTGATCGACTCATTCTCTCTCTTTCGTTCATAAAGTTCACATTTTTTTCGGTGCCTGCAATTTATGTTTGTTTAACATTTTTAATAAAATAAAACTTACTCTCCTGAAAAAAATCAAGGAATATTTTTACATCTTGAAAATAATCCTTGCTATATCTATTACATATAAAATGTAAAAACTGCTCATATTTCTTAACCTTGTGAATTGGATATTTTGACTGGGTAAGCAAACTTAAAGGGGTAACACCCCCACCCCCTGAAATCATATTTTTTATCCGATTATAGGCCACACATAACCTCCCTTAAATCAAATTATTTCTTTGTTATTGATGTGGTCCTCGACCACCCAGACATATTTGTAAGTGGCCCTTCTCTTGAAAAGGTTGTGCACCCCAAATATATAGTACAGTAGACTCCTTCAAATCTGCACAGCTTGGGACCAGAGGTTTTGCAGATTTTAGAATTTTGCGGATTTTTGGTCATTGTTTTGTTTACATTTTTTAAACAATGATTTGAATGTAATTAATAATGAAATCAAAAGTATAATGAATGCTTACAATATACTAAAATATTAAGTTAGTTTAGCCAGACTTAATAACTGAAAAAGTTGATTAATACATAAATATATTTGGTGAGATTGTGATTACCAATGATATCAGCAATATTTTTATTTTTTCTAAAATAAATTATCCTTTCTTTATAAAAAACATGAATTCAATAACCTTAAAAAAAATTACAAATAAAAAAATGTATGGAATTGATTGCAAACAAAAAAAATGACAAATTTTGCACCTATATCTGAACTGAATGTTTCATTGTTTACATCTGTACACAGTGGCGGATTTATGAAGTGAGGGGCCCCTCTCACTGGAACTTTTTGGGGCCCTTCCAGATTGAAAAATTGGGTACATTTATAGTTTAAAAATAATAGATATTAAAAACTTAATTACAATAAATACTTACAAATTAATTAAAATGTATTCAAATCGTTAAAGATTAGATGTCCATAATTAACATAATGTTTAAATTACATCAGATTAATTTACAGAAACTTAGATACTATGGCAGATAAATGTGCTAAAACTATGTATCTTATTTTCTTTTCATCTTTAGCATTTTCGAAGAAAATCGAAAAGTTATTATGCATTCTGTTTGTTTATCCGTCCTCTAGCCGTCTGTCTACGCTCCAACTTCCATAAATATACTCGGATTTTCAAGCAGTTGATAAAGCTGATCACCAAATCATGTTTGGTATTGCATATGAAGTATGTACAGTTAATAATAATTCATTAACAGGGGCACTCACAAGCAGGGATGAGATTGACCAAAAAGCAAAAAAGCTGAAAACTGCGCGAATGACTTTTGAGCAATGACAGGAATGTCAATCGCAACAAATATAATTGTATTAATATATAACATACAATTTAGCTTTTGGTAAATTAAATCAAAAGAAAATTATTAACGTGAATTGCAGAATTTATTTATACTTACTCTAATGAAAATTTAGTTTATCAAGATACAGTACATTAATAAAACCCTGTTATTGGCATGAATATCTTTTTATTGAAATTTTCTAACAGTAAGACACTTTTGGTTAAGTATTGGGGAAAAGAAAATAGAAATTTTCTTTGTTTTTTAGCTTTGCTATTGCACAAGGTAAATTTCTTTCTCCTACTTTTTTCTTGGATATTACACATTAAAGATATCTAGTGATGTGGCTGGACTTTAAAAATCCTGGGTCTCCAGGACCCAGAACTTAAATTCTGGGTCTCTTTTTTACAAAAGTGGGTCCTCACTGATAAGTCATTTTTAGATGCAAAACTTGAACTTATTCATTTGAAAAAGAAGACTGAAATGCAATAATTTTTGTTTTAACAATAATTAATGAATAATTAAAATCAATTTTATTTTTTAAAACTATTAAGAAAAATTTCATTTATTTTTAAAAAAATAAATGAGCAAGATACAAATTTAATTATAAATTAATGCTTATTTGAGTGTAGAAGATAACATGTATCACTATTGTTTGCATTTCTTTTTAAAAAGGGCAAGACTGATTTGTTAAAAAAAGGATATTTTTGTTGAATATAAGGGTATTTTTTGTTCAATGAATGGTTGCTTTCAGAAGTAACATTCATTCAGAAAGATTTAGAGGTGTCAAAAATGGATTTTGGAGCAGGAAACTCTGTATTTGGAGTGGCAAAAAATAATTTTGAAAATTAATGTTTGGGTTAGTTTTTTTCAGAGTCCCTTTGATGAAATTTTTAGTTTTAACACTATCTCTTCATGAAATCTGTCATTTGTTGAAATCTTTTCGCAAAACTTAAAGTTTTTTTTTCAAAAATTTGCCATTTTTACGAATATTTTGACGAAATCTGCCGTTTTTTCGCGATCGTTTGACGAAATCAACAGGTTTATTGCGATCGTTTGACGATATCTTCCGATTTAACCTGATTTTTTGACAAAAGTTGTGATTTTTCGCAAAACATTTGGCGAAATTCGCCGTTTTATCGCGATTTTTGGACGAAAATTGTCGTTTTATCGCGATTTTTGGACGAAAATTGTCGTTTTATCGCGATTTTTGACAAAATCTGCCGTTTTTTCGGTATTTTGTGACTAAATTAACCATCCTTTCGTGAATTTTTTGACAAAATTGGCCGGAAATTAGTCGTTTTTTGGCGATCTTTTAAGGAAATTTGCCGTTTTTTCGCGATTTTTTGACGAAATTACGCGTCGTGTATTTTTTGGATAAATCAAAAAATTTGAAACTTGAAAATAATAAAAAAGCTGAAAACCACGGAAGAATCTCATTCCTTGCACAAGAATTCGATTATATTATATAAGAAAAAATCATTTGCAGAGTATTTTAATGACATTTCAAATACATAAATTACTGAATATTATTGATATAAATTACTGAATTTCACTATGATTACATTAAGCACAGCATTCTTAGCATTTTTTTTTTTCATTTAGAGGGGCATACAAAAGAAATCGGTTACAGTAATGTCTCTTTGTAATAATTGCTGGAGAGTACAATTTAAAATTCGGTATTTGCTTTAAAATGTAATCATTTTTTGCATATTAGTTTTTATATAGTTCTATACGTCATATACAAAGAAGGACAAAAGTATATTTACGTACCATTTTCTTTATTAGAAGAAATTGACAAAGGGGAATTTTCAATTGAAGTATATATGTCTCTTAAGTGAATTAAATTTTGGAATGGATGTTGTTAATAGATAAAAATCTCTATATCATATACAGGACTGCTAAAATATTCGGGTAATTTTCCGATTGTATATGGAATAGCTGAAATTCATTTTAAAATGTGTTATCTATTTCCATATGGTAAAATGAGACAATAATAATATTTGAATTTTGTAAACAATGCAGTTTTCTTAAATTATTCTGAATGTGTTGAAATGTGTTGCTCTGAATGTTACAGAAAATATTTGAATCGTAATCTACGTTGAACGAACTAATTCCGGTTGAAATCGGTCCGATAGAACTCTAAGAAAGAATATGCTCCCACTCGATGGTAGGTGCCCCTCCCTAATAAATTTGCCGCAGTACCTTTAACATTAACCAAATATTTATTTTATGGATGAAACCCTCTCTATAAAGTCAACGACTTACCTTTTACAGAAGCGTTATTTTTAATTTACGTCTGTAGTGAGTAAACGTAAGTTGATGCCGGAAAAATATTAATATTCGAAAAAGATGGTAGCAAGAGCATAGGGACAAAGGACCCTAGAACCATTTTAAAGAAAATTTTGAAAACAAAAGGTCCTAGTACTTTGCTCTTTAGATCTTCAAATAGTCGAAATAAGAAATAGGCTATGAATTAATCAATAGGATCAAATTTTAAAGAAATGTGCAAGAAATAGTGGAAAATTCTGAAAAAGAGCCCTAGGGCACCAATAAAAGTATGTGGAGTAGATGGAGGTCCCAAGAAGTTGTTAGAAAGAAAGCTAGTGAATTAGACCATTTTTTAATGTGTAATAATAAGGGGCTCGAAAGGAAAATATGATAGTTGAGAGTAGAGCTCTAAATTAAAAACATGTTAAAAGGTTCTAGTACTTAGCACTTTAGATCTTTAACTAGTCGAGATTAAGCATACAGTATGAATTAATCATCTGAATAAAATTTTAAAGAAATGCGCAAAAAGATGAAGGAAAGGCATTACAAATATATCTAATGCCTATTTAAAATATAAGGGTGTTGATCTGAGGAGCGGAATCTATGACTCAGCTTTAAGACTATTAATTAAGAATGTGACACAATTAGGGAATGAAAAATACACTGTGTACAAAAATTCAAAGAGCTCCGAACTAGCCAAGGCCTTGACACTATAAAGATGTAGAGGAGCCATTTTGGCCCGTACCAAATTAAATATATTTCTGTTCGCACAAGAAGTCCCTTTGTAAAATAAGTTTAAAAGAAACAAAGGAAAAGAAAGTTAAATAATTTTAAATAAAAATGTATGGTGTAAAAATATTTTTATAAAAATTGAGTAAAGTTTTCCGTTTTTCAAGTGTTAACTGGAATGTAAAAGCGGTTGAATGTCTAAATGGAAAAGTTTCCCCGAAACAGTTATTGGATTAAAAGGAGGCAATTTATAAATAACACAGACCTACAAAAAAAAATTTTTTTTTTGGTGCCTGAGATTTTACAACTGATTTTGGATATTTTTGGGACGCTGATTCCAAATATGCAATCAGTTTTTCTCTACCAGCTCTACTTTTTTAGATAAGCAAAGCGAACTAAAGATTTTTTAGAACTAAAGTGACCTTGAACACTTAAACTGACCTTATGATACATAGCCCTGTAACGACGCTCAAGGCGATTAGAAGGACGTTGAAATACTGCAAGATCTTGAAAAAAAGAAATGTGCAAGCAAAACTGAAGATCTGTGCATCCTTATGATTTCGCGCAGCTCATCCATAAAGCTAAATGTAAAAGCCTCCAAGAGATAAGGTTAGTTTCAGAGTTCGCTCCATGGAAACAAAACTGGCTTTCTTTGACTTTCTAAAGTTTTTGAACTTCCATGATATTTGTGTTTAAGGCAGAATTCGTATCAATTTAACGTAAAACCCGTAGTGTTGTAGATTGTTGTGTTTGCGCTGTAGAATGGAATTTAAATGAGTTCAAGTAGAAAAAGTTGTATAAATCATCCAGATAAGTTTTGCTACATATGCGGAGAATAAAAGTTGAAAGAACACAGAAAATATGTTACTGACTTTGTAAAGAGAGCTTATCTTGGATACTTTGGGGTTAGACTTGGTGTTCAGGATAAAATCTGCGCACCGCAACAGGTCTGTAAAACTTGTACAGAGCATTTATGACAGTGAGCTGACGGAAGAGAATAAGTCTCAAATTCGGTTTACCAATGGTTTGGAGAGAACTCCAAAACCATTTCTATGACTATTATTTCTACCTAGCACTGGAATACTATTTGAACTAATCGAAACAATTGTAATAAGAAAACTTACCCTGATTTAGTGTCTTCAAGACCCCCACTTCCTCACTCAGAGGAACTACCGATCCCAACGTTTCATGAGCTACCAGAGCTTAGTGAGGATGAATATTGTCCTTCTGATCATCTTTTAGATAGCTGTGAAGGTAACAGTGATTATGAGGAGACGTCATCAATGCCTAAAATTTTCAACCAGGTTGATTTAAATGATTTCAAAAGAGATTTCAATGTTTTAAAAGAAGCTTCTGAATTACTGATTGGTTTCAAAATTAAAAGACAAAAATTTATTAGAACAAAGAGCCAAACTTATATTTTATCACACAAGACAAAATTGTCTACTATCCTACTTCTCTTAAAAAAACAATCTTATATTTTGTCATGAATTTAGAGGACTGTTAGAAAAATTGGTTCTTCCTAAATATTCTCCAGATGATTGTCCTTGGACAGCAAAGGAGTTACACAAAATACTATTATTTTTCTATTTTTGGGATAGCAGGGATAAAACACACCACTAGATTAGAAAAGAGAGGCCTAAGAAAGAAAACATGGATGTTGGAGAAAGGAATGTCATTAATAACACTTTAGTTGGGCGAAAGAAAATCATACTTTCTGCACTGCATATCAAGCTCTGTCCTATGAAGCAGTTTGTGTAAATTCTCCATTAGAACGGGTCATGATTTGCATATATAAGGTAAAAACACCCAAATTGAGTTATGAAGATATTAAAGCAGGAATGTTTAACGGACAACAAATAAGACAACTGATTAAGGATCCTGCTTTCGTGAATTCAACGAATGAGGCTGAATAAAAAGTCTGGACGTTTTTTGTGGCAGTTCACAAAAACATTCCGGGCAAATGCAAAAGAGAAATCTATGTAGAACTGGTAAATGAAAAGCATAATAGTTTTAAATCTCTTGGGTGTACTAGAAGAATTAAAGTGCACTATTTACATTGCCACTTAGAGCATTTTCTTGAAAATAAAGAAGGCACAAGTGATAAACATCCCGAAAGATTTCACCACAATATTAAGACTATGGAGGACCACTACCAAAAAAGATGAGATATGTAAAGGGTTTCAGATTACAGTTTGAGTTTAAAAAGACACTGTTCTAAAATATATTCCAGAATGTCACGGAAAAGAAGCTTCCGAAGCATTCAATGCGTATCAGTTTCATCAGTGACGTTTTTCTCTATTTTTGTGAGTAAAAATATTTGTACAATATAATTAAAAAATTGTTATTTCAATATGTGTATATCATAATAATAAAAACTAACACAACCTTAAAATAATGAAACATATATTTCACAAAAAGTTGTTTATCTTAAAAAACTGAGCTGATAGAGAAAAACTAATGCCATATTTGAATTCAGGACATCAAATTCATATAAAATCAGCTAAAAATGCCCCGGCACCAAAACAGCTGTTGACCAGTGTAATTTAAGATCACAAAAACTTCAAGAGGACCTATACCAAGGTTCTAGTGGGCGAGAGTCTGAACTTGGATGCAGTTTGGTGTAAGGAAATCTATTTTGTTTATAAAGTAGTCGGATGAACTAAGAACTATAAAAAAAAATTGTATGAGAATTGAAGTATTTTTAAAGAAGTTGCACTGAGGGTCCCAAGAAGAAGATTAATGTTCAAAATTGGTAATAGATGATTTCTGAGAATTTTTTATTTATTTTTATTTATTTATTTATTTTGACATTCATGCTGGTGGGAAGGAGGACATAAGAAGCTATTAAGGGGAAAAAAGTGAATAGGACCATTTTTAAGGAGCTATATTAAGAACCCAAAAGAATCCAGCTGATAGTTGGGAGCAGAGTTCAAAAATGGAAACATGTTAAAAGGTCCTAGCATTTAGCGCTTTACATCTTCAATTAAACGAAATTAAGCATAGAGTATGAATTAATCATTAGCATAAAATTTTAAAGAAATTTATAAATTATAGTGAAAAAATCTTTAAAAAATGTCTCTAGGGCGCTAATAAAAATATGAGGCAGAAGGTCCAAAGAAGCTGTTAGGAAAAAAGATAATGAAAAAATCTTAGAAAAAAGCTATAGTGCTCTTCTCCAATAAATTTGCAGAATTACCTTTAACATTAATGTGATATGTATTTTATGAATGAAATTCTCCTCCCCCTATAGAGTTAAAAACTTACCTTTAACAGTAGTGCTATTTTTAATTTACGGCTGTAAGTGCGCGAAAACAAGTTTATGCCAAAAAGTAATATTAATATTTAAAAATGGTGGTATTAAGGGCATAAGGTAATTTTTTAGTAGTTTATAAAATAACCGGAGGACCCTAGAACTAGTTAACCTTTTAAGGTACAATGGTCCAGCATTGGAACCATCTAATTTTAATTTCAAATTTACTAACGACACCAAGATTATCTTTAAAAAGTTCCGTTTTTGGACTGAAAAATTTCTAAAAAAAAGTCGTTTGTAAATTTCGGTATCATTTCTAAGTGAGCTATAATAGAGGGCACAAAAGGGGCCATCTGATAATTAAAAGCAGGGTCCTAACATGAAAAACACATTAAAAAGACATAGTACTTAAAGCTTTAGATTTAAAATTAGTCAAAGTTATATTAATTGAAGAACGCTAAAAATGTATGAAAAAAAATTGTATGCAATTCGGATCATTTTTAACGAAGTTATAACAAGGACCGCAAAAAAAAACAATTAATATTCAAAATTGGTGGTAGCTAAAGTCTGAGATTTTTTTTTTCATGTAGTAATTTGAAGACCTAAGATGTTGATAGGAAAAAAATATTATATTGCAGGACTGCCACAGGCGACTATTTTTTAATTCTAACTGGCACCACTTTCTAGAAATAGAAAACCTTAACAGACACTTTGTCAATAATTCCAAGAAAAATACATTTCAAGATTTATATTAGAAAAATACTGGTACAAACAGAATATAAAAATAGTTATATATTCTGTTATATATTACAGAGTATAAAAATTAGCCTGTGGCAGCTCTGATATCGGATCATTTTAAAGGAAGTTATAATAATGGACCCGGAAATTACAAACTGATAGTTAAAAATTTGGGACCTAACATCAAAATATGTTAAACAGTCTTAGTACTGTGCATTAGATCTTCAATTAGTCAAAATTAACACATTGTATGAATTATTGATACAAATGATATTTTAAAGAAATGCACAAAAAGTGGGTAAGTATTTAAAATAGGGTCCTAAGGCACCATTTAAAATATGAGGGTGTTGGTCTGAGAAGAAGAGTCCAAGAATTATCTTTAATAAACTGAAAGAATTAACTTAAAATTATGTACTGAGAAATAGAAAGAATTAAGGGATGAAAAACGCTTCGAGCACAAAAAAGTTCAAGGGGCCTTGGACTGGGCAATGCGGCATTCTAGGAGGCCCCAAAATCTAAACTGGGATGTAGAAACGTGAGAATAACTAAAAGGAAAATGTATCCCATAAATGAAGATTGGGTTAAACAAAAAAAGCAATTTATTAACAATTTATTTGCAGAACAGTTTCAAGGTGCCCTCTATCGGGCTGCAAGGAGCCAGGATCTTAACTGGAGGTTAAAAAGGCGAGAATAACTAAATGTAGAAAGGTCTATCAAAAAAAGAATACTGCATATAAAAGTTACAAGTTATTAACAATTTTGTGCATAAAAGCTTAAAGGGGCCCCGACCCTTAAATAGTGTGCATCATGATCTGTCTTGGACTATCCTCACCTTAATTTTCCGACTTCTGTGTATGACATATTTTGATAGTAATCCCACACAGATAAAGCGTTTTATTGATACAGATTTTGAGCACAAGAACTTTATTGGTAGTATACCGCGCCAAGATCTTTACTAAAATGTACAAAAGAGGATAACGAAATGAAGAAAGGGTCCCAAAAACGAAGAAGATCGGATAGAAAGGGGACAAGTTATAAAACATTTAGGGTATAAAAATTTGAAAGGGTCCAGAGAACCTGGGTCCAAAAAAAAATTTTAAATCTGATCCACAAGTGCAAAAGGTACTGACTTAAGTTATCCTCTTCATCCAAATTTTCAGACTTCGACATGCAGTAAATTTTGCTAACCATAGCCCTCAGACACACAGAACGAAAGTTTCTTTTATTAGCATAGATAATCAATAACAAAAAAAAAATACATTTAAAATATCGATTTTATGAAAATTGCTTTGCAAGTTTAGAACCCCAAAAAGTCAGAGGCCCCATGGTGACGTCTCAGGGTTTCACCAGCCCTTCAGTCTATATAAATAAATCATCATAAGACGGTCTCTAATATGTTCCTTTCGGCTCAGACTCAAATTTCCTTTGAATCCCAACCCTTCCCTCAACAACTGATCATTGTCCTCATAATTCTTAACGGCGAAAAAAAAAAGAAAACTGAAACTTCCCTGGTACACTGTAAAAAAAAAATCTGCAAAGGTACTAAACCTTTTCTAGGAAACTGGGATTCCAAGAACGGTAACAGCAAAAATTCAAGTTTCAGAATCGATTACATGAATTTTTCCTGTTATCGTTACATGAAAAGTTCTTGGAATCCCAGTTTCCTAAAAAATGTTTAGTACCTTCACAGATTATTTTTTTACAGTGTAGTAGCAAGTAATTAAAAAAAAAATTATTACATGAAAATGGTAGAATATTAACTGAAAAATAAAAAGGGAATTTTCTTTTTTCAAAACGTTTTTCAAAATATTTTTCTTTGGACTCAAAAGTAGATTTGGGGGCCCTTGGGATACGGGGCCCCTCGCGATTGCGACCATCGCGACCCCTTAAATCCGCCCCTGACAAACTCCCTCAGAGAGTTTCAACTCTCTCGAGCTAGATACAGGAACAACCACCTACTCTCATTGGCTACAAAGCTTTGCTTTTACTGATTGGCTGTTGTGGCCGTCTTTATTTCAAGCGCATGCGCATACGCTACATTTGTTCAGTTCAGAGATACAGTGACATTCACTGAGATATCTTAGGTAATTTTTTCAATGTGAACTGTTACGAATCGTAGCACCTGCTATCCAGTCACGTGATTGGTTTCTCGGCGCCGCCGTGGGCCCGAGAGAGTTGTGTTACGTAATTCTAGTTCTAAAGCCCTGATGTGCTCGAAATATTTTCTCGACGAGAGAAATAAAACTCTCGCTTATTATACATGTAAAATTTATGTTTTTATGTTTAAGTGTTTTGTAGTTGTGTTTAGTGTGTGTCGTCCAAAATAAACAAGTAAAAAGACTCCATTTCATGTATTATTTACGTACACTTTCGAATTCGAGAATCGTAAAATTCTATATGGTGCCACATTTCAACCCGGGAAGTGATTGTGTTAATGACTTCAAGACTTTCGAATTTAAGACTTTTATAAGTGTCAGTGACTCCTTTAAGAAAATCAAGAATGTGTTTATAAATTTCAAGACTGTGTTTTGTGTTACCGCTCTTAGGGATTTCTCGGTCTGAATTTATCGGAATAATACATCGCGTCTTCACATCGCGGATAGAAAAGGTATTGTAAAATTATTTTGATTTATTCTTTTGATCTATATTTTCACTATTATGGATCTTGAAAAAATTAAAAGTAAAAGAAAGATATTGAAAACCGCAATAACCAAATTTATTACAAAAATTGAGGCTTACATAGAAAGTATCGATTTTAATGATAAAAGTCATTTTGAGCAGTTAACAGAATATTTAACTAATATTAATGATAAACAAAACGAATTAAAAACTGTTAATAATCAGGTTCAGGAATTATTATCGGATGGAACAATTTTCGAGAACGATATTCAGTCATCTATTGAATATGACGATGGAATAAATGAAACGAAATTTAAAATTAAATTGAATTTGAAGAAATTTAAAATTGATTCGGATAAACCTGATACTAGTTCTTTATTTAACGCGAGTACAACTCCCTATTTCAATGCTAGACCAACAACAATAAATTTACCAAAAATAAACATCCCGACGTTTAAAGGGGATCCGAATATGTTTTTGGAATTTATGAATAGTTTTAAAAGCAGCATTGATGCTAATGAAAATTTATCCAAGGTGGATAAACTTATTTATTTAAAATCCTTTTTGTCAGGTGAAGCACTTAAATCAATTTCCGGTCTAGCCCTGACCGAGGCGAATTACCAGCAGTCTTTAGACTTGCTGCAGAATCGTTATGGTAAACCAGAAATTTTGATAAGCGGGTTTATAAACAAATTATTAGAACTAGAACCGGTTAGGTCGAGCACGAATATTAAGTCATTACGAGATTTATATGACGAATGCGAAGTAAGCATTCGTAATTTACAAGCTATCGGGGTCGCGTCGGACAATTTCGGATATTTATTGATACCGATAATTTTAAAACAGATACCCCATAATTTAGTTGTAGAATATCAGAGAAAGAAAAATGCGGAAAAAGCTGGTGACGTAAATGAATTGATGAAATTCATAAAGTTTGAAATAGAATCGCGAGAAGCAGCAAATGCAGTGTCAGGGATTTCCTTAAAAAATCAGGAAGTAGCACGATATGAAAAAAGGAATTTTAGAACTAAACCAAATGTTCCCCCTTCAATCGCGCTTAATACTGTTGTAAAAAATGTTTGCATATTTTGTAACGCGAATCATTTAAGCTTAAAGTGTAATGAAATTACTGATGAACAGAAAAGGTATAAATTAAAAAAAGATGGAAGATGCTATCGTTGCTTCTTGAAATCGCACGTAATATCCTTGTGTAAGGTAAAAATACCTCCTTGTGAATTGTGTAAAAGTTACCAGCATAATTATTTATTTTGCCCGACAAAAAAATCGACAAAAGCGCGTCCCGATGAAAGCTCAGTAAAAGCCGATGATTCTAAAAATGAAGAAAGTCAACCCGTATTTTCATATGTAATTAAAACTAATAATTCTCTCGAAAAGTACGCAACATTGTTGCAAACCGCCTGTGTACGAGTGCAGGGTACTGGTAATAAATTATGCACGAGACTCTTATATGATTCGGCATCCTCTAGAACATTTATTACAAAAAGTTTAGCCTCGGCGTTGAAATTAAAACCTGTTGCCAAGGAAACGCTTTTGGTTTATACATTTGCAAATCGCGATGCCATAGAAAAGGAGTTTAATGTAGTAAATTTAACTATTATTAGTTGTCATCATCCTTATGAAAAAATAACTGTAAAAGCGCTGGTTTCTGAAATAATTAGCGGTACTAAGATAATGACTTCTGTTGATTATAAGTTAATAGATAAATTACGATTAGATAAACATGAATTGGCCGATACATTTATTCATTCGAAACCGGTCCAGATCTTGCTAGGTGCGGACTATCTGTTCAAAACTATAATAGGTAATGTCGAAAAAATTAATCATAATTTATTTATGCAGCCAACAATATTTGGCAAAACCATTGTCGGTCAAGTTAATAGTAATAATTCGCAGCCAACTTCCTGTATGAATGTAATTTGTTTCCCTTCAGAAAATGATCTTAGAAATTTATGGCAAATTGAGTCTTTTTTAGTCGATTCAAATGATCAAATGCAAGAGGAGACTTATGAGGTCATTAATCAATTCCAGAAAGAAATCATTTTTAAAAATGATAGATATATGACCCCCTTGTTATGGCGTAGCGAATTAGATAAACAAAATTTGTCTAATAATTACGAGGTAGCAGAAAGGCGTTTCGCAGGTTTGGCGAAAAGGTTAAAGAATGATAAATCTTTGTTTTTAAAATATAATGAAATTATGAAGGAGCAATTAAGCGAGGGAATTATTGAAAAATGTAGTGATAATTGTTCTGTCAATTTCGTGATGCCACACTCTGCTGTTTCTAGGCCAAGTTCTTCTACAACAAAAACAAGGATTGTTTTTGACGCGAGCAGTCGGGAAATGGGGGAAAAAAGTTTAAATCAATGTCTTTTTGCGGGGCAAAATTTGAATCCTAATCTCATAGATGTGATATTAAATTTCAGACAGTTTAAAATTGCTTTCACGGGGGATATTGCTAGGGCCTTTCTACAAATTCAGGTATCAGAAAATGATAGAAATTATCTATGTTTTTTGTATTTCGATGACTGCGACATAGATAAACGTACTGTTTTGTATCACTTTAATCGTCACTGCTTCGGCGTCACCAGCTCCCCCTATGTTTTAGCCTCTACAATTAAAAAGCATATTGGTAATTATAAGGATACGGAACCCGCCGCCTATGAAATGATTAATAAATACTTGTACGTAGATGATTTAATTTACGGATCATCTACAGTCGAGCAGGCTATGCAACTAACAACTACTGCAGTTTCTATATTTAAAGATGCCAATATGCAATTGCGAAAGTTCGTTACTAATTCTCCAGAATTAAAAGAAGCTTGGAATGGTAACCCGGTTATAGAGATTAATGAAAACTGCGCCAAATCAAAGGTATTGGGGTTAAACTGGAATGTTGAAGGGGATTTTTTGGCTATAGATTTAGCATCTTTAGTGTCAATAGGTGACAGCTTGGAATTCACCAAAAGGCATGTTCTCCAGACTGCCGCTAGAATATTTGATCCAATTGGATTTATGTCACCCTTTTTGATAAGGGTAAAAATTTTCCTTCAAGAATTATGGCAGAGTGGGCTAGACTGGGACGATGAATTTAACGAAGAATTTCAAATTAAATACAGAACATGGTATCAGGAAATCGAATTGCTAGACCAATTAAAAATACCCAGATATTATTATCTCTCGAGTGAAGTGCACGACAAAGTAGAACTACACATTTTTTCCGATGCTTCCTTGAAGTCCTATGGAGCGGTAGCCTACTTCCGGTTTCAAACATCCGAAGAAAATTATAGGACATGTTTTGTTATGTCTAAGGCTAGAGTAGCCCCATTGAGAAAAATAACACTACCACGCTTAGAGCTTTTAGGGGCTCTAATAGCTGCTAGAATAGCTAGTCACCTTAAACTCATTTTCACGAATCTAGATAAAATAGTACTGTGGTCAGACTCGACTATAGTACTACGTTGGATCAAAGGAGTGGCATCCAAATGGAAGCCGTTTGTGGCTAACAGAGTGATGCAAATTCAGGACTTAAGAGACCCTAGTTCTTGGCTGCATGTAAATAGCAGGGATAATCCTGCTGACATGCTAACTAGGGGACTGTCAGCGAAAGAGTTAATAAACTCCAATCAGTGGTGGTACGGGCCGGAATGGCTCGGTAAATCTGAAAAATTTTGGCCTAAGGACGATAATTTAAAATTAAAATCAGTCAATCCTGAAATTGAAGCTAGAAGTAATATTGTTGTTAATACAATTATTGCCAAGGAGAATTTAATTGATATACAAAAATTTAGTAGCTTGAGAAAATTATTGCGTGTAACAGCCTATGTATTTCGTTTTATCAGATTACTAAAGAAAAATCGTGAACCAATACGTACACTTTCGGCGGAGGAAATCCGAGAAGCGGAAATTTTCTGGATAAAAAATTGTCAAACTCAAATTTTCGAAAAAGAAATCTTAAGCCTGAAAAATTCCAAGCCACTTCCTAGAGACTCTAGATTGCTTTCATTGAACCCTTACCTCGATTCAGATGGAGTTTTGCGAGTCTTAGGACGACTCCATAACGCAAATTATTCGATGGATGAGAAACATCCAATAATTCTTCCGCCAAAAACCAAACTTTCAGAACTTATAATTTGGGATGCCCACTACAGAGTTTTTCATTCTGCTGTTGCCCATACACTAGTGCAGATTAGAGAAAGATTCTGGTTATTAAAGGCTAGACAATCTGTGAGAACTGTGCTTAAAAATTGCATTATTTGCAAAAGATTTTCTTCAACTCCAGGCAATCAGACGGTAGCGCCATTGCCTAATGATCGAGTAGAACAGACCAGTCCATTCAGTGTGATAGGATGTGATTTTGCAGGGCCATTATACGTAAAAGACTGTGATAACAAACAATACATTTTATTGATTACATGTGCAGTTACTAGAAATGTCCACTTGGAGCTTGTCGGCAGCTTGTCGACACAAACATTTTTACTAGGCTTTCGTAGGTTTGTTTCTCGGCGAGGATTACCATCTGTAGTATATTCGGACAACGCCAAGACCTTTAAACGTGCGGACAATGACTTGAAAAACCTTTGGCGGATTATGACTCATCCAGATGTGCAAGACTATTTTGCTTCTCATCACATACAGTGGAAATATATCATTGAACGAGCAGCGTGGTGGGGGGGATTTTACGAGCGAATGGTTAGAACTATAAAAACTGCTTTAAGAAAGACACTCGGGAAATCATCGCTAACTGTTGATGAACTACATACTGTTTTAGTTGAAATTGAAGGAATGGTCAATTCTCGACCTTTAACATATGCCTCGCCAGAAGGTCAAGACCCCCTACCATTAACGCCTGCTCATTTCCTAATTGGGAGAAGAATTTCTTCTCTGCCACCAGTTCGCCTTCATCTTGAATCGAATATCTCTTCCAGGAAAGAATTAATTAAATCTTTTAACTATCGTGAGAAATTAATGCGCTTGTTTTGGACTAGATGGAAAGGGGAATACTTGTTAAATTTGAGGTCAGCGCATTTAAGTTCGAACAAAACTAATTTTCCTCAATTTAAATTGAATGACATAGTATTAATCAAAGATGATAAATTACCCCGAAATTTCTGGAGTCTAGGAAAAATTATTGAATTATTTCCTGGAAGAGACGGCAAGGTGAGGGCCTGCAAGGTAAAAACTGAGAAATCTATTCTCAGACGACCAGTACAGTTATTGTATCACATGGAAATTTGAACTGATTAACTTGTATATACTAATCTTGTTTTTTTTTCTTATTTTAGTTGAAGTTTTGTTGTATTTAGTTGAAGTTTTGTCCTTGAAGTATGTATAATATTCAATATTTATATTCATGTTGTATTAAATTGATACATAATTTGTGATGAACATCCATATGTTCATGGGTGGGCAGTGTTACGAATCGTAGCACCTGCTATCCAGTCACGTGATTGGTTTCTCGGCGCCGCCGTGGGCCCGAGAGAGTTGTGTTACGTAATTCTAGTTCTAAAGCCCTGATGTGCTCGAAATATTTTCTCGACGAGAGAAATAAAACTCTCGCTTATTATACATGTAAAATTTATGTTTTTATGTTTAAGTGTTTTGTAGTTGTGTTTAGTGTGTGTCGTCCAAAATAAACAAGTAAAAAGACTCCATTTCAAGTATTATTTACGTACACTTTCGAATTCGAGAATCGTAAAATTCTATATGAACAGGCATCCAATTCCGGGAGGGTCCACTTCAAACACGGCGATCTTAAGATATCTTAAGTTTGTGGTGTGAACGGGGTATTAGGTAAGTTTTTCAATGTGAACAGGCATCCAATTCCGGGAGGGTCCACTTCAAACACGGCGACCTTAAGATATCTTAAGTTTGTGGTGTGAACAGGGTATGACTCTCTCAGAGAGTTTCAACTCTCTCGCGCTAGATACAGGAACAACCACCTACTCTCATTGGCTACAAAGCTTCGCTTTTACTGATTGGCTGTTGTGGCCGTCTTTACTTCAAGCGCATGCGCATACGCTACATTTGTTCAGTTCAGAGATACAGTGACATTTTCAATGTGAACAGGCATCCAATTCCGGGAGGGTCTTTTTCAAACACGGCGATCTTAAGATATCTTATCTTATGTTTGTGGTGTGAACAGGGTATGAGTGAAGAAAGTCCATACATTTTACCTCGAAATATTTTTGTGTATTTTATGGATTTGATGAGCTTCGATTTTGAGCACCTCCTATACATGTATGCACATCCTTTGCTTTTATAAAGTTTTATATTAAGCCAAATGAGTGTTGAATTCAGGCATTTTCGGAGTGATTTAATGTTGTTCCGGGTGGGGGGGGGGATTGTAATTTTTGACCATTAAAAGCATAAAATCTCGAATCTTCGCGGTTGTTTTAATTTTCCTGGTTGAATGCTCCCTCCCGGGACACCCCCTGAATTCAAAACTGAAAATAAATAAATAAATAAGTTGAGACATAACAATTTATTTCATATTTATTTTTATATCTTGTCTATTACTAAATAATTAATATTTCTCAAACATTTATCTATTAAATTTTATTTCAATAATTACTGATTCAAAATTGACCATATTTTATTTTCTTTGTAATTTTATAAACTGAATTTAAATATGTAATAAAAGAAAATATATCCTTCTCAGTCCTGATGACTCCTGGAGGACACTAAATAACACTTTTTAAACTCTTTTAAAATTGCTTTTAGAACTTTTTTAATAAATGCATGCATATCGTAAGTATCCATATATAGAATGATACATTTTTCGAGATGTATGGGAATTTTAAACTGCTTTTTGTGTTCTCTTGTAATATTTGTCCTTGGACTGAAGAGGTTAAATTAAACATTTAAATTGGGGATGCACAACCTGTGGCTTGCGACAGGTTAACGTATGGTCCAAGAGTTTTGTCAATTTACAACTGGAAAATTTTTTTGCATATGTTGCAAGAAAAAAATTGTAAATTTTGTCAATTTACCCAGGAAAATATAAAATTTTGTCATTTAAGAATTGCAAACTTCGATGCTTGGCATGGAAAATTCACAAAATTTATTTATCAAGTGCGGAAAAAAGCGAATTTTGTCCATGAGGCTTGAAAAAATTGCAAGTTTCGCTTCTCAGATTTGAAAAAGTTCCGAATTTTACCTATAAGGCTTGGGGAAAAAAATTCGGCTTAGATGCAGTATCTTCCCGCAAGCCGCCATTTTGTTTCCCTGTTATTTCTCATACATCTAATTATTTTACCTAAAACTAGAAAATGCAACTGAAATGATTATTTAATGATTGAATCATACATTTAAAAAATGATATGAATTTAAAAAAGACAATCTACTTCGGAAATTCAAAGATTGAAAGAGTGAATTTTTAATAGTAAAAATTTGTTTGATTTGCTTATTCATTTATTTTATAAAACATTGAAGTAAAGTGAAAATAAATTTTTTAGTATGCATAGACCTTAAAAAAAATTTATTTTATGTTTCAAAAAAAAAAAAAAAAAATGCAAAATAATGATAATAATAGCAATTTGTGAGAAATAATAGGGAAACAAAATGCCGGCTCGCGGGAAGATACTGCATCTGTTCCAAAAATTCCCAATCAGGCACGGAAAAATCACGAGTTTAGTCGATTAGGCATGAGAAAATCACAAATTTTATCGATCAGACGTGAAAGGTGACACATTTTGTTGATCAAGCAAGAAAAAATAGTTTTGTTGATGATGCTCGAAAAAACTTAAAATTAAATTCATCTATTGCAAACATGTTTTTTCAGTTTATCACATTAAAAAAATGCAAAGCTCATTGATTGGGTGCGAAAAAAATCACAAAGTTTGTCAATCAGGAATGAAATAAATCACAAATTTTGTTGATAAGGTACAGAAAAATCGTGAATTTCTTCAGTTTATCAAAAGAAAAAGATCGCAAGTTTCATCTTGTCCCATAAAAATGCAGAGTTCGCACAAAAATCGCAAATTTCGTTAATCGGCCGTGGAAAAATGCATATTTCGTAAATTAAGATCAATGAAAAGCACACACTTCGTCAATTCGAGACTGAAAAATCACGACTTTTATTTATTGGGTTCCATAAAATCGCAAATTTCTTTGATCGGAGATGGAAATGTTGCGAATTTTGTTGATTACACATGGAAAAATTGATAATTATATCAACCAGGCTCTAATAAAATAGAGAATTTCGTCGGTCGAGTGCACAAAAATATGAAATTTGTCGATCATGTGAAGAAAAATCACGAATATCGTTGATTGGATTTGTAAAAATCATGAATCTCGTTGATTGGCTTCATAAAAATTGCTAATTTCGTCGAGCAGATATGGAAAAATCGGGAATTTCGTCTATCTGAAACGGAAAAATCGCGAGTGTTGTCGATCGGCTTTGTAAAAAGTGCGAATTTCATTTATCATGTGCAGGAAAATTGAGAATTTCGTCGATCAGGTGCAGGAAAATTAGGAATTTCGTTGATCAGCTTTGTAAAAATTGTGAATTTTTGTGATCAGCTTCGTGAAAATTGTGAATTTTATTGATGAGAAGTGGAAAGATCATAAATTTTTTTGATCGGCTTTGTAAAAATTGTGAATTTTGACGATCGGCTTCATAAAAATCACGAAAACATGACCTGTCATAAACAAATTGAATTCATCTGAGACCATATACATAAACAATAGAAACACAAAAACCTGAATATAATAATTTCAAATTCATAAAATGATTTAAATTTTTACAAACATAAAATATGCTTCACAATTTTGCATAAACTGGACCCTGTGAGAAATATCTGGATAGGCATTTGCATTCATATATAGTAGGGATGCACAACTTGTGGCCTGCGAGTTTTGTCAATTTACAACTGGAAAAAAATTGCAATTTTTGTGCATATCACAGGAAAAATCATAAATTTCGTCAATTTACCGTGAGAAAATATAAAACTTCGTCACTTAAGAATCGCAAATTTCATTGATCAGCATGAAAAAAATCTGGAATTTTATTGATTAAGTGCGGCGAAAAAAGCTAATTTTGTCAATGAGGCTTGGAAAAAATAGCTAATTTCCCCGATCAGGCACGGAAATATCACAAATTTTGTCCATGACGCTCGGAAAAAATTACAAATTTCGCCAATCAGGCACGAAAAAATTGCGAGTTTTGTTGATCAGGCACGGAAAAATCGTTAATTTTGTCAGTTGTACGTGAAAAATATCACTTTTCATTGATCGGGCAAGAAAAAATCGTCACTATTGTTGATGTTGTTTGAAAAAATTGTAAATAAATTTTATCATTTGGAAATAAAAGCATGTTTCTTCGGTTTATCACATGAAAAAAACGTGAATATCATTGATTGG
Organism: Maratus speculifer; assembly: GCA_964019185.1. Taxonomy (NCBI): domain Eukaryota; kingdom Metazoa; phylum Arthropoda; class Arachnida; order Araneae; family Salticidae; genus Maratus; species Maratus speculifer. Next base: position 173,464,175 of record OZ025293.1, read on the forward strand.
GCACGGACAAAAAAATCGCAAATTTTGTTGATAAAGCAAGGAAAATTGCGAATTTATCCATGATACAAGGAAAAAATGAAATTTTCGTTAATCGGCTGCGAAACTATCGTGAATTTCATCAGTTTATCCAGAGGAAAAAAATCCTGAATTCCATCTTACTGCATAAAAAATGCCGATTTCTTCAGTTAGTACAAAAGTCGCAAATTTTGTTGATCTGGTGCGGAAAAATGCATATTTCGTCAATTAAGGGTGGAAAAAGCACACATTTTCTCGATCGGACACCGAGAAATTGAGAGCTTTATAGATCGGAGATCAAAAATTCTCAATATTCTTGTCTCCGACCATATGGTCAGAGACGGGAGTATTGCGAATTTTGTTGATCACAGACGTAACAATTGCTAATTATGTAGGCTCTAATAAAACCGAGAAATACCTCGATCAGGAGCGGAAAAATCGCTAATTACGTCAATCAGGCAAATAATAAAGCGGAAAAATCGCTAATTACGTCAATCAGGCAAATAATAAAATCGCGAAATTCCTCGATCGGCTGTACAAAATCACGAAATTTGTCAATCAGACAAAAAAAAAATCATTAATTTCATAGAATGGCTTTGTAAAAATCACGATTTTCATCATCGGCTTCGTAAAAATTTCAACTTTCGTCATTCAAGCGCGAAAAAAATCGGGAATTTTGCCTATTTGGAACAAAAAAATCACGATTGTCGTCGGTCGTCTGCTTAAAAAACGAGAATTTCATCAGTCAGGCACGGGAAATTCGCGAATTTTTTCAATTAGACTCGGGAAAAATGTGAATTTTAATGATAAAGTGAGGAAAAATAGCGAATTTCGTCAATCAGCTATGTAAAAATCGCAAATATCATTGATCGGCTTCGTAAAAAAACAAACTTTGTTGATCTCATGTGGAAAAATCGTAAATTTTCTCGATGAGCTTCGTAGAAAATTTGAATTTTGTTGACCAACAGTGAAAAGATCCTGAATTTTTTGAATCGGCTTCGTAAAAATTGCGAATTTTGTCGATCCTGTGAAAAAAAGTCACCTATTTTGTCGAATATGCAAAGGAAAATCAAGAATTTTGTCGATCATGAGAAGAAAAATCACGTATTTTGTCGATCAGTTTCATAAAATTCTCGAATTCCATCGATCGGCTTCGTAAAAATGGGGAATTTTGTTAACCAGCTTGGGAACAATCAGGTGCAGTAAAACAGCGAATTTCGTCAATTGGCTTCAGAAAAATCATGAATTTTGTCGTTGAGGTTCGGAAAAATCGCAAATTTCGTTGATCAGGCTCAGAAAAATCATGAATTTTGTCGATCATGTGCAGAAAATCGTTCATTTCGTAGATCGGCTACGCAATAATCGTTAATTTTGTTGATCAAGTTCATAAAAATTGCAAATTTCGTCTATCATGTGAGGAAAAATCACAAATTTCATCAATCATGTAAGGAAAAATCACTAATTTCATCGATCAGCTTCATAAAAATAGCAAATTCTGTTGATCAAGAGTGGAAAAATCATGAATTTTCTCGATTGGTTTCAAGAATTGCCAATTTTGTGTATCAGGCGAGGAAATGATGAGAATTTTCTCGATCGTAAAATACGTAAATTTGGTCAATCAGGCGTGGAAGAAATACAAATTTCATTGATCGGGCACAGAAAATCTAGAATTTTGTTGAGCAGGTATGAAAATTCTTGCTGATCGACTCATTCTCTCTCTTTCGTTCATAAAGTTCACATTTTTTTCGGTGCCTGCAATTTATGTTTGTTTAACATTTTTAATAAAATAAAACTTACTCTCCTGAAAAAAATCAAGGAATATTTTTACATCTTGAAAATAATCCTTGCTATATCTATTACATATAAAATGTAAAAACTGCTCATATTTCTTAACCTTGTGAATTGGATATTTTGACTGGGTAAGCAAACTTAAAGGGGTAACACCCCCACCCCCTGAAATCATATTTTTTATCCGATTATAGGCCACACATAACCTCCCTTAAATCAAATTATTTCTTTGTTATTGATGTGGTCCTCGACCACCCAGACATATTTGTAAGTGGCCCTTCTCTTGAAAAGGTTGTGCACCCCAAATATATAGTACAGTAGACTCCTTCAAATCTGCACAGCTTGGGACCAGAGGTTTTGCAGATTTTAGAATTTTGCGGATTTTTGGTCATTGTTTTGTTTACATTTTTTAAACAATGATTTGAATGTAATTAATAATGAAATCAAAAGTATAATGAATGCTTACAATATACTAAAATATTAAGTTAGTTTAGCCAGACTTAATAACTGAAAAAGTTGATTAATACATAAATATATTTGGTGAGATTGTGATTACCAATGATATCAGCAATATTTTTATTTTTTCTAAAATAAATTATCCTTTCTTTATAAAAAACATGAATTCAATAACCTTAAAAAAAATTACAAATAAAAAAATGTATGGAATTGATTGCAAACAAAAAAAATGACAAATTTTGCACCTATATCTGAACTGAATGTTTCATTGTTTACATCTGTACACAGTGGCGGATTTATGAAGTGAGGGGCCCCTCTCACTGGAACTTTTTGGGGCCCTTCCAGATTGAAAAATTGGGTACATTTATAGTTTAAAAATAATAGATATTAAAAACTTAATTACAATAAATACTTACAAATTAATTAAAATGTATTCAAATCGTTAAAGATTAGATGTCCATAATTAACATAATGTTTAAATTACATCAGATTAATTTACAGAAACTTAGATACTATGGCAGATAAATGTGCTAAAACTATGTATCTTATTTTCTTTTCATCTTTAGCATTTTCGAAGAAAATCGAAAAGTTATTATGCATTCTGTTTGTTTATCCGTCCTCTAGCCGTCTGTCTACGCTCCAACTTCCATAAATATACTCGGATTTTCAAGCAGTTGATAAAGCTGATCACCAAATCATGTTTGGTATTGCATATGAAGTATGTACAGTTAATAATAATTCATTAACAGGGGCACTCACAAGCAGGGATGAGATTGACCAAAAAGCAAAAAAGCTGAAAACTGCGCGAATGACTTTTGAGCAATGACAGGAATGTCAATCGCAACAAATATAATTGTATTAATATATAACATACAATTTAGCTTTTGGTAAATTAAATCAAAAGAAAATTATTAACGTGAATTGCAGAATTTATTTATACTTACTCTAATGAAAATTTAGTTTATCAAGATACAGTACATTAATAAAACCCTGTTATTGGCATGAATATCTTTTTATTGAAATTTTCTAACAGTAAGACACTTTTGGTTAAGTATTGGGGAAAAGAAAATAGAAATTTTCTTTGTTTTTTAGCTTTGCTATTGCACAAGGTAAATTTCTTTCTCCTACTTTTTTCTTGGATATTACACATTAAAGATATCTAGTGATGTGGCTGGACTTTAAAAATCCTGGGTCTCCAGGACCCAGAACTTAAATTCTGGGTCTCTTTTTTACAAAAGTGGGTCCTCACTGATAAGTCATTTTTAGATGCAAAACTTGAACTTATTCATTTGAAAAAGAAGACTGAAATGCAATAATTTTTGTTTTAACAATAATTAATGAATAATTAAAATCAATTTTATTTTTTAAAACTATTAAGAAAAATTTCATTTATTTTTAAAAAAATAAATGAGCAAGATACAAATTTAATTATAAATTAATGCTTATTTGAGTGTAGAAGATAACATGTATCACTATTGTTTGCATTTCTTTTTAAAAAGGGCAAGACTGATTTGTTAAAAAAAGGATATTTTTGTTGAATATAAGGGTATTTTTTGTTCAATGAATGGTTGCTTTCAGAAGTAACATTCATTCAGAAAGATTTAGAGGTGTCAAAAATGGATTTTGGAGCAGGAAACTCTGTATTTGGAGTGGCAAAAAATAATTTTGAAAATTAATGTTTGGGTTAGTTTTTTTCAGAGTCCCTTTGATGAAATTTTTAGTTTTAACACTATCTCTTCATGAAATCTGTCATTTGTTGAAATCTTTTCGCAAAACTTAAAGTTTTTTTTTCAAAAATTTGCCATTTTTACGAATATTTTGACGAAATCTGCCGTTTTTTCGCGATCGTTTGACGAAATCAACAGGTTTATTGCGATCGTTTGACGATATCTTCCGATTTAACCTGATTTTTTGACAAAAGTTGTGATTTTTCGCAAAACATTTGGCGAAATTCGCCGTTTTATCGCGATTTTTGGACGAAAATTGTCGTTTTATCGCGATTTTTGACAAAATCTGCCGTTTTTTCGGTATTTTGTGACTAAATTAACCATCCTTTCGTGAATTTTTTGACAAAATTGGCCGGAAATTAGTCGTTTTTTGGCGATCTTTTAAGGAAATTTGCCGTTTTTTCGCGATTTTTTGACGAAATTACGCGTCGTGTATTTTTTGGATAAATCAAAAAATTTGAAACTTGAAAATAATAAAAAAGCTGAAAACCACGGAAGAATCTCATTCCTTGCACAAGAATTCGATTATATTATATAAGAAAAAATCATTTGCAGAGTATTTTAATGACATTTCAAATACATAAATTACTGAATATTATTGATATAAATTACTGAATTTCACTATGATTACATTAAGCACAGCATTCTTAGCATTTTTTTTTTTCATTTAGAGGGGCATACAAAAGAAATCGGTTACAGTAATGTCTCTTTGTAATAATTGCTGGAGAGTACAATTTAAAATTCGGTATTTGCTTTAAAATGTAATCATTTTTTGCATATTAGTTTTTATATAGTTCTATACGTCATATACAAAGAAGGACAAAAGTATATTTACGTACCATTTTCTTTATTAGAAGAAATTGACAAAGGGGAATTTTCAATTGAAGTATATATGTCTCTTAAGTGAATTAAATTTTGGAATGGATGTTGTTAATAGATAAAAATCTCTATATCATATACAGGACTGCTAAAATATTCGGGTAATTTTCCGATTGTATATGGAATAGCTGAAATTCATTTTAAAATGTGTTATCTATTTCCATATGGTAAAATGAGACAATAATAATATTTGAATTTTGTAAACAATGCAGTTTTCTTAAATTATTCTGAATGTGTTGAAATGTGTTGCTCTGAATGTTACAGAAAATATTTGAATCGTAATCTACGTTGAACGAACTAATTCCGGTTGAAATCGGTCCGATAGAACTCTAAGAAAGAATATGCTCCCACTCGATGGTAGGTGCCCCTCCCTAATAAATTTGCCGCAGTACCTTTAACATTAACCAAATATTTATTTTATGGATGAAACCCTCTCTATAAAGTCAACGACTTACCTTTTACAGAAGCGTTATTTTTAATTTACGTCTGTAGTGAGTAAACGTAAGTTGATGCCGGAAAAATATTAATATTCGAAAAAGATGGTAGCAAGAGCATAGGGACAAAGGACCCTAGAACCATTTTAAAGAAAATTTTGAAAACAAAAGGTCCTAGTACTTTGCTCTTTAGATCTTCAAATAGTCGAAATAAGAAATAGGCTATGAATTAATCAATAGGATCAAATTTTAAAGAAATGTGCAAGAAATAGTGGAAAATTCTGAAAAAGAGCCCTAGGGCACCAATAAAAGTATGTGGAGTAGATGGAGGTCCCAAGAAGTTGTTAGAAAGAAAGCTAGTGAATTAGACCATTTTTTAATGTGTAATAATAAGGGGCTCGAAAGGAAAATATGATAGTTGAGAGTAGAGCTCTAAATTAAAAACATGTTAAAAGGTTCTAGTACTTAGCACTTTAGATCTTTAACTAGTCGAGATTAAGCATACAGTATGAATTAATCATCTGAATAAAATTTTAAAGAAATGCGCAAAAAGATGAAGGAAAGGCATTACAAATATATCTAATGCCTATTTAAAATATAAGGGTGTTGATCTGAGGAGCGGAATCTATGACTCAGCTTTAAGACTATTAATTAAGAATGTGACACAATTAGGGAATGAAAAATACACTGTGTACAAAAATTCAAAGAGCTCCGAACTAGCCAAGGCCTTGACACTATAAAGATGTAGAGGAGCCATTTTGGCCCGTACCAAATTAAATATATTTCTGTTCGCACAAGAAGTCCCTTTGTAAAATAAGTTTAAAAGAAACAAAGGAAAAGAAAGTTAAATAATTTTAAATAAAAATGTATGGTGTAAAAATATTTTTATAAAAATTGAGTAAAGTTTTCCGTTTTTCAAGTGTTAACTGGAATGTAAAAGCGGTTGAATGTCTAAATGGAAAAGTTTCCCCGAAACAGTTATTGGATTAAAAGGAGGCAATTTATAAATAACACAGACCTACAAAAAAAAATTTTTTTTTTGGTGCCTGAGATTTTACAACTGATTTTGGATATTTTTGGGACGCTGATTCCAAATATGCAATCAGTTTTTCTCTACCAGCTCTACTTTTTTAGATAAGCAAAGCGAACTAAAGATTTTTTAGAACTAAAGTGACCTTGAACACTTAAACTGACCTTATGATACATAGCCCTGTAACGACGCTCAAGGCGATTAGAAGGACGTTGAAATACTGCAAGATCTTGAAAAAAAGAAATGTGCAAGCAAAACTGAAGATCTGTGCATCCTTATGATTTCGCGCAGCTCATCCATAAAGCTAAATGTAAAAGCCTCCAAGAGATAAGGTTAGTTTCAGAGTTCGCTCCATGGAAACAAAACTGGCTTTCTTTGACTTTCTAAAGTTTTTGAACTTCCATGATATTTGTGTTTAAGGCAGAATTCGTATCAATTTAACGTAAAACCCGTAGTGTTGTAGATTGTTGTGTTTGCGCTGTAGAATGGAATTTAAATGAGTTCAAGTAGAAAAAGTTGTATAAATCATCCAGATAAGTTTTGCTACATATGCGGAGAATAAAAGTTGAAAGAACACAGAAAATATGTTACTGACTTTGTAAAGAGAGCTTATCTTGGATACTTTGGGGTTAGACTTGGTGTTCAGGATAAAATCTGCGCACCGCAACAGGTCTGTAAAACTTGTACAGAGCATTTATGACAGTGAGCTGACGGAAGAGAATAAGTCTCAAATTCGGTTTACCAATGGTTTGGAGAGAACTCCAAAACCATTTCTATGACTATTATTTCTACCTAGCACTGGAATACTATTTGAACTAATCGAAACAATTGTAATAAGAAAACTTACCCTGATTTAGTGTCTTCAAGACCCCCACTTCCTCACTCAGAGGAACTACCGATCCCAACGTTTCATGAGCTACCAGAGCTTAGTGAGGATGAATATTGTCCTTCTGATCATCTTTTAGATAGCTGTGAAGGTAACAGTGATTATGAGGAGACGTCATCAATGCCTAAAATTTTCAACCAGGTTGATTTAAATGATTTCAAAAGAGATTTCAATGTTTTAAAAGAAGCTTCTGAATTACTGATTGGTTTCAAAATTAAAAGACAAAAATTTATTAGAACAAAGAGCCAAACTTATATTTTATCACACAAGACAAAATTGTCTACTATCCTACTTCTCTTAAAAAAACAATCTTATATTTTGTCATGAATTTAGAGGACTGTTAGAAAAATTGGTTCTTCCTAAATATTCTCCAGATGATTGTCCTTGGACAGCAAAGGAGTTACACAAAATACTATTATTTTTCTATTTTTGGGATAGCAGGGATAAAACACACCACTAGATTAGAAAAGAGAGGCCTAAGAAAGAAAACATGGATGTTGGAGAAAGGAATGTCATTAATAACACTTTAGTTGGGCGAAAGAAAATCATACTTTCTGCACTGCATATCAAGCTCTGTCCTATGAAGCAGTTTGTGTAAATTCTCCATTAGAACGGGTCATGATTTGCATATATAAGGTAAAAACACCCAAATTGAGTTATGAAGATATTAAAGCAGGAATGTTTAACGGACAACAAATAAGACAACTGATTAAGGATCCTGCTTTCGTGAATTCAACGAATGAGGCTGAATAAAAAGTCTGGACGTTTTTTGTGGCAGTTCACAAAAACATTCCGGGCAAATGCAAAAGAGAAATCTATGTAGAACTGGTAAATGAAAAGCATAATAGTTTTAAATCTCTTGGGTGTACTAGAAGAATTAAAGTGCACTATTTACATTGCCACTTAGAGCATTTTCTTGAAAATAAAGAAGGCACAAGTGATAAACATCCCGAAAGATTTCACCACAATATTAAGACTATGGAGGACCACTACCAAAAAAGATGAGATATGTAAAGGGTTTCAGATTACAGTTTGAGTTTAAAAAGACACTGTTCTAAAATATATTCCAGAATGTCACGGAAAAGAAGCTTCCGAAGCATTCAATGCGTATCAGTTTCATCAGTGACGTTTTTCTCTATTTTTGTGAGTAAAAATATTTGTACAATATAATTAAAAAATTGTTATTTCAATATGTGTATATCATAATAATAAAAACTAACACAACCTTAAAATAATGAAACATATATTTCACAAAAAGTTGTTTATCTTAAAAAACTGAGCTGATAGAGAAAAACTAATGCCATATTTGAATTCAGGACATCAAATTCATATAAAATCAGCTAAAAATGCCCCGGCACCAAAACAGCTGTTGACCAGTGTAATTTAAGATCACAAAAACTTCAAGAGGACCTATACCAAGGTTCTAGTGGGCGAGAGTCTGAACTTGGATGCAGTTTGGTGTAAGGAAATCTATTTTGTTTATAAAGTAGTCGGATGAACTAAGAACTATAAAAAAAAATTGTATGAGAATTGAAGTATTTTTAAAGAAGTTGCACTGAGGGTCCCAAGAAGAAGATTAATGTTCAAAATTGGTAATAGATGATTTCTGAGAATTTTTTATTTATTTTTATTTATTTATTTATTTTGACATTCATGCTGGTGGGAAGGAGGACATAAGAAGCTATTAAGGGGAAAAAAGTGAATAGGACCATTTTTAAGGAGCTATATTAAGAACCCAAAAGAATCCAGCTGATAGTTGGGAGCAGAGTTCAAAAATGGAAACATGTTAAAAGGTCCTAGCATTTAGCGCTTTACATCTTCAATTAAACGAAATTAAGCATAGAGTATGAATTAATCATTAGCATAAAATTTTAAAGAAATTTATAAATTATAGTGAAAAAATCTTTAAAAAATGTCTCTAGGGCGCTAATAAAAATATGAGGCAGAAGGTCCAAAGAAGCTGTTAGGAAAAAAGATAATGAAAAAATCTTAGAAAAAAGCTATAGTGCTCTTCTCCAATAAATTTGCAGAATTACCTTTAACATTAATGTGATATGTATTTTATGAATGAAATTCTCCTCCCCCTATAGAGTTAAAAACTTACCTTTAACAGTAGTGCTATTTTTAATTTACGGCTGTAAGTGCGCGAAAACAAGTTTATGCCAAAAAGTAATATTAATATTTAAAAATGGTGGTATTAAGGGCATAAGGTAATTTTTTAGTAGTTTATAAAATAACCGGAGGACCCTAGAACTAGTTAACCTTTTACGGTACAATGGTCCAGCATTGGAACCATCTAATTTTAATTTCAAATTTACTAACGACACCAAGATTATCTTTAAAAAGTTCCGTTTTTGGACTGAAAAATTTCTAAAAAAAGTCGTTTGTAAATTTCGGTATCATTTCTAAGTGAGCTATAATAGAGGGCACAAAAGGGGCCATCTGATAATTAAAAGCAGGGTCCTAACATGAAAAACACATTAAAAAGACATAGTACTTAAAGCTTTAGATTTAAAATTAGTCAAAGTTATATTAATTGAAGAACGCTAAAAATGTATGAAAAAAAATTGTATGCAATTCGGATCATTTTTAACGAAGTTATAACAAGGACCGCAAAAAAAACAATTAATATTCAAAATTGGTGGTAGCTAAAGTCTGAGATTTTTTTTTTTCATGTAGTAATTTGAAGACCTAAGATGTTGATAGGAAAAAAATATTATATTGCAGGACTGCCACAGGCGACTATTTTTTAATTCTAACTGGCACCACTTTCTAGAAATAGAAAACCTTAACAGACACTTTGTCAATAATTCCAAGAAAAATACATTTCAAGATTTATATTAGAAAAATACTGGTACAAACAGAATATAAAAATAGTTATATATTCTGTTATATATTACAGAGTATAAAAATTAGCCTGTGGCAGCTCTGATATCGGATCATTTTAAAGGAAGTTATAATAATGGACCCGAAAATTACAAACTGATAGTTAAAAATTTGGGACCTAACATCAAAATATGTTAAACAGTCTTAGTACTTTGTGCATTAGATCTTCAATTAGTCAAAATTAACACATTGTATGAATTATTGATACAAATGATATTTTTAAGAAATGCACAAAAAGTGGGTAAGTATTTAAAATAGGGTCCTAAGGCACCATTTAAAATATGAGGGTGTTGGTCTGAGAAGAAGAGTCCAAGAATTATCTTTAATAAACTGAAAGAATTAACTTAAAATTATGTACTGAGAAATATAAAGAATTAAGGGATGAAAAACGCTTCGAGCACAAAAAAGTTCAAGGGGCCTTGGACTGGGCAATGCGGCATTCTAGGAGGCCCCAAAATCTAAACTGGGATGTAGAAACGTGAGAATAACTAAAAGGAAAATGTATCCCATAAATGAAGATTGGGTTAAACAAAAAAAGCAATTTATTAACAATTTATTTGCAGAACAGTTTCAAGGTGCCCTCTATCGGGCTGCAAGGAGCCAGGATCTTAACTGGAGGTTAAAAAGGCGAGAATAACTAAATGTAGAAAGGTCTATCAAAAAAAGAATACTGCATATAAAAGTTACAAGTTATTAACAATTTTGTGCATAAAAGCTTAAAGGGGCCCCGACCCTTAAATAGTGTGCATCATGATCTGTCTTGGACTATCCTCACCTTAATTTTCCGACTTCTGTGTATGACATATTTTGATAGTAATCCCACACAGATAAAGCGTTTTATTGATACAGATTTTGAGCACAAGAACTTTATTGGTAGTATACCGCGCCAAGATCTTTACTAAAATGTACAAAAGAGGATAACGAAATGAAGAAAGGGTCCCAAAAACGAAGAAGATCGGATAGAAAGGGGACAAGTTATAAAACATTTAGGGTATAAAAATTTGAAAGGGTCCAGAGAACCTGGGTCCAAAAAAAAATTTTAAATCTGATCCAGAAGTGCAAAAGGTACTGACTTAAGTTATCCTCTTCATCCAAATTTTCAGACTTCGACATGCAGTAAATTTTGCTAACCATAGCCCTCAGACACACAGAACGAAAGTTTCTTTTATTAGCATAGATAATCAATAACAAAAAAAAAATACATTTAAAATATCGATTTTATGAAAATTGCTTTGCAAGTTTAGAACCCCAAAAAGTCAGAGGCCCCATGGTGACGTCTCAGGGTTTCACCAGCCCTTCAGTCTATATAAATAAATCATCATAAGACGGTCTCTAATATGTTCCTTTCGGCTCAGACTCAAATTTCCTTTGAATCCCAACCCTTCCCTCAACAACTGATCATTGTCCTCATAATTCTTAACGGCGAAAAAAAAAAGAAAACTGAAACTTCCCTGGTACACTGTAAAAAAAAAATCTGCAAAGGTACTAAACCTTTTCTAGGAAACTGGGATTCCAAGAACGGTAACAGCAAAAATTCAAGTTTCAGAATCGATTACATGAATTTTTCCTGTTATCGTTACATGAAAAGTTCTTGGAATCCCAGTTTCCTAAAAAATGTTTAGTACCTTCACAGATTATTTTTTTACAGTGTAGTAGCAAGTAATTAAAAAAAAAATTATTACATGAAAATGGTAGAATATTAACTGAAAAATAAAAAGGGAATTTTCTTTTTTCAAAACGTTTTTCAAAATATTTTTCTTTGGACTCAAAAGTAGATTTGGGGGCCCTTGGGATACGGGGCCCCTCGCGATTGCGACCATCGCGACCCCTTAAATCCGCCCCTGACAAACTCCCTCAGAGAGTTTCAACTCTCTCGAGCTAGATACAGGAACAACCACCTACTCTCATTGGCTACAAAGCTTTGCTTTTACTGATTGGCTGTTGTGGCCGTCTTTATTTCAAGCGCATGCGCATACGCTACATTTGTTCAGTTCAGAGATACAGTGACATTCACTGAGATATCTTAGGTAATTTTTTCAATGTGAACAGGCATCCAATTCCGGGAGGGTCCACTTCAAACACGGCGATCTTAAGATATCTTAAGTTTGTGGTGTGAACGGGGTATTAGGTAAGTTTTTCAATGTGAACAGGCATCCAATTCCGGGAGGGTCCACTTCAAACACGGCGACCTTAAGATATCTTAAGTTTGTGGTGTGAACAGGGTATGACTCTCTCAGAGAGTTTCAACTCTCTCGCGCTAGATACAGGAACAACCACCTACTCTCATTGGCTACAAAGCTTCGCTTTTACTGATTGGCTGTTGTGGCCGTCTTTACTTCAAGCGCATGCGCATACGCTACATTTGTTCAGTTCAGAGATACAGTGACATTTTCAATGTGAACAGGCATCCAATTCCGGGAGGGTCTTTTTCAAACACGGCGATCTTAAGATATCTTATCTTATGTTTGTGGTGTGAACAGGGTATGAGTGAAGAAAGTCCATACATTTTACCTCGAAATATTTTTGTGTATTTTATGGATTTGATGAGCTTCGATTTTGAGCACCTCCTATACATGTATGCACATCCTTTGCTTTTATAAAGTTTTATATTAAGCCAAATGAGTGTTGAATTCAGGCATTTTCGGAGTGATTTAATGTTGTTCCGGGTGGGGGGGGGGATTGTAATTTTTGACCATTAAAAGCATAAAATCTCGAATCTTCGCGGTTGTTTTAATTTTCCTGGTTGAATGCTCCCTCCCGGGACACCCCCTGAATTCAAAACTGAAAATAAATAAATAAATAAGTTGAGACATAACAATTTATTTCATATTTATTTTTATATCTTGTCTATTACTAAATAATTAATATTTCTCAAACATTTATCTATTAAATTTTATTTCAATAATTACTGATTCAAAATTGACCATATTTTATTTTCTTTGTAATTTTATAAACTGAATTTAAATATGTAATAAAAGAAAATATATCCTTCTCAGTCCTGATGACTCCTGGAGGACACTAAATAACACTTTTTAAACTCTTTTAAAATTGCTTTTAGAACTTTTTTAATAAATGCATGCATATCGTAAGTATCCATATATAGAATGATACATTTTTCGAGATGTATGGGAATTTTAAACTGCTTTTTGTGTTCTCTTGTAATATTTGTCCTTGGACTGAAGAGGTTAAATTAAACATTTAAATTGGGGATGCACAACCTGTGGCTTGCGACAGGTTAACGTATGGTCCAAGAGTTTTGTCAATTTACAACTGGAAAATTTTTTTGCATATGTTGCAAGAAAAAAATTGTAAATTTTGTCAATTTACCCAGGAAAATATAAAATTTTGTCATTTAAGAATTGCAAACTTCGATGCTTGGCATGGAAAATTCACAAAATTTATTTATCAAGTGCGGAAAAAAGCGAATTTTGTCCATGAGGCTTGAAAAAATTGCAAGTTTCGCTTCTCAGATTTGAAAAAGTTCCGAATTTTACCTATAAGGCTTGGGGAAAAAAATTCGGCTTAGATGCAGTATCTTCCCGCAAGCCGCCATTTTGTTTCCCTGTTATTTCTCATACATCTAATTATTTTACCTAAAACTAGAAAATGCAACTGAAATGATTATTTAATGATTGAATCATACATTTAAAAAATGATATGAATTTAAAAAAGACAATCTACTTCGGAAATTCAAAGATTGAAAGAGTGAATTTTTAATAGTAAAAATTTGTTTGATTTGCTTATTCATTTATTTTATAAAACATTGAAGTAAAGTGAAAATAAATTTTTTAGTATGCATAGACCTTAAAAAAAATTTATTTTATGTTTCAAAAAAAAAAAAAAAAAAAAATGCAAAATAATGATAATAATAGCAATTTGTGAGAAATAATAGGGAAACAAAATGCCGGCTCGCGGGAAGATACTGCATCTGTTCCAAAAATTCCCAATCAGGCACGGAAAAATCACGAGTTTAGTCGATTAGGCATGAGAAAATCACAAATTTTATCGATCAGACGTGAAAGGTGACACATTTTGTTGATCAAGCAAGAAAAAATAGTTTTGTTGATGATGCTCGAAAAAACTTAAAATTAAATTCATCTATTGCAAACATGTTTTTTCAGTTTATCACATTAAAAAAATGCAAAGCTCATTGATTGGGTGCGAAAAAAATCACAAAGTTTGTCAATCAGGAATGAAATAAATCACAAATTTTGTTGATAAGGTACAGAAAAATCGTGAATTTCTTCAGTTTATCAAAAGAAAAAGATCGCAAGTTTCATCTTGTCCCATAAAAATGCAGAGTTCGCACAAAAATCGCAAATTTCGTTAATCGGCCGTGGAAAAATGCATATTTCGTAAATTAAGATCAATGAAAAGCACACACTTCGTCAATTCGAGACTGAAAAATCACGACTTTTATTTATTGGGTTCCATAAAATCGCAAATTTCTTTGATCGGAGATGGAAATGTTGCGAATTTTGTTGATTACACATGGAAAAATTGATAATTATATCAACCAGGCTCTAATAAAATAGAGAATTTCGTCGGTCGAGTGCACAAAAATATGAAATTTGTCGATCATGTGAAGAAAAATCACGAATATCGTTGATTGGATTTGTAAAAATCATGAATCTCGTTGATTGGCTTCATAAAAATTGCTAATTTCGTCGAGCAGATATGGAAAAATCGGGAATTTCGTCTATCTGAAACGGAAAAATCGCGAGTGTTGTCGATCGGCTTTGTAAAAAGTGCGAATTTCATTTATCATGTGCAGGAAAATTGAGAATTTCGTCGATCAGGTGCAGGAAAATTAGGAATTTCGTTGATCAGCTTTGTAAAAATTGTGAATTTTTGTGATCAGCTTCGTGAAAATTGTGAATTTTATTGATGAGAAGTGGAAAGATCATAAATTTTTTTGATCGGCTTTGTAAAAATTGTGAATTTTGACGATCGGCTTCATAAAAATCACGAAAACATGACCTGTCATAAACAAATTGAATTCATCTGAGACCATATACATAAACAATAGAAACACAAAAACCTGAATATAATAATTTCAAATTCATAAAATGATTTAAATTTTTACAAACATAAAATATGCTTCACAATTTTGCATAAACTGGACCCTGTGAGAAATATCTGGATAGGCATTTGCATTCATATATAGTAGGGATGCACAACTTGTGGCCTGCGAGTTTTGTCAATTTACAACTGGAAAAAAATTGCAATTTTTGTGCATATCACAGGAAAAATCATAAATTTCGTCAATTTACCGTGAGAAAATATAAAACTTCGTCACTTAAGAATCGCAAATTTCATTGATCAGCATGAAAAAAATCTGGAATTTTATTGATTAAGTGCGGCGAAAAAAGCTAATTTTGTCAATGAGGCTTGGAAAAAATAGCTAATTTCCCCGATCAGGCACGGAAATATCACAAATTTTGTCCATGACGCTCGGAAAAAATTACAAATTTCGCCAATCAGGCACGAAAAAATTGCGAGTTTTGTTGATCAGGCACGGAAAAATCGTTAATTTTGTCAGTTGTACGTGAAAAATATCACTTTTCATTGATCGGGCAAGAAAAAATCGTCACTATTGTTGATGTTGTTTGAAAAAATTGTAAATAAATTTTATCATTTGGAAATAAAAGCATGTTTCTTCGGTTTATCACATGAAAAAAACGTGAATATCATTGATTGGGCACGGACAAAAAAATCGCAAATTTTGTTGATAAAGCAAGGAAAATTGCGAATTTATCCATGATACAAGGAAAAAATGAAATTTTCGTTAATCGGCTGCGAAACTATCGTGAATTTCATCAGTTTATCCAGAGGAAAAAAATCCTGAATTCCATCTTACTGCATAAAAAATGCCGATTTCTTCAGTTAGTACAAAAGTCGCAAATTTTGTTGATCTGGTGCGGAAAAATGCATATTTCGTCAATTAAGGGTGGAAAAAGCACACATTTTCTCGATCGGACACCGAGAAATTGAGAGCTTTATAGATCGGAGATCAAAAATTCTCAATATTCTTGTCTCCGACCATATGGTCAGAGACGGGAGTATTGCGAATTTTGTTGATCACAGACGTAACAATTGCTAATTATGTAGGCTCTAATAAAACCGAGAAATACCTCGATCAGGAGCGGAAAAATCGCTAATTACGTCAATCAGGCAAATAATAAAGCGGAAAAATCGCTAATTACGTCAATCAGGCAAATAATAAAATCGCGAAATTCCTCGATCGGCTGTACAAAATCACGAAATTTGTCAATCAGACAAAAAAAAAAATCATTAATTTCATAGAATGGCTTTGTAAAAATCACGATTTTCATCATCGGCTTCGTAAAAATTTCAACTTTCGTCATTCAAGCGCGAAAAAAATCGGGAATTTTGCCTATTTGGAACAAAAAAATCACGATTGTCGTCGGTCGTCTGCTTAAAAAACGAGAATTTCATCAGTCAGGCACGGGAAATTCGCGAATTTTTTCAATTAGACTCGGGAAAAATGTGAATTTTAATGATAAAGTGAGGAAAAATAGCGAATTTCGTCAATCAGCTATGTAAAAATCGCAAATATCATTGATCGGCTTCGTAAAAAAACAAACTTTGTTGATCTCATGTGGAAAAATCGTAAATTTTCTCGATGAGCTTCGTAGAAAATTTGAATTTTGTTGACCAACAGTGAAAAGATCCTGAATTTTTTGAATCGGCTTCGTAAAAATTGCGAATTTTGTCGATCCTGTGAAAAAAAGTCACCTATTTTGTCGAATATGCAAAGGAAAATCAAGAATTTTGTCGATCATGAGAAGAAAAATCACGTATTTTGTCGATCAGTTTCATAAAATTCTCGAATTCCATCGATCGGCTTCGTAAAAATGGGGAATTTTGTTAACCAGCTTGGGAACAATCAGGTGCAGTAAAACAGCGAATTTCGTCAATTGGCTTCAGAAAAATCATGAATTTTGTCGTTGAGGTTCGGAAAAATCGCAAATTTCGTTGATCAGGCTCAGAAAAATCATGAATTTTGTCGATCATGTGCAGAAAATCGTTCATTTCGTAGATCGGCTACGCAATAATCGTTAATTTTGTTGATCAAGTTCATAAAAATTGCAAATTTCGTCTATCATGTGAGGAAAAATCACAAATTTCATCAATCATGTAAGGAAAAATCACTAATTTCATCGATCAGCTTCATAAAAATAGCAAATTCTGTTGATCAAGAGTGGAAAAATCATGAATTTTCTCGATTGGTTTCAAGAATTGCCAATTTTGTGTATCAGGCGAGGAAATGATGAGAATTTTCTCGATCGTAAAATACGTAAATTTGGTCAATCAGGCGTGGAAGAAATACAAATTTCATTGATCGGGCACAGAAAATCTAGAATTTTGTTGAGCAGGTATGAAAATTCTTGCTGATCGACTCATTCTCTCTCTTTCGTTCATAAAGTTCACATTTTTTTCGGTGCCTGCAATTTATGTTTGTTTAACATTTTTAATAAAATAAAACTTACTCTCCTGAAAAAAATCAAGGAATATTTTTACATCTTGAAAATAATCCTTGCTATATCTATTACATATAAAATGTAAAAACTGCTCATATTTCTTAACCTTGTGAATTGGATATTTTGACTGGGTAAGCAAACTTAAAGGGGTAACACCCCCACCCCCTGAAATCATATTTTTTATCCGATTATAGGCCACACATAACCTCCCTTAAATCAAATTATTTCTTTGTTATTGATGTGGTCCTCGACCACCCAGACATATTTGTAAGTGGCCCTTCTCTTGAAAAGGTTGTGCACCCCAAATATATAGTACAGTAGACTCCTTCAAATCTGCACAGCTTGGGACCAGAGGTTTTGCAGATTTTAGAATTTTGCGGATTTTTGGTCATTGTTTTGTTTATATTTTTTAAACAATGATTTGAATGTAATTAATAATGAAATCAAAAGTATAATGAATGCTTACAATATACTAAAATATTAAGTTAGTTTAGCCAGACTTAATAACTGAAAAAGTTGATTAATACATAAATATATTTGGTGAGATTGTGATTACCAATGATATCAGCAATATTTTTATTTTTTCTAAAATAAATTATCCTTTCTTTATAAAAAACATGAATTCAATAACCTTAAAAAAAATTACAAATAAAAAAATGTATGGAATTGATTGCAAACAAAAAAAATGACAAATTTTGCACCTATATCTGAACTGAATGTTTCATTGTTTACATCTGTACACAGTGGCGGATTTATGAAGTGAGGGGCCCCTCTCACTGGAACTTTTTGGGGCCCTTCCAGATTGAAAAATTGGGTACATTTATAGTTTAAAAATAATAGATATTAAAAACTTAATTACAATAAATACTTACAAATTAATTAAAATGTATTCAAATCGTTAAAGATTAGATGTCCATAATTAACATAATGTTTAAATTACATCAGATTAATTTACAGAAACTTAGATACTATGGCAGATAAATGTGCTAAAACTATGTATCTTATTTTCTTTTCATCTTTAGCATTTTCGAAGAAAATCGAAAAGTTATTATGCATTCTGTTTGTTTATCCGTCCTCTAGCCGTCTGTCTACGCTCCAACTTCCATAAATATACTCGGATTTTCAAGCAGTTGATAAAGCTGATCACCAAATCATGTTTGGTATTGCATATGAAGTATGTACAGTTAATAATAATTCATTAACAGGGGCACTCACAAGCAGGGATGAGATTGACCAAAAAGCAAAAAAGCTGAAAACTGCGCGAATGACTTTTGAGCAATGACAGGAATGTCAATCGCAACAAATATAATTGTATTAATATATAACATACAATTTAGCTTTTGGTAAATTAAATCAAAAGAAAATTATTAACGTGAATTGCAGAATTTATTTATACTTACTCTAATGAAAATTTAGTTTATCAAGATACAGTACATTAATAAAACCCTGTTATTGGCATGAATATCTTTTTATTGAAATTTTCTAACAGTAAGACACTTTTGGTTAAGTATTGGGGAAAAGAAAATAGAAATTTTCTTTGTTTTTTAGCTTTGCTATTGCACAAGGTAAATTTCTTTCTCCTACTTTTTTCTTGGATATTACACATTAAAGATATCTAGTGATGTGGCTGGACTTTAAAAATCCTGGGTCTCCAGGACCCAGAACTTAAATTCTGGGTCTCTTTTTTACAAAAGTGGGTCCTCACTGATAAGTCATTTTTAGATGCAAAACTTGAACTTATTCATTTGAAAAAGAAGACTGAAATGCAATAATTTTTGTTTTAACAATAATTAATGAATAATTAAAATCAATTTTATTTTTTAAAACTATTAAGAAAAATTTCATTTATTTTTAAAAAAATAAATGAGCAAGATACAAATTTAATTATAAATTAATGCTTATTTGAGTGTAGAAGATAACATGTATCACTATTGTTTGCATTTCTTTTTAAAAAGGGCAAGACTGATTTGTTAAAAAAAGGATATTTTTGTTGAATATAAGGGTATTTTTTGTTCAATGAATGGTTGCTTTCAGAAGTAACATTCATTCAGAAAGATTTAGAGGTGTCAAAAATGGATTTTGGAGCAGGAAACTCTGTATTTGGAGTGGCAAAAAATAATTTTGAAAATTAATGTTTGGGTTAGTTTTTTTCAGAGTCCCTTTGATGAAATTTTTAGTTTTAACACTATCTCTTCATGAAATCTGTCATTTGTTGAAATCTTTTCGCAAAACTTAAAGTTTTTTTTTCAAAAATTTGCCATTTTTACGAATATTTTGACGAAATCTGCCGTTTTTTCGCGATCGTTTGACGAAATCAACAGGTTTATTGCGATCGTTTGACGATATCTTCCGATTTAACCTGATTTTTTGACAAAAGTTGTGATTTTTCGCAAAACATTTGGCGAAATTCGCCGTTTTATCGCGATTTTTGGACGAAAATTGTCGTTTTATCGCGATTTTTGGACGAAAATTGTCGTTTTATCGCGATTTTTGACAAAATCTGCCGTTTTTTCGGTATTTTGTGACTAAATTAACCATCCTTTCGTGAATTTTTTGACAAAATTGGCCGGAAATTAGTCGTTTTTTGGCGATCTTTTAAGGAAATTTGCCGTTTTTTCGCGATTTTTTGACGAAATTACGCGTCGTGTATTTTTTGGATAAATCAAAAAATTTGAAACTTGAAAATAATAAAAAAGCTGAAAACCACGGAAGAATCTCATTCCTTGCACAAGAATTCGATTATATTATATAAGAAAAAATCATTTGCAGAGTATTTTAATGACATTTCAAATACATAAATTACTGAATATTATTGATATAAATTACTGAATTTCACTATGATTACATTAAGCACAGCATTCTTAGCATTTTTTTTTTTCATTTAGAGGGGCATACAAAAGAAATCGGTTACAGTAATGTCTCTTTGTAATAATTGCTGGAGAGTACAATTTAAAATTCGGTATTTGCTTTAAAATGTAATCATTTTTTGCATATTAGTTTTTATATAGTTCTATACGTCATATACAAAGAAGGACAAAAGTATATTTACGTACCATTTTCTTTATTAGAAGAAATTGACAAAGGGGAATTTTCAATTGAAGTATATATGTCTCTTAAGTGAATTAAATTTTGGAATGGATGTTGTTAATAGATAAAAATCTCTATATCATATACAGGACTGCTAAAATATTCGGGTAATTTTCCGATTGTATATGGAATAGCTGAAATTCATTTTAAAATGTGTTATCTATTTCCATATGGTAAAATGAGACAATAATAATATTTGAATTTTGTAAACAATGCAGTTTTCTTAAATTATTCTGAATGTGTTGAAATGTGTTGCTCTGAATGTTACAGAAAATATTTGAATCGTAATCTACGTTGAACGAACTAATTCCGGTTGAAATCGGTCCGATAGAACTCTAAGAAAGAATATGCTCCCACTCGATGGTAGGTGCCCCTCCCTAATAAATTTGCCGCAGTACCTTTAACATTAACCAAATATTTATTTTATGGATGAAACCCTCTCTATAAAGTCAACGACTTACCTTTTACAGAAGCGTTATTTTTAATTTACGTCTGTAGTGAGTAAACGTAAGTTGATGCCGGAAAAATATTAATATTCGAAAAAGATGGTAGCAAGAGCATAGGGACAAAGGACCCTAGAACCATTTTAAAGAAAATTTTGAAAACAAAAGGTCCTAGTACTTTGCTCTTTAGATCTTCAAATAGTCGAAATAAGAAATAGGCTATGAATTAATCAATAGGATCAAATTTTAAAGAAATGTGCAAGAAATAGTGGAAAATTCTGAAAAAGAGCCCTAGGGCACCAATAAAAGTATGTGGAGTAGATGGAGGTCCCAAGAAGTTGTTAGAAAGAAAGCTAGTGAATTAGACCATTTTTTAATGTGTAATAATAAGGGGCTCGAAAGGAAAATATGATAGTTGAGAGTAGAGCTCTAAATTAAAAACATGTTAAAAGGTTCTAGTACTTAGCACTTTAGATCTTTAACTAGTCGAGATTAAGCATACAGTATGAATTAATCATCTGAATAAAATTTTAAAGAAATGCGCAAAAAGATGAAGGAAAGGCATTACAAATATATCTAATGCCTATTTAAAATATAAGGGTGTTGATCTGAGGAGCGGAATCTATGACTCAGCTTTAAGACTATTAATTAAGAATGTGACACAATTAGGGAATGAAAAATACACTGTGTACAAAAATTCAAAGAGCTCCGAACTAGCCAAGGCCTTGACACTATAAAGATGTAGAGGAGCCATTTTGGCCCGTACCAAATTAAATATATTTCTGTTCGCACAAGAAGTCCCTTTGTAAAATAAGTTTAAAAGAAACAAAGGAAAAGAAAGTTAAATAATTTTAAATAAAAATGTATGGTGTAAAAATATTTTTATAAAAATTGAGTAAAGTTTTCCGTTTTTCAAGTGTTAACTGGAATGTAAAAGCGGTTGAATGTCTAAATGGAAAAGTTTCCCCGAAACAGTTATTGGATTAAAAGGAGGCAATTTATAAATAACACAGACCTACAAAAAAAAATTTTTTTTTTGGTGCCTGAGATTTTACAACTGATTTTGGATATTTTTGGGACGCTGATTCCAAATATGCAATCAGTTTTTCTCTACCAGCTCTACTTTTTTAGATAAGCAAAGCGAACTAAAGATTTTTTAGAACTAAAGTGACCTTGAACACTTAAACTGACCTTATGATACATAGCCCTGTAACGACGCTCAAGGCGATTAGAAGGACGTTGAAATACTGCAAGATCTTGAAAAAAAGAAATGTGCAAGCAAAACTGAAGATCTGTGCATCCTTATGATTTCGCGCAGCTCATCCATAAAGCTAAATGTAAAAGCCTCCAAGAGATAAGGTTAGTTTCAGAGTTCGCTCCATGGAAACAAAACTGGCTTTCTTTGACTTTCTAAAGTTTTTGAACTTCCATGATATTTGTGTTTAAGGCAGAATTCGTATCAATTTAACGTAAAACCCGTAGTGTTGTAGATTGTTGTGTTTGCGCTGTAGAATGGAATTTAAATGAGTTCAAGTAGAAAAAGTTGTATAAATCATCCAGATAAGTTTTGCTACATATGCGGAGAATAAAAGTTGAAAGAACACAGAAAATATGTTACTGACTTTGTAAAGAGAGCTTATCTTGGATACTTTGGGGTTAGACTTGGTGTTCAGGATAAAATCTGCGCACCGCAACAGGTCTGTAAAACTTGTACAGAGCATTTATGACAGTGAGCTGACGGAAGAGAATAAGTCTCAAATTCGGTTTACCAATGGTTTGGAGAGAACTCCAAAACCATTTCTATGACTATTATTTCTACCTAGCACTGGAATACTATTTGAACTAATCGAAACAATTGTAATAAGAAAACTTACCCTGATTTAGTGTCTTCAAGACCCCCACTTCCTCACTCAGAGGAACTACCGATCCCAACGTTTCATGAGCTACCAGAGCTTAGTGAGGATGAATATTGTCCTTCTGATCATCTTTTAGATAGCTGTGAAGGTAACAGTGATTATGAGGAGACGTCATCAATGCCTAAAATTTTCAACCAGGTTGATTTAAATGATTTCAAAAGAGATTTCAATGTTTTAAAAGAAGCTTCTGAATTACTGATTGGTTTCAAAATTAAAAGACAAAAATTTATTAGAACAAAGAGCCAAACTTATATTTTATCACACAAGACAAAATTGTCT
Source organism: Maratus speculifer (assembly GCA_964019185.1). Classification (NCBI taxonomy): domain Eukaryota; kingdom Metazoa; phylum Arthropoda; class Arachnida; order Araneae; family Salticidae; genus Maratus; species Maratus speculifer. Next base: position 173,487,506 of record OZ025293.1, read on the forward strand.
ACTATCCTACTTCTCTTAAAAAAACAATCTTATATTTTGTCATGAATTTAGAGGACTGTTAGAAAAATTGGTTCTTCCTAAATATTCTCCAGATGATTGTCCTTGGACAGCAAAGGAGTTACACAAAATACTATTATTTTTCTATTTTTGGGATAGCAGGGATAAAACACACCACTAGATTAGAAAAGAGAGGCCTAAGAAAGAAAACATGGATGTTGGAGAAAGGAATGTCATTAATAACACTTTAGTTGGGCGAAAGAAAATCATACTTTCTGCACTGCATATCAAGCTCTGTCCTATGAAGCAGTTTGTGTAAATTCTCCATTAGAACGGGTCATGATTTGCATATATAAGGTAAAAACACCCAAATTGAGTTATGAAGATATTAAAGCAGGAATGTTTAACGGACAACAAATAAGACAACTGATTAAGGATCCTGCTTTCGTGAATTCAACGAATGAGGCTGAATAAAAAGTCTGGACGTTTTTTGTGGCAGTTCACAAAAACATTCCGGGCAAATGCAAAAGAGAAATCTATGTAGAACTGGTAAATGAAAAGCATAATAGTTTTAAATCTCTTGGGTGTACTAGAAGAATTAAAGTGCACTATTTACATTGCCACTTAGAGCATTTTCTTGAAAATAAAGAAGGCACAAGTGATAAACATCCCGAAAGATTTCACCACAATATTAAGACTATGGAGGACCACTACCAAAAAAGATGAGATATGTAAAGGGTTTCAGATTACAGTTTGAGTTTAAAAAGACACTGTTCTAAAATATATTCCAGAATGTCACGGAAAAGAAGCTTCCGAAGCATTCAATGCGTATCAGTTTCATCAGTGACGTTTTTCTCTATTTTTGTGAGTAAAAATATTTGTACAATATAATTAAAAAATTGTTATTTCAATATGTGTATATCATAATAATAAAAACTAACACAACCTTAAAATAATGAAACATATATTTCACAAAAAGTTGTTTATCTTAAAAAACTGAGCTGATAGAGAAAAACTAATGCCATATTTGAATTCAGGACATCAAATTCATATAAAATCAGCTAAAAATGCCCCGGCACCAAAACAGCTGTTGACCAGTGTAATTTAAGATCACAAAAACTTCAAGAGGACCTATACCAAGGTTCTAGTGGGCGAGAGTCTGAACTTGGATGCAGTTTGGTGTAAGGAAATCTATTTTGTTTATAAAGTAGTCGGATGAACTAAGAACTATAAAAAAAAATTGTATGAGAATTGAAGTATTTTTAAAGAAGTTGCACTGAGGGTCCCAAGAAGAAGATTAATGTTCAAAATTGGTAATAGATGATTTCTGAGAATTTTTTATTTATTTTTATTTATTTATTTATTTTGACATTCATGCTGGTGGGAAGGAGGACATAAGAAGCTATTAAGGGGAAAAAAGTGAATAGGACCATTTTTAAGGAGCTATATTAAGAACCCAAAAGAATCCAGCTGATAGTTGGGAGCAGAGTTCAAAAATGGAAACATGTTAAAAGGTCCTAGCATTTAGCGCTTTACATCTTCAATTAAACGAAATTAAGCATAGAGTATGAATTAATCATTAGCATAAAATTTTAAAGAAATTTATAAATTATAGTGAAAAAATCTTTAAAAAATGTCTCTAGGGCGCTAATAAAAATATGAGGCAGAAGGTCCAAAGAAGCTGTTAGGAAAAAAGATAATGAAAAAATCTTAGAAAAAAGCTATAGTGCTCTTCTCCAATAAATTTGCAGAATTACCTTTAACATTAATGTGATATGTATTTTATGAATGAAATTCTCCTCCCCCTATAGAGTTAAAAACTTACCTTTAACAGTAGTGCTATTTTTAATTTACGGCTGTAAGTGCGCGAAAACAAGTTTATGCCAAAAAGTAATATTAATATTTAAAAATGGTGGTATTAAGGGCATAAGGTAATTTTTTAGTAGTTTATAAAATAACCGGAGGACCCTAGAACTAGTTAACCTTTTACGGTACAATGGTCCAGCATTGGAACCATCTAATTTTAATTTCAAATTTACTAACGACACCAAGATTATCTTTAAAAAGTTCCGTTTTTGGACTGAAAAATTTCTAAAAAAAGTCGTTTGTAAATTTCGGTATCATTTCTAAGTGAGCTATAATAGAGGGCACAAAAGGGGCCATCTGATAATTAAAAGCAGGGTCCTAACATGAAAAACACATTAAAAAGACATAGTACTTAAAGCTTTAGATTTAAAATTAGTCAAAGTTATATTAATTGAAGAACGCTAAAAATGTATGAAAAAAAATTGTATGCAATTCGGATCATTTTTAACGAAGTTATAACAAGGACCGCAAAAAAAACAATTAATATTCAAAATTGGTGGTAGCTAAAGTCTGAGATTTTTTTTTTTCATGTAGTAATTTGAAGACCTAAGATGTTGATAGGAAAAAAATATTATATTGCAGGACTGCCACAGGCGACTATTTTTTAATTCTAACTGGCACCACTTTCTAGAAATAGAAAACCTTAACAGACACTTTGTCAATAATTCCAAGAAAAATACATTTCAAGATTTATATTAGAAAAATACTGGTACAAACAGAATATAAAAATAGTTATATATTCTGTTATATATTACAGAGTATAAAAATTAGCCTGTGGCAGCTCTGATATCGGATCATTTTAAAGGAAGTTATAATAATGGACCCGAAAATTACAAACTGATAGTTAAAAATTTGGGACCTAACATCAAAATATGTTAAACAGTCTTAGTACTTTGTGCATTAGATCTTCAATTAGTCAAAATTAACACATTGTATGAATTATTGATACAAATGATATTTTTAAGAAATGCACAAAAAGTGGGTAAGTATTTAAAATAGGGTCCTAAGGCACCATTTAAAATATGAGGGTGTTGGTCTGAGAAGAAGAGTCCAAGAATTATCTTTAATAAACTGAAAGAATTAACTTAAAATTATGTACTGAGAAATATAAAGAATTAAGGGATGAAAAACGCTTCGAGCACAAAAAAGTTCAAGGGGCCTTGGACTGGGCAATGCGGCATTCTAGGAGGCCCCAAAATCTAAACTGGGATGTAGAAACGTGAGAATAACTAAAAGGAAAATGTATCCCATAAATGAAGATTGGGTTAAACAAAAAAAGCAATTTATTAACAATTTATTTGCAGAACAGTTTCAAGGTGCCCTCTATCGGGCTGCAAGGAGCCAGGATCTTAACTGGAGGTTAAAAAGGCGAGAATAACTAAATGTAGAAAGGTCTATCAAAAAAAGAATACTGCATATAAAAGTTACAAGTTATTAACAATTTTGTGCATAAAAGCTTAAAGGGGCCCCGACCCTTAAATAGTGTGCATCATGATCTGTCTTGGACTATCCTCACCTTAATTTTCCGACTTCTGTGTATGACATATTTTGATAGTAATCCCACACAGATAAAGCGTTTTATTGATACAGATTTTGAGCACAAGAACTTTATTGGTAGTATACCGCGCCAAGATCTTTACTAAAATGTACAAAAGAGGATAACGAAATGAAGAAAGGGTCCCAAAAACGAAGAAGATCGGATAGAAAGGGGACAAGTTATAAAACATTTAGGGTATAAAAATTTGAAAGGGTCCAGAGAACCTGGGTCCAAAAAAAAATTTTAAATCTGATCCACAAGTGCAAAAGGTACTGACTTAAGTTATCCTCTTCATCCAAATTTTCAGACTTCGACATGCAGTAAATTTTGCTAACCATAGCCCTCAGACACACAGAACGAAAGTTTCTTTTATTAGCATAGATAATCAATAACAAAAAAAAAATACATTTAAAATATCGATTTTATGAAAATTGCTTTGCAAGTTTAGAACCCCAAAAAGTCAGAGGCCCCATGGTGACGTCTCAGGGTTTCACCAGCCCTTCAGTCTATATAAATAAATCATCATAAGACGGTCTCTAATATGTTCCTTTCGGCTCAGACTCAAATTTCCTTTGAATCCCAACCCTTCCCTCAACAACTGATCATTGTCCTCATAATTCTTAACGGCGAAAAAAAAAAGAAAACTGAAACTTCCCTGGTACACTGTAAAAAAAAAATCTGCAAAGGTACTAAACCTTTTCTAGGAAACTGGGATTCCAAGAACGGTAACAGCAAAAATTCAAGTTTCAGAATCGATTACATGAATTTTTCCTGTTATCGTTACATGAAAAGTTCTTGGAATCCCAGTTTCTTAAAAAATGTTTAGTACCTTCACAGATTATTTTTTTACAGTGTAGTAGCAAGTAATTAAAAAAAAAATTATTACATGAAAATGGTAGAATATTAACTGAAAAATAAAAAGGGAATTTTCTTTTTTCAAAACGTTTTTCAAAATATTTTTCTTTGGACTCAAAAGTAGATTTGGGGGCCCTTGGGATACGGGGCCCCTCGCGATCGCGACCCCTTAAATCCGCCCCTGTCTGTACAATATGTGCGGATTTTAGAGAGTTGCGGATTTTAGGAGTGCAGATTTCAGGGAGTCTACTATATATATATTCTTTGTATCAATTAGAAATAAAATTATAGCTTGTTTTATTATTTATTTTTTCTTTTTTATTATTGCTAATTTTAAGTTTCTTGTGTGTGTTTCAGGTTTGTTAATCTAAAATTTCTATGATGGCAAATATTGAAGAATATTTAAAAAAAAAAATAATTGTTATTGGTGCTGGAGTTTCTGGTCTTGCTTGTGCTAGCCAATTGAGGGACTATGGTTTTGAAAATGTATTAATACTTGAAGCAAGAGATCGTATCGGTGGACGAATATATACTGTTCATCATCCTTTAGATGATAGTTCTGCAGATACAGGTACTGTGGCCAAAAAAGTTATTATTCTTTTGTTCTTAAGAGGACCCCAGTGGCAGAAAGTTTTGCAGCTGTCTGCGACAAGCTTTTAAAATTTTATAATCTGTCTGCAAACTTTCCGTGTAATTTTAATGAATAAATAATACATTAAACTAAGATTTTTTTTAATTATTTTATTTAAAGCATGGTAAGCATGATGCATTTTCATTAATTTTACTTATAACTTTTGATGTAATGTATCGTTTCATCATCTCACTTCTTGTGGGATTTCTGAAATGCGAAGGATAAGCAGATCCATACATAGACAATAGAGCCGCTTTTAAAAACCTTCGGGTACCTTTATAACCAGATGGGGGTCCATTTAGTTGAATAAAAACTCTCTTATCATTAGTACCCACTTCTTCATCTGTCCCATCTTTTGATCGCAGCCTATGCTTTCCAACGACATCAATTACTGAGCCCCAAGTCTCACATACAGCTTCAGAGACAGGCATTGATATAATGAAAAGAAATAATTGTAGAAAGGTTGGAAGTTTTTCTTTCAGTTCATGCAGTGCAATTTTAAATAAATGCTTTATATCTTGTGCATCACCCTCAATAACAGTTTCATATATTTTGTCACACATCCACTTATTGAATATTTGATACTGAAACCACAAAGTCTTTAAGTCCATAGAGGACTCCACAAAAGGAAATACTTTTAAAATATCACTGAAGCTCTCTTCAGTGAGTCCCCTGTTTTCTTTGGCTTCGTCTATACTAACATTGGGGTTTGGATAAATCAAAAATTCATAATTCAACAAAAGATGACTCTTGTCAATGATAGCAAACATTGAGGGTTTATCACCTGATTCAGTTTTACTAAAATATACATTAAGTTGTCCAATTAGCATTTTCACATAGCTTGATAAGCACAAGAAATTCTCTTAGTTCATCCCACTCACTAATTTTGTGTTGGGATCTAAGATTTTTTGAACCATTTGATGTCTCAGGAAGGGGAACGCCATGATATGTACTGGAAATACCACTATTTGATGGAGGAAACATTTCCAGTGCTGTTCTTAAATTTAAAAACATTGTTTTAGGCAGTTTTGCCAATGCAGCTGCAAATTGAGTGTTTTTCTCCACCTTTTGATTTTCTTTTTCAGAGGCTACAATTGAAAGTTCCTCAAAATATGTTTTCATAATTTCAAAGGATGAAATGAGGCTTTTAATATGAGATGTGTACTCCCAAGGCATATTATCGGTTTCTTGTACTTTTTTGGATGTTTTCCCAAGAGCAGAACAAATATCTGCAACTGATAGAATATTTATCATTGTTAACTTATTCATTAATTTGTCTCTTAATACAAAACCATCAGGGTCTTGTTCACAGGCAGATATTAATGTCTGATAATCTGCTAAAAATGTGTGAAAAACTGTTTCACAATGGGCTGAAAACTTCATAGTCTTGAAAAGTTTGGGTCTGTAAAAGAATCCAGAGAACTGTTCAGAACATTTTAAAAGAACTTCGAAGCTTTTTCCAGACGAGAAGTTTTTCATAGCATACTGTACCAAATCAAATGCCTCTGCTATTATTTTCGGAGTATCAGCGTGCTTCTTGCTAAGCTCTATTCTGTGCATGGGGTCCCATGATACTAAAATACTTTTCATGAGTTTATTTTCTAAATGTTTCCCAACATCTTGAATAATATATTGGCCGTCTACGGCAAGACCAACAAGATGATTACGTATATAACTTAAGTCCAAGCCAAATTTTTCTAGAATTTGTAATATATGCATAGCTAAGCCGTTGCCAGTCAAATCAGTTGCTGGATTGTGTTCCAAATAGATTGACTGAAATAAATATTTACTGTTTATATCAAGAATTGGTACCCTCAAACCAATTATGTGGCGACTTCTGCGATTAGCGGTCATTTTATCAGCTATAATGCCAAAAGGTAAATCATTTGAAATAATAAAGTTACAAATTTCTTTTGATAATGTAAGATATACATGCGGTAAAAAATTTCTTGCAAATTCTTTTGAATGGTTTTTTAGTCCAACCACTCCTCCAGAGTTATAAAATTCTGCAATGATGGTTTCATAATCTCTGTATGAGGATTCAAGCTTGTATGTAAGATATGCTGCACTAGCACAATTTATAGCTGCTTGTTTACCTGTATCATATTCTTGTTTTTCAATTAAATTTAATTTATTGACACGTTTCAGATTCTCAATGTGTGTAGAAGTTTTTGAGTGACGTATCAAATCAAATTTTAAATGCCGAAAAGTAAGAGGTAAAATGTCCTCCTGTGCTGTAAAATCTTCTCCATCATTGAAGTCATAGGAGATAGTTGTTTGGCAAACTTGGCATCGAATCCCATCATCACATCTTTCGAATTTTAGTGTTCCTGCCCACTTCAATATTCCTGCCACAGATCTCTGTGACTTCAAAAGAATTTCTATTTCTTCATATGTTAATGTTGAATCTCGGCCTTCATGTTTAGACATTACTGGTTGATCTTGATGTTTTGGCATCTTTTTCAATTCGTTAAGTTCTTCAGAAAGTTCTAGAAGAAATAAAATATGCTTTCTTAAAAGAGCATACTTGTAACAAAATATTCTATTTCTTAAAAATTCCATAAATTAAAAGTTTACTTAAAATTAAAGCTAGTTTTATTCTAAATTTATCAGCATAAAACATATACAATAGCAGGTCTTTTATCCCCGTACTAAAAAACAAAATTTTTTGCATGTTTTTTTTTTTTCAAAAATATTTGAAAGCATTTATGCTTAAAGTATCATAATCTGTATGTATATGTCTCCAAAATGTATAACTGTGTGCAATAATATTAATGATGAATAGCTATAAATTTAAAGCAAATTGACTTGAATAACAATAATTTAAAAAAAAAATTAAATGCTTTAAATGTGTCATTAAGGGGGCTGGTCACACAGCTTCCGAATTCCTTTTGCTAATTTAAAGTTTATTGCTATTGATACATTCATTATATTTAAAATATCTCCTTGGCTACTCTTCTTAAAAGATGATTCTGTTTTTCTTAGTTTTCCAAATTTTTTTTACGAAATACGGCCTCATTTTAGGAGGGATAATGATTGCATTATTAAGCAAAAAAATTTTGAGCATTTATTTATGGAGACCTGATTTGTGCACACACGCAGTACTATAATAAAATTACTACTATAATAACAATTAAAAGTTTTATTAAAGCTCGATTAATTGCGGGGAGGGGTCGTTGTAACCGTAAAACGGAAAATCATTTTGGGCCTGTTATCCTATCATCAAAAAGTCTATCAAATAATTATTTATTATTATTAAATTTGTATTTGATAAAGTTACTTTTGCTGAATTTAAAATAAATGTAAACAATATTTTGTGTTAGCATCTAATTTCTAAATTTATTTATTAACATTTTATAATGTTAGATTTATTTATTGTAATTATTTTCTGCGATATATTTAACTTGTGTTGCTCAATTATACTTGGCCAACACAAATGCAGCCCACCCACCGTAATACTGATTCCTTTCTGCATAGCAAAGAACATCGTCAGATGCAAGCTGATAACGGCCGAATTCTGCTCTCCGATCACTATGAAAACAAACTAAATTGTCATTTTTTTCCCTCTAGGAGTGGTTCAGGTAATGAACGTTTTTTAGGGGAGATCTAATTTCTTGAAAACTAATGATATTTTAATAGAAATTTGGTAAGTGGCCTAATTTACTATTATATGAATTTGCTGAAAATTTGAACACAATCGAATAATTAGCAAAAGAGATAAATTTTTTTAATTATTTTTTTAAATAATAAATAAGGAGAAAGTAAAAAATCTTTTTTTATTTTATCTATAATAACATTATTATTAAATCGGTTTGCGGTTTTAGACAGTTAAAAAATTTTTATCCTGTAATTCAACAACGCGAAGTTGAGAATTTCATTCATCGGGAGCCGGCTGAGAAGAATAAGGCCTAAACTGATAAAAATACAACAATAAATCACAAACAAAATTAAACTTTACTCTGGACTGCCTTTTTATCTTTTAATTTCCCGTAAATATAGATGCTACAAATGCATTCAATTTTAAAATATTCTAGTGTAAACACACTTAAAATATAATGTAGTATAACGATCTTTGTTAAATATTTCTTTAAAAAGAATAATTTTTAATTAAGTAAAATAATAATAATAAAAAAATAGCTTGTTGTAAATAATTTCTATGCACTAAAAATGATTCAATTATTTATTAGAAAATAAAAATAAAGGAGTCTCCAAATTTTGCCGATTAGTTGGGCTTCTGGGTTACTTAAATGCCGGATAACAGAGTTTTTGTTGTTCTGTAATAAAAATATGCGTTATTTTATAAATAAATGAGAAAACCCATGTATATTTCAAATATTAATACTTCCTGTTACAACCCTGAATCGAGTCGGGTCATTCGATGTTACCCGAGCCCGACATTTTGGATTTTCTTTTTAGTTTTTTTCGGCCAGTTTGGGTTGATAGTGTTTTATTCCCTCGCGTCGGAATAACTCACGTTTTAGAATCTGGATCGAATTTTGAATGCATCCGATTTTACACAAACCGGATTTGTAGATTACATTGGATTTTTTTTTTCTTTTTAGTGGGTTGGGTTCAGAGTACGTAGCTTTTTTTACGACAGATCATGTTGACTTTTTTTATTTTCGGATTAAACTTTAAATCACGGAAGTTAGGCTCGGATGTGCCCAATTTTATCCGAACCAAATCTGCGGATTATTTTGCCTCTTACTTTTCTTTTTGGCAATATTTTTAGATAGGGCTATTTTTTAGTTTCGGTTTTAAGTACGGTAAATGTAAATTCATTTGATTCAAAAACAAATAATAATAAATAAATATAAATTATGTAACACTTACTTTGTATTGCTTGTAGAACATCAGCTATAGATTTTTCCGGTTTTTCATCATCATATCTTGCTCGCTTCGAAGCTCGATCATCTAAACAATCTTTTGCGATATTCTCGTTGCTATTTTCAGCAATATCCTGACTTTCTTTGTTGTTATTTTCGAAGACATTTTCCTGGTGGGCATCAACTTCAGAACTGATTTGTTCATTCTTAGAGTTGGAATGATCCACTATTTTAAAATGTTTTCCCACGTCTTTAGCCCAAGGCAATTTCCAAGTCGCATTTTGACCAGGGTAACGTCTTTGAAAATGTATGTTCAAGTTTATTTTACCATTTCTGAACTACACACACCACATAAAATCTTATCCCGGGAAGCCATTCTAAGCACGTGTTTTTCGATACAGATTTGATTTTAGCGGCCGCTGAACACAAAGCTTCGACGTGCGCGCAAAAGCCTGCTTCTGAGAAAAACAACATTACAGGAGAACAGTAGAAGCGGTGCGTAAGGGTGCGTTCTGCCGCGGACAAAAGTGTCCGAAAGTTTCGGACGATGAAAATATATATATATACTAGCGTGGACAACAATAGTTCAAAAGTTGCGGACAAAAAAATGTCCGGAAGTTGCGGACAAAAAAATGTCCGAAAGTTGCGGACAATAAAAAAAAAATGTCCGAAAGTTGCAGACAAAAAAATGCCGAAAGTTACGGACAAAAAAATGTCCGCAAGAGATTTGCTGTGTCCGCGACTACGTCGCCGTGTCGCGCTTTTTCTGCCACTGGGAAGAGGACTAAATACCCCTGAAGAAGAAAAAATAATTTTCATATTTTTTATGATAATAAAATAAATGCAATTTAACCTCCAGTCCTGGGACAAATTTTATATGACACTACAAAATCAATTTTAAAATTATTACAGTCTTCCCCACTTAATCGGGTAACGGATAATCGAATACCCCGCTTATTCGAATAAAATCCTCCGGAACCAAATTTAATCCCATTGGGCTAATGTTATTTTTCCCCGCTTAACCGAATACTTTTCACGAACTGTCCTCGCTTAATCGAATAACTTATGTGTGAGACAATTTGAAAAATGGGTGTGAAAAACATGTTTCAATTGGAATTTCCTCCACACTTTTTGTCATTTTCTGTTGTTACACAGAAAACAAATTTCCAGAACTCCCAGCATGGATTTTGCCTGGCAGGTGTATAAGTACTGGTCAAGGGAGTTCCCTTCCTTGTTCATTTTTTCGAATCAATTTCAAAAATGGTGACATAAATTGGATAGGAATTTCAATCAATTTTGTATTTTGTTTACTTTCCTTTGTCAAAAGACTTCTTTTTCACTTTTTCGATTATTTTACAATTATTTTTAATGGAGATACTTTCATTTTCAAAACCGGCCCCGAAACAGAAATCATCTTCATTAAAAATATCCGCGATAAAAATGGAAAAAGTTAAAAACCGACGACGCCTTTTGTACTGATCGATCTCATCTATCCACTGCAAAAAAGATCATTTAAAAATATTGAAATGCGAAAGAGAAAGAGATATCTTTATAAACTTTTCTATAGCATTAGCATTAATGAGCAAATCCTCGAAGTAACCCTTGAATAATAATGTGTTGTCACTTAGAGGTTTAAGATGGTAATTATGATACCATTCGAAAAAAATATCGTCCATTTTTTACTCTAACATTTCACATAAACCGCTTTCATCTATTTTTCTTTAAACCTGTAAAAATTGCGTAAGTTAAATTCTAATAACAAAATTTGGATCCAATTCACATGATCTGCATTAAATGCAATGTAAACAAAATGCATGTGTTTACTGTTATTGAACTATTGCGTATTTACTTGTCATTTTGTTTTTATTTCAGTTTGTATTATTCTATAAGTTTTTAACGATTTTCTTACTCTGGTAACTAAATATACTATGTTTAATAATTTTGTCATTTTATTGCACCTTAAATATTACATTTATATGCCTCCCCGTTTAATCAAATACCCCGCTTAATCGAATATTTTTTCTGGAACCGTCGATATTCGTTTATGCGGGGACGACTGTATAAAAATCTCCAAAGACGTATTAATATATATATAAATGCTTCTAATATGCATAATTTTATTAAAAAAGTCTAGATGCAATTTTAACATTTCCAGAAGCATTTAAATTAATTTAAAAGGCATTTTTTAGTGTGGCCTCCAGGCGACATTAGGTCTGAGGAGGTTAAAATGTGCTTAAAAACCTTCATTATATGCTTGAAGATTATTTTCATTGGTTTATTACCAAATTCATGCAAACAGTTGTCATTTTTTACACTACAGTAGACTCCCTCTAATCTGCACTGCTTGGGACAAGAAGTTGTGCAAATTTTAGAATTTCGCAGCTTCCTGGTCATTAATTTGTTTTCATTTTTTTTTTTTTTTTTTTGGACATAATTTGAATTTAATAATGCAATCAAAATTATAATGAATGCTTATAATATAGTAAAATATGAAAATTAAGCAAAGTAAAAAACTAAAAGAATAAAAATTAAGATGAAATTAAAAATTGTTAAATTATTATTAGTATATGTCAAGTAAATAAATAATGTACAATTAAGTATGCACCATAAAGATATATTTTTCTTGAATTTTTGAATGCATCTTACCTCATAAATCATAAAATATGGAAGTTTTACTCAAGGTTGTCTGGTTTTTTCACCCTGGAAAAAAAAAAAAAAAAGCTGAAAAATCCTGGAAAAAACAGTCTTGGATAAAATATAATTTTTTCCATTTTGTCCGCTTTTAATAAATTAAAAATTAAGAACTTAATAATAAATATTTCGATTCTTCCCATTCAAGAAATAACTTTTATATAAAAAAACATATTTATAACACAACAGTATGTATGGTATATTTTGTGCAGACATAAAACACTAAGTTCTGTTCATCTATAAGCTTCTTTATGGGTCATTCCATGTCAGATCACCCAGACCATGGCACCCACCATCACCAATTTTGATAAAATTCAGTGAATTTGTAGAATTTCTAATGCTGATTCCAAAAACATCAATTACATTGAAATTGAGGTTTATCAAACGGTTTGTGAGTTATGAGCTTTTAAATAGCTCCCAAGATGGCCGATTTGCCGCCATTTTGAATAGCACATGTGACAACAAAAAAGTCCATAACTTCTTTCAGGTTTAAGCTAGAGCTTTCAAATTTTTTTTTGTTTTGTTCAGAATAAAGTAAACTTTAATTTAAACATATTTTTGTGAACCTCATTTTATAAAAATGCTGTCAAAAAATGACTTTTTGTCATATTTTTAAGTAAAAAAGGGGCAACTTCAATGGCTGATTTCCCCCAATGTACCCCCTTCAATTTTCATCTAATTGCATAAATAAGCAACTCAAAGTGTGTTTTGATGACTAATAAAAAAAACTTAATGGGCAGTTCACAGGTTTTTATTTAAAAAAATAAATTCAATTTTACTGACTTTCCCCAATAACAGAAAGCGCAAGATAATGAGTTAACATTTCTGTTATTACCAGAAATATTTATACATCCAAAAGTTTGATAAGGTTTTATGTTACTTAAATATGTATGTTTAATGTGGCTAAAAAAGGGGAATCCCCTATAAAAAAGGGAATTAATAGGAATGCCAATAATGGATTTTTGCAAGACGTAGAAGTACTTTCCTGACAAATTGAAATCTATAGCAGAGTTTCAGTAAATTATAAGTGAAAAAGAAATGATAGAAAAAACTCTACAAATAGGTACATTATAAAACAAAATCATACTTGTATATAATAAAAAATTTGATAAAATTAAAACTCTTAAATAAAAAATACAGTAAGTAAAAGTTACACTAGTCTACATATCAGATGATTAAGAACCAATGCACCCCTTTAATGTATTTTTCTATGCTAATTGCACAACTGTTCTTAGTTTTCTTCTATCACATATAGTTTGTTTGCGATTAACCAGAGGTGATTTCTAAGATTCATAGCCGAGAACAAGCATCATGTAATAGTCACAGATAATGTAAATGTATACTTGTGGATGCTTGCGAACTTATCTAACGACTTTTAGAATACAATCTGATTGTATTTAGCATGAGATAGACAAATGGTTTAGCAGTGACTTCAAATGTGCATTAATATTATTGGCACAAAAAGCTGTCTAAACAAAAATGCCTTCCTTTTTATGTGAACGGGACAGTTCGGCAAAGCAAAATCATTGGATTTTCTGATTCGTTTTTAAATCCATTTTTGCTCTCAAACACATTCAATTGGCAGGTTCTATATATATATATAAGGCATACTATATTAAAAAATGCTGTCAAAGTGGGCATTTTGAATTGAATTTAAGCGATAGTACTGGAAACTGAAAAAATGGTCATACTGAGAAAATAATTGTTGTAAATAAAGATCTAATTCATTGAACAAAAAATAAAAACACAGGTTGCAAGGCTGCCACAGGCGACTATTTTTTAATTCTAACTGGCACCAACCACTTTCTTAAAAATGAAATCCATAATAGATGCTTTGATAACATTTGCAAGTAAAATATACTTCAAATTTTATATTAGAAAAATACTGGTGCACACAGAATATAAAAATAGTTGCCTGTAGCAGCCCTGAGGTCGCTTATAAATCTCTGAAAAAAAAATCACATCAACAAGTATCATGTTTTCACTTTTAAAAATGAATCTGAAAATGTGTTAGAAAATTTTGAGTTGTTGTGGGTACAAAAATATTTTTTTATATACACTGCCTTAACATAATTGTGATAAAACCAGTTCTTACAGAAAAATTAAATTTAAAAAAGAACCAGATAAAATTGTTGAACTAGGTTTATATCTAAATTTGATTTGGTTTTTGGTACTGAAACAAGTACAGTAAACTATCTCAAATCTGAAACCCTAAAATTGACAACTCTAAAAAATCTGCATATAATTTACGGATGTAAATAATGAAACATTCAGCTCAGATATAGGGACAAAATTTGACTTTAATAATTTTATATCAATTCCATTTTATTTTAATTTGTAACTTTTGTTAATAGTACTGAATTCATGTTTTTTTTTTTTTTTTTTTTTTTTTTTTTTTTTTTTTTTTTTTCCCACGAAGGAAAAGAAATATATTCTGAAAAAATTCAGATTTTTCTTATATATCATTGGTAATCACAATCTTCTTATCAAATATATTTATGTATTAATCAAGCTTTTTTGGTTATTAAATCTAAATCTGGCTAAACCTGAAAAAAAAAACTTCTTTATTTTATGATTTTGTTGAGAATTAGTAATGTATCTTTATGAGGTACATTAGTAACTACATTGAATAATTTAGGAAAGATATATTTCATGTTTATAATGAATATTTAATCATATATTATTGATTATTAACTTGATCCTTACTTTTAATATTTTAATCACTTTGAAAATTATCTACAGTATAGAACCATTTATCCGGAATGGTTGGGACCAGATGTATTCTGGATAACTGGTTTTTCCGGTTAACTGGTTGGGCATTAAAGCAGCATCCATTTGATAAATTTTATGGAATGTATGTGGTTGTGGTATTACAAATTAATTATTAGAATACTTGAACTAGGAATCAGATGAAATAAGATCAAAATGTGAGTATGAAAGAAGGTAATTTATGGGAATTCCTTGGGAACAAAAATTCTTCTGTTTTCTCTGCATAAAAATGAAAACATCTATAATACAACCAAATATGCTTGTATTTCAAATACTAGATGCTGTTATCAAACTATACAATTGCTTCAAGCAATATATATGTCAAAATTGCAGTGTATGGTATTTTTTTCTACATAGATTCTAACATCAGTCTGTTAGAAATATCATTCCGGATAACTGGTTTTCCGGTTAACTGGTTTCCGGATAAATGGTTCCATACTGTAAATGTTTATTATTTTAATTTATTACTTATTTTAATATTTATTATATTTTAAAGCATTCATTTTAGTTTTGATTGCATTATTAATTGCATTCAAATTCCTGTTTAAAAAAAGGTAAACAAAGTAATAACCGGAAATCGGCAAAATTCTAAAATCCACAAAACTTCTGGTTCCAAGCTGTGCAGATTTGAGGGAGTCGACTGTATTTAACTTCAAAATTTACATCTGCCTGTTTGCAGGGATTTTTAAAAATATTAATTACCTTTACTTTAAATTATTATTGATGTAGATATATTTTTAATAGCATGTGTTTATTGTGTATGTGATATGTTATTTTGTATTAATTTAAAGTACCGTAATTTTTATTTAAGGGTTGCAATTTTATTGTATTTTGTATAACAAAAGTATGATTTTGTCATAAAATTCAACTATTTGTAGAACTTTTTCCATCATTTCCTTTTTATTCATAATTTACTGAGACTGCAATAGATTTCAATTTGTCCGATTGCAAGAATCCATTATTGGTATTCCTATTTATTCCTATGGGATTCCTATTTTTTAGGCACATTAAATATATATATTTATGTAACATTAAACCTTATAAAGCTTTTAGATGTAAATATGTATGATATTTCTGGTAATAAAAGAAATATCAATATTATCTTGTGTTTTTTGTTATTGTGAAAAGTCAGTAAATTTGAATTTATTTTTTTAAATAAAAACCTGTGAACCGCCCTTTAAGTTTTTTTATTAGTCATCAAAACACACTTTGAGTTGCTTATTTATGCAATTAGATGAAAATTGAAGGGGGTACATTGGGGGAAATCAGCCATTGAAGTTGCCCCTTTTTTTACTTAAAAAAATGACAAAAAGTCATTTTTTGACAGCATTTTTATAAAATGAGGTTCACAAAAATCTGTTTAAATGAAAGTTTACTTTATTCTGAACAAAACAAAAACAAATTTGAAAGCTGTAGCTTAAACCTGAAAGAAGTTATGGACATTTTTGTTGTCACATGTGCTATTCAAAATGGTGGCAAATCAGCCATCTTGGGAGCTATTTAAAAGCTCATAACTCATAAACCGTTTGATCAATTTCAATATAATTGATATTTTTGGAATCAGCATTAGAAATTCTACAAATCCACTGAATTTTATCAAAATCTGGGTGATTTGACATGGAATGACCCTTATGCAAATATGTTTATAAATAAAATGTATATCAGTATTAAGTTATAATGCATTAAATAGCACTTGTAAAACATATACTTTTGCAGTAAATTTTAACTTATTTATCTGTCATGTAGCAGTTCCATTGCAATTAATAATTAGTTTTGAAAATTTAAAATAGAAATATAATTTTTTTAAAAATTTGACAGTCTCAAATTTTGTTTAAAAAAAAAAGTCAACTGTTAAAAGGAAACTGTTACATCTGTGCTTTGTAATAAGATAAAATTATTCAGTATATATACATTTTACTATGGGGGAAACATCAATAAGAAATATTAAAATCTAATGATAAAAATTTTCATTTTGGTTAAAATATTAAATTTAAAATAATTAAGAAATAATAAAGGAATTAACAGAAATGCATAGTTATGAAACTTTGTTTTTCAAGATACATAAAGCTAGTAAAATATTTAATAGTCATCAAATGCTTCAGTATCAGAGGTAAGATGTTTGTCTTTGGAATTTACCATTTTATAAATCATTACCAGTTTTGTAACAGTTTGTAATTCAAGCATCTTTCTAAGTTTGTTTTGAATCAAACTGAAATTGGAAAAAATTCTTTCAATGTTTGCTGATGAGGTTACACAGTAAAAAAGTGACATTCAAAATTTGGGCCAAAGTTGCCCTGATTAACTGTAATTCTTCCACCGAGTTTCTTTAGGAAGTTGAGCCATTACATCACCATAATAAGAATTTGGAAAATCTTTAGCTACATGCTTATTTCTGAAATATTTAAAAACTTCTCTGACCTCTCTTATAATGAGGCTAATATGTCTTGTTCTGCAAATTTCTCTAATTATCTAAAATTAATTGTACCAACGTGTAATTAACATTTTCTTTGTGGAATTATTAGATTATGATTAATATGCAATCACTCTAGTTTAATTTATTGATAAACTGAAAAAATATATTTTATTGTTAATAGAAATGTAGGAATATAATTCTATTACATCATGGCAATAATTTTTTACGTCAAACATATGGAAAATCCTCTAATTTTAATTTTGTCCATTTCATCCAAATTTTTCTGCCGTTCTGGACTTTTTGCAAAAAAGCAGACAAAATAGCAACCCTGGTTTTACTTCATTTTTAGCCAGATTTAATAATAGAAAAAAACTTGATTAATACATAAACACATTTGATAAAACAATTGCGGTTACCAAAGATATCAATAATATCTTGTATTTTTTCAGAAATAAATTTATACATTCCTTCATGAAAAAGTGTGAATTTAGTCATATTAATGAGAATTATGTTTAAAATACACACAGAATGATAAAAAAAAAAAAAAAAAGTTTTTAATCTTGACTCTAAATCTGATCTAGAAGTTTTATTGTTTACACCCATAACGATGTGTGGATTTCAGACATTTGCAGATTTTAAAATTATGTATTTCAGGAAGTCTACTGTACTACAAATAAATTAGCTTTCTACATAAATAGATTATAATAAAATTTTTTGACAAAATGTTTCTAGGATTACTTAACATTTTTCGTTTTCATCATAGCCAATTCTGTTTTCTGAAACATTATTTTCATATTAAAAAAAATATTTTAATTTGCTGCAGGTTGACATTTATGTTGTACTCACAAAATGTAGAAATTTTTATTTTAAAAATATGAAAATGTTTCAGAAATGTGGTATAAATATAGGTAAATATAAAAATATTTAAATTGAAAATTTGGGCTATGCACATTTAAAGTAGGGTATAAAAGCTTTAAGTGAAAAACTAATTTATGTGTAGAAGTATTGGATATAACTTTAAGAATTTGTCTTTATTAAATTTTAGTTCATAAAATGATGACTTGGAAGCTTAGGAAAGGAGTCTCTAATTATGTATAGCATTCCATGGTAAAAAAAAAAAAAAAAAAAAAAAAAAAAAAAAAAAAAAAAAAAAAAAAATCCCCTAATTTTCAAACATCAAAAACAAGGTGAAACAGGGGTGGGAGCATATGCCCCCCCCCCCCCCCCCATCGGGTACAAAATTATATGTTGTCGGGGAAAATACTTTTGAATTTCGTCCCAGTTAAATTGGGTCAACAGATGGAGTGTTTTTTTTTTTTTTTTTTTTTTTTTTTAAATTATTAAACTCAGATTGACTAAACTAATTCTTTTGGGTCGAAGTCGGTTTCTGACTTAATTTTGATTCTTGCAGATTCAGTTCAGAGAAATCCGATCTTTCAAAAAAAAATTATTTTCTTAAAATGAAAATCTATATAGATGATTACCCAGGATGATATATGAATGACTCTGTACATGTATATTTTTTAACAAAAAAGATAAAATTTATGCTAAAGTTTTGTCGGGGTTGTCTTAAATGACATTAGAATTTTGCATCGGGTCAGGCAAACTGAACCTGACACGACTCGCAATCTGAATCTGATCGGGTTGAGCCTAACCTTTAGTCGTTGTGGGTCGGATTCCAGTTGGGTTAACTTTAATTGTTTCAGGTTCGGGTTAGATGGTGACACTTAAGGTTCTTGATTCACGATCGATCTCTCAAAAGAATTTACAAAATTTATTTTAAGTTGAAAAATTATATATTGAATATTAATGAGTTTATATATACTGATTTTTTACTTAAAAGCAGGGCTCCCAAATGGTCCGCGAACTGAACACCAATATTTTTTAACAGAAAATTTCATGGTGGGTTTCTACAGCATTTGTGCTAAAACTAACCTCCAAAGCTGGTTTCTACGCAATTTGCAAGAAAAATATAAAACGGAAATCTTTCTAAGAAAATATTGATGTTCAGCTTGCAGACCATTTGGGAGCCCTGTAAAAGTTAAAAACTGATACTGGAGATATAGTTGTAGATATATTTTTGCTCAATTGTATTACAGTATTGATGTATTTTTCCATCAGTTACGGTTAGGGTCTAGTTCAGGTTGAAATATTTCAGGTTCAGATCGAAATGTGGAGATATTGGCCTCAGATCGCGTTTCGGGTAGAGTCCTGCATCGTCTTGGGAAATTAAACCCAACTCAACTAGCAATTTGAGTCGAATCTGGCTAAAGCTAATATTTTTTCGGAGAGTTTCAAATTGACTTTTATTTTTTGAGTCTGGTTAGTTTTAATTGTTTTTGCATATGGGTTCGATTCTACCTCATTTCTCTAAAGCATCGTCGAAATATATTCTAAAATGTAAAATTATATTATTTGAATGTCAATGAATGCATATATAGATACATTAAATTTTCAAAATAAAATATATAATTCATATTGGAGATATTATTGTATACTATTTTTCCATTATTGCTTTACAAGAAGAAATCTTTTTTCAAATTTCTCTTGCATTTCGAGTTGGGATTGGGTTCAAATTGAAAGCTTTTAGGTCGAAATTTGTCGAGTTCAGATCATCTAGTTTTTTATAACTGGTTCAAGTTGAATGGATATAGAATTAACTAGTTCATGTCGTGTATGATTCAATCCGCGGAGGACTCTTGCTCGCGAAATAATTTGTGAATTGAACTGTTTTTAACCTTGATTACATTCAGTTAAAACAAGAAATTTTGCTTTCATGCGTTTTAATTTTGCTATTTCTAACTTCTCTCCTTCCCCCCCCCCCTCCCCATTCATTCAATGTTTGCTGATGAGGTTACACAGTAAAAAAGTGACATTCAAAATTTGGGCCAAAGTTGCCCTGATTAACTGTAATTCTTCCACCGAGTTTCTTTAGGAAGTTGAGCCATTACATCACCATAATAAGAATTTGGAAAATCTTTAGCTACATGCTGATTTCTGAAATATTTAAAAACTTCTCTGACCTCTCTTATAATGAGGCTAATATTTCTTGTTCTGCAAATTTCCCTAATTATCTAAAATTAATTGTACCAACGTGTAATTAACATTTTCTTTGTGGAATTTTTAGATTATGATTAATATGCAATCATTCTAGTTTAATTAATTGATAAATTGAAAAAATATATTTTATTGTTAATAGAAAAGTAGGAATATAATTCTAACACATCATGGCAATTATTTTTTACGTCAAACATATGGAAAATCATCAAATTTTAATTTTGTCCATTTCATCCAAATTTTTCTGCCGTTCTGGACTTTTTGCAAAAAAGCAGACAAAATAGCAACCTTGGTTTTACTTCATTTTTAGCCAGATTTAATAATAGAAAAAAACTTGATTAATACATAAACATATTTGATTGCACATAAACATATTTGACACAATTGCGGTTACCAAAGATATCAATAATATCTTGTATTTTTTCAGAAATAAATTTATACATTCCTTCGTGAAAAAAGTGTGAATTTAGTCATATTAATGAGAATTATGTTTAAAATACACAAGAATGATAAAAAAAAAAAAAAAAAAAAGTTTCTAATCTCGACCCTAAATCTGATCTAAAACTTTTATTGTTTACACCCATAACGATGTGTGGATTTCAGACATTTGCAGATTTTAAAATTATGTATTTCAGGAAGTCTACTGTACTACAAATAAATTAGCTTTCTACATAAATAGATTATAATAAAATTTTTTGACAAAATGTTTCTAGGATTACTTAACATTTTTCGTTTTCATCATAGCCAATTCTGTTTTCTGAAACATCATTTTCATATTAAAAAAAATATTTTAATTTGCTGCAGGTGACATTTATGTTGTACTCACAAAATGTAGAAATTTTTATTTTAAAAATATGAAAATGTTTCAGAAATGTGGTATAAATGTAGGTAAATATAAAAATATTTAAATTGAAAATTTGGGCTATATACCTTTAAAGTAGGGTATAAAAGCTTTAAGTGAAAAACTAATTTATGTGTAGAAGTATTGGTGATGACTTAGAAGCTTAGGAAAAGAGTCTCTAATTATGTATAGCATTCCATGGTTAAAAAAAAAAATTTCCCCTAATTTTCAAACATCAAAAACAAGGGGGGACCGGGGCGGGGGCATATCCCCCCCCCCCATCGGGGACAAAATTATATGTTGTTGGGGTAAATACTTTTGAATTTCGTCCCCGTTAAATTGGGTCAACAGATGGAGTATTTTTTTTTTAATTATTTTTTTTAATTATTAAACTCAGATTGACTAAACTAATTCTTTTGGGTCCGAGTCGGTTTCTGACTTAATTTTGATTCTTGCAGATTCAGTTCAAATAAATCCGATCTTTCAAAAAAAAAAAAAAGAAAAAAAAATTATTTTCTTAAAATGAAAATCTATATAGATGACTACCCAGGATGATATATGAATGACTCTGTACATGTATATTTTTTAACAAAAAAGATAAAATTTATACTAAAGTTTTGCTGGGGTTGTCTTAAATGACATTAGAATTTTGCATCGGGTCGGGCAAACCTAACCTGACACGACTCGCAATCTGAATCGGATCGGGTGGAGCCTAACCTTTTGTCCTTGTGGGTCGGATTCCAGTTGGGTTAACTTTAATTGTTTCAGGTTCGGGTTGGATGTTGACACTTAAGGTTCTTGATTCATGATCGATCTCTCAAAAGAATTTACAAAATTTATTTTAAGTTGAAAACCCGGTGGCAGAATTTTTTAACTGTGTCTGTGACAAGCCTCATTAATATCAAATTCTGTCTGCATCCGCAACGCAATATTTTCTTCTAACTGTATACACATTTGCATATCATATGTTTAGGAAAAAGGAAAGACACTGTAAAATGAATATATCACAAATCAGGTATTCTACATATTTTATGTATAATATTCTTAACTACTTCATAGATGCATATAAAAAAAGGTCAAAAAAAAAAATTAATAAATCACCATTGGAAAAATTGTCTAGCATATTTACCGTAATATATAATAAATAAATTGTCCCAAAATTTTGTTTAGACATTTGATAATTGAGTATAGAGTTAAATTGCTACATTTTATAGCAATATATCACAGATTTAAAGCTATAATTAGATCAGAATATTGGGTAAGGGGGGGGGGGGAGAGAATTGTACACATATGCTTAAATATTTCTAAAACTGTATTTTTGTGAGCATGCGCCGCACCCACCGTAAGTGCCGCACTTACGAAAATACATAAAAATGTTAAAAATTGTGTTATATTCCGTGTTTTTTCGCGTTTTTTTTTTTTACATTTGTGAAATGAATCCAATTTCAAACTGTTTTTACAATACAGTATATTTTGTATATTTTTACGATAAAATTTAATTTGAATTCGTGCAACCATTTTTTGTGAATTTTTTAATACAATTTTTATAGTTTTTCTTCCATTTCACGGAGATTTTCTGAAATTTGAAACACGAATCCTGTTTAAAGAATAAATCTAGAACAGTAATTATGTTCTCTGCAATTTTCGATTTTTTTTTTAAACTTAATTTTAGCTTTTTTATTGATTACATTTTAATTCCCTCCCCCCACCACAAAATAATAATTAAAAAAAAATTTCACAATTTGCAGTGATTTTTTATATTTATGAAATGCGTTAATATTAATTATAAAAATCACTATAACTACATTATTATCTTATCCCAATATAGCAAATTTTGTCCTTTTTTCAAAAGTTTCTCACATTCATCAGCGATTTTAGACGTGTTTCATGGTAATTTTTAATGTTTGTAAAAGGAATCCAATTTAAATTTTTTAACCTAACATTTCGTTCTGTGATTTTTGAATTTTGACACTTAAAAATTCGTGATTTTTTTTGCAATTTTAAAATTTTTTGTTGATTCCCGAATATTTAAATTTAAGATATTATTTATTGAAAAAAAAACACCCTTTTTAATTCCAAATCATTTGCGTACTTGTGCGAATTCTATTCTTTTAAAAGTAAAAGGAGATCCCAATAAGTCAAAAAGTTTTGTGTTGTTGAAAAAAAAAAAAAAAATCGAGCAGCAAATAGAAAAAATGAACTGAAAATTAATTTTTGTTCTTCTACTTACTTTAAAAAACGAAAAAAATATTTTATTTTCGTTATGAATTGACCGATTTTATTCAGATTTTCAGCAATTCTCAATAACAACTTTTTTTTTTTTTAATTTTTCGTTAGTGCAAACAAAAAGTGTCTGGCAATTGCGGACAAAAGTGTGCAAAAGGTGCAGACAATTTTTTTTAATTGATTTCATTAGTACAGACAAAAACTGTCCGCAAGAGATTTTCTGTGTCTGCGACTATGTCACCGTGTTTCTGCCACGGGGGTTGAAAAATTATATATTGAATATTAATGAGTTTATGTATACTGATTTTTTACTTAAAAGCAGGGCTCCCAAATGGTCCGTGAACTGAACACCAATATTTTTTAACAGAAAATTTCATGGTAGGTTTCTACAGCATTTGTGCTAAAACTAACCTCCAAAGCCGGTTTCTACGCAATTTGCAAGAAAAATATAAAACAGAAATCTTTCTAAGAAAATATTGATGTTCAGCTGGCAGACCATTTGGGAGCCCTGTAAAGTTAAAACTGATACTGGAGATATAGTTGTAAATATATTTTTGCACAATTGTATTACAGAATCGATGTATTTTTCCATCAGTTATGGTTGGGGTCTAGTTCAGGTTGAACTATTTCAGGTTCAGATCGAAATGTGAAGATATCGGCCTCAGATCGCGTTTCGGGTAGAGTCCTGCATCTCTTTGGGAAATTAAACCCAACTCGACTAGCAATTTGAGTCGAATCTGGCTAAAGCTAATATTTTTTCGGAGAGGTTCAAATTGACTTCTATTTTTCGAGTCTGGTTAGTTTTAATTGTTTTCGCGTATGGGTTCGATTCTACCTCATTTCTCTAAAGCATCATTGAAATATATTCTAAAATGTAAAATTATATTATTTGAATGTCAATGAATACATATATAGATACATTAAATTTTCTAAATAAAATATATTTCATATTGGAGATATTATTGTAGACTATTTTTCCATTATTGCTTTACAAGAAGGAATCTTTTTTTCAAATTTCTCTTGCATTTCGAGTTGGCATTCGGCTCAAATTGAAAGCTTTTAGGTCGAAATTTGTCGAGTTCAGATCATCTAGTCTTTTATAACTGGTTCAGGTTGAATGGATATAGAATTAACTAGTTCAGGTCGTGTATAATTCAATCCGCGGAGGACTCTTGCTCGCAAAATAATTTGTGAATTGAACTGTTTTTAACCTTGATTACATTCAGTTAAAACAAGAAATTTTGCTTTCATGCGTTTTAATTTTGCTATTTCTAACTTCTCTCCTTTCCCCCCCCTCCCCATTCATTCAATGTTTGCTGATGAGGTTAAACAGTAAAAAAGTGACATTCAAAATTTGGGCCAAAGTTGCCCTGATTAACCATGCAGACCTTCTAACCCGCAGTTAGACCTCCTTTATAACCTGTGGTTCGGATCGGTGACATATTTTTAATTGCGAGTCGCTTTTCGCTGATATTAAAATAATGCACTTTTAGATTTCTAACTATTTTAGAAGTTTTCCCTTAATTTACATTTATCTTTTTGTTTTTATTTGGGAATTTTGTATTTAAGTTTTTGTTTCAGATTTAAATTTTGTATCTTATCAAAATTTGAAACATCGCACTTTCTGCATTCGATCAATGTACACCCTAAAACAAAGTGGAAATTGAAGATGTTTTTATTATTACTATTATAGCTAAAAAGAAAACTGCCTTAAATTACATATTTTCTCGAAAATACAGAAAATTCATCAATCTAATGCTAAAACTATCTGAAATCCTCCAATACCTAAAGTTGCATTTTTGTTGAATCAAAAGACTGTTCAGTTTACTGAGCAGCAAAATTGTGCACTAAATTTTTCTTTTCAAAACTGGTTTTTTACATATCCCTATTTTCTCTCAAAATAATGAAAAATTCGTGAACAGAATCTCAAAATTTTTTGAAATTCTACAATTAAAACACCAAAATTTCTTCAAATGATAGAAAAATCCGTTTCAATAACATGTGCATTCCGGCAACTTATTGTTTGTATATTTTATTTTTGGTGAAATGTATTTTGAGAGTGTATGGAATAATAATTACATTTTCTCAAAAGTGACAAAAATGAAAAATGTAAAATGCGATGTTTATAAAGTAATATAAGGTACAATTTCAAAAGTTGTAGTTCGACTAATTAATTTCACTCCGGCAAATACATTCAATTCAAATAAAGAAAACTAATATTTAGCATAGAAATGTGTTCAGATGGAGCAAAAAAGGATATGAAGAAATTTTAATGCTATACAAGTTTTGTTCTTAGTAATTATGCTGTTTCTTTATACTTGTATTCTTACTTAGATTTCAATCTACGAGGTTTAAACTACAGAAAACAACTGGGTCATTCCATGTCAGATCACCCAGACCATGGCACCCACCATCACCAATTTTGATAAAATTCAGTGAATTTGTAGAATTTCTAATGCTGATTCCAAAAAAATCAATTATATTGAAATTGATCAAACGGTTTGTGAGTTATGAGCTTTTAAATAGCTCCCAAGATGGCCTATTTGCCGCCATTTTGAATAGCACATGTGACAACAAAAAAGTCCATAACTTCTTTCAGGTTTAAGCTAGAGCTTTCAAATTTTTTTTGTTTTGTTCAGAATAAAGTAAACTTTCATTTAAACATATTTTTGTGAATTTCATTTTATAAAAATGCTGTCAAAAAATGACTTTTTGTCATTTTTTTAAGTAAAAAAAGGGGCAACTTCAATGGCTGATTTCCCCCAATGTACCCCCTTCAATTTTCATCTAATTGCATAAATAAGCAACTCAAAGTGTGTTTTGATGACTAATAAAAAAAAACTTAATGGGCAGTTCACAGGTTTTTATTTAAAAAAATAAATTCAATTTTACTGACTTTCCCCAATAACAGAAAACGCAAGATAATGAGTTGACATTTCTTTTATTACCAGAAATATTTATATATATTTACATCCAAAAGTTTGATAAGGTTTTATGTTACTTAAATATGTATGTTTAATGTGGCTAAAAAAGGGAATCCCCTATAAAAAAGGGAATTAATAGGAATGCCAATAATGGATTTTTGCAAGACATAGAAGTACTTTCCTGACAAATTGAAATCTATTGCAGAGTTTCAATAAATTATAAGTGAAAAAGAAATGACAGAAAAAAAAACTCTACAAACAGGTGCATTATAAAACAGAATCATACTTGTATATAATAAAAAATGTGATAAAATTAAAACTCTTAAATAAAAAATACAGTAAGTAAAAGTTACACTAGTCTACATATCAGATGATTAAGAACCAATGCACCCCTTTAATGTATTTTTCTATGCTAATTACACAACTGTTCTTAGTTTTCGTCTATCACGTATAGTTTGTTTGCGATCAACCGGAGGTGATTTCTAAGATTCATTGCCGAGAACAAGCATCATGTAATAGTCACAGATAATGTAAATGTATACTTGTGGATGCTTGCGAACTTATCTAACGACTTTTAGAATACAATCTGATTGTATTTAGCATGAGATAGACAAATGGTTTATCTGCAGTGACTTCGAATGTACATTAATAATATAGGCACAAAAAGCTGTATATACAAAAAGCCTTGCTTTCTATGTGAACGGGACAGTTCGGCAAAGCAAAATCATTGGATTTTCTGATTCGTTTTTAAATCTATTTTTGCTCACAAATGCATTCAATTGGGTTCTATATATATAAAAGGCATATTATATTAAAAAATGCTGTCAAAGTGGGCATTTAGAATTGAATTTAAGCAATAGTACTGGAAACGGAAAAAATGGTCATACTGAGAAAATAATTGTTGTAAATCAAGATCTAATTCATTGAACAAAAATAAAAACACAGGTTGAAGGCTGCCACAGGCAACTATTTTTTATATCTAACTGGCACCAACCACTTTCTTAAAAATGAAATCCATAACAGACGCTTTGATAACATTTGCAAGTAAAATATACTTCAAATTTTATATTAGAAAAATACTGGTGCACACAGAATATAAAAATAGTTGCCTGTTACAGCCCTGAGGTCGCTTATAAATCTCTGAAAAAAAATCACATCAACAAGTATCATGTTTTTACTTTTAAAAATGAATCTGAAAATATGTTAGAGAATTTTGAGTTGTTGAGGGTACAAAATTTTTTTTATATATACACTGCCTTAACATAATTGTGATAAAACCAGTTCTTACAGAAAAATTAAATTTTAAAAAGAACCAGATAAAATTGTTGAACTACGTTTATATCTAAATTTGATTTAGTTTTTGTTACTGAAACAAGTACAGTAAACTATCTCAAATCCAAAACCCTAAAATCCATCACTCTAAAATATCTGCATATAATTTACGGATGTAAATAATGAAACATTCATTTCAGATATAGGGACAAAATTTGACTTTTATAATTTTATATCAATTCCATTTTATTTTAATTTGTAAATTTTGTTAATAGTACTGAATTCATATTTTTTTTTCCCACGAAGGAAAAGAAATATATTCTGAAAAAAATCAGATTTTTCTTATATCATTAGTAATCACAATCTTCTTATCAAATATATTTATGTATTAATCAAGCTTTTTTGGTTATTAAATCTAAATCTGGCTTAAGTTGAAAAAAAAAAAAAAACTTCTTTATTTTATGATTTTGTTGAGAATTAGTAATGTATCTTTATGAGGTAGATTAGTAACTACATTGAATAATTTAAGAAAGATATATTTCATGTTTATAATGAATATTTAATCATATATTATTGATTATTAACTTGATCCTTACTTTTAATATTTTAATCACTTTGAAAATTATCTAATTTTTTATTATCTTAATTTATTACTTATTTTAATATTTTATTATATTGTAAAGCATTCATTTTAGTTTTGATTGCATTATTAATTACATTCAAATTCCTGTTTAAATAAAGGTAAACAAAGTAATGACCGGAACTTGGCAAAATTCTAAAATCCACAAAACTTCTGGTTCCAAACTGTGCGGATTTGAGGGAGTCTACTGTATTTAACTTCAAAATTTACATCTGCCTGTTGACAGGGATTTTTAAAAATATTAATTACCTTTACTTTAAATTATTATTGATGTAGATATATTTTTAATAGCATGTTTATTGTGTATGTGATATGTTATTTTGTATTAATTTATAGTACCGTAATTTTTATTTAAGAGTTGCAATTTTTTTGTATTTTGTATAATAAAAGTATGATTTTGTCATGAAATTCAGCTATTTGTAGAACTTTTTCCATTATTTCCTTTTTATTCATAATTTACTGAGACTGCAATAGATTTCAATTTGTCCGATTGCAAGAATCCATTATTGGTATTCCTATTTATTCCTATGGGATTCCCCTTTTTTAGGCACATTAAATAAATATATTTATGTAACATTAAACCTTATCAAACTTTTAGATGTAAATATGTATGATATTTCTGGTAATAAAAGAAATATCAACATTATCTTGTGTTTTCTGTTATTGTGGAAAATCAGTAAAATTGAATTTATTTTTTTAAATAAAAACCTGTGAACTGCCCATTAAGTTTTTTTTATTAGTCATCAAAACACACTTTGAGTTGCTTATTTATGCAATTAGATAAAAATTGAAGGGGGTACATTGGGGGAAATTAACCATTGAAGTTGCCCCTTTTTTTACTTAAAAAAATGACAAAAAGTCATTTTTTGACAGCATTTTCTTAAAATGAGGTTCACAAAAATTTGTTTAAATGAAAATTTACTTTATTCTGAACAAAACAAAAAAAATTTGAAAGCTCTAGCTTAAACCTGAAAGAAGTTATGGACTTTTTTGTTGTCACATGTGCTATTCAAAATGGCGGCAAATCGGCCATCTTGGGAGCTATTTAAAAGCTCATAACTCACAAACCGTTTGATCAATTTCAATATAATTGATATTTTTGGAATCAGCATTAGAAATTCTACAAATCCACTGAATTTTATTAAAATTGGTGATGGTGGGTGTCATTTTTGGAAAAATCTGGGTGATTTGACATGGAATGACCCAACTGCAATTCACCAAAAGGAAATACATGCCTGTTTGTGTTTTGACTAATTTTCAAATTCTGATGTGCAAGTTAATATAATTTTCGACAATTGGAATAAAGAGATTGATGAATAAAGTTATTTAGCTTCAGCAGATGTAATCTTGCTGATTGCTTGTAAAAATAACATTTATATATCTCAATATTGCTATGGGAATTACCAAAAAAAAAAAAAAAAAAAAAAATCTGTATTGTGATAGACCGGAATCGGAATGATATTTAACAGTTACATATGATACAGTACTCTATTTTCATCAATTGTTACCACAGATATAAGGAGATATTTTTTTCCTGACCTAGTTTTTTTATATTAATATATATAAATACGATTTTTTTAATTATTATTCATCTGTTTAATGCATTTTTTTAAACAAAATTCATATAATTAATCAGACTGTAACCTTAAAAATAAAGCTGCAATGAATTAAAGAATTTGACCATGAAAAAATAAAATTTGTGACTTTGCAAATTTTGCATTATAATTATCATTTCTACTAGTTATAAATATTTTATGAGTTTCCTTCTTTTTACGAAGATATCAACTTTGTCTCTTGTATATAAAAAGTTTCAACACTTTTATGAGAGTAAGTCCAAATGATTTCTTATTTATTTGAATTTATATGTGATTTGATATTTTTATCCCAGTGTTTTAATTTTAAAACTGCTTTCTACGCAGAATTCGTACTTTTGCTGGTAATAATAATTTAACTAATGTTTATGGAAGTTTTTCATTTATATTTTTGCATTCAGCAATACATACAGTTAAAAATCTAAAGTTGTCAGGTGTGCTGTGAGACCATGAGAGCCATTTCTCAAAAAATTAAACACAGAATTTTATCAAACTTCATCATATTCAGTTAGTATGGATAACATTTTGGTGTATATCGCCCTACAGATGGTGTTTTTTTCCCGAAATTTTCTTATCTCTGCACCTATTGAATATAGAATTGCACAAAGCGTTTTATGCTTAAAAAAAAAAAAAAAACAGCAATACTGTTTCTATTTTGGCTTTGAACACTCATTAGGCTGTGCTGTTAACTTATGCCACCTAAAAGAGATTCTTTATCAGATACAGAATCAATTGACGTGGATTAGCGAGCATGGTTTGCCATATTACTTATTCGTAGTGAATAACAAAGTGTTTCCAAGTTTAAAGAAAGAAAATTTCACCAAGCTCCAGGTCTGGATAAACCTCAATAGAGGTCTGCATTAGCAGGGGCCGGGCCTATTTTCCTTTACGAACGACATTGGGGCCGGTCCATGCCTGATTTTTACTCTTTTCATGGCTTAACTAACTTTTTCAATACCGGGTTGGGACTGACTTCATTTTTCCTAGGACTGCGTGGGTCGAAATTTTCAGTCCCGGTTTCGATCCAGCCCGTATCAAAATCACCCTCTCAGAATGACTTGGGCCTTGCAAAATTCAGTAAAATTTGGCCGTTCCAAGCATTTTTATAAAAAATGTACCTATTTTTACAGTTGAACCTCGTTAACACGAACCTCAAGTGGAATCAAAATGTTGTTCATGTTAACAGTAATTCATGTTATCAGTATCCATTCTTTATGTTCGTTTTTATAAGGGACTGTGAAAACAATTCATATTAAAAGTAATTCACGTTAAGCATGTTCAAGTTAACGAGGTTTAACACACCATTATTCTACAATAATTATAGAATAAACTTTAAAATTTATTATTTTTAAAGAATAGTAGATTTTTAGGTTATAAAATTTAAATACAGTAAAACCTGTGAAGTAAAACCTGCCTATGACACACATGGGGGGGGGGGGGGTCAAATCCTAATTATATAATTATGCCCCGGGTGATATTTTCTCATCGCACGAAAATTATTGTGAATCGGGAAATTCCACTTTTGGAGCAATAAAAACTCAATTTTGAAACAGGAAAATTTGTTTTTAGAACAGAAAAATTCAATTCTGACATTAACTTTTGTGATTTTTTGACGAAATCTTTCATTTTTTCAAGATATTTTGACGAATGTTGCGTTTTTTTTTTTTTTTTTTTTTTTTTTGTGCAAATCTTTTGACAGAAATTTTCGTTTTATTGCAATTTTTCGATAAAATTTGCCATTTTTTTGCAAATTTTTTGACGAAATCTATCGTTTTATCACGATTTTTTGACGAAAGTTGCCGTTTTCCGGGATCTTTTGACAAAATTTTCTGTTTTTTGCTAATCATTTGACAAAATGCTTCGTTTTATTGCATTTTTTCACGATTTTTTTGGGACTTTCTGATGAAATTAGCCTTTTTTTCGCGATCCTACGCAATTACGTGTCCCGTGGGACGTGTGAGAGCTATTTTTTGCGTTCAGTTGCCGATTTTTTGCGTAATTTACACGCTATAACACGTCCCCATCATCACTGATAAAGCTGCGTTTTTTCAAATGTGGGGCAAGAAGGGCACTATTTTTTTGAATGAGCGACAAAAGAGGCACTAGTTTTTGGATGAGGGGCAAGAGAGGCGCTATTTTTTAAACTAAAGGGCAGGAGGGGTGGAGCGCCCTCTTGAAACCCTCTGGGGGAAACTCTGGTAAACAAATTTGTAATTTAATGTTAAAATTCTATATACATCTTTAGATATTGATGTTATAATTTTAAAGTTGGAATAGAGATTTCAAACAAACCAATTAAGATTTGTTGAGTTTATATTTTCAGTTAGTTTAAAAAATATTATGCAACAAAACATTTAATTTTAATACCTTAAAATCCATCTTTCCCAATAAAACATTATATGCTATATTCCTTAGGCATAATTTAAGCTCAAGCTCTTATTTTTTCTATTTTTTTTAAGTATTTTATAGTGGCTTTACCTTATAATAATCTAGCATTATGATTTTAATTTTATATCGAGAATATTCTGTGTTTTATTTATTTATTTATTTTCATTAAATTCTGCTATAAAATCTTCTCTAATAATCCTGCAATAAAGTATTCCTTTGATATTTAAGGGGAAAATTCTTTTATGCTGGTATTATGATATTAGAGGAAAAAAATCATGTGTAGGATTTTAAAAAATCATACACAGATGGAATGTTAAGGAGAAAAGAAAAGCAAGCTGAAAAGATACAAGAATGAATATTCATATGTGGAGTGTAGATTATATATCACTTTCCAACACATTCAGAATACAGCAGGGCCCAAAAATTCTAAAAATTTTAAGGTTCCCAGCCGGGAACCTATGTGAAAAATACAGGTTCCCAGATGAAAAGTCTAGGTTCCCGGAAAAATTTATGTGAATATTTAAACGAAAGTTGCCATTTTATCGCGATTTTTTAAAGAAATTTGCTATTTTTTGATGAAATCTGTCGTTTTATCTCTATATTTTATCAAAACCTATTGTTAAAAAATCAATTTGCCGTTTTTTGTGAATTTTTAATGAAATATGTGTTGTTTTGCGTGATTTTTTTTAACGAATTTTGTGCCATTTTCACGATTTTTTGACGAAATATGTTGTCTTTTCGGTATTTTGAAACTCAATTTGCGTTTTTATAGTGTTTTTTTTTTTACCGAAATTTCTTGTTTTTCACGATTTTTTAACAAAATTTGCTGTTTTTTTCGTGATTTTTTGATGAATGTTTTAATAAAACCTGCTGTTTTATCGTGATATTTTAACGAAACCTATCGTTTTTCTAAAAAAATTTTTATGAAATTTGCTTTTTTTTTTTCACAATTTCTTAACAAAATTTGCCATTTATTCGTGACTTTTTTTGATGAAATCTGATGTTTTATTGCGATGTTTTAACAAAACCTGCCATTTTATTGCAATGTTTTAATGAAACCTGCCATTTTATTATGATGTTTTAACAAAACCTGTCATTTTTCAAGATTTTTTGACAAATATGCCGTTTTTTGCAATCCTTTAATGATATTTGCGTTTCATCCAGCGATCCTTTGTTGAAATTCGGGCCTTTCTTGTAATATTTTGATGAAATGACATATCCTACGGGCCGCTTAAGATTAATTATTTTGTGTTCCTTCTCCTACATTTTTGCGTCCTTTATCTGATTTTTTGCATAATTTATGCTTTATAATGCATCCCTGGCATCACTGGTGGACATGGCGAAAGGTTAGGTTCCTGGCCGGGAGCCTGAGTGAAAAAATACACGTTCCCAGAAAGGACTTCTGGGTTCCGTGGGAACACTGTTTTTTGAGCCCTGGAATACAGTAATAAAACTTCACAGTTTATAAAAGTGAAACATACTGTCTAAATAAACATATTGAAAACCTAATTTCTGTTATTAGAATCAGTAGTCCGAAAAACAAAACATCCTTTTTTTTGTCTTTTATGTGCAGTCCTGCATACAAGAAGTTCACAACCATATCAGACCAAGTCCATTAAAAAAAAAATATATAGTCCAATTAGAAAGTGGATGAAATCTGTTTTGTTCACTCCCACAGAGAACCAAGCCTGTAAGCAAGTGGCATGTATGAGAAAATATGTGAAAATCAGACTGAGAGTGAATAAAACTGATTTTATGCACCTTCTAAATGGATAATATCATTATTTTATCATACACAAAAAAAATGTGGTGCCACTATTATGATCTATAGATTTTCATGCATACTACATAGTATGCTAAAAGTAAGCTCAATTAAACAAATACAACAAATGAAATTTTCCATTCAGCACTTTCTGCAAATACACAGAAATATATTTGAGACTTTTGTGCAACCTTGTATGGATCATTCCATGTCAGATTACTCAGACCATGGCACCCACCATCACCAATTTTGATAAAATTCAGTGAATTTGTAGAATTTCTAATGCTGATTCCAAAAATATCAATTATATTAAAATTGATCAAACAGTTTGTGAGTTATGAGCTTTTAAATAGCTCCCAAGATGGCCGATTTGTCACCATTTTGAATAGCACATGTGACAACATAAAAGTCCATAATTTCTTTCAGGTTTAAACTAGGTCTTTCATTTTTTTTTTTGTTCAGAATAAAGTAAGCTTTCATTTAAACCAAACAATGTGAATCTAATTCCATAAAAATGCTGTCAAAAATGACTTTTTGTCATTTTTTTAATTAAAAAATAAACTTTTTCAAAAAAAAAAATATAACCGACTTCAATCAACGCTCTAAAAAGAGTTAAATAATTTTTTAAAATACCCTAATGATGAATTGTTATCTAATAACCACACATCAGATATCATGTACCGACAAAAAAAATGGTTATAAGTTTAATACATAGAACTTAATATCCAGCAAACATGGTTTTTCGACAGAATATTTTTTACAAGAGATTAATTTACATATTTTTGATTTAATTTATGAATATATACATATAAAAAGTAATGAATTACTTTTTGAAGTTGGTGCCAAACGATCACAGTCAATAATGATTTTTACCATTTTATTTATGGTATTAGGCATAATATAACCATAATTCTTTCTATACTTACAATAGTTTGGCACCAACTTCAAAAAGTAATTCATTACTTTTTATATGTATATATTCATAAATTAAATCAAAAATATGTAAATTAATCTCTTGTAAAAAATATTCTGTCGAAAAACCATGTTTGCTGGATATTAAGTTCTATGTATTAAACTTATAACCATTTTTTTTGTCGGTACATGATATCTGATGTGTGGTTATTAGATAACAATTCATCATTAGGGTATTTTAAAAAATTATTTAACTCTTTTTAGAGCGTTGATTGAAGTCGGTTATATTTTTTTTTTGAAAAAGTTTATTTTATTTCTTACTTTTTAGTTATTTATACCGTAATACTTAGTTTAATCGGTTGGATAGTTGCGGTGTAATCGGTGAACATATATAAAAAAAGTACATAAGCGGTCGAATTGATGATAACCTTCTCTCCTTTTTTTAAGTCAGTTAAATAAATTATAATACGGAAAAATACTGTATGTTATACATGGATGTCAGGAATGGGGTTCGAACCCACGATCTCTTTCGAGAACCAGAGTTTAAATCGGGCGCCTTAGACCGCGCGACTATCCTGACTGCAATCTAAACGGTGAACAACGCCATATTACTTTTCGCAAGTCTATTATTTTAGCACACTTTTACTGATAAAGTACTGATCTATGGTACTATGATCTACTGACTAATGGTAAAATATCTCTGATACTCTGTGCTAACGGTTAAATACAAAATATTCTTAATAGCATAATTAGTATTTAATTTGCAAAATATCTGTGTAAAAATTATAATACGGAATAGGTTGTTGTATACATGTATGTCGGAAGTGGGATTCGAACCCACGCTCTCTTTCGAGAACCAGAACTTAAATCAGGCGCCTTAGACCGCTCGGCCATCCTGACTGCACTCCATGGCAGGAACTCATTCAACAGTTTTAATTAGCAAAAAATCACTAATTTTAATAGTTTTTGCCCGTTTACTAAAAAATTACTGAACCAATTTCTATGAAATGGAAGTGGTACCAATCCGAGAGTAAGTTCTTTAATTTAACACCAAAACTAAATTAATAAGTTGGATAGTTTCGGCGTAATCGGTGAACGTACATTAAAAAAATACATACGCGATGAATTGATAACCTCCTCTCCTTCTTGAAGTCGGTTAAAATGTTCTTAATAGCATAATTAGTATTTAATTTGTAAAATATATATGTAAAAATTATAATACTGAATAGGTTCGGAAACTTATTCAATGTTATGTTACTTTTTGAAAGTCAATTATTTTAGCACTCTTTCACTGATAAAGTATTGAGTTGATAAAAGATCTCTGATACTCTGTGCTAATGGTTAAATACAAAATATTCTTAATAGCATAATTAGTATTTAATTTGTAAAATATATATGTAAAAATTATAATACGGAAAATTATTGTACACATGCATGTCAGGAGCGGGGGTCAAACCCATTGTCATTTTCGAGAACCAGAGCTTAAATCAGGCGCTTTAAACCGCTTGGCCATCCTGACTTCACTCAATTGTAGGAACTAATTCAATAGTTTTAATTACCGAAAAAACGCTAATTTTAATAGTTTTTGCTTAATTACTAAAAAACTACTGAACCAATTTCTATGAAATGGATGTGGTACCAATCCGAGAGTAAGCTCTTTCATTTAACACCAAAACCAAATTAATCGGCTGCATAGTTTCGGAGTAATCGGTGTACATACATAAAAAAAAAATACATACGCGTCGAATTGATAACCTCCTCTCCTTTTTGAAGTCGGTTAAAAAAGGTGCAACTTCAATGGCTAATTTCCTTCAATGATCCCCCTTCAATTTTCATCTAATTGCATAGATAGGCACCTCAAAGTGTGTTTTGATGACTGATAAAAAAAATTTTAATGGGCGTTTCACAGGTTCTTACTTAAAAAAATAAATTCAATTTTACTTACTTTCTCGAGTAACAGAAAACACAAGATAATGTTGATATTTCTTTTATTACCAGAAATATCATACATATTTACATCTAAAAATTTGATAAGGTTTTATGTTGCGTAAATATATATATTTAATGTGGCTTAAAAAAAGGGGAATCTCATTGGAATAAATAAAGATGCCAGTAATGAATTTTTGCAAATGATAGATGTATTTTCCTGAAAAATTGCAATGTCTCAGTAAAAAAGAAATGACGGGAAAATTTTTACAAATAGTCACATTTTATAGCAAAATCATACTTTTGTTTTTATACAAAATACAGTAAAATTGCAATTGTTAAATAAAAATTATGATACTTTGAAAGAATACAAAATAAAATATATAACATCGCAGGGTTGGCGAGTTTTTGCAGAAGGTGGAAAAAACCGCGGAAAAAAACCTGGTAAAAACCGTCCCAGCAAAAATAGGTTTTTGCCAAAAAGGTGGCAAAAATAGACTGTCCTTTTAATTTTTTCCCCAGAAAGAGAAAAAATATTTCATGAAAGAAAAAATAAACTGCATACTTAATTGAAGAATCAATATTATTCTAAATTTATTTTAAATTTTAAGTTAAATAAGTTATGTTAGAAATTCGAAGAAACAGTTATAGTAACCTAAATTTAATTTAATATAAAATTATATTTAAAGCAGAAAACTATTAAATTTCAAATTTTTCAGCAATATCTTCCTCACAACCTAAATTTTGCTGTTTTAGCATGGCATAGGAGTAAACAAGTTTTGAAAGAGCATCTGTTGATAGCTTATTTTGAATCTTAGTTTGCACAAATGAAAAATTTGAAAACAATCTTTTAATAGCAGCACTACTTGCTGGCATATTTGAAGGTGTGCTACTAATGAACAGAAGTTTTTTGAAATTGCACATGTTTATTCAATACTTCTCCACCAATTACATGCACTGACACTATTAATCACTTCTGCAAAATATGAGCTAGGAAAGGATTTTTCTTTGAGCTTAAAATTAATAATATAAGATATAAAATCAGGATTGATTTTAGATAACCATGCTTTACAGCTTTCTTTTTGTTCATAATTTAGAAGTTCATCTCTGTACTTTCAATGTAACAAATACGCTACAAGATGACATGGCAAAATCGCTTGTTCAAATATCTTTTTTAGTTTTGAAAAATGTGGTTTTAACTCTTCATTTTTCAAAAGATTTAGCCATACATGACAAGCATCTTCTATGGTGGGGGAAGGGGGAATATAAGACAAAAAGATAAAGAGACAACAGGCTACTTACTGAAAGTAAATCTAAATAATTTAACATTTTGTTCCTTTCTTGGAGAGTAAAAGTGGCAGAAAAAAAAAAAAAAAAAATCTAGTTTCCTAATAAGCCATAACAGTTTTTTCAATATATAATTTTCAATTTAATTTACTTAGTTCATCTTTATCAAACTAGTTTCATCAGATAAATAGTTATAAAATAGTACCAAAGACTTAGATATTTACATTCCTTAAGTCTCATGACATAAAACAAAAATAACAAAATTGTATAAAATCTCTTGATAAATAAAAAAATATATACATATTAATGACTGATAAAATACTTTACTTACAGGGGTCTGTCTAGACTTTTCTCACAGGGTCCTGCTTTTGTTAAATTGGGAAGTTTTTCTTGTCTTTGTGAAAATTCTAGACATAGTTTTGTGAATTTTAAATTATTAGTGTTTTCAGGTTCTAACCTTCACATATAAAGAAACTAAGTAATATATTTTTTGGTGAGTTCAATTGTTTATCAACAGGGCAAATTTTAATTTTAAATGATTAAATTTGTGAAAAGTTCAATTTGAAGGTAAAACGTCTATTTCGGAGACAAATATTTTTATGAAGGGTCCTGTTTGAGGTTAAAGAATTTTGTAAAGGATCCTATTTTAAAATAAATTATTTTATGAAGGGTCCTTTTAAAGGACCTAAAATTTTCTTAAACATATCCCTGACTTAAGAAAAAAAAAAAATTAGGTATGTAATTTTTTATTTTGTTCTTAAATTCTTAAGTAAGAGTGAATCTCACCTATTTTTTAAAGATTTAAATTATTTAATATTAATTAATTAGCAAATTAAATTAAAATATTAAATAGTACACTGTTAAATTTAATTGTTTATACCATTATTATTCTTATTAGCATGCAGATTTTATTACACATTAAAGACAAATAGTTTTTTTCCATTTTTGCCGGTTTTTTCCATTTTTGCCTGTTTTTTTCCATTTTTGCCAGTTTTTTCCATTTTTCCCCTGTTTTTTTCCAGTTTTTGCCACTGTCCTGGCAAAAATACCTTTTTGCCAGCAAAAATGACAACCCTAGCATGCATCTTAAATGCTATTAAAAATATATCTACATCAATAACAATTTAAAATACAGATAATTAATTTTTTTTTAATCCCTGCCAGCTCAGCTTACAGACGGATGTAAATTTTGAAATTAAATAACAGTAGACTCCCTCAAATCCGCATAGCTTGGGATCAGAGGTTTTGTGAATTTCAGAATTTTGCCGGTTTCTGGTCATTACTTTGTTTATATATTTTTTTAAACAGTAATTTGAATGTTATTAATAATGCAGTCAAAACTAAAATGAATGCTTTACAATATAATAAAATATTAAAATAGGTAATAAATTAAAATAATAAAAATTTAGATAATTTTTAAAATGATTAAAATATCAAAAGCAAAAATCAAGTTAATCAATAATGTACAATTAAATATTCATTATAAACATGAAATATGTTTATCCTAAATTATTCAATGTAGCTTGCCTCATAATGGTACATTACTAATTCACAATAAAATCATAAAATAAGGAAGTTTTATTTCAGGTTTAGCCAGATTTAATAACCAAAAAAGCTTGATTAATAAATAAATATATTTGATAAGAAGATTCTGTTTACCAATGATATCAGCAATATCTTGAGTTTTTTCAGAAATAAATTTATTCTTCCTTTATGAAACAAAAATTATAAATTAAATTACAAATGGAATTGACAAATTCACTGAATTTTATCAAAATTGGTGATGGTGGGTGTCATTTTTGAAGAGATCTGGGTGATTTAACATTTAATGACCTGTATATGATCAATTGAATTTATGAACACTAATATTTAAAAAAGATAGCTCAGATTAAAAATACATAGCACTTCTGAAAATGCACTTCCAGCAATTATCGTAACTAGCTGCTAGTGCAAAAATTAGTTTAATCCTAGAAGTCACAAATACTTAAAGCAGAGGTTTAAAGGATTGGTACATTACATACATGCAGAAAAAAGTCAGGATATAATTGAATTATAACTTTATTAAAAGCATTTAAATATAGCAAAATGTAGCCATAGTTTCCGCCAACAAATTATATTACTCATTTAATTAGCTTTTGTTTATATCTAATTCATGCTTAAAAGCTATTCATGCTATTCATTGCTATTCATGCATGTGACACAAGTCATACAAACATGAAGTTGCTCAAATATGTACCATCTGATCAGTTCTGTTACAGAGAAGCATGCAGTTATACAAACCAACCAATTAGAAACTAGTGAACATCATCGGTACGATGGTGCAATTGTTAAATTGAAATACAGACATTCACCTCCAGATGTGTGGAATTTGTAAAAGAATGACACCATATCATTAAAGAAAAAGAAACGCTCGTAAGCTAAAGGTTAAAACAATATCGTCGCTAGCCATGAAAACAAACATCAACGCCAAACAGTCTCAGAATAGGGCTGTGAAGAATGACTTTAAACACTGACATCAATACTGACTTTGATATTGGCAAGAATGTTGCAGTACGACATCAATGGCCTGCCTTCGGCCTTCCACACATCTAAATGATATTACAAACTGGTACATAAAAATGAAACTTTAGTTCAAAATCTTATATACAATTTCATTAAAAAGGTATAATTTAAATATTTTCTTATAATGCTAGTCTTTTTTTTTTTTTTCCCTCTCTTCTTCAGTACAACTAGATCCCAGATTAATATGAAATAAGCTAAGCATAAATAGAAAAAAAAAATCAAGCAAAATATGTTAACTTATATTTTAAAAAATTTCAGGGTTCCCAACGTCATGGAATTTCAAAGTAGTCAGGGAAAGTCATGGAAATTTCAAAATATATAAGAAAAGTCAGGGATTTTACAAATATTTTCTAAAAACAAGTCATGGAAAATTCTTGAAAAAAAATGTAAAATTATACAAAATTTACCAAATAATCTTAGAAAAAAATGCAAAATTCATCAAATAATCATGGAAAAGAAAATTTAGAAATTTAAAAAACAATTGCTGAAAAAAATCACTAGTTTTGACAAAGAATTCTGGAAATAAATAGCAAATTTTGTTGTATACTAGCTTGTTTAGGACATTTTTTGAAATTTGGTCAGGGAAAGTCATGGAATTTTTCGAGATCAGGTCATGGAAAGTCAGGGAATTTGCAATTCATGTTTTGCTGGGAACCCTGAATTTTCTTTCTCAATTTTTCTAGTGTAATTTTAATAGATGGTTTTGTGAAATAATCAGCTAAGTTTCCTTTACTAGGTATATTACTTTAAATTAAACAATTTTTCATAAACTAAATTTCTCAAAATGATATGTTACATGTATAGTTTAGTTTTACTTTTCTCTATAGACGAATTAGAAAAAT
Source organism: Maratus speculifer (assembly GCA_964019185.1). Classification (NCBI taxonomy): domain Eukaryota; kingdom Metazoa; phylum Arthropoda; class Arachnida; order Araneae; family Salticidae; genus Maratus; species Maratus speculifer. Next base: position 173,529,322 of record OZ025293.1, read on the forward strand.
CTATTGCTGCTCTATTATCATAATATATAAGTTAAACTCTGAAAAATGAAATGGAAATATTTTTAGTTCTTTACCCTCTTTTATTATGTTAATTATCTAAATAAGTTTCTTAGTAGCATCAGTTAAGGAAATGTACTCCGCCTCCATAGTCGAAAGAGCTACTCACTAGGGAACTGCAAGAAGTGTAAGTCACCGATTTTAACGAAAGTGGTATCGTTGGAAAGATCTCATCATGAGCAGTAAAAAATTCAATGGAACTACCCGTTGCAAATGATTCATTTTCGAGATATCCGACAATTTATGTCACATAGCTAGTGCACACTTAATGGGGGATTGCAAAAAATTTTAGTCTCAATTTTAACAAAAGTGGTATCGTTGAAAAGATATCATCATAAGGATTAAAAAACTCAATGGAATCGCCTGTTGGAAATGAGACATTTTCGAGATGTCCAACAATTTGTGTCACATTGCTAATGCACACTGCTGGGAAACTGCACTAAGTAAAATAAATTGTCGGATATCTCGAAAACAGCTCATTTCAGATGGTTAGTTCCATTCAGTTTTTTACTTCTCACAATGATATCTTTCCAACAACACCATTTTCATCAAAATCAAGAAAACAATTTTTTGCGGTCCCCTATTAAGTGTGCACTAGAACAGTATGCACTAGCTATGTGACACAAATTGTTGGATATCTCCAAAATGTCTCATTTCCGACAGGTGATTCCATTGAGTTTTTTAATTCTTATATGATGATATCTTTCCAACGATACCACTTTCGATGAAATTGAGACTAAAATTTTTTGCGGTCCCCCATTAAGTGTGCACTAGCTACGACATAAATTGTCGGATATCTCAAAAATTAATCATTTGCGACGAGTAGTTCCCTTAAGTTTTTTAGTGCTCTCGATGAGATCTTTCCAATGATACCACTTTCGTCAAACTCGGTGACTTACACTTCTTGCAGTTCCCTAGTCAGTGCTGTTTAGAAGTCCCCCAAAATATAACAGCTAGGGATGCACCAAATAGTGATTTTGGCCGAATACCGAATATTCGGCTGACAGCTAAACCGAATACTGAATATTTGGCTAGCCGAATAGTAATTGTTGGGCCAAATACCGAATATTCAGCCAGCTGAATAGTAACTATTCAGCTGAATACCGAATATTCGGCTTTCCAAATACTTTTTATATTTCAAAATTTAAAGGTATTAAAATGTCATTAGGGTAATGTCATTAGGTAAAGGTATTAAAGTGTACAGTCTCATATTTGTTCTTTTTAAATAACTCAAGGCAGATTTTTTTCAATATAAAGTATAAATACCTTCAACTTAATTCCGAATAAAGGAATGTCTAGCTCATAGTTCTTTTCTTATGAATAGTGGCATTTTCTATCCTTCCCATCATATCATATTTTACAGAAATCAAAGCATGTGATTTGAAAATATAGTATTTATTTGTTGTTAATGCAACAAACAAAAACACAAGTTTGACCTAGAGTGTGATGAAATACAATGCATTTATGATTCAATAATTTTATTATGATTATGGTTTCATAAACAAAAAATTGTCTGCCTTGATAGCTATTACTAATCTCAAAAGTTTTCCTTTCTTGTTTAAGGATTTTTGGGAAAAGCAAGAAACAGATTATTTACTAAATAGAATTTAGGAACTTGCATCTGCACTCGCATCATTTATTCCTAAGGAGAATCCTAATAAATCATAATTTTAATCCTTCTCATGGTTAATTTTCTTAAGTTAAATTTTACAAACAGCAAATACATAATGTAAAATCATTCCATATTACTTAAATATGATTTTATTTCTAATTATTTTAACTATATTAATAAATTGACAGTTAAAAGTAGAAATTGTAAAAAGTTTTTTAAAATGTGTTTTAAAAGGCTTTATTAAGTGGATTCGGCTGAGTACTTTGATATTCGGCAGGCTGAATAGTTTCATATTCGGTAACATGGCCGAATACATACCAAATATTCAGTACATCCCTAATAACAGCATCATTTAAAAACTAAATAAACCTCCCAATCAATACTCGATCATCTCAGTTAGATGCATACTCGGCGTCAGTAAAACAATTTATTGAAAAATGGCTTCATTTCAAGTCCCACCCGTCCAAATCACCCAACCATCTGTGTACAATATTTTACTTATATATTGATTGTGATTTTTTAAAATCAAAAGTTGGCATAAGATTTCTAAATATCCACATAATCCATCTCTTTTTTGAATCAACAGATTTTGAATGATGATGCTGTGAATCTCTTCATGTATCTTTTTGCTGCTTGTGTAAAAGAAGGCAAGCAACATACTGCATGGGGATATTATTAATGGAATCTAGTCAGCCATCTACTATCTTTATCAAAAATGCATTCATTTAATGCATAGTGATTGGAAGTCTGTTATCACAATATTTTTTTCAATTAATTAGATTTTTTGTATAATGTTCTGCTACAAGGGTGATTTTATTAATTTCAACTTTGATTATGCTATAATTTACTCTACCTTTTGCATTCATTATACACTATATGGCCAATGATGACCCCCCCCCCCCCCGCTTGCAATTTTAGACATTTTCTTAAATACCTAGAAAAATACATGAAGAATTATCTTGAAAATCTAAATGTAAATATAATAGTAAAAATCATAAATTTCCGTGAAGATTTTTTTCCTGAAACTCCAAAGGGGACCATCAGCAAATTAAAAAAGAATGAATATCTTTTGGATAACCCTGTCAAAACTAATGTAGCAAAAGCATTTAAATTTTAGATTATGATTAAGTAACTTATTAAATAATAAACTGTGTTCATTTTTATGTCGACGGCATGTATACTCGAAGAGAAATTAAGATTTTTATAAAAACAGTCCCAAATTTTTCCAAGATTTTTGCTTATAATTTGTAGATTTCTTAATATAAAATAATATTCTTTTCTGAAAATATGACAAATAATATTGCACACAACACCCTAGAATTAGAATCAGAATTAAAAAATAATAAAAAATTTATAAAAAATGAGTAGGTTTACTAAGTTTTCACTGCGCATGCGTCAACGATATCAAAAATTTATTTGCATATTATATTAGCTAAATGTATAGAGCAATTTTTGTGAAAGTCTCAAAATCATAGCTTCAACATTCTAAAAGTAATCATCTATAGAATAAGCACAAAATCCATTGTTCACAAAATGAAACAAAAATTGAGGGGTGTTATCCAAATGTAGTAGTATGTCCTTTATTGTGTATTCTATATTGAAACTAATCATTGAATATATGTATACAACTCCTTGTTTTTGCTTCATTTTGGGAATAACGAATTTTCAACTTATTCTATTGACGATTATTTTCAGAATTTTCAAGCTATGATTTTGAGACTTTCACAAAAGTTGCTTTATACATTTAACTAACATAATATGCAAATGAAATTTTGATATCGTTGACGCATGCACAGTGAAAAATCATTTAGTAAACCTACTCATTTTTCATACAATTTTTTTTTATCTTTTAATTTTGATTACAGGGTATTGTGTGCAATGTTGTTTGGCATATTTTAAGAAAATATTATTTTATATGAAGAACTCTGCAAATTATATGCAAAAATCTTGGAAAAATTTGGGATTGTTTTTATAAAAACCTTAATTTTTCTACGAGTATACATACTATCGACATAAAATTAACACTGTTTATTACAATAAGCCACTTAATCAAAATCTACAGTTTGAGCGCCTTTGCTATATTAGTTTTGACAGGGTTATCCCAAAGATATTCACCCTTTTTTAATTTGTTGACGGTCCCCTATGGAGTTTCGGGGGAAATAATCTTCATGAAAATCTATGACTTGCACTGTTATATTTATACACTTAGAGTTTCAGGATAATTCCTCATGTATTTTTCTAGATATTTAACACAATGTCTAAAATTGCAAGTGGACGGTCATCTTTGGCCATATAGTGTATGTTGAGAACTAGCTGTTTAATGTGATGACAACCGTCGAAAAACATTTCAATCAGAATTTGATCTGCATGTACAGAGCAGTCATTGTCCTAAATAACTTTTTTAGTAGTTATTATATGCAATTTTTTGTATTGTTTAGTAGGTAATTTCCTTTTAGATCCTTCTTTACAATTGGACTACATTTGATGGCAAACTATCCTGGGGTACAAACTTGGAATACTACTTTTTGGGTATATACAGACACTAATGACCAATGAGTGCTCATTTAAAATTCTGAGAATTATGTTTACCATTGTGTGTGTGAGACAAGCTTAGAATTGACTCCAGTTAATTTCGTCTGTGTCAATTATTAGATAAGATCGACAAGAAATATTTTAAACCACATGGATTTACTGGATCAGTTGGAAAATCTTTGTCTGCTTCCTATTGCATTTTTTTAGATCTTAGAGAGTAATTTTGAAAAGTTATTTCCTCAAATTGGGAAAAAGGTACTGAAAACAGACCAGAAATACCTACTGGACATAGGCAAAGCTAGTTCCTTAGAAAACTATTTTTCAGAAGCACTGACGATTAGAAACCCAGAAAAGATAGCTCCCAAAAGCAAATAAAATTTTCTATCTTTATATAAGCACTGAATGATTATTAGAGTTTGTAAGTTCACTCACAAAACATGTAATCCAAGTTTATGCCCCAGGATGGTTTTTATCAAATGTAATAAGGTTCTGAAGAATGGATCTAAAAATTTATGAGAAATTAGTTTACTACTAAATAACACAGAAAATGACATAAAACAAATAAAAAAACTTATTTAGAACAATTATTTTTGTATACTGAGAGCAAATTCAGTTGCAATCCTCTGTGACGAACATCGTAGCATTAAACAGTGAACTTCTTAGCCTATAATAGCAAGAGGTAGAGTAAATGATGGTATACTCAAAATTGAATCACCTACAATCAGCTTTGAAACAGATCATTATATATAAGTGTAATGGATTGAAAAATGTTGTGATAACAGAACTTTTAATCATAATGCATTAATTGCATGAAATTTTACTGAAGATAACAGATGGCTGATTAGATTCCATTAATAACATCCTCATTACATTACTCTGCTCGTCTTCTCTTACACAAGCTGTAAAAATATACATAAAGAAGGTCACATCAGCGTCATCCAAAATCTGTAGATACGAAGAAGAGGTGAACTAGGTTGATACACAGTAAACATGCCAATCTTTGATAAAAAATCACTGTTCAATCTATACTAATAAAAGAACAAAACGCTCTGTCGTGTGTGTCTGTATTTGTGTCTGCGATGGCTAGCAAAATCGACAGCATGTACAAAGCTCAAAATTTTTTTGAGAGTAGCCCTAAATCTCTCCTGATGCACCTGAGCTTCAGAATTTCAAAATTCCAATTATTAACTGAGTAATTAATTAAAATCGAGAGGTCAATCTCATAAAAAATCATCTTTTTCCATTTTTTTTCTTCTTTCGTTTGTTTACGGTTGGTTGGTTGTGTAAAAATTTTCGCAGAAGTAATAAGAAAGCTGAGACAGAATTAAAGAAACCCATAGAGGAATGAGATAAGTGGAGGTGAAGTAAGCCTCAAAAAAGTTTTGCAATATGAAATCATTTATCACTCAAATTTTAATGTGCCAAACAAAAGGACGTGGAAGGGATTTTGTATTATAAGACGAATTGAAAGAAATGAATTACAATTGAAGCATATTTTAAGAGGAAATAGCAAATTTTTAAAATGGTCTTTGTTCTATTATTATTTATTAAAATAAATGTTCGCTTTTAAAATGAAGGAAATTGGAAAATTAGCAATAATTAAATATCAAATTAATTCTTTTAAAATCATGTATGAAAACTTAAGTAATAAATATTAATCTAAAATATAGATTTCTAACTGCAGACGATTTTAATGTATTAACAAAAGAATGTTATATTTTCAAGCAAAACGTTAAAGTAATTTTCTATATTGATATTTAAAACACATATGATAAAATAATTAATAATTTTTTACCGGTGAAGCGATAGATTAGTTCTTTTTAAGAAACAAGAACAAAAAAATGCAGGTTTAAACCTGTTTCAATTGATAGGCGTGTCAAAGCACGTACTTTTGTTGGTACTTAATTGGACTTAATGTAGGATTACATTTTTAGCATCACCTCCAGAGATAATACTTCTACTCTGTTAATTTCTTTTAACTCTATGAAAGAAACCAATTTGAGATTTTGACATCTCAAAAGTGACTTTTTTTTTTCCCCAAAGACCTTTAAAATTTAAAGACTGGCAAAATGTCAGTTTAACTTAGGATTTTTGAACACAGCTGCTACGTCAGATCGTTGGTACTTCGTACATTAGAATGTATATGTGGTTAGCTATAATGCAGTAAATATATGTATATGTATATATGAGGCTTTTTTAGCAGTTTTTTAAAATCATTGATTAAATTTGAATGCATATTATTTAAGTTAAAATTTTATTAAGACTTTCATTTGTTTTTAAAACAAAAATGAAATGGCTGTTTGACGTACAATTGTTCGAATCGGCAGGCGATTCATACACAGTAATGAATTATCAAATAGCAAAATAAATTATATATCAAAAATAGTCACTAAAAAAATAGTAGCAAAACATAATGTTTAGGCGTGTATTAACACATAACCCGATCCCAACCAAAAAAAAAAAAAAAGAACAGTCTATACTCCGATCCAAGCAAGACGAAAATTCCATGAGCATAAACCCGACCCAAACCTAAAAATTCCGTTTGAAAAAAACTGTGGATTTAATATCTGACCCGAATCAAATCTGAATCCCACAAAAATATTCAAATGAAGCATACCCCAATCCGATCAAGGAAAAATAATGTTCGTGTATATGCAACCCAATCCGAACCTAAAAATTTTCTTTGAAAAAACCCGAAAAATGACCAGAACAAAACCTGAAACCGAGAAAAATATTCCAAAGAACTATAACCCGATAAGAGTAAGGCAAAATAATTTCCGTGAGCATAAACCTGATTCGAACCTAAAAAATTCCATTTGAAAAAACCCTGAAATTTTATGCAAACTACATCTGAATCCAATAAAAATATTCGAAAGAACCATATCCGGATTCGAATAAGAGAAAATAATTTCCGTGGACATGAACCCGATCCGAACCTAAAATTCCATTTGAAAAAAATACCTGAAATTATAATCGAACCAAATATGAACCTGACAAATATATTCCACAGAACCATACCCGAATCTGAACAAGACAAAAAATTTTCATGAACATGAACCCAATCCGAACCTAAAAAACTGAACTAAATCTGAAACTGACAAAAATATTCCAGAGAAGCATATCCTCATTCAAACAATGCAGAATAATTTCCGTTGATGCGCAACCTAACATGAACCTAAAAATTCCATTAAAAAACCGAAATCTGAATTGAATGACATCTGAACCCGAAAAACCCAAAACCGGACCCGAGCAAGACAAAATAATTTCTCTGGATATGAATCCGACCAGAACCTTAAAAATAAATTTGAAAAAATATCTGAAATCTGAATTGAACCAAATCTGAATCCGACGAAAATATTCCAAATAACTATAACCAGATACGAACAAGACAATATAATATCCATGGGCATAAACTCAATCCGAACCAGAAAATTTGTAAAAAAAAAATAAATCCCGAAATTTGAACCAAACCTAATCTGATCCTAACAAAAATACTTCAGTGAAGTATAACCTCATTGGAACTAGGTAAAATAATTTCCATGGAAGTACAACCCAAACCGAATTTTAAAATCTCATTTGAAGGGAAAAAAACCCACGAAATCTGAATTGAACCGAATGTATACTGAACAAAAATATTCCAAACAACCATAACCGTATCCGAAGAAGACAAAACAATTTCCATGAACATGAATCCAATCCGAATCTAAAATTCGGATATTCTACAAAACATAATGCTCTCTGTAGCGATGGAAAGTGAAACTAAGTACTTAGCGCGAGATGGTTAAGATATTTCGTTTATAGTTAGTGTTGAATTAGAACTTGGTTACGGTTAGGTAACAGTTGGGTTGCAATTACGTTCCAGTGAGCCTTATGTTACATTTATTTTCCGGTTAAGTTACAGTTAGGTTAAGGTTAAGTTGTGGTTAGGTTGTGGTTAGATTATGGGTAGGTTATGATAAGGTGACTGCCAGGTTACATTTATGGTATATTTCAGTTACAGTTAGGTTATTGTTAAGATACAGCTAGGTTATAGACAAGTTATGATTACAATGCAATTAGGTTACGGTTAGGATTTTGTTCACAGAATGAACATTACGCATGTTTGATAAAAAAATTTTGTAAAATGGCTTTTTTTGTCAAATGACTCCGAAATTATAATACTATATACTAACCTTTTAGCTAATCATCGAGAATCGATTTCATTCACAGTATAGTCGGATTTAAGAGTGATATAATTAGTTTCAAATTCAAAATATTTCACTTGGGATATCTATGTGAAAAAAGTATTTAGTTAAGTCACTTAACAGTAATTTTGAGGATAAATATCAACAGTTTAACACGAAAATCATGCAATCGTTGGACACATATTCCCTCCTGCGTTTCCCATTGCAATCCTTTTGGGTACTTTTGCAGCTAAATATTACTTTTATTTTAACCAATTTTTGACACAGTCAGGGGGCACGTATTTAATATAATGTACACTGTAAAAAATTTTACCATTTTGCTGTATCGTCACTCCCCCGCTTTTATAGAAAATCTCTCTTTTGACCTTTGAGAATGCTCCATAATAAGCTGAAGTAATCATTTTCTATAAAAGCGGTAGAGTGACGATGCAGCAAAAGGGTCAAGTTTTTAATAGTGTATTTACACATATTTCGACTTAAAGATAAAATCATAAAAATTCCAAGTTCCTTTAAGATTATTATTATGAACCCAGACAACGCCGAGCGGGTCAGCTAGTGTATAAATAAAACACTGTGCCTAGAGATGGCCAGGGGGTTGGGAGGGGTGGGGCATAAAATGCAGTCACTCCTATGAGGTATGTCCTAGATAGTTTTGAAAGGAACTAGGTAAGAACTGTATTCAAAAGAACAATTCATTGTATTCTCTTATAGAAAGGTAATACTGGTTTTTAACCTAAAGTTGTCGGTTTTGCTCCAATGATACTAAAGAAATTGTTTTATTGTTTAAATATGTTAAGTAGTTAATAATAAAAGTTCAAATAACACTTTTAAATAAAAATCAATTTTTTAGGATTTTTCTTTTTTTTTTTTGAAAAAATATTAAATTTTATCCAAAATTTAACACACAGTTGATGTATTAATGTAAAGGCAACTTTTGGTACCTACCTATTTTTGATTTTAAAAAATCATTTTTTTTTTCACTCCCTCTTACTGAACTTGCTAAGTGGATACCCAATAACATCCATAGATTTCATGATAAGAGGATTATATTTATGCGACAGAGAGATAGACCTTATTCATAATCCTTAAAATGCTTCTCATGATGAAAAGTTTCCTTTAAGTGAATGAAAATAATTAGTTTCAAACATCTATCATAGATGTTACCACATGACTGTGTGTTGGATTTCAAATAGGAGTTTTTTCTTGTGTTTTTTTCTTCTTGATTTTTTCTTGTGAGATTATGTCAAAGGTAAAGTGTATGTTTCTGCTTTGGCTGACATCGAAGTACTGCATGTGATCCTGTCAGTTCTGCAATCAATACTAGCAAACATGTGGATTGAACCGAGTTCTGTTTGGAAGTGGTTTGAGCTACAAAAGATGCATGCATTGAACTATGCTAATGCATTGCACAAATTATTGTTTCCAAACTGATTAATGCAATATAATATTATCTGTAACTGATTGTATTGAGTTTTTGATGCTTCTGTTTGATATAAGGTGCAGTGGCATCTATGGGTGAAGTTTATAACTGTTTAACTTTTTCATCATACAAAGTATAGGGTAAGTCTTACAGTCGTATTTCAAATCGAAAAACTTTTGACGGATTTACATGTTTCAGACACTGAATATTTCAAAAAACTTATTTTTAGAAGAAAAAAAATTTGCCATCCGTCTATCTGTGTATCTGTAAATGCTCTATCTCTCGAACAAATTATGGTAGACACTTGGAATTTGGTGTTACTTGGTATATAACAATGGGAAGAAGCTTATTGAATACCAGTAACGTTGATTATCCAGAAATATTTTTTTCTGACTCTTGAAATACTCGTTCTGATGATAGGTATACAAAAATGTTTAAAGACAATAAAAAATAAATTTTGTGTGACGAATGAAGTTGATTGGGTAATAAGTTGCCAAGATATTTGTAATCTTATTTTCAACATTCTTCTATTTTTTTATGACCCTGTATTTCATTGAAATTTCAATTCAAATATATATGTTAATTGGAAATGACACATAATCCGATGCTATAAACTGTTAGTTAATATGATTGTTATTTTTGGAGTTATAAGGATGTTTCTTATATGCAATACAGTGCTACTTAATTATTTTGTCAACCAAAATAAATCACCAAACAATAAGATTAAATGCCAATGAGGACTTATTATAAATGTCACATTCACTTGACTTTAAATACGTTGCACATGTTTGTTATGTCAAGTGATTTTTTATATGACGTTTTTTTCATATTTTATATTATGCATTTCCATGATGGATAAGTATTACGGTGGCCCAGGAATTGATTGCAGGAAGCATTTTACTCCAAACTTCATCCCTATATGACAGTTATTTGATTTTATATTAAATTTTAAAATGGTTCAGAGATTTTTAGGATGACCTGTTGGTTAAATTGTACTTTTAGTAATTTAAATTTTGTAAAAATCATGTTTTATTATAGCATTTTGTAATAAATTTTGCAATTACTTACTTTTGTATTACATTATGAAATATATTTTAACTACACAATTTTAATTTCATTGCAGAGAATGGTTTTATAGAATTTGGTGCTCAATGGATTCATGGACAAGAAAATAATTCTATTTATGAACTTGCTCATTCTAAAGGATTAATCAATGAATCAGCTCCTAATTATTATGATGCTCTGACAAATTTTGATTTGCTTCATTCTGAAAAAGAAGCTAAATTAATTAAAGCTTTACTGGAGCATTTGGATGGAGCAACTGATGAAATTTCAAAAGATATGGAAGAAGATGTTAGTCTTTCAGACTTTCTGGATAAAGCTTTTTCTAAATTTATTATTGATTATGATGATCTGGAACAGGTAGAGCTTTTGAAAGGTACATATGATTATTATCGTAAACTTCAGTGTGAACTTAATGGATGTACTGATTTGTCTTATGTATCCACTCGTCTGTTGAATCATTATCAAGATTGTGATGGCTTGCAGACTGTGGAATTAAAATTTGGGTATAATAGCATTCTGAATTTACTCTATCAAAAAATACCAGATGATACCATTTACTTAAATAATACTGTTGAAAAAATTGACTGGTCTGATTTCAAAACAGAAGTAAGTAATAATGATGAGAAAAATTCTAATGTTGCTCCAAGCTGTAAAGAAAATGACTTAAAAATTAAAGTTTCTTGTGCAAATGGAGAAATTTTTGAAGGTGATCATGTAATTGTTACTGTGCCATTAGGCGTTTTGAAAAAACACGCTAATTCACTTTTTGTTCCTCCATTGTCTGAAAATAAAGTAAAAGCCATTCAGTCAGTAGGATTTGGAGCAGTGAATAAAATATTCCTGGAATTTAATGATCCTTTTTGGGAACCACCATCTTTATACAGTGTGATTTGGAAAAAATCATATGATGAAATATTTCTTGGTGACAATGAGGTAAGCAAACTGAATTAGTGATTTTCAACTTATATTTAGAAGAAAAATCCAAAATATTAATTTAGTTAAGCTATGTTTAAAAATGTTCACCTTTTATTCTTAAAGTATTTAACCATTAAGCAGATAACATTGTATTAATAATTACCTAATCCATTACAGGGCTTGAAATTCAATTTTTTAATGGAGGGGAGTCTCCCTACCGATATTTATAAATGGAAGGGAGTTTAATTGTTTAGAAGGGAGAAAAAAAATTAAAACCTGCTATTATTTTATATGCTACTTAAAGTATAAAAAAAAAATACAGACATGACAAAATACCACTTAAGCAAATTTTATCAATAACAAAAAATGTGTTTAAAAAAAGGAAAAAGTTAAAATTTTATATTGTTTTCTAAGGAGATGGCTGCATTTTCCGCATTCCTCTGACAAAATTCAAGTTTTTTTTTTTTTTTTTTTTTTTTTGCGATTCTTTGATGAAATTTGCGTGTTTTTAGCGGCCTTTTGATTAAATTCACATTTTCTCCGGGACTCTACAAAATCCATGTCCTTTTCGTCATTCTTTGATGAAATGTACATTTTTTAGTGGCTCTTTGATCAACTTCGCATTTATTCTAAGACCCTTTTGACGAAATTCATGCTTTTTGCGACCTTTTGATGAAATTCACATATTTATATCGCGATACTCTGTCGAAATTTGATTTTTTCCCCCACTATCCTGAGACGAAATTCACATTCATTAAGTGACCCAGAGGTGATTCTGTTTTGAATTTTCCAAAAATTTAAGGCATTTGGTTCCAAGGGGGGAAAAAATCTATCATTAATCTGAAATTTTGGATTAAAAAATATTGCAAATTTCACACAAACAGTAGCCGAAAAAATATCAATTTTGTAAATCGCTCACAGAGAATTTCGTCAGAAGATTGCTGTAAAAACTCAAATTTTGTCAGAAGATCGTGAAAAAATGAAAATTATGTTAAAAGATCGCAAAAAACCCTGCAAATTTAGTTAGAAGATCATTGAAAAAACACAAATTTCATCAAAGAGTGAAAAAATCTGCAAATTTCATCAAAGGATCGAGAAAAAATGCCAGTTTTTTGCTCAAGGATCACAGAAAAAGTGTCAAAATCTTTAGAGAATCATGAAAAAACACAAACAATTGCGAAAAAACCACTAATTACGCAAAAGATTGTGAAATACTGGGAATTTAGATAAAAAAATCACGAAAAACTGCAATTTCGTCAAAAATTTGCTAAAAATCGTGAAATTTCATCAAAATTTGTGAAAAATCTGCAAATTTCTTCAAAAAATCTCAAATCTGTAAATTTCGTTAAAGGGACGAGAAAAAACAGTGTTTAAACTAGATTTCCCGCCACAACCAATCTGCTGAAACTTTTCAGAAAATTGCTATGAATTCTAGATTTTTTTTTCACCCAGAATCACCCCTGAAGCAACCCTTTGACGAATTTGGCATTTTCCCAGTAATCCTTTAAAGAAATTTACATTTTTTCGCACTCCTTCGACAAAATTGAAGTTTTTTATTTTTATTTTTTTTTATTCCTTAACGAAATTGCCCATTTTGGTCAATTGTTTTTTCAGCAACCATTTGTCAAAATTTGCGATTTCCATTTATTTGAATTTCCGGTCTGATAACCGATTTTCATGATTTCTGAAATCGAAAGCGTAAATTTTTTTTTTAATTTCTTTTTTGAAAATCTGAAAAGAATCACTTTTTTTTTTCGCTGCAGACAATAGAACAAAACTTGTCAATTGATCCAAAGAAAAAAAAATTGTGAAATTTGGTCAATCGGTCGTTAAAAAAATTGTGAATTTCAGTGATCTTTCATGGTAAAAAATGTGTCATTCAGTCACACGAAAAAATCATAAAATTCACAAAACGGTTGTGAGAGTTAAGTGTAGTTTTAAAATGCACTTTTTTTGGGGGGGGAGTTTCCCGCCCACGTTATTCTTTTGGGCGAGATTTCAAAATTTTGGGCATGAATCCCGCCATCCTGCCCTGAAACTCAAGCCCTGCATTATAAAATAATCACAAAAGTATTCAAGAAAATAAGCATTAAAAAAAATCGGTAAACAATTATAAAGTAATTGTTTACTGATATTTTATGATTAAACCATACGTTTTATAATTACCATCACAGCTAACTTTTAAACCATTATTTGTTACATTTAAAATGTGATACTTTATGCCATTAGTAACTTGGACTGTGTCTTTGTTTGTGCATGCCTGTATATTTCACTGTTTCTAGTTCCTGCAATGCTGTTTGCATTTATTATGAAAAGAATATATGATATGATGGTTGAGAGTTGATGGATAAAGTGTTTTATAATGTTTAATACAGCTCATATTCAAAATATTAGAATAATTACCTTTTTTTTAGAAATTGAAAATATCGTTTGGTAATTTAATGTCTTTTAATGAAAATATGCAATCGATATTTTTATTAAGAACTTATTGGTGATTAAACTTACTTGTTATCTTAAATTTAATATCATTTTTGAAAAGATTAATTGCAAAACAAATTATTTTGAAAAGTCAAAATATTAGAATATTTATTCAAGTGGTTCAAAATATTAGAATATTTCACATTAATTCTCCTTTAATTATTACCAATTCTTAACTGGTGGCATCATTGATTAAATTCAGACTATTTTATTTAAAATCAGTATTCTTTTTTGCAGTTTGTTTCTTTTTCGTCTTAAAATGGGCCGTGTGAGTGATATTCCTGAATCTACTAAACTTCGTATGGTTGATTTGTATCGGCACGGTAAAAATCAATGTTTTATAGCGAATTATTTACATTGTTCGCAATCGAGCGTTAGTAAAATACTAACACAATATTCAAAAATTGGAAAATTTCAAAATAATCGCCGAAATGGTGGCCGAAAACCAAAAACATCTGCTAGAGATGACAGGAAACTGAAGCGTATAGTTAAGAAAAGCCGTTTTAAAAGTGTGCGATTCTTGCACCGAAAATGGAGTTGAAGTTTCTACATCGACAACATTAAGACGTCTCCATAAATTTAAATTTGAATCTCGTGTACCGAAAACAAAACCTCTCATGACTGCAAGACAAAAGCGTATAAGATTGAATTGGTGTAAATCAAGACGTTTATGGAGCAATGAAGATTGGAAAAATATATTATTCAGTGATGAAAGTATGTTTTGTGTTTCATATGGTAATCAAGGTATTCGAGTTTGGAGAATGAAGCAAGAAGCATTTGATAAAGAATGCCTTAAACGTTCCGTAAAATTTGCTGCTAGTGTCATGGTTTGGGGTTGTATGAGTGCAGAAGGATTTGGAAAGTTATGCATCGTCTACGAAAAGGTTAACTCTCTGATATATCAAGGAATTTTAGAATATTACATGATTCCATCATCAGAAGATTTATTTGAAGATGATTTCATCTTTCAACAAGATTTAGCGTCCCCGCATACCTCGGTGTCAACTAAGAATTTGTTCCGCCAACGCAACATTAAGGTACTTCCTTGGCCACCAAATTCACCAGATCTTAATCCCATCGAAAACTTATGGTGTATAATGAAGAAAAAACTTCAAGAAAATCCTCCTTCAAGTAAAACTGAGTTAGTGGCACGTATAAAGTCTATTTGGGCTAATATTGATAGAAATGTTTGTAAACACCTTGTATATAGTATGCAAGATCGATTGTACGCTGTTATGAAAGCTAAAGGGGATGCTACAAAATATTAACTACCATTTACTTCATATTCATAAGGTAATATTGTTGCGTAAAATAAAATATTCTAATATTTTGAACCAATCTAAATTTTATTCTAATATTCTGGTGTGTTTAAGGAAGCTGTATACTTAATTTATTGTGCTGTATTTTATATTTTATAAATGTTAAAATCTTATCTAAACATTCCAGATTTAATTTATAAGAAATTTAATTGCATTTACTTAGTATAAAAAATAAATAAATGACAAATAATTTTTTCTTATTACTTTTTCTCAATTATTCTAATATTTTGAATATGAGCTGTAGATGCAGATTCCAGAAAAAAGACATTCATGGATTTTTTTTTTTTTTGCATGTTAAAGATACGAATAGCAATATAATTAAAATTATTACGTTTTTTTAACAACTTCAATGGTTGTCCTGAGATAAATTGGGGGTAAAAGCACTGTTTTCTTACACCTGCTGCCGGTGAAATGGTTAAAGTGTGTTTACTAAACACTGCAATTTAAAGGATTGTGATTGTGAGAGCATTTATAATTTCTGCTAGCAGAATGATGTCCATTGATGCATTCATGAAATGGGCCATTAGTTTGATCAATATATTGCATGTTGAATGAATTACATTTACATTTAATGCAATAAATAACATTAAATGCTCTACAGAAATTAATATGAAAAATCTAGATTATCTAGAAAATCTAGATTAAATACATAATAATATACAATAGTTCCTTACCAAAATTTAACAGATTATAAAATTGATATTAAAGAATATCAAAATATTAACAAATGCTACTGTCTAAAACGACATTCTACTGTTTGGTTTATGTAAAATTATTAACTATCAGATTTTAAACAGTATGGAGCAATATTTAAATTTCTTGAGTTAGCTAATTGTCAAGCTGTAAGACTTACAAATCATTTTGTTGCATAATTGAAGCATTTTCTTATAAAATATATTTCTTGCTGTCCACTTATTTTACTTTAATTTGAAATTATATGTATTAAAAGCTTGTTTTTATTATTTGTCTTGAGATATTAAAATAATTGCTAATTTTTTTTTGTTTGGAGGGGGGGGGGGTCTCATAACTATCATTTAATGTTGCATTGAGTTCTTTTCTTTTTATTTTAAACATAACTTTATCATCAAGAAAAGAAAAAACTTAATAAAATGATAAAAGTATTTTGAATATTTAAGAATTCCATATGTGAAAAAATTCATAATTTAGAAAAATCGATTACAGATCTTATAATACCCATGTCTCAAAATGTTTTAATGTAAGAATAGAAGATGTAACAGTTGTCCAGTTGAGTATAGATCAGTTTCAGATGACAAAATACATTCTTAACCTTCTCACTGCCGCGACTGGATATATCCGTCCACTAGGTTGCAAGTTTCACTTAAGTTGATGATTTATTTAAATTAATATAATTCTACAAATATAATCCAGTTTTAATTAATATAATACAGTTTTAAGAAATCAAGTTATGATTGATGCTTTCAAGGCTTATAAGCATAAACGTAACAAAATATATATATATATATATATATATACCATGACAGAAAAAAAAATTACAATTTTGCCCTTTTGCTCGGCAGTCAAGGGATTAAAAAAATCGATATGCATTTTTTTAAATCTTGAAAATGCAATAAATTAGGTATATTCTGTTTTTTTAAATGTTGATATGAAAACTTTAAAAAAGTAGAAATTTATTTTACAATTTTTTTTTTCTTTTGTGCAATAAAGGTTAATTTGTTCTGATAAAAAGTCTGTTAACTTGTAAAATATCATTTTAAATGTATATCTATTAAATTGATTATGATTACTTTAGTAAAATAAAAAGTATAAAAATGGATTTAAAATTTTAAAAATTGTTTTCCAGAGTTCAAAAGTATGGTTGAAAGATATTAATCGCTTTGCCTATACACCTGGCCATCAAAATATGTTGTGTGCATGGGTTGTTGGTCAAGGTGCTATTTCTATGGAAAACCTATCAATTGAAGAAGTATCTGTTCATTGTATGGAACTTTTAGAAAAATTAATTGGGCATAAATTGCCTACGCCAAAAAGAGTATTGAGGTAAGATGTTTTGTTTATTTATATTACGATCAACGTGTCCAATTTTCATATATGTGTTTAACTTAGTGCTCATTTTGAAATATTAATAATTTGATTGTTTAATATTATAATAGTTATATGAGTTATTAGAAAATATTTTATGACCTGACTAAAGAAAATACATAAATATCTAAGACATGCTTTTATTGCATTCTACTTACATCATTTCTTTTGTTCTCTGTAGCCATCATGAAATAGAAAGACAAGCTCAGTTGGGACCTATTTCTTTATTATTATTAGAACTTTTATTTCTTTATTATTACATAATAGAACTTTCATTTAAGTCCAATTGCAGAGAGTCTATGGATGATTTTAAGGTTTCATTTTTAACCCGGAAAACAGCAGGGAAAAGGAAAGAGAGTCATGATGGTCATTTATACAGGGTTCCCAGCGTCATTGAAAAATCAGGGAAAATCTGGAAAGTCATGGAATTTCAAAGTAGTCAGGGAAAGTCATGGAAATTTCAAGATACATAGGAAAAGTCAGGAAATTTACAAATATATTCTAAAAAAATCATCGAAAAGTCTTGGAGAAAAAAGGAAATATGACGCGAAAGTCATGATATAGTCTCTGGAAAAAAATCACAAAATTCATCAAACAATCGCAAAGGAAAAAACTAGAAATTTGAGGAATAATTGAAAAAAAAAACATTAGTTTTGACAAAGGATTATTAAAATAAGTACCAAATTTCATTGTATTCCCATTTGGTTAAAGACATTTTTGAAATTCGGTCATGGAAAATCAGGGAATTTTTTGAGATTTGGTCATGGGAAATCAGGGAATTTGCCCGTCATGTTTTGCTGGGAACCCTGTTATATTTCATTAACTCCCTCTCCCCCTAAAAGGGGAAATGGATGTTACAGCATGCTATTGTTTTTTGACAAGCATTTTTGTATCCCCCTAATCCCTTCTTAAACTGGTGTAAATACATCTTGGTCAGTTTTCTTTCATGTTGTTCCCTCTGAAGTTTATAACTTAGTAAACCTTATTGGTGATTTTTGCTAAAGAAATCGTGTGTGTACATAGTATGGCACTGGAGGTAATGGTACTGGAGCACATAGCTAAGCCATGCAGCTAGAAATTTAAAAAGTATATTGAAACAAGAATTTTGGTAAAACAGAATATCTGTTTAGCAAATATTTTTATCAAATATTTGGATAATGAGTCAAAATAACACTTCAATGCACCATACTTATTGATGTGCACCTAAAAAGTAGAAAATGTAATAAAATCATTCAAAAAACTATCAAATATGTAAAGCTTAAAATGTCGTGATTTATCTTAATTTTTTTTATTAAAATTTATTTGAATCACCTATATTCTTTTAGGTAGCTTTCATTACGAAAAGTAAAAAACTACCTATTGGCGGCTGTCTGGAGAAAGCACTTCCAGAAAGTTTTAGTATATTTTTATTGATTATGACCCCCTAGACCCCGAAACCATCCTCCATTCAAATGTTGACACACACACACACACACAGTCTCGTGTAACATGGTGAGTGCGGACTAGGTCAGAATCCGGTACACTGAGGACATCACAGAAAATGTGCATTTTGCTAAACTTTTTTTATTTTTCAAATAAGTATATGTTTAACATTACGTATTTGATTTTGAAATTTTGAAATTTTAATTTTTTAAATATGGTTTTTTTCCAATGTATCCGAGGACATACCCATACATACATCTATCTGAGGACATACCTATACATACATCGAACCGAGGACATACCCATACATACATCTATCCGAGGACATACCCATACATACATTGAACCGAGGACATACCCATACATACATCTATCCGTGGACATATGCATACATACATGTATCTGTGGACATATGCATACATACATGCATCCGTGGACATATGCATACATACATGTTTCCGCAGACATGCCTATACATACATCTATCCGTGGACATACTTTTATGACAATGGATATTAGAGATCTGTATGGGTCGGACCTCTGCCAGAAGCCCCAACTTGAGCCAGTGTTCGGCCCGGCCCGCTGACCAAGTTTGGGCCAAACCCATTTATGGCACTCGAGCCGGGTCTTATTTTTTTTAAGGATTGGAACGGTTAGGATCTAGTCACTACTCTTTCTGATCCGGGTTGGACTCGGGGCTTAATTTCTTCCTGAAAGATCGGGCCGGGCCGGGCAGGGCCTAACTTATTATTTTTTTTCTTTTTGCCAAATCGGAATTGATTTTATACTTTCTAGACTTCAAGGATCAAAATAACCAGTCCACACTTTGAGCCAGCCCGTATGAAAATCATGTTTTCGGCATGACCATGTGCGTTCAAAGATCAGTTAAATCTGGAATGGCCCAAAAATTTTTGAAAAAATAGTCGTATTTTTTTTTTATCAGTATTATTCTACAATTGAACATTAAAATTTATTCTTTTTAAAGAATCGTATATTTTTAGGCTTATTAAAATATAACTAATTTAAAATATATTTGAACGTATGAAAAAGAACCTGCCTAAGACGGAATCTTGATTTAAACTGAAAAATGTGTCATCCATAACAATATGTGAGAAATATCTAATACATTTACACATACTAAAAAAAAAGCTTGTGTTTAAAATTTTCTTTTCTTTTTTTTCTTTTTTTTTTCTTTTTTTTTATGTGATTCCGTCTTAAAAGATTTTACTATGTACATTTTTTAGAGTTTTAAATCTCTATTACATAGAATATGGATTAATATTATTAACGATATTCGAAATGTTTACATACAACAAACAGAGTTTCATTAAAAACATAACTATTGCAGCCTGAGGCACTTCTAAATAAATGAAGATTATAAATATGAAAAAAAGAAAAAAAAAATGGGCTTTTTTTTTTTTTGTCAAAACTTTTTAAGAATCAATGTTTTTTAGAAATTCATTCGGCCGAGACCGTGCCGAAATTTTAGCTTTTTTCTGGCCCGGGCCGGGTTTGGGCGGAACGTTTAGCCATTGTATCGGTCAGGCCGCACCAATATTTCTTTCATACGAGCCGGGCCGAATATTTTTCTAAAGATCAGATCGAGAACGGGCATGAAAATTTTTGCCGTGTAGGTCTCTAATGAACACGCGCATACATATTGGCGGATGATTTTTAAATTTTTAATATGAATAAACGTGCGATGATTTTGCTTGTTTGTATTTAAAATTCCATAATCTTAACAGAAAACGTAAGACTTATAAAAATCATAGATGACACATTTATCAGTCAGGTTTTCAATAAGATTTTTAGATGTGAACTAACAAACGTACCAAAAAATCGATTTATACAATTTTTAAATATTTCGGTATTGAATAGATAGTGAGTAAGAAAAATATGTGAAAATTGTTGAATTCTTTCCGACGCAATTTTACAACATTGGCTACACCAAAATATCAAACAGTATTTTTACAATTTTCGTACACATATTGGTATAGGTGTAAACTAACGGTCGCCACTCGCCACGTGGCGATTAAAGTTGCAAAAGTGGCGACTAAAAATCGGCCATCGATCGCCACCTTAGTCGCCACTCGGCAATTGAAAAATCTTATTAATTTGCTTTGTGAAATACAGCTTTTTTCATGGATATATTCATCTCTACTTTGTTTGCATTTAATTAGTGAATATTAACTAATTCTTTACATTAAAAATCGGCCATCGATCGCCACCCTAGTCGCCACTCGGCGATTGAAAAATCTTATTAATTTGCTTTGTGAAATACAGCTTTTTTTCATGGATATATTCATCTCTACTTTGTTTCCATTTAATTAGTGAATATTAACTAATTCTTTACATTAAAAATCGGCCATCGATCGCCACCCTAGTCGCCACTCGGCGATTGAAAAATCTTATTAATTTGCTTTGTGAAATACAGCTTTTTTCATGGATATATTCATCTCTACTTTGTTTCCATTTAATTAGTGAATATTAACTAATTCTTTAAATTAAAAATCGGCCATCGATCGCCACCCTAGTCGCCACTCGGCGATTGAAAAATCTTATTAATTTGCTTTGTGAAATACAGCTTTTTTCATGGATATATTCATCTCTACTTTGTTTCCATTTAATTAGTGAATATTAACTAATTCTTTACATTAAAAATCGGCCATCGATCGCCACCCTAGTCGCCACTCGGCGATTGAAAAATCTTATTAATTTGCTTTGTGAAATACAGCTTTTTTTCATGGATATATTCATCTCTACTTTGTTTCCATTTAATTAGTGAATATTAACTAATTCTTTACATTAAAAATCGGCCATCGATCGCCACCCTAGTCGCCACTCGGCGATTGAAAAATCTTATTAATTTGCTTTGTGAAATACAGCTTTTTTCATGGATATATTCATCTCTACTTTGTTTCCATTTAATTAGTGAATATTAACTAATTCTTTAAATTAAAAATCGGCCATCGATCGCCACCCTAGTCGCCACTCGGCGATTGAAAAATCTTATTAATTTGCTTTGTGAAATACAGCTTTTTTCATGAATATATGCATCTCTACTTTGTTTGCATCTAATTAGTGAATTGGTTAATTCTTTCTTTCTATTGGATGCAAGCATATATAGCAACTTTGTTGTATTTTCTATATTTTGGCTTTTTACCATGAACTCCAAAATATAGTCATCAATTTTAATTCCACATGCATTTCAAATAAATTATACCATTTTTACCTCTGGATGCAAAGAGATTTTAAGGACATTGCTGTATCTTAAATCTTTCACTTTTGCCATATGCTCACTAATTTTACCAGTTGGCTAGTACTTTTTTTTTTTTTTTTTTTTTTTTTTTTTTTTTTTTTTTTTTAAATTTATGATTAAAGTTTATGTCAAGAAAGATTGAAACATTATAGCCAATTACTTTAAATATATATAGGACAAAATTAGCACTCGCCACTTAGGCGAGTAATACTGCAAATTTAGCATCTGACTTTACTGCTACCAAGCAGACTTCCTCCACCTCACCAACACATTGGCACTCTCTGATTTTTTTGCCTTAATAAGACATCCAGAGTTTTGAAATCTCAGCCAAAGCAAAAAATATTTATATTTATCTGTACACTCGCCAAACTTAATAATTACCACCAATTTTAAGTAAGAATAAAATATCCAAGAAAGATGAAATTATTTTTTAATTTAAAATTTAAAAATACAATTTCCTTGTTTGTTTTATACAATGCATTAATATACATTTAAATATAGTTTATCACTTATAATTTTAGCTGCAGTATTAATAACCAATTCATATTTTTCCATTCAGTGGAATGACAGTTTTATTTTTAACGAAATACGTGTAACTTTGTAACTCACTAGCCGCTAAATAAATAAAAAAAAAGCAATTTTGACCTATTTTTAAAAAGTGGCTACTAACTTTTAAAAAGTGGCCACTAATGAAACTGGGTCTACCGGCCACTGGCTACTAATCGAATTTCCCAGTTTTCACCTATACATATTGGTATTGGAGTTTACAATAAGTTCGCCAGCCACTCAGAAAATTTAATAAAAATTTAACTTTTATAACGCACATGAAAATAAGCATGTATTTATTTTCTAATAAATTAGTTTTTAAATTCTGGTGTTAGTGAATTATTTAATAATTTTGAAAGCAGAATAGCTCAGAGTCAGAAAAGGTTAAAGGGCGATGAGCAAAGTGAATCTACCGGGGCTAAAAGGAATCCGCGTTTGTACGTAATTGCTTCTGAAAAGTAATTTCATGCGTATCTTACTTACGTACGAATTATAGTGCGTACAAAGGCTGGATTTAGGGATATTTTATCCCTTGTACCTTTGAGGTGGCAAGTATTTTAGAACAAGTATTGCAACCTAGCGGAATTAAAGCAGAATAACAAAATTCTTAGCGGAGGTTCAAGGCAAAAGTGCCAATATATACATTCAATTTGGAAATTTTCACTAGGTAATGTAGGGTAAAAATAATGTCGAATTTTTAGGCCATGATTTGAACATTTGTAATTTTTGTGCAGAATTGTGCAAAAACTGGAGGACGAGAATTACGGCAGTTATTTAGCACTGACATAAAAAATAAATGGTATATTTAAAACTGTAACGGGAGCTCCCAACGAAAGAGATTTTCCGAAATATAAATTGATTCATGTAGCCAAACAGATTTCAAAATTTCACTGATTTCTGTATGAGCCGGGCCCAGTCCAAAATTTCAAGCTTTACACCGGTACGGGCCGGGATCTGGAAGTTCTGGCCATTGGGGCCTTTTTAACCATTCGGGAAATGGTTGTTGTTGCCGGTCTAGAATAACTATGTTTGTGACATACCCGAATCTCCACCTGAATGATGTCCACAGTTTATTTAATATTTCTGTTGCCACAATAACTTAAAATTATTAAAAACTATTTAAAAAGTAACACAAAAAAATTAACATACATCTTTCAAACAGATTATATTTAAAAGTACTTTTTTTTTTCTTCTTCTGTGCGACGACAAGGGCTTTGGAAATATAACGTTATCATTTTAGGGGGAAGAAGGGATCTGGCTGATGATATCGGAAACTATTTCTAGGGGAAGGAGGTGTCTTTTGATATCGATACCGATATCATTATTTATCCAATCAAAATTTTCTGTTTTTATTTGTAAAATGGTCGTTGATTCTTTTGATTTTTTTATTTAAAAGGTTTTCTGTTTTTATGAAATTACAAAATTAATATTAAGATCACTAAATTTTAAAATTACTTAATTCTAATATATAAAATACCCCAATGGTTGACATTGCTTTTTTTTTTCTTCATATGTGTATGTATATACAGTCATGGTTCGAGGAACTATTTTATGAAGTGTATTTCATATGAAGCTTGTGTTTACTAATAAATAAAGGGAAAGGGAAATAATGTTGTCTATTTGCTTTTTTTATAAGATTTTTTATCTACCCCCCATCTCTCCTCCGTTCGAGGCAAGTGCAACAAAACCTTATTACTGCTGAATGCATTATGTAAAAATATCTTTTTTTAAAAAAATTTTAAATAGTAACTTTTTTTTATAAACGTTATTTGATATAAAGCGATTTTTGATTGCCATCTCTTCATTTGAATCAATAAAGTAAGCTAAAAATAAATATAACCAGTTTTATACATCACTCTAAAGAAAAGAAATAAATTTTAAAAATACAAAATGTATTTGCACTTTGATAATAATATAATTATCGAGGAGACGGGGGGGGGGAGGGAGGGGGATCAAGGAGTGATAACATATGATATCGGAAGGATGAAAATGTTATAAAATTTCTTATGTTATATTTGCGCAGCCTCACGGATTAAAAATTGAAAATGTGCGATGCTTAGAAGTTTAAAAATTTGCAGTACCGAAAATTGTAAAAGTGAAATCTTATTTAAAATATGAAAGTGTTGCCATTCAAAGAAAGATGTATGCGTTTCGCACAGATATGTTTCTCCTTTTTAATATAGATAGAGTAGATATAACTAGATAAGAAATTGGATGAATTCATAAAGGAAAACACACTATCACCTCTTTATTTATTTATTTATTGTTTTTTTAAAATAATAAATTCTTTAAAAGGTAAGTGACTGTATAAATGATAATCTCTCCGAGGTGTTTCACCGTTATTTAACTTTAACTGTAAAATAACCACGTCTTGTTTATAAAAATTGAGGGAAAAAATAAATTTTTTATGTACAGAATTTATTTATGTGACTTACATTTTAGTCTTTGAAAAAATCATTTTTCAAATGGTTATTGTAATTTTTTTAATTATTATTATTATTATTTTAACCCTCTCATGCATACGGGCCTCATATGAGGACAGATAATTATTGCATTATTAAGCAAAATAATTTAAAGCATTCATTTATGGAGATGTGATTTGTGGAAAGATAATAGCTAGCATGCAGTACAATAATAAAAATATTTTAGAATGGGTCTTTCATTTATCATAAAAAAGATTTTTTGTGAATAATGGAAAATAATGAAAAATAATTTATGCATGAGAGGGTTAATCAACTAAAATGATTCTATGCCGATGAGCATGAATTTTAATAAACAATAAAGGACCTATGATTTTATGAATGCTGCGAATAAAAGTATTTTTAAAAATTACCTTCTCTAATCTGCTCTACATTATGCTATTTTTTTGCACGACTATTCATAAAGTGATTTCTATTTCAATAAAATATTGTGCTATTTGAGATGTGTCATTTTTTTCTCTGTTAAAAATAGACTCCACAAAATCACTTAGATTGATTACTTAAAAAAGACCAGGACAAAAAAAAAATCTCGCAATAAAAACACATTTTATTAAATTTTCAGCCTTTAAGATAAGTGTTATAATCCACGTATTAATGCAATTATTATTTCAAGCGACATAATACCTTTTTTACTATACTCTCCACAACTGCTGTGCATTCTTCCACAATTCAATGCATTAAACTCTTCAGACCTAATGTATCCTATAGGATACACATCTTTAGAATGTTTTTTTTATGTATATAAATAATTAAAAAAAAAAAGAGAGAAATTGCTGTTAATAGAGCCTAACAGATAATCAGAACAACTGAAGGACGAGCTGTATAAAAATGGCTTACATCAGAAATGTACTAAAAGTAAAATGTAAACAATTTTACTATGAGTTAAGATGCTATTTCTAGAGGCCATTAGTAGTATTAAATAATTAAATATGTTTTTTATGTTTTTAAATGTGTTTGCAATGCAAATAAGTAAAACAAAATAAAGAAATCCTATGAAATTGACTAAAAATATACTTTTTGGGTCAACATGTATCATCAGATTTTATGTACAAAAAATAGTTTTCGCTGTTCAATCTTTTTTAGTACTGAAATTCAAAAGATACATAAATAAACTGTGGCGTCTGAAGAGAATGATCTCAGAATATTTATTTTTGTACAATTCGTCACATTTAAAGTTAGGGGAGATTAGGGAAGGCTGACCCACATTTGACTCGTCATTTTTTGCTTGTCAAAAAATGCTGAGAAAAAAAAGCAAATTTTGGCAAAAGATCGAAAAAAAATGCGAAATTTGTCAAAGGGACGGAAACAAAACCCGAATCTTGCCCACGGACTGTGAAAAAAAAAAAAAAAAAAATTAATTTCGAAAAAGGATTGCGAAAAAAGCACGTACTTTGCCAAAGGGCCACACCAGAAAAGCACATTTCGTCGAAGGGTAGCGGTAAAACGCGAATTTCGTCAATGGGTTGTGATAAAAATCTGAATTTTCTCAAACGGTCGTGAAAAAAGCGCGGCGGTAATTTTAAAAAACAGCACACATATGAACAATTATGTTTATTGCTTACAATATATATAGTTTTTAAACGGACATAATGTACTGAATTAGTTTTTTTTAAAGCCTGGTTGAACTGAACCAAACTTCCAGGAACCTACATTCAGCCTGAAATTGACCTAAAATAAAATCAGAACCAACCAAAAGTACAATGAAAATAATTAGAACCGGATAGGGATTCCTCCTCCTTCTCCCCTCTGCTGAAACTTTTCAGAAGTTTTGCTGTAAATTTCAGATTTTTTGAGAATCATCCCTGGTGGTGGGGGGGGGGGGGGCGTGCAATCCTGAGATCACTCCACACCGAAATAAATTGAAAAGTGTTATTTTTTTAAGTATATGTATATATATATATATGTATGTAGTTTCATTTAAAAGCAAGTCATTGTAAGCTTGAAATCTATAAAATTGTTCACCCCAGCACTAAAAATAGTCTCCTTCACCTTCTTTGGGTCGTGACTTCCTTTAAAGCCGAAAAAAAAAAGGGGACTGATAAAAATTAAAATACGAAACAGAGATAAGGAGTTTTCTTTCTATCTTCCACCCTCTCTCAACGTTTCCCTGTCTGATTGTTCTTCTACAGGGCTCTGGAGTCACGAAGGTTATGCTTTACGACCGTTGTTATTTTTCAATGGGGATTTTATTTATTGCACACATCTATTATCAGCGTTCGAAATCCTTGGTAGTCCGCTGATCAGAGACCACCGATAATTCAATCGGACCACTAATGTGAAAAAATTAGTGGTCCGCAGGACCAGTGCCTTTTTTCAGGCCCTGAGAAAACCGCAACCAATCGCACATAAGAATTTTTTTATTTCAGCGATGTCACGGACGCGCTATAGCGCGTAAATTAAGCAAAAAATCGGCGATGGGATGCAAAAAAATAGCTCTTATGCGTCCCACGGGACGCGTAATTTCGTTAAAGGATCGCGAAAAAACGGCAAATTTCGTTAAAAATCGCGAAATAACGACTAATTTTCGGCAAATTTTGTCAAACAATTCTCGAAAAAATGGCTAATTTCATTCCAAAACCTGAAAAAAAGGCAGATTTCTTCAAAAGTTCGCGAAAAAACGGCAAATTTTGTCCGAAAATCGCGATTAAACGGCAAAATTTATAAAAAAAATCGCGAAAAACGACAAATTTCCTCAAGAAATTGCGAAAAAACGACAAATTTTGTTAAAAAATCGCTAAATAACGACTAATTTCCGGCAAATTTCGACAAAAAATTCGCGGAAAAAAAGGCTAATTTCAGCCTGAAACTCGAAAAAAAAGGCAGATTTCTTCAAAAATTCGCGAAAAACGGCAAATTTTGTCAAAAAATATCGAGAAAGACGGTAAATTTCGTCAATAAACCCCGAAAAAACAAAAGATTTCGTCAAAATAACACTAAAAACAGAAATTTTGACATAAAAGCACGAATAAATAAATAAATAAATAAATAAATAAGTGAATGCTGGGAGAGAATTTTTCTGTTTTAAAAACTAATTTTCCTGCTTCAAAATTGTTGTTGCTGCTCCAAAAACTGATTTTCCTGTTTCCCAATCGGTTTTTTATTGCTTCAAATCTTTCTGAGTTAATGCGACTCATGAAAGCACCATTTCATTAAGCAAAGTATCTATTTACTCAACAAAAATATCCCTTTTTTCAGCAAAAATGTTTTTTTCAATAAACCCGTCTTGCCCCATTTTAAAAGGGATTTGTTATCTTCTACACTTAAATAAGCATTATTTTATAATTAAATTTGTATCTTGCACTTTTATTCTTTAAAAAGTACACAAATTTTCTCTTAAATTGATATTGGTTTTAATTATTTATTATTACTAAAACAATTATTGCATTTTATTTTTCTTGTGGAAATTAACAAGTTCAATTTTTGAGTCGAAAAATATGACTTAATATTATTAGTGGGGACCCGCTTTTGTCAAAAAGGGACCCAGAAATTTTCAAGTCCAGCTGCATCACTGACACTAGCTACAATTCCACCCCTCTGGCTACAATCTGGAGAAAAATCGAAAAAAAATTGCATTAAAACTTACAGTCAGTTGAAATAAGTAATGGCAAATAAAATATCTAATTAATAATTTGATAGTTTTTCTTTACGTACTGTTTATTTAATTTTAAGCAAATTATAATTTTACATTTTATTATGCTAAAAAATTTGGATAAATGCAAAGTAGGATTGGGTTATATTCCAGGGAGGGGGGGGGGGAGGAGAGGCTATTATAAGTGTTAAAATTATTTAATAGAATTTTATGTAGCGGATCAGTGATGATGTCTGCGGACCAGTAAATTCTCATGCTTACTGGTCCTTGGGACCAGTGACTTTTTTTTAGGAATTCTAACGCTGTATTATTTACTTTCTCAGATTTAGATAATTTGAGAACATTAATACTTATTTTGGATTTGATTTATAAAAGTTGATTATATAATTAATTATTAATTCAAAAAACCAGAGTATATATATATAATTAGCTAGGATAATTGCTGTGTTGCACATCTCTTTGTGTATTATCATTGAGATTTATACTATGTGGTTTCTGATACCTCTTTATAGGAAATTCCATTATAAGTTTGCAATACTATTATCTAATAATTTCATATAATGATATAATGTCATAAAATATAAAGATATAATATAATGATTTATGGCTAATATAAAATGTATATTGGTTTTGATTATATTCCTTTTAATTCATTTTTTCATGCATTTAAATGATGCATATTGTATTATATACATATATATGTGTGTGTGTGTGTCGGCGGCAGGGGGGGGGGGGGCAGGCAATCTCAAAAATACTCTTTCGCTGAACATCTATTTTAGCCTAGTTTGAAAAACAAATTCGATTGATACTTTTTAAATAAAGATTTTCTTTCAACGAAATTAATATAAAAAACTAATTAATATGTAAATAGTTGTTTTGCGCCATAGTATCCAAACTAAATAAAATGTGTGCAATTTGTTAAGGGTGTTCTTAACTACTCCGCTCAATAAGCTCAAAACGTTTTGACACATTTACAAATTTATTTTTTAACGGAAAGATATAAAATTGAATGGATTGGCTATGGAAGCGATTTCGAATCTAACTTAGTTTTCCATTTTACCATAATTAAATTACCTATCCAGTTCTAAGAAGCTATTTCGATCACGCGATCAGCCGTTTTTCTCCTGCTTTTCGACCGGTTTTTCTGCTATGGTCGTGAAATGTGCTCAAAAGTGTCAACTTTGAAGGATTGTTATGAAAAATCTGTTGTGTTTAAAAAAAAAAAAAAAAAAACAGAAAATTTTGAGTGCAATTACACAGTTTCTGAATAATAACACCTGCTATTTTCATGCATTTCCGAACAAAAATAAATTAAAGCATGTGTCACAAAGTTACCCTTTTTGATTTAGGAACACCCTTAATATGTTGTTGAAAAATCATTTACATAATTTTTTGTTAAGGTTTTAGGTAGCATGGAGCAAAAAATAAACCATAAACCACATTGTTCAATATTTCAGTGAATTAATGTAGGTTTAGTTCAAGTGATATACTTATCAATATACTGAAAAATTAAAAGTATAGTTTGGTTGTCTAAATTTGCTTTAGAAGACAAATCAAAAATAATTTATGTTGAAACTTTAAAAAAAAGTCAATTAAAGTCACATCAAGGCATTATTCGGGTTTTAATATATCTTTTAAAACTTATATTTTCAATTTATGATAGACTAGCTGACCCGCCCGGCGTTGCCCAGGTCCGTATTAACAATATTAAACAAACTTGAAATTTGTATGATTTTATCATTAACTCGAAACATGCAGAAATGCATTGTCTGAAATACGTAGCCACTGACTGTGTGAAAAATCAGTTTAAAAAACAGCCAATGTTAAGCTTTAAAATTATTCAAAATGAGCGATGAGAAACGCGGGAGAGAATATGTATCCAACGACTGCGTGATTTTCGTGTTAAAGTGTTGATATTTATCAAAAATCACTGTTAAGTCACACGTAACTAATTATTATTTTTTTTTTTTTTACATAGTAATCCCAAGTGAAATATTTTGAATTTCAAACTAATTATATCACTCTTAAATCCGAATATACCATGCATGAAATCGATACTCGCTGGTAGCTAAAATGTTGGTATGTAGTATTATAATTTCAGAGCCATTTAACAAAAGTGTTATTTTTAATCAAATCATGCATAGTGTTAACTCTATAGATAAATTCCTAACCGTAAACTTTTGTACCGTAACCATAACCTGCCTGTAACCTAACTTTGACTTTACAGTACCTTACCGTAAACTAAATACTATAACATAAGTGTAACCTAGCCTTATTCTAACCATAACATAAATGCAATTTAACTTTAACCTAACTTTAACTTAACCGTGACCTAACTGTAACCTAACGGGAAATTAAATATAATCAAAGACTTACCGTAATCTAATTGCAACCTAAATGTTACCGAACCTAATATTGGTTTCATGTCCATGGAAATTATTTTGTCTTGTTCGGATCTGGTTATGATTCATTAGAACATTTTTGTCGGGTTCAGATTTCGTTCGGTTTAGATTATAGGTATTTTTTGATATTGAGTTTTAATGTTCGGGTCATATTCATGTCCATGGAAATTATTTTGCCTTGCTTGGATCAGGGTTGGCATGGTTTAAACCAATTGGTTTAAACCATGGTTTAAACCACGGTTTAAACCAATTGGTTTTTTTCGAAAAAATCTAATGATATTTTCTCATTTTTCTTTATAATTTAAGACTTACAAATTGTATATAAATATTTTCTCTTTTAACACTTTTTTTCAGCAATAAGTATTAGATATAGTGGGCCTAGGTTTTTTTTTTTTTTTTTATGTATAGGATGAAAATCACTATGCATTGGTGAACATATTCCATTGCTGTAAAGAAAAATCTTAGAACATGTGAATTGATCAAAGATAAAATAGATTAAAAATATTCAATATTTAGTATAAAATATTTTCATTAAAAAAATACAGATTATTTAAAGCAGGTGCAAAGGTGCACAACCTTTGGCCCGCGGGCCACAAATATACCACTGTTTTTATGCAGAATAATTTCCCTTATAGTAATGATAGAAACTTTGCTATTAAAGAAAATAAACTACACTTTTCAAATATTCTGGTGTCAACCGATTTTCTGCTAAAAAGGTTGTGCATCCCTGATTTAAAGCAATCTATCATAACATGCACAAGCTTTTGAATATGGAGCTACAAAACTTGATGATCTTTAACATTTTGATAAAATTATAAAACAAATTTTTTTTCTTGGGGAGATAATCTTTAAAAATCAAAATATGAAGTTGTATAAGAGAGTATTCAAAAATTGGGTGCTAGTTATAGTATTTTAACAATAACAAACTAATTTTCCCCCCTTTGTTATCCAGGGTTGTTAAATACCTGGGTTTTTTCAGGAAAAAAAACCAATCCACTGTGTTTTTTCAGGGGTTTTGGGGTTTTATCAGGGTTTTTGGGGTTTTATCAGGGTTTTTCGGGTTTTTTCAGGTTTTGGGGGTTTATTGGAGGTGGTTGAGAATGCTTGAAAAAAAAATTTCTTATTACTAAATTTAAAGTAGCTAATTGATTATTACAATTATATGACATATATCAATGACAGTAATCAAAATTGTGATAAATTGATTATTAGTAATAATTTATAAAGTATTTTTTATTATTACTAAATAATAGAATAAGCCAAGTAATTCTACATATCTACATAATTAAATTAGGATTCTAAGCATATATGGTATTTTGTTATGAGTTTCTATTGTATAACATAGAATGGATTACACATCAAAGTATTTTTTTTAATGGGAAGAAATTTGTTTGTTACTTACACGTGCTACAGAGATTAACTAACAATTATTTCTTTTAAAAATAGTGATGGTATAAATAGGACATTTTTCTTTGGGGTGGGGGGTGATGGTTATAAACTTTGAATGGTGTACTGATATTAAGAAATATATTACAATATATTATATATGTACCGTAATTTCCTGCCTATTATCCGCGGCGGCGCATAATCCGCAACTACAATTTTCAGCCAATTAATACTTTTTACTCTCGCATAATCCGCGGTTAATTCCGTTCGTCATATAGGAAGGATAAATGTTTATTTAATGTCTAAACAAATATACACAAATAAAAACAGTTAAAAAAAGTAAATCATTAAAAATTAAATTAATCGGCAAAATGGAAAAATAAATAAAAGAAAGATAAATAATAAAAGAAAGAATAGGTAGAAAAAAATAAATAACAGAAAGAACCCTTTTAATATTTCATGGCTATACGTATATTAAGTAACAAATAATTAAAATTGCAAATATAAAATAAAGCTTACCTTCTTTGATCTTCTGTTAATAATTTGACAGCATTATAGCAACAAAAATTTTGATATCAAGTAAAAAAAAAATACTATAACTTAAGGAATTGTAATAAAATATTCGGAATAATTTATTTAGAAAATAAATCAGCTCTCCACATGGTAAATGGATAATAACCGTTTTATTTAAAAACCTTCAAAATCAGAATCATCCGACTCTGAATTAAACAAATTGAGAATTTCCTCTGACAAACACTCGGATTCACTTGCAGATGGGTCCAGATCACTATTAGTTTCAGTTTCGTTTTCAAACGCGATCTTCGTTTTTTTTTAAATGCGGTTTTAATTGTGGTAATAGTAATCTCAATCCATGCTTCTTTAATCCACTCACACACTTGTGCGTCAGATGCATGTTTTCTTTTACCGGTTTTCGTGTAAGTGCGTTCACCTTTTAGTCATCCACATTTTCCATAATTTGCAGACTTTACTTTTGAATGATCTATTGATCCCTACATCAAGGGATTGTAGAGTCCGCCTGGAATGATCGCTACTTTTGCTGATGCCGCTTTATATGCATTTTTAGCTTTTTCATTTTTGTGCATTTTCATGGAATCTATTATAAGCAATGCATCTGGTTTAAAGAAGGCACCTTTCCGCTTTCGCCAAGCATCATTTAACCACGACGCCATTACTTCTTCATTCATTTAGCCTTTAATATTTGCTCGTACTTCAACACCTTTTGGAAAGTTTTCCTTTGGAAGAGTTTTCCTTTTGAAGACCACCATCGGAGCTAATTTCATACCGCTTGCGGCACACGACAAAATAACAGTAAAGGCTGTTTTTTCGTTGCTTGTAGTATGGATAGGAATGCTGTTTAATCCCCTAGAATCAACAGTTCGATTTGGAGGACAATCGAAGAACAACGGTACTTTATCCATGTTGGTAATATTATCTGGTGAAAAATTATTTTCTTCAACAATTTTTTAACATAGTTCAAAAAATCTTCTACTTTAGACTTCCAGTCGTCCGGCAGCTTTTGGTCCACAGTAGAATGGTTTCTTACAGCAATGTGTTTTCTCTTCATGAACCTATAGCACCATGTCGCGCCGCCTTTGAAATTTTTTATATTTATTTCTTCAGCCAAGATTCGTGCCTTTATACGAATTTTTACAGTAGAAACAGGGATACCACTTTCCCTCTGCGATATAATCCAAGCATGGATATTATCTTCTAAAAAGGGGCCATGATGGCTGACCATGTCGATTACTTCTTCTTTTTCGATCTGCTTTTTCGAAGTTTGCTTTATTTTTTTTCCAAATTCTTATATTTAGACTCGTCAATATTAAACAATCTACCGGCTTCTCTATTGCCGACCTCCTCAGCTTTAGCAACGACCGTCAGCTTGAACTCTGACGTGTAATTAACACACTTTCTCTTAGAAGACATTTTTTTTCCAAGATCGAAGCTCTTAAACTGTAATGCAAGACAAACTTCAAAATGGCGCTAAAAAGACGCTTTCTATTTCGCAGCTGCATGTGCAGAACACGCGCTACGCGATACAACTAAAATAACATTGCCATTCCAAAGAAAAAAAATGGATTTAAAAGCGTGTTGCCGAATATTTTTCATAATTTACAGAGGCGTGCAAAAAGAAAATTGCGCCCGGGGCAAAGCTAGAATTTGGTGCCCCCTCCCCCAACTTTTTATTTTAATAGGCCAAAATTTACGTTGGCAGTATAAAGAAAAAAAATGATAGAGCGGAAGAAAGCTAAAAGTAACAAACTAAAGCCTACTTATTATTTTTTTTTTTTAGTAGCCGAGATTTAAAAAAAAAAATAGCATAGAATCTTCAAAAGTAGCCCAATTCGCTACTTCTAACCGATTTGGCAACACTGTTTATGTGAACTACTACCACTACATGGAGTAATAAATATGATTGGGCAATTTTAAAAAAGGGTGGGCCGGTAATTCTTGTGAGAGTATGAACGGAGCCGGCTGCTATTTCGAATTTTTCAGGATTTCCCGTTCGATGACAACCAACACCATCTGTTTTCTGCAAAGAAAAATAATCCTTACCTATTTTCAAAAAGTTACTTGCTTATCGGCAAGGGGGAAAAAAAACAACAGATTATACACAGCGGCCTATAATCCGCACTAACTAATTTCTAAGATTTTATAACAGATAATCCGCGGATTATAGGCAGGAAATTACGGTAATATAAATACATTATATATGTAATTTAAAGTTGAAATTTTGAAAAAACCCACTCGGGTTTTTTCACAAAAAACCCCCCTGGGTTTTTTGGGCTGGGCAAAATCATAACAACCCTGTTGTTATCTGCTAAATCTAGTGACTATAAAGGTTGATTTCAAATTGTCTCTCAAAAAACAAAACCCCCAAGAAGTATCTCTTTTTTTTTCCTATTATGGAAAATAATATTTACATTCATCAAACTACATCAGATGTTTATTATAAGTAATCAAAAGGTTGTTTATAAAGTTTTTCAAAGTTTCACTGTGTAGAGTAGTTTATTGTTTGGACATAAGACTGTTTACTAATAACTGTTTAAATTAAAATGATTTTTTTTTCAATTTTCTACATAATTCACTCTAATTATTTAATTTAAATTATTTTAAAATGAATTTATACTACATATAATCCAACAATGTCTATTTTTATTAATAAATATGCATGTATATGTACTAAAAAAGGATGTTCTTAAAAAAACCCGGTTTAAACCAAAAAAACCAGTTTTTTGGTTTTTTTCCAACCCTGGCTCGGATACAGTTATGGGTCTTTGGAATATTTTTGTCGGGAACAGATTTGTTTCAATTCAGATTTCGGCTTTTTCTTCAAATGGAATTTTTGGGTTCGGGTTTTCTTGCGTGTTCACGGAAATTATGCTGCCTTGTTCGAATAAGAATATGCTTCACTGGAATATTTTTTTTCAAGTTCAGATTTGGTTCAGTTCAGATTTCGTGATTTTTTTCAAAGAAATTTTTTAGGTTCAGATTCGGTTCATATGAATGGAAATTTTTTGTCTTATTCAGATCCGGTTACGATTCTTTGGAATATTTTTTATCAGATTCCGATTTGGTTCGATTCAAATTTCAGGTATTTTTTCAAATAGAATTTTTAGGTTCGGATCTCGTTCATGTCCACGGAAATTATTTTGTCATACTCCAATCCAGTTATGATTCTTTTGAATATTTTGGTCGAATTTAGATGTGGTTTGGTTCAAATTTCAGTTTTTTTCAAATCGAATTTTTTGTTGGGTCCATAGAAATTATTTCGACTTGCTTGGATTGGGTTATAGTTCTTTGGAATATTTTTGTCAGGTCCAGATTTGGTTCAATTCAGATTTCGGGTTTTTTCTTCAAATATAACTGTTGAGTTCGGGTCTTATTGCATGTTCACGGAAATAATTCTGTCTTGTTCGAATAATGACATGCTTCACTGGAATATTTTTGCCAAGTTCAAATTTCGTTCAGTTCGCGATTTTTTCAAAGACATTTTTTGGATTCGGATTATGTTCATGTCCATGGAAATATTTTGTCTTGTTTGGATCCGGTTGCGTTTCTTTGAAATAGTTTTGTCAGCTTCAGATTTGGTTAGATTCAAATTTCAGGTATTTTTTTGAATGGGAGTTTTAGGTTCGTATCGGGTTCATGTCCACGGAAATTATTTTGTTTTACTCGAATCTGGTTATGGTTCTTTCGAATACTTTGGTCAGATTTAGATGTGGTTTGGGTCAAAGTTCAGGATTTTTCAAACGGAGTTTTTTAGGTTTGAGTCGGATTTATGACCATGGAAAGTATTTTGTCTTGCTGGGATTGGGTTATAGTTCTCTGGAATATTTTTACTGGTTTCAGATTTCGTTCGAGTCATATTTCAAGTTTTTTTAAAGAAAATATTTAGGTTTGGGTCAGGTTTCATGCCCACGAAAATTATTTTTCCTTGTTTGAATCGGGTTATGCTTCACTTGAACGTTTTTGCGAGATTCAGATTTGGTTCGGGTCAGTTATCAAATCCATAGTTTTTTCCAAACAGAATTTTTAGGTCAGGATCGGGTTTATACTCACGGAAGTTTTGTGTATCACGGATCGGAGTGTGGTCTGTTTTTTTTTTCTGGTTGGTATCGGGTTATGATTAAATTAGTCCAAACATTAAGGTTATAATCAGTTTTGCTACTATTCTTTTTATGGCTATTTCTGATAGATAATGTACTTTGCTATTTGATAATTTATTATGGTGAATGAATCGTTTGCGGATACAAACAATTGCACGCCAAACAGCTATTTTATTTTTGTTTTAAAAAACAAATTAAAGCCATATTACAATTTTAAATTGAATAGAACACATTTAAATTTAGTCAATGATTAAAAAAATAAACTCATAGAAAAGTGTTGTGTAATGTTTTTTACTGCAACACAGCTAATGACTCATACATTCTAATGTTCGAAATGCCAAAAATATGCGTACAACCATATAGTAAAAAGAAATTAATAAAGTGGCAGTATAATGTCTTGGGGTGACGCAAAAAATGTAACTCTAAAATCCGCTACATTGAGTCCAACAAAACCATGTGCTTTGAAACTCCGATCAATTCAAACTGGTTTAAACCAGTATTTCTTTGTTTTTGTTTTTTACCTTTTAAACTGTTATTGAATAGATGACTCAAATTTCATTTAAAAAATAACGTTTTTGCCATTATTTCCTGTAATACATGATCAGAATGCATGAAAGATACAATTAGATCAATCATAGGCAAGAATTATTTGATTATTTTTATCATATGACTTTGAAATATCAATATAGAAGCATCATTAAAGACTTAGCTTGAAAAATCAACTTTCTTTTGTTAATGTCTTAAAATCGTCTGCACTCTGAAATCTAGATTTTAGATTAATATTATTATTTAAGTGTTCATGAATGATTTTAAAAGAATCTTTTCATAATTATATTTTATATATTGACATGGAATTATTAATAGGTTGTTAAATCATAAACATTTTTCATCTACGTTATAAAGTATTAAAAATTTCTGAAAAAAAAGAGAAAACTGTTAGTAATACAATTTTTTACTTCAAATCATATGTTTTCAATATTTTATTTAATTTTGTTTTGACATTTAATTATTTTTAATTTTCCAATTTCAATTATTTTAAAAGCAAACATTTATTTTAATAAATAATATAATAAAAAAACATTTAAAAAATTACTATTTCTTCGTAAAATATGCTTCAGCTGTAATTCATTACTTCCAATCCGTCTTATTAATACAAAATTCCTTCCTCGTGTTTTACTTTGAGACATTAAAATTTCAGCGATAAATGGTTTCATATTGCAAACCTTTTATTTTTTCGGTTTACTTCGCCACCACCTATATTTTTCCTCCATGGCGTTCAGTAGCTGTGATTTAAAAAAATCCTCATTTAAACTGACAGTTTGCTAGTCTATGAATTTTAAAGGTCAGTCCCAGTTTTTTAAATTATTTTTGCGAAAATTTTATGCAACCAACCAACCATAAGAGAATAAAAGGGGAAAATGCTAATAAAAGCGGTTTTTTATGAGAGTGAGTTTTGGAATTTAATTAATTACTCAGTTAATAAATAGAATTTTGAAATTCTGAGCATCAGGTGCATCAGGAGAGATATTGGGCTACTCTCAGAAAAATTTTGAGCTTCGTACCTACCGTAGTTTTCGCTAACTATCGCAGACACACACACACATACACACACACACAGAGCGATTTGTTATTTTATTAATATAGATGTTAATGAAAGAACTTTATACATATTTTTATCTTGAGCAAAATCTTTACATATGCAGTTATAGATAAAGCAAAAATAAAATGATCAAATAAATAATATATAAATTAAATAATAGCATAGATGACTCAAGATTTGATGATATTATTTTTAAGGACCATTTTTTAAATTGTAGAGTGATAAGATTAAAATGCTGCGAAAGAAACTTTTAATCTATTTTGATATAATTGCACTTTTTAGGTTAATGATCAAAAGATTTACATAAACATACATTAAATAATTTATAACGATAGAATTTATAACGATAAAGCAAGGTTGTTGCGCTTTAAGGACTTTCAAAGAACTTTTTACCAGAATTTAATATTTTCCTTATTTAATTAAACAAATTTTCAATCCTCAAATAAAGCGACGAGTACTATACGAAATTTTTGTAAACACCTAAAATCGCACGAATCTTTTGATGCGTACAAATCCTGTAAAATCAAAGAACAAATGTTTTCTTCATATTAGAAAAAGAAGGTTTTGATAGAAAGATGAGAAAAAGATGGGATTTAAATTAGATGAAAATGATGTCACTCTGAAGAAATTGTAATCAAGTTTTTCTTTTATGAATCAAAATGCAAGTTCGCTGTTAAGTCTGTTTCAAATCCAACCTGTCTGGTTATATTGACACATTTTTCAATTTATTTTGTTTTCAAAAATTTCCAAGTGCTTTTAGTTTATATATATCAGGATAATCAGATTTCAGAATTTCGATACTTCAGAAGCTGTGTAATACAGCTCCATTTTTCGGCAAAGCCAGACTATATTTCAAAAAATACTTCGGAAGTTAATGTTTCCAACCTCATTTCAAGTCGGCAGAAGTGAAGGAAAGGAAACAAAATGCCATCTTGAGACAACAATCGCTTTTAACTCGAAGTTTTAATTCTAAATGCTCATCTATGCTCATCGCGCTAAACCATCGATTCTAAAACCATGAAATTCCGTGCATTCAGCAAATTAAAATTCAGCAAAAAATTCAGCAGGGCAGCGACACCTGTTGGGCAATTGACACCAAACATAAACAAAATTACTTCAGATAACGGATTTACTGAATCTGAAGTTTAAGGGAAATCCGTACTTTAGTTACTGAGATAGAGCTGTTGTGTAAATCGCAAAAAAATGCAGCATAACAGCGCAACCTATTGAACAATTTACACTAAAAATAAACAAAACTTAGTTCATATAACGGATTTTCTGAATCTACAGTTTGATGGAAATTCATGCATTTCATATTAAGATGGAGTTATTGCGTAAATCATAAGAAAATTCAGCACAGCAGCGCCACCTGTTGAGCGATTTACATCAAAAACTAATCAGCATCATTACGTATTTTGGATTACTTGAATATAAATTTTTATTAAATTCCATGCATGAGTTCTTCAGATAGAGCGCCCAGGAAATTTGTCACTTGATGACTGATAGGCTCACAGGCAGACATTTTGTAAAAACATGTTTTTATTTTTTTTTAATGTCTCACCCCTAAAACGTCTAAATCTGTCGAAAACCAAAATGTGAAAATTTTCGCGAATCCAATATTTTTTTTCTTGTAAAGATATAAGGAAGCAAAAACTAACGCTGCCGAAAACGAATTTTTTAAGATCGGACATTTTTTTTTTAAACTAAAATTATCAAAATTACTGCATACAAAAATCTGAAAATTCGTGGTTATATAAAGAAATTCTTGATAAATACGCTAAAGCAGATCGTTATTAAATTGAAGAGATATTTTAAGAGCTGTTAATCAAAAAATTCGGTCAAAACTGTTAATTTTATAAGAACAAAAGCTAAGAAATTTCATTATATTTTTATAGGTGCTTCATAAACTTGCGATTTTCAAACTGCACTTATTTTTTAATTTGATTAATTTTTTAGGGAATTTTTATTTTTCATATAAATTTTCAGCTCTTCAAAGCATAATATTTTGATATTTAGAAAATGTCATTTTTAGGTGCGTTCGTAATTATATAATATGTAGCACCTATAGTGGTCATTCAGTCCGTCCGTCTGTCTGTCCGCATATAACAACGCAAAAACTACCTAACCGAATCGTTTGAAATTTAAAATACATAATTATTACATAATTTTGTCGAGTCATTTCAAATTTTATGAAAATCGGATGCATAGATCAATTACAGGGGCAATCAAAAGTATTCTATTACATTACGGTCAATGGGGAAAAAAGTTTCAAATGCATTTTAATCGTTTGAAATTCAAAATATGCAATTATTACATAATTCTGTCAAGTTATTTCAAATTTTTTGATAATCGTGTGCATAGATCAATTACAGGGGCAATCAAAAGTATTCAATTACATTATGGTCAATGGGGAAAAAGTTTCAAATATATTCTATACGTTTGAAATTTAAAATACATAATTATTACATAATTTTGTTGAGTTATTTCAAATTTTATGAAAATCGGATGCATAGATCAATTACAGGGGCAATCAAAAGTATTCCATTACATCACGGTCAATGGGGAAAAAAGTTTCAAATGCATTTTAATCGTTTGAAATTTAAAAACGCAATTATTACATAATTCTGTCGTGTCATTTCAAATGTTTTGATAATCGTGTGCATAGATCAATTACAGGGGCAATCAAAAGTATTCCGTTACATTACGGTCAATGGGAAAAAATGTTTCAAATGCATTTTAATCATGTTACACTCATGCGAACTTAATAAAATTTATATGCAACTATAAAGTACATATTATAATATACATCTTACATAATTTGTGGTGCAAAGAACATTTGTTATTGATTTACAAGGCCACACAAAAGTATTCCATTACGTAATGGTATAGCGAGAACATTGTTTGATGAGCGTTTTAATTGTAATTCACTATTTACAATTTTATGAGATTGGTATATGAAAGTAATGTTTTTAAAACTTCGTTATCGTACAAACGCACCTAATTTGCTATGCTTCACGTGCAATTTCCAACTTGTTTAAATACTGAAGACAATTTGTAAAACAGCGCAAATAATTATATTTCTTATCATTATGAAAAAAGCATTTACATGTGCCTATTAAAAATAGACATGAAAGTTTAAAATAATTAAATGATCACGGGGTAGGGAATCACCAACAGGTAATAAAAAAAAAAAAAATACTTCATAAAAGTATGTTTACACGTGAACATTACAAAATTAGTCAGATGTGGCAATCCCAAAACAAATCTTATGCTTAATCCCCCCAAATCTTATGCACGTTATTACTTCTTGAAAAATATAGCATAGCACTGCCATCGGTAAGCTGGCTTAAACCAAAATCTTGTCAGCAACAACTTATGACAACTTATGACAACTGAATCTGAAGATTGATGAAAATTTGAGCATTAGTTATTGAAATAGAGCTATAGCAAAATTAAAAAAAAAAATTGCATATTGGCATCACATGTTGGGAGATATACACCAAAACCTAATCAGGATCAATTTTTTATCAGGTACTAATGTAATCTGAAGATTGATGAAAACGCTGATTGATGAAACGATTGATGAAGACTGATGATTTCCACGCATCAGTTCTTGAAATACATTTTATTTGGAAATCGCGAAAGATACAGCATAGCAGCGCCATCTGTAGGGCCATTTGCACCAAAAACTAAACAAAACTAATTTATATCAGGGACTAACTGAATCTGAAGTTTTCGAAATTTTCCAGCATTAGTTCTTGAGATAAAGCTATTGTGATAATCACAAATCATGCACCATGGCAGCGCCATCTGTTGAGCGATTTTCACCAAAAGTAATCGACACCATGTTATATCAAGTATTAACTAAATGTAAAAATCCATGCACTAGTTCTTGAGATATGGCTATTGTGGTAATTGTAAATAATGCAGCATAGCAGCACCCCTTTTGAGCGATATACACCAACAACTGGTCAGACCTAGTTTATATCAAGGTCTCACAGAATCTAAACTTTTGTGATATTCCGTTCATTAGTTCTTTGTTGTTTATAGCTAGCTATTGCGATAATCACAACTAAGGCACCATTGTAGCACCTACTAAAGAGTGATTGGCCCAAAACGTAATCAGCGCCATGTTATGTCAAGTACTAAATAAATATAAATTTTTATGAAAATCCATGCACTAGTTCTGGAGATATGGCAGTTCAGGAAAATGTTAATAGTGCAGCATAGCAGGGCCACCTGTAGAGCGATATTCACCAAAAATCAATCATATCTAGTTTATATCAAGGTGTAAATCTAAAATCTTATGAAATTATGTGCATTAGTTCTTGGAATAGAGCGCCTACAAAATTTCTGTCAGATACAAAATGACAGACTCTCAGAAGCAGACAGATATTTTGTAAAAAGATGTTTTTCGGGTTTTCTGACCCCTAAAACGTGTAAATCAGTCGAAAACTGGATTTTGAAAATTTCATGAATCCAATACTTTTGTCTTGTAAAGGTAGAAAAAAGTAAAAAGTAAGACAATCTTAAAATAATTCAATTATTATACGCAAAATGTATTTTATAGTGAAAATTACTTTAGATGTAAAATGGCCAAATATTAAATATCGTCATATGGAAAAATGTCTAAAATAATGAAAATATTCGTATGAAAAACTTTTAATGGTGAAAATTAATTTACATTTACAAACAATAATTTCATTTAATAACACATTTACACACATATCTTTTAAATAAGGAAAATAACTTAAAAAAATTAAATTATTTATGAGAACTCTATTTAAGATGAAAATTACGTCATATATTAAATCAATACAGATATTCTCATGAGCAATATTTATGCGACGTTGGGAATCATATGTTGTAAA
The DNA here is from genome assembly GCA_964019185.1 of Maratus speculifer. NCBI lineage: Eukaryota > Metazoa > Arthropoda > Arachnida > Araneae > Salticidae > Maratus > Maratus speculifer. Next base: position 173,573,151 of record OZ025293.1, read on the forward strand.
TGTAACGTAGTTAGAAAATTTATTTATTTTATCACTCGCATAAATACAGGTAAATGCATGCGCGTATAGATTTTCGTTTTATTTTGAGCGAATTACTGTTTGATAAATAATTTGATAGAAAATGTGTATCTACTTATTAATTAAAATATATAATTTACAAAAAAAAAAAAAAATATATATATATATATATATGTGGGATATACTCTCGCATGTGGGCTACACTCTCTGTTGCACCTGCATCGGACTGTATTTCCCTCTGCCACCCTCAGAAACTCTGGGTCGAGATTAATAAAAAAGGTGAATTAGCGAATTATGTGTGTCCAGGTGTGAAAAAGAGCAAGAAAAGTAAATAGAACGTTTTTCGATGACGGCGAACGACATTGATAAAAACTAAGACAGAGATTTCGAAGTATAAAAATGACGATTGTTTCAAAGAACTATTAAACATTTACGACGAATTGATATATGGTTTTTAAAGATTGTTGAGAAAAGTAACGACGAATGAATCTATGTTTTATTTTTTGTTCGTTTTTTGTCCTGTTCGTCTGATAATAAATGTATGTGACTGTCAGAGAATAGTTTTTATTTACAGTAAGAACTCGTCCATCCTATATATATAAGAATATGCATGACGTTGCGAATATGCATGACTGTGCATTAAAATATAGAAAAAAAATACATAAGTAGTGAGGAAAGGAGAGTTCAAGGGCAGCTGGCGGTTGTGCGGTTGCCACCACCGCAGCAGGCAGCACCGCCTCCGGTCTCGCCTGCACCACTACCGCCTTCGGTCTCGCTCCATCTCCAGTACCCCCTCTGCCAGCACAGCATCGCCCCATAGCTGGAAAAATAGTGTTTTTGAGTTAATTTTCTACTATAACATGAGGAATGAACGTTATATTGATTAGATAATCATACTATATGATGAAGCTTAAATTTATATTTGAATTTTCAACAATCATAACCTTAATGAGTATTATTAATTAAGCAAAACAATGGAAAATCTCAGTTTTTAGCCGCTTTATTTAGTTTTTTTTATCTATATGGTCGATTATCAAATTGAAAGAGGAAAGTTAAACATGCATTACAATTTTGATTAATAAACATCTTAATGAGTATTATTAATTAAACAAAAACGATAAAAATATGAAGTTTTATATAAAAAAGGCTGATTTCATTAGATTTTTATCAACTACAAGATCAGAATATCAACTTAAAAGTGGAAAGTAAACATTCATTTCAGTTTTTTGAACAATCATTACCCTAATGAATGTTATTAATTAATCAAAAAATGGAAAATATCAATTTTAACCAACTTCTTAATATTTTTTATTAACTAAAAGGTTAGACTATCAACTTAAGAAAAGGAAACTTAAGCATACAGTCCATTTTTTGAATAATCATTGCTCTAATGAACATTATTATTTAAGCAAAACAATGGGAAATCTCAGTTTTAATTGATTTATTTAGATTTTTTTCAACTATACGATCTTATTGATTTAAAAGAAAAAGTTAAACTCTTATTCGAATTTTGGTTGATCAACACCTTAATGAGTATCATTAATTAAGCAAAAGAATGAAAATATCAAGTTTTATAGGAAAAGACTGATTTCTTATTTTTTATCAACTACTAGATCAGAATATCAACTTGAGAGAAGGAAACTTAAATATACATCTTAGTTTTTTGAACAACCATAACTTTAATGAATATTGTTAATTAAGCAAAGCAACAAAAAATATAAATTTTCAAGTAAAGAGATTGATTTTTTGATTCATTTTATCTATATTATCAGAATATCAACTTAAAAATGGGAAGTTCAACATTAAAAAAAGTTTAAAAATCTTGAGAAATCAGTCTTTTTCTATAAAACTTGATATTTTCTATTGTTTTACTTAGTTAATAAAACTCATTAAAATGTTGATCAATCAAAAATTTAAATATGCGTTTAACTTTCCTGTTTTAAATCGATAATCAGACGATATAAATGAAAAAAAAAATCTAAAGAAATAGGCTTAAAATTGATATTTTCACTCATTTAATTAATTAATATTCATTAGGGTAATGGTTGTTCAAAATCTGGACTGTATGCTTAAGTTTCCCTTTCTTTCCACTATTAAGTTGATATTCTGGTCTTCTAGTTGATAAAATCTAATGAAATCAGTCTCTTTTCTATAAACCTTCATATTTTTATCGTTTTTGTTTAATTAATAATACTCATTAAGATGTTCTTTAATCAAAATTCAATTATGTTTAACATTCCTCTTTCGATTTGATAATATACCGTATAGTTGAAAAAAATCTAAATAAAGCGGCTAAAAACTGAGATTTTCCATTGTTTTGCTTAAGTAATAAGGTTATGGTTGTTCAAAATTCAAATATAAATTTAATCTTCATCTTATAGTATGGTTATCTAGTCCATGTAACGTTCATTCCTCATGTTATAGTAGAAAATCAACTCAAAAACTATATTTTTCCCGCTAGGGAGCGATGCTGTGCTGGCGGAGGGGATACTGGAGGAGGACCGAAGCGGTGGGGGTGCAGGCGGGACCGGAGGTGTGGTAACGACCGCACAATCGCCTGCTGTCCTTGAACTCTTCTTTTCTCACTACTTACATTCACCAATAATATATGTTCCGGAAAATATATACAACTCCATCAAAATAATGAAATATTACAGTGAAATTTCAAAACACTGTGCTTTTCAATACCATTTCTCTAAATGTTTTTTCTAAGCAGTATTAATATTTAGCAGATTTGTATTGATAACCCATGCCAATTTACAAAATTCAGATTTTCAATGGTTAAATAAAAGTTTTGTCTGTAGGGTGATTTATATCAGGATCTAATCAACATTAATCTATGTTAATGTATAACTTATGTAGCGTTTGATGAAAATCCATGTATGATTTCGTGAGATAGAGCTATAGTAGAATATAATGCAGCAGCGCCATCTGTTGGGCGACTTGCATCAAAAATTAAGTAAAAAAAACAAACATACACAGACATGGACAGACAGGCTGACAAAAAGACATTAGCTAAAAATAGTCAAATTGTTTTCAGGACCTTCTAAAATGCATAAATCCATCGAAAACCTGAATAGTGCTAGTAAAATAGATCAAAAATTGAGCAAAACACAACTGATAGCCATTCAAGAAAATTTGGAAGAGGCTTAATTTTGGCATTAAATAAAAATCTAATGAAACATCCAAAATAAAGTTGTTTTAAAATGCTTATTTAGTTTTTTGAGGTGTTGGGTGGGGGTAAAAAACAGTTAAATTTTACAGCAGGAAGGGAGGGAAATAATTAGTTCAAGTGGGATATCATTTTTTAGATTTTTAATTATGAATGACACTCTCAGAAAGTCGATTCGATCATTCGTTAAAACGGTAGGAGGGGTTTAAGAATACAAAGTTATGAATGATTTTATGATAAATAAATAACGAATACACAGATGTTGATAATTTTACGACTTTTAAAAATTCTCGGATAAACCTTATTTTGAATATAGTTATTAGGAGGAAATTTAATAAGTTTGTGATTATTTTATGTGACAAAAAAAAAACATGTTTTGAAAGTAAAATAAATTTAACAAAGCTATTATCAATAATAAAGTATAATTTTCATCTTTGTGTTCATTAAATCTACCATAATTTTGTTGAAAGAGAAAGAAAAAGAAAAGAAAAGATCACATCGTTTTGTAATTGGTGTCATTCGATTCGGAATAAAAAATATATAAATAACAAATTGTCACTTGCCCAGCTTAAAATTTTTTAATCCCCTCCCCGTTTCCTGTATTAAAAATTAGGGATGTACCGAATATTCGGTATCTATTCCGTATTCAGCCTATTCGGCCATGTTAGCAAATATTCGGTTAGGCCGAATATGAAACTATTCGGCCTGTCGAATATTCAGTTTGGCCGAATATCAAAGTATTCGACCGAATCCAATACTTAATAAAGCCTTTTAAAACACATTTTAAAAAACTTTTCACAATTTCTACTTTTAACTGTCAATTTATTAATATATTTAAAATAATTAGAAATAAAATCATATTTAAATATAGAATGTTTTTACATTATTTATTTGCTGTTTGTAAAGTTTAACTTGAGAAAATTAATCATGAGAAGGATTAAAATTATGATTTATTAGGATTCTCCTTAGGAATAAATGATACGAATGCAGATGCAAGTTCCTAAATTCTATTTAGTAAATAATTTGTTTCTTACTTTTCCCAAAAGTTCTTAAACAAGAAAGAAAAACTTTTGAGATTAGTAATAGCTATCAAGGCAGACAATTTTTTGTTTATGGAACTATAATCATAATCAACTTATTGAATCATAAATGCATTGTATTTCAACTCACTCTAGGTCAAACTTGTGTTTTCGTTTGTTGAATTAACAAAAAATAAGATACCATAATTATATTTTCAACTCACATGATTTGATTTCTGTAAAATATGATATGATGGGAAAGGTGGAAAATGCCACTATTCATAAGAAAAGTATTATGAGCTAGACATTCCTTTATTCAGAATTAAATTGAAAATATTTATACTTTATATTGAAAAAAATCTGCCTTGAGTTATTTAAAAAGAACAAATATGAGACTGTATAGTTTTTCTTCAACTATTTTTTCATTATTTCTCTTTGATTTCAAAATGTTTGTTTCAATTCATAGAAGAAATGAAATTTAAAATTTTACTAATTGAAAAAGACTCATAATTATGCTTCTTAAATAAAAAAAAAAAGGCAGATTTTTTTCAATACTGAATGTTCTTATAAAAAGCTCTTGTTTATCAAAATATAAGTTTCTCTTATTAAATATTATGTAAAATTGTTTTAAAAAGTAACATTTTAATACCTTTAAACTTTGAAATATAAAAAGTATTTGGAAAGCCGAATATTCGGTATTCGGTCAAACAATTACTATTCGGTTTTCGGTTTAGCTGTCGGCCAAATATTCGGTATTCGGCCAAAATCCCTATTCGGTGCATCCCTATTAAAAATGCCCTCTTTAGTCCCCCCCCCTCTCCAAAAAAAATTGGGGGGGGGGGACTTATCGGATTTCTATTTCTAATGTGAAAACGAAGTCCTTCCCAATTTTTAGTAAATAGCCATTAGTTGTTTAAAAAAAGCTCTATTTTAGATGTACTAGAAATCGAAACTTTTCATGTATGCAGTATAATACTCCCATCACGAGATGAGACTTGGGAAACACCCTCTCTTAGATGAGTCGACTTTACAGAAGGTGTGCAAGGTGATACGGGAGGGGAAAATAACCCCGTGTTTTCAATTCGACCATTCCCCGCAAAGGACTAGGGTTGCAATGAAAAAAGTTTCGCGCCAATAACCTGCGCATTTTTTGACAGAAACCTGTTTTCCCTCTCTTGGTTAGCTGTGTTTTATTTTCTCTCTCGTTTATAATTTATCCCGCCATTTTTAAACTGTTTTTTTTTTTTTTTTCAAAACAATTATTTTTTTATTACAAACATGTCCTCAAAAGGGAAAACAATTCATTCTAAAGAAAGAATGATTATTCATAAAGTTACCGATTGTTCAGAAACTACCTAATCCTACTCATTTTCTCATTTTTTTTTTTTCCAAAATAGATTTTTTAGAAAATAATGTCAAATTGAGAGTTTTGAACCAAATTTCTGCTCGAAAAATGAATGACTCAAACAGGGGATTAAATACGTGTTGCTCACGTGATCAAAATCGTTTATAACTCAATAGGTTATTTATTGATAAAAAAAATGGAAAACAATTCGATTCCAAATCGCTTCCATAGCCATACTTTCCAATTTTATATCTTTCGATTGAAAAATGAATTTCTTAATGTCAAAACGTTTTGCGTTTGTTCAGGGGAGCAGAGCAGTTGAGAATAGCCACAAATAAAGTAAATTAGTATTGCATATGTATTTCATTATGGAATTGCTATTACAACTCGAGATATAATTCATTTATCAGGAATTTGGTGTTGTTGCGATGAGAAATTTATTTTTTGAAGAATCCCTTAAAATTAATTAAATTGTATGTATATTTAACTCCACTTTGCAGATTCCATCCATTTTTGAAATAACATTTTTGCATTTTTTTTTCAATACTAGTTTATCCTTGATAAGTTCAGAAAAGCAAAAAATAAAATTTAGTTTTGTATTGTTCTGCATAATTATTTCTTTAATTATTTAAAAAAATAGTATTTAACAAGCTTTTAATAAAATATATTGAAAGCAAAATATTTATCTTTATTATCGTAATAATACAAAAATAACAATATATATAAAAGTTGAGAATAAGTTTTAATGTTTAATGTAATTGTAGAATAATGGCAATTTAAAAGTACAGTAGAACCCCGATAATTCGGATTAACTGGGACCAGACCCAATCCGGATTATCCGGAGAATAAGAAAAAAAAGGAATAAAATAAAACATACTTACAGAAATCACCTTTATATTAAACTTATTGAATAATTACAGAGAGTAAAAATGTTTACTTTGCTTAATTCTTCCGAAAAGATTTCAGGAAATTTTTTTTTAAAATTCAGAATATGATGATGAAACAAATTAATGTTACTGAAATTAGCGAATCGCTTCTCAAACTTGAAAAAAAAAATGACCAAATCAATCCGGATTATCCGGAGATCCGGATTAACGGGGTCCGAATTTACGGGGTTCTACTGTATATGCCTTTTTTGCAAACATTTTTGGACCAAGCCAAATTTTACTGGTTTTTAAACAGACTTGGTTTCGTCGAGCAAATTATATTCATACAGGATGATTCAAATGTGGCTGAATATTTTGATACGTGAAGACTAGGAAAAATGAAATCAATAGCGGCTTCCTACGGAAAAAATAAGTTAGTCCCGGTCCGATCCTTCATGAAAAAAGTAAGGCCCGAGTCTTCAGAAAAAAGAAAATCCAGAGCTGGGCCCTACCCAAATGCTGTTAATGAAAATCAGGCCGAGGCCCGGCATCTCTCTCGGTGCGTTCTCCCAAGTTAAATAGTTTCCCTTTTAAGTCAATAAGATACAAATTAACAGCGCCAAACTGTCGCACACCTGGGAAATGTGGCAACCTACGCGTTTCTCTTTTACGGCGCAGCGTAGGGACGAAAAATCGACGCTCCGATATGAAAGAAATGGAATCGTCTTACGTTACGTCACGTATGATTGACAGGTCTCTTCTCCTGCTGGGACTATAATACCTCTTGCAAAGACAAAAGAAAATAAAAATTTCACGACTGCAAATAAAATTGCGCCTTCCAGTTTTTTTTTTTTTTTTTTTTTTTTTTTTTTCATTAAAAGTAGCTGAGATTTCGTATTTCTGGACATTACTCATGCAAATTTTGAAATCTCGTACAAATTTTGGATCTGAAAAGTAAAAATACTTTTTAAAAAAAATCTCAAAAATTTTTTATGAAAACATTTTAAAAGCGAGGTATTTCGACGTGGCTTCATCTCATGTTTTCATATAAGAATGCATATTTTTTTCATGAAAGTTTAAAGAGGATTTGGATACAATTCTATTTGCAATAGGTTAAAATTTCAGAGTGTTCGGGCTACAAGATTTTATTACTTTCTTCTATCTTCTTAAGAAGAAAGTATTGGATTCGTGTAAAAATTCAACTTCCGATTTTCAGTAGACTCATACGCTTTAGAAAATCCTGAACACGTTTTGATGGTTTTTAGAAAATGTCTATCCTTGAGTCTGTCTGTCATTTTGTGAATCTGTATGTGACAAAAATTTTGTGGCCGGTGTATATCAAGAACTAATGCACGGAATTTCACAAAACTTTAGATTCAGTTAGACCTTCATGGTAAGCTGAAACTGATTAATTTTTGTTGTATATCGCTGCTTTACTGCCTTATTCACAATTACCACAATAGCTCTATCTCAAGAAATAATGTACAGATTTCCATAACACTTTAGATTCAGTTTGTCCTTAATACAATTTGCTGTTGATTACTTTTTAGTGCAAATCGCTCAACAGTTGGCACTGCCGTTCTGCATTACCTATGATTATCGCAACTGCTATATCTCAAGAACTAATGCACGGATTTTCATGAAACTTCGGATTCAGTTAGTTTATGATACAGTTTGGTGTTTAGTTTTTGGCGTACATCCCCCTACAGGTGGCGCTGCTGTGCTGCATATTTTACGATTTTGAAATAGATGTATCGCAAGAACTAATGTATGGATTTTCATCATACTCCAGTTTCAGTTTGTACCTGATGAAAATTGAACCTGGTTAGTTTCTGGTATACATCATCCAACAGGTGGCACTTCTATGCTGCAGTTTTCACAATTTCTTCAATAGTTCTATTTAAGAACTAATGCACGGAATTTCATCAAACTTCAGATTCATTTAGATGTTGATATAAGTTGTTGAAGTTTGGGTTTCGGTGTAAAACATCCAACAATTGGCGTCGCTATGCTGCATTGTACATTATTTATATGATTTTAGCTATTGTCATTTCTTAAGAGCTAATGCACGGATTTTCATATAATTAAAATCTCCATAATGGGCATAAATCGCCATTTAATTTTGTTACTGTGACAGTAAATTTTGAAGCATTAACATGTATGAAATAGAAGAAAGTTTTTTAAGAAACTGGCTTCTAAAAATATACAATCAAAATAAAAGCAAAGATATTTTTTTAAATATACCAAATTTTTAATGTATCAATTGTCTTATAAAAAGGGGATTGCAGGGTTAAATTAGTATTTATACGTATAAATATTTTCTTGGAATTGAAATGTGGACATTAGGAAATCGAATCAAAATCTGTAATCTAGAATATTACTTTTCCTTAAAAATAAATGAAAATTATATGTATATCATTTATGTTATAACATATAATTCATAACAGGAAATAGCAATTTTAATAAATCTTATTTTTTTATTATTATTTGAATCAATATTTCAAATGACAAATTTAATGTAAATTTGTGTTTCTTTCTTTTCGTCTTTTTCTTTCTTGTTGCCATACTCAAGAGATTACTTCAGTCAAGCAAAAAAATGTTCCGAAATGCTTTTCCTTTGGGGACAAAATTATAAAAATATCTCTTTTGCATTTCAATATTTTTAAATTATTTTTATTTATTTATATATTTAATTTTGATAGCTCAGATTGATATCCACAATAAACCTTTTTTTAGATTTTTGATTTTGTTTGCAGATTTATATTTCTTTCAATTTCGAAACCGGTTCTGAAAATAAAAATGTCCTCGTTAAAAATAATTTCAAACAACATCGAAAAAGTAAAAATGACTTTTGAACAGATCGATCTCAGCTATCCAGTGCAAAAAAATCATTTAAATATATTGAAATGAGACAGAGATATCATTATAAAATTCTTCCATAGGATTAGCATTAGGGAGCGGGTTTTTCGCTTGACTGAAGTAGCCTTTTAAATAAGATAAATAAAAATGAAAATTTTTCGATAAAAGTTCCTAAAATTAGAATATTTAATGCCTAATTTTGCATGCAAAAGTGATGTGATTTTCAATCGAGAACAGTGGCGTAGCTAAGTGGGGGCAAGGGGGGCGTCCGCCCCGGGCGCCGAGGCCTAGGGGCGCCAAATTGAGAGAAATTGTTATATATCTATATTGGGGTGGGGGCGCAAAATTTCTTGCTGGCCCTGGGCGGCAAAAAACATAGCTACGCCACTGATCGAGAATATATGTTGCATATTCTTTTTTTTAAATCCGCGAATTTTAGACACAGACAAAAATATTATAGTGATACTTTTTCATCCGCATTAAAATATATGTGCACGTTGATAATGTAAAAAGATGCAGAATAAATAATTTAAATAAGATTAAATTTGATATACACAGAAAACTTATCAATATGATTGCATTAGTGGCATATTTTTCTCTTATTTTTCTTGATTGTAAATTTAAAAATAATATACTTAAAAGTTTATGTTTTGTGCATATTTTCATAAAATAAAAACAGCATAATTTTAATCTTGGAACATATAAAAGAAAAACAAATGAATTCAACGCAATTTAATTTACTTTAAATTTATGAATTTAAATCTATGATTCCCTTTAAACATAATGTCAGGTATACTGTCCTACTCATATTCAAAATATTAGAATAATTGAGAAAAAGTAATAAGAAAAAATTATTTGTCATTTATTTATTTTTTATACTAAGTAAATGCAATTAAATTTCTTATAAATTAAATCTGGAATGTTTAGATAAGATTTTAACATTTATAAAATATAAAATACAGCACAATAAATTAGGTATACAGCTTCCTTAAACACACCAGAATATTAGAATAAAATTTAGATTGGTTCAAAATATTAGAATATTTTATTTTACGCAACAATATTACTTTATGAATATGAAGTAAATGGTAGTTAATATTTTGTAGCATCCCCTTTAGCTTTCATAACAGCGTACAATCGATCTTGCATACTATATACAAGGTGTTTACAAACATTTCTATCAATATTAGCCCAAATAGACCTTATACGTGCCACTAACTCAGTTTTACTTGAAGGAGGATTTTCTTGAAGTTTTTTCTTCATTATACACCATAAGTTTTCGATGGGATTAAGATCTGGTGAATTTGGTGGCCAAGGAAGTACCTTAATGTTGCGTTGGCGGAACCAATTCTTAGTTGACACCGAGGTATGCGGGGACGCTAAATCTTGTTGAAAGATGAAATCATCTTCAAATAAATCTTCTGATGATGGAATCATGTAATATTCTAAAATTTCTTGATATATCAGAGAGTTAACCTTTTCGTAGACGATGCATAACTTTCCAGGTCCTTCTGCACTCATACAACCCCAAACCATGACACTAGCAGCAAATTTTACGGAACGTTTAAGGCATTCTTTATCAAATGCTTCTTGCTTCATTCTCCAAACTCGAATACCTTGATTACCATATGAAACACAAAACATACTTTCATCACTGAATAATATATTTTTCCAATCTTCATTGCTCCATAAACGTCTTGATTTACACCAATTCAATGTTATACGCTTTTGTCTTGCAGTCATGAGAGGTTTTGTTTTCGGTACACGAGATTCAAATTTAAATTTATGGAGACGTCTTAATGTTGTCGATGTAGAAACTTCAACTCCATTTTCGGTGCAAGAATCGCACACTTTTAAAACGGCTTTTCTTAACTATACGCTTCAGTTTCCTGTTATCTCTAGCAGATGTTTTTTGTTTTCGGCCACCATTTCGGCGATTATTTTGAAATTTTCCAATTTTTGAATATTGTGTTAGTATTTTACTAACGCTCGATTGCGAACAATGTAAATAATTCGCTATAAAACATTGATTTTTACCGTGCCGATACAAATCAACCATACGAAGTTTAGTAGATTCAGGAATATCACTCACACGGCCCATTTTAAGACGAAAAAGAAACAAACTGCAAAAAAGAATACTGATTTTAAATAAAATAGTCTGAATTTAATCAATGATGCCACCAGTTAAGAATTGGTAATAATTAAAGGAGAATTAATGTGAAATATTCTAATATTTTGAACCACTTGAATAAATATTCTAATATTTTGACTTTTCAAAATAATTTTTTTTGCAATTAATCTTTTCAAAAATGGTATTAAATTTAAGAAAACAAGTAAGTTTAATCAACAATAAGTTCTTAATAAAAATATCGTTTGCATATTTTCATTAAAAGACATTAAATTACCAAACGATATTTTCAATTTCTAAAAAAAAGGTAATTATTCTAATATTTTGAATATGAGCTGTATATTTTTCAACCAATTGCGACTGATTTTGAAAGACTAAACAAGCTTAGTATTTCTACATGGAATCTTTTCTTAGTAAAATTCTATTTTCAGCAAATATAAGTTTTACTGTCAAAACGTTAAAAATAATAAAGCATTACTCCAATTCTTTTCAGTGAAAATTGGCAAAGAAAACAAAAGGAAATAAATGAGTAAATAAGTAAACAGTACAGAAAATTTAAACATTTTATAATTGTTAACTTGATGAAAATATAAAAATATAGGAAACAGAAAAAGCAGCACATGTACTTTGCTACTGTTGAAGTTGTAAATTAATTATGCCTGAAAACTAAGAATTCAGAAAATAATTTGTACAAATTAGTAATTTGACATAGATTTCATTCAATACAACATTTTTTATAGTTGAACTAATCATTGATTATAAGGTTAATGTATTTCTTTCTAGGAAAAAGGCACTGAAAGTGAATTAAGAAATAACTGCAGTAAGCTTTTCACAAACTCAGGAACAATTAAGTTTTAAATTCCTTATATGATAAAGAAGTAAAATGCATTTTTTCTTTAGATATAAAACTTAATAATTAATATTTAGTTTTACAAGGATTACATGTATTGGATTCAAGTGCTATATTTTAAGAGATTTCCTTTAGCTAAAGGTCTTTAAAAATTACTTAAAAATACCTATTTTTCATTTACTTATAAATCCTTGTAATTGGTGCGGCTGGATTGGATTTTATTTTGTTTACCAGCTGATTTTTAAAGTCTATTTGTTGGATTTCTTTTGGAGGTTGTTTCATAGTTGTGAGAAAATTTTCCGATTTTAAGAATTTCATTATATTTTAATATAAATCTTGCCTTGCAGGATTTATATCGGACATAACGCCAATAAGTTTTTTTTTTTTTTTTTTTTTTTTTATCTTTGAGATATAAATTACCATCATAAACAGCACAAACGTTTTCCTTAAAGAATTCATAAAGCACTCTTCCATTTCTAAGATAAAGAATGAACAAAAGTTTAAAAATTACAACGAATGAAAAAAATTAATCGTGAGAAGAAACTTTTGACGGAATTTTTAGAGAAGTTTTTGTTTTGTTATCCTTTTATTGGGCAGACGATACAATACATAAACAGTACTAAGCTTAAGTGAAAAAAAGCAATAAAACGATAAATTCTACCGAAACATGATCCCTGAATGTAAACTCCACAGGGCTCTTTCCTGAGGTTCTGTCGAATCTTCCCACATAATGACCAAACGTGAGAGTGAGTGGGTCGTAAATGGAGTAACTCTTTGTGATTTTGTTTAGATTGACGGGGATCAAGATCTAAGTGCTAGCAGTATGCAACTCGTGAATGATCCCTTGTATTTTCCCCCCTTAATCGTTTTCGGCTAAAAACTCTTCGGCTTTAAGCATACAAACCCTTTAGGTGTGCTATGGTGTCATAAAACTAATATGAAATTAACGAGAATGGCTAATCCGCGTTAAACCGGAAAACTAAATGACACACCTTATCGCAAACAGAAAAGAAAAGAAAAATACGCACCTTTTTAATTTCATTTTTGACTAATTCGAAAGGGAGGAGGGGGGGGGAGGCTTTAAGCCCATCAGCCCCTTTCCCCACGTTGGGTATACTGTGGTGTAAATATACGCTGATATAAAACTAACCAGAATGATTAATTCGTTATATTGAAGAAGAAAAAGTTAAAAATTCATTTCAAATAAAAGTTAAAAATTCAACATTTTTCATTTCATTTTCGATTATTTAGGGAGGGTCTGTAAACCTATTACCCCTCTTCACTTTTCGAGGTATAACGTGATGTAACTTTGCACTAAGAGATCGGCTAGTTTGTTGAATGATAAGGCAAAAAAAAAAAAAAATACAAATTTATCTCAAACAGAATTTTTTTTTAAATTTGATTTTCGATTCTTTTCGAAAGAATCAGCATTTTTTTATATCACTTATGGAAATTCTGGTGGGAGGGGGGGGGGGGGAGGACGGTAGCTCCAAGCATTATTATATATTAAATATTCACTGTTTTTTTTTTTTTTTTACTAGACGGACTTTATAAAATTAATATTATGTATGCATTTAATAGATAAATGAAACACACAAATTTCATAGATAAATGAAAATTCGTACATTTTTGTATGCATTAATGTAGTTAATATATGTTTTTATGTAAATCACGATATCAATTTATTAATTATAAAGGTTTTCTTTATGAATTTCTCGATACGCGCAAGTTTAATTTTCCATTAAATGAATTTCTTTTTCTAATTTAAAATTGTCATAGTATTGAATGAAAACTATGCATTATATGGATAAAGATTTTTTTTCAACAAATCAGAAATTATACATTTTATGATTTACTGTTTCTCATTCTTTTTTAAAATTATACATGTATAAGTCAATGCAGTTTTTTTTTACCCATGTTTGTGAAGAAAAAAAAATGTGAAATATAATACATTTTTGTAAAAAAGAAAATTTGTAATGCAGGATGAATTCAAATCACGCAAATTCAAATTCGAATAAAGTAATCTTTAACTCCTAATAAAATGTTTCCATTTCATAGGCTTTTTTTCGGGAGGGGGGGGGGGGCTAAAAGAATAAAAATAATTAATAAAATTGTGTTTTATGGAATGCAATTTTGTGAAGCAACGCAATTCTCTAAAATTTACTTGGATTGAGCCTTGATAATACAAACAACATTATTTTTTTTTAAATGCAAAAATTGTCAATTACGATTTATGACATTTTAGAAAAAGAGCGAGAGAATACCTCAAGAATAATAATTTTTATTGCATATGTTTATGCATAAATATATGGTTGTATTAATACTAATAACATTTGTCTTTAATTCTATAGGATACCGCACTTTTCGTACATAAAAAGAAATACGAATTCGTATTCCATGCTTGCATGATTTTAAATAAATGCCGTCAACTCTCACATCTTAGATGACATTATTATTATTATTTTATTTACATGAATTGTCTCTGACAACATATCCATGTTTAAAAAAATATTAATTAATTTAAAAACTACATTTCAAAGTTTTCAATACCATTAGATATTCATCACCATAAAAATTATTTTAGGTGTCGGGTCTTACTGATTGTGGTTTGACAATAATTAAGGCGCCACACACTTCCTAATAATTTCATGATTTTTGTGTAGAATTCAGTGTGGAACTATTTGTTATTTGCATACTAACATTCATAAAATTCCATGATTACATTTTGTATATAAATGTGCATATTGCATTGTGCTTTGTGTGAAAAACAGTTATCGGGCTCATTATTAAGGATACACCGAAAGAGGTTTCTAGACTGAAATCGAAAACGAAACAGAATTTCGTTAATCTTTTATTTTCGGCAGCAAAAGGAAATAAAAACACAAAATTAAATAAAATACTTTTTCCTTAACAAATCCATATAAAAATATACGTGAATGAATAATTATCAATCTTACGTGCTTAATAAATATATGTAATTATTAATTAATTTTAGATGTGGTCCAAATTGCCTGTCTGTGCCACACTGACCAAAACTCTGTATTTACATACTTATTTTATGTGTAAATAATTCATTAACAATACAGAATGAATTTCTAACTATACGAATTTCATTTGATTGTCAAAAATTATATTTTAAAAGAAATTTTGTAAATTTTCATCTGTTAAAGTAGAATGTTCACAATTCGAAACACTTCGGCGGTTTCAACCTAATTTTTTCGCTATAAATGTTAAGTCTGCAGCTTCTAATGAGCACACGCGTGAAATGTCTTAAAAGTTTAGTCCTACATACATTGCATGCTTTATAATTTGCATTCAAATCTTCAGTCAGACATGATTGATAATTATAAACAGTAAAGTTCATAGAAATAACGTCACATTTTGAGCCAATACAACTCCAATCAATTGAAAATTTCTGAAGAAAAAGACGAGATTTTTGGATTGCAAATCATTTCTATCAACTTTCGATTCGACCAAATTTTTGGCGAAACTCATATTTTGGACCGAAAAAAACGAACTTTCTAATCATTATAGTTCTCTCGAAGTACAATAATGAAGAAAAAAGTCGCAAATGAGGATTAATAAACACCTATTTTTTAAGAATTTCTTTAACTTATTTAAAGTTTTTTAATTGCTTTTCATTTTAGAATATGTTTTTAATTCCTTTTCTGGACTTTAGTAAGTGATTAAATTTGATTAAGTATATTTGACTTTTAAATACTATTACTGTTTACTGCAAAACATTTTAGTCTCAGAAAAATAAACACATTTAATATTACTTTCCCGACTTTTTTTTTTTAAGTAGAAAGAAATATTAAACAAAACTGTTTTAACTTTACAAACTATTTTTATAGATTTAATGCCTTTCAGTAAGTTTTACAATAATGACTTTACAACAATTTCTTTTTAAAAACTGTCTTATATTTATAAAATTATTTGATTATTCATTGAAATTATTCGATCTCTAGAAATATGTGACTTTAATGTATTTTTGCATTTAGAATCTTAAAATATTCTATCATTTTATAGAGAGAACTTTTTTAGATGCGAATAGACGTCAACAACAAAAAAAAGTTATTTAAATATTATTCACTCTCTGCATAATACTTTTGACACTTTATTAAATATCTCTAAAAATGTAACAGAAAATCAAACTATTAGTTAGAATTGATTTAAAATTTAAGCAAATATTAAATATATGCAGTAATTCAAATATTTCTTTTTTTCTTGTATAAAAAGAAACACTAATGTGAATTCCAGATTAATTAAGATGCAGTAACATTACAACTATAATTTTATGAGGTTCAATACGGTAGAAAAATTTGTTAAATAGATAAATATATTTTAATAATATTTCTTGCCAATAGTTTTATTAATTTAAAAATAAAGAACGATTTCTGAAAAATATATAGTTTAGGTGATGTCTAAATTAGTATATCCAAGTAAATAAGCATTTTTAAATGGGAAACACAGAGAAATAATTAGAAAAAGACAAATAAATTACAATGTACGTAATGTACAGTAAGTTAGTGAATCTACTTTATTATTATTGTATTTGTGCATGTGAATACATGAAAGTGACCTCTGATAATCCGAAAGGATTAAAAAAAAAAATCTATCGTATATTTCTTTTAAAATTTTACATCAGAAATATGTAGTTCTGTTATACGAATATGTAAATTGATAACTAAAGTTGAGATGTCTGAAATGCCTAAAAACTGTTAATGTCTTACATAAATATATTATAGAAGCTGAAGGTTAAAAGTTAATTTTAATAAATCTTACTACAATTCATTTTCATTAGAAAATGAAATTTTTGATAATTATGAAGGAAAGAGAAAATGATTTTTTGAAATATTACACACACAAAATAGTAATAACAAAAATAAATAAATAAATAAATAAATAAAACCCTATATTGAAATTTCTTTTTTCCCCCCTATTACAACAAGCCAGTCATTCAAACAAAAATAGATTGGTTTAAAAAAAATATTATTATAATTATAATTAATATTATTGTTATTAATAGAAGTGATTATTATTTTGCATCATTCTAACCAATTTTAATAATCAAAATAGAAAAACGCTGTGCTAAAAAAAACATAAAAAGTCTAAGTCAGTAATAATTAAGTAATAATTAAAAAAAAATAAAAGTCAGTAATTAGTCAGTCATAGTCTAAGTCAGTAATAATTAAAAAAAAAGAAAAGTTTACGATCAACTAACTTGATCTTTCTGACAAATTTACATGTAAAAGCATTGAATTAGTGGAAATTATTATTTATGTGCTTTGGAAACAATAGTGATTTTAATTTAGCAATGAATTTATCACTTCTTTCATTGATTTCTTGAATAGCTTTTCTTGAATTGCTTCCTGCAATCCTGTCTGTAAAATCGGTTCTCATTGTATATTCGAAGGGTTTTTTTTTATTTTTTTTTCTATTTTCTCAGAAGTCTTGTCTATATAAGTACAAAAGAAAGCAGTGGAGACCATCCCCCCAAACCCAATGACGCAAATCCACCCTACCCCCAAAAAATCTTCATACTTTTACATTTTACACAACTAACAAAAACTATTTACATAAAACCTGTTTGTATTCTTGCAAAGAAATCTACGGGTACTTCAGAAAATGCTTGGGGCGATTCTTTTGTTTACCCTTTCTTCTCCTTGTCAGAGATCTCCTTGGAGTCGACACCGATTTTAACAAAACATTTACAGACCCCGCGACGCGCTGTTTACAGAAAGCAATTACTCTTGCATGATTTCAAGATGTTAGTTACTACACAGTATTCAAACACCAGTATTTAGATTCTATTTATCCAAGATTCGTACAAAAATATTTTTCGTATATGTTTTTCGTATTTATGCGAATTTTCTGTCAAAAACAAATTTCAAACTATTATAATATTTATATAATATTATAACATAACATTTTGAGCTTCATTAACGTGTCGCAATCGAAAGGATTTAAAAAAAAAATCTATCGTATATTTCTTTTAAAATTTTACATCAGAAATATGTAGTTCTGTTATACGAATATGTAAATTGATAGCTAAAGTTGAGATGTCTGAAATGCCTAAAAACTGTTAATGTCTTACATAAATATATTATAGAAGCTGAAGGTTAAAAGTTAATTTTAATAAATCTTACTACAATTCATTTTCATTAGAAAATGAAATTTTTGATAATTATGAAGGAAAGAGAAAATGATTTTTTGAAATATTACACACACAAAATAGTAATAACAAAAATAAATAAATAAATAAATAAATAAATAAAACCCTATATTGAAATTTCTTTTTTTTTCCCCTATTACAACAAGCCAGTCATTCAAACAAAAATAGATTTGTTTTAAAAAAATATTATTATAATTATAATTAATATTATTGTTATTAATAGAAGTGATTATTATTTTGCATCATTCTAACCAATTTTAATAATCAAAATAGAAAAACGCTGTGCTAAAAAAAACATAAAAAGTCTAACATAAATGCCTACTTAAACTTGACTACTTCTTTGACTATTGCAGCAAAATAAAGCTTCTAAACTTGTATATTTGACGGCAGGGCATATTCATGGATAAAGACAGAGGATTACCGTATTTTTGGGTGTATAGTCCGCGGCTTATACAAGAAAAAAACCTCCCAAAAAGCCGCTGCGGCTTATACACGGTGCGAGTTATACAAATATTTTTTTTTTAAAAAATTGGAAATCGTGATATTTTTTCTACAATTTTTAAACTTTAAAAAAATTGAAAAAACATCGAAATTTGCACATTTTTTTTTTGCTATGCCTTGAAATTTAGAGAGTTCTCCCATATTTGTAAAGGCTTTTTTTTTACTGCTTAAATACAATTATTTCTGGATTTGGAAGAACTGTCGCAACTATCGCCAAGTATTGCACTGATAGATGTATAATAGCTATTGTGTTTGTAGAGTACAAAATCCAAAATCCGGAACCCTTCCAATCTCGACAATTCTGAATTTAAGATCATTTTTAGTTTATTTTTCAAAAATATAATCTACCGACCCTGTTGCAAAGAACAAAAAAAGTGTGTGATTTATATAATTTCGGAATGGTTCAGAGCAGTCATTCTTTTTCGAAACGATTCCGAGGAATCATTCCTTTACAGAGTCCCTTCATTTCGGGAGTTCAAGCAATCGAACTTTTCCGGAGTCGTTTTATTTCAGATAGAGTTCGAGGAATCGTTCCTTTTCGGAGTTGGTGCATTTCTGATCGATTCCGAGGATTCGATCCTTTTGGGAACCAATGACCTAAGATACGTATACATTTTATGTCCGAAATTTTGAATTTATCCCCGATTTTTTTTTTTTTTAATTTTCGGAATATTTTTGAAAAAATATCACGCTTCTTTGAAAAAAATGTGCGTAAATGCCGCATCGCTTGAAATTTTATCTTAAAACACGTAAACGCCGCGGCGTTTCTTCCGAAAACTACGGTTACTGATAATCTTAATTTTTTAGCCCAATTACTGTAGATATTATGCATCACGAAAAAAAATTGGTAAATTTGGGTTAAAAATTATGACTAATGGCTTCTAATTTCGAACCCTGGTCAAAATATACGTTCGTAAATGGTGTATAGCCTGCGGACTATACACCGATGCATCTCCGCGGGTTATACATGAACTTTTTTTTACTGCACTGCTCGATTTAGGGGTACGGGTTATACACAGGGTGCGGGCTATACACCCGAAAATACGGTATTTAATGAATTCTTGATATTCTTTTAAGTGTTTCCCATTTAAACACTTTTATTTTGGAATAAAAGGAAATAATTTTAAATGCCGTATTTGTCAATTTAGTGACAAATAAGTTGGAAATTGCTTGTCATGCTTAGCAAATGAGGTGCGTTCGTTCTATAAGGAAGTTTTAAAAATATTCAGATCTTGGTATAATAGTATACAGTACTTTGCCCGGTAGCAGAAAGTGCGCGACGCGCGACGTGCGTCGCAGATTCATTTTAGCCCTTGCAGACAAATTTGCAAAATTGTAAAAAAAAAAAAAAAAAAAAAAAAAAAAAAACATAAAAAAAAAAAAAAAATGAACAGGATAAAAAAAAAAGTGGGCAAAAAATGAAAAAAAAATTGTCGCCAGACATTTTTCTTCTTTTCTCGATTAACTATCCAACAAGTTGTTGAATGAAAGATTCCTCCTTTTCTTTCACAAAAACAAGTGCCAATCATTCAGATCGCCCCGTCCTCACACACGCCTATCGTAGTCAGTAGAATGTGTGATTCGTTTTCAACCTTTAAAACGTTATTACTTGCAAAGCTCCACTCGAAAACAACCAATCATATTGATCCAGCGATGAGACTTCACGAACGTGAGAAAAAGCAACTCGGAAGCTCAACTGTTAGCGGATTCTGATTGGTTACTTGAAATCCAAGCTTCCCATCTTCTAAGGTCCAGCTGAGTTTGCACTTTGACCCTAACTTTTGCCGTGTTCATTTTATTTCGCTATCGCCTTTCGCACGTGTACTCTTTTCAGTCGTAGAAATATGGCTGCACAGAATGAAAAAATATAGTGTTTACACTGCGATGAATCTGTTTTGTTAAAGAATCTTAAAGTTCATTCGCAGCTCTTTCATCCAGGTCTAAAAGTAAAATTTAAGTCGCTTTCAAATAAAAATTTGGTAGATTTATTTAAAAATTCAACATCCGAGACCGGGACATGTTCTAATTCCGAAGTGCAGCAAGTTGAAATTTCAGAGGATTTGCCTGTGCAGGAGGTTCCCGTTGATAAATCTGAAATCACGTCAAAGAGAGGACTAGAAGATGTGTTAGAAGAACCAAAAAAAAGAACAAAAATTGTTGAAACAACGCTGAGAGAAGACAACGCAGGACTTCTAGAACAAATTTTAAAAACTGTGACAAGTAAGTAGTTTAATTTATTTTTGTATTATTTAAAGAATATAACTGTTTTGGGTAAGCGTTTATTCTGACATATAATGCCAAGATACGATGCACGCTGAATTTATGAATGTAAAAATATTTTTGTATAGATTTTTTAAATTTTTTTTTAATAAAGTGTACGAAATGTGCATCTGTAAATTTTGATTAAGTTTTCTTTCATATATGAGCGTTATACGTCAGAATATAATGTAATTAAATATGTGCAGTTTTTTTTTTCTTTGCCGACTTAGTTTTTTTTTTTATGTTTAATTCTTCATGTGCAGTAATGCCAAATCTAGCGCATTTTTTATTCAGAAATTCTGAATTCGCACTTGAAATTTTAAATAGTGTTCTTTTTTTCCAATTTATTCATGGTATATCTATCATGATTTCATAGTGAAAATTAACGGTCGCCACTCGCCACATGGCGATTAAAGTTATAAAAGTGATGATTTAAAAAATCGGTGATCGATCTCAACTTTAGTCGCCATTCGCCAAGTAACGATTAAAAAAATCTGTTACCGATCACCAAGTAAAATACAGCTTTTTTTATGGAAATATGCACCTCTACTGTGATTAATTCTAATTAGCAGACTGATTATTTTTTTTTCTATACCAGATGCAAGTAGATTTCAACGACTTATCTGTATTTTCAATATTTTGGCATTTCACCATGTGCTTGCTCTTTAGTTGGATTATTATTTTAAACAAGGCTAACTTATCATAATATCATGATATTATGATAAGGGGGCCTTGATTTTAAAGATAGTGTTATTTTGCAAAATATTTTGATCAAGATTCCGCATGCATTTAAAGTAATTTTTCCTACCCATATGCAAACAAGCTTTAAGGACATTGCAATATCTTCAATCTGCTTATTAAATAAAATCCAAATAACACTTTTTTTGGATAAAACTACGTATATATACAACGATTTAGTTTACCTAGATGTCAAGGAAATTTGAAACAATAGTAGCCACTAACTTAAAAATGGCTACCAATAAAACTGACTCCACAGGCCACTGACTACTAATTCAATGTACCAGTTTTCACCTATAACGGATTTGGAGCACTTTTCTATAAGCAAAATATTTTCTTTTTTTATTTCCAAAAGATTAATGATCAAATTAACCTAAAATAAAGGTGAAAAAAATTGTCAACATTCAAAATAAATCATCCTTTTTTCTGAAATTGTGAATACTTCAAATTTTATTGATGTCAGGAATATGATCCTAAATATTTTAAAGCCCATAAGTTTACAAAATTGTTTTCTAAATGGGGACCTACATAGAATATGGTAATTACTTGTGAAAAAAGTATGCAATACCTGCAATTCTTTTTGTGAAAAAACAGTTAAGTTTAGATAACCATTATGCATTTTCTGCAAATTTCAGATGAAAAATATTTGAAATTTAATTAATGTATTCACTTAACAAATTTTATTTTACCTTGTTTACACAATTTTTTTCAGTTTCTTATAACAAATGCAGATATATAACATAATTTATGGATTTGCAGTATATCTTTTAAGGTTCTAAACAAATTTTATAAAATATGTTGAAGTTCAAATTACAATGGTAAAAGATTAAAAGGGATTTTTTTAAATTTATTTATAGGTCTTTCTCAAGAAGTCCGTAATCAAAGAGAGAGCTGTACCAGCAATCAATCAACCACCAAAAGAAGAAAAACTTCTTCAGCTAGCTGCCATTTTGCTGACAGTCCAGCTTCAACAAGTGGAGAATTAACTGAAGAAGAAAAATTAGATCTAATATCTAATGCTCGATCTGTGTCAAGGATTGTGAAATGGTCTGACTGTTTGGTTCGCACTGAAAATGGATTATTGTGTACCTTCTGTGGGGTAACAATGTTTTACGATTTTAGTGTAGGTGAGGACTTTATCGATGATACTTTACCAGTACAATTTCGTCATTTAAAATATGGTGTAAAAAGGCATCTTGTAAGCAATAGACATAATGAAAATGTCAGTAAGGCACTAAAAACAAAAGAAGATCAATTACTTCTTGAAAAAAATAACAAGGAGAGTGCGATAAATTGTGCAGCAAGTGCTTATTTGTCCTACAAACTCAACACTTCATATGCAGCGTACGAATCCATCGTTACGGAAATGCACAACAGTGGAGCAAGCATGGGCGTCAAAAATCATTCAAAAGAATTTTCTAGAAATTTTCTGCCCCATGTGCACAAAATTCTTAGGCAAGAACTTACCAATTTTATTATGGCAAATGATTTACCAATTGGCCTTCTGGCTGACAAGATAACTATAAATCATCGCACAAGGCATATTATTGGCATCAGAATTCCTATTTTCGACATACAGAGAGACTCACTCTTTCAAACACTCTATTTAGAGCATCAGTGGGTGGATGACTCAACAGGTGAAGGATTGGTTCAAGATTTTATAAATACGTTAGAAAAATTTGGTTTCAACAAACCTTACATAAGAAAAAATCTGGCTGGAGTTGCAACAGACGGGCAGTATATACGGTGTGGCATAGCAAAACATTTAAAAAGTGCATTAATAAGAGATATTGCCGTTAATTGGGATCCTATGCACCGTCTAGAACTTGCACATAAGCACAGCTCAGTGCCAAAAGCAATTCAGGATTCTTTGGATCTTATTCAAGAGACTATGAAAGAATTTGGGTACGGAAAAAATTTTGAAACTTTGTTGAACTGCTCGAAAAGTTTTGATGATTTTTTTTATAAGCCCAAAATTTTCAAGACCATGAAATTTATCCCGCACACAGAAACTGTTATAGAAACATTTTTAAAAGATTATAAATCCTTAGTCTCTGCTTGTGAAAATACAGAAGATCTTTTTACATTAAGAGATAGGATGATGAGAAGGCACAATATATTTTGTGTCTTACTTACAGCTGATTTATATCACTTATTAGCTGGCACTTCAAAAGATGTTCAATCAGCTAATTTTTTACCATGGGAATATAAAGATAAAATTAATCATTTGCAATCAATGCTTGAAATGTTTAGTGAAAATCTACAATCTTTTTCCCATATAAATTCATTTGTAGACTTACGAAATAAGATTTCATCTTTACCCCCATCCATTTTTTCAAATTTTGTATCATGTGTTGAAATATTTGATAATTTTACATTCAAGGGTGTTCCATTGCCTGAAATGCCTGTTGGGGCCAACAATTTAAGATCAATCGCCTCTTGCAAAGAAATAACATCTTTTATTGATACCATTAAGGCTTTTGTGCAGTATGTAATATGTCTAAATGAGAAGATTGAAGAATATTTTTCTGGTGAAACTGATACAGATATTCTGATACAAAAAACCAATTTTTTATTTAATTATGATTACCTAATGTTCCCAAGAAATTGTATATCGGAAACTCAAGCTAGCACCAACAGAGGATTTTCTGCAGAGGAATTTTATTCTTACATAAAAAATCCTTTTTATAATATTAGTGATGAAAGCAAACTTTGGTTTGAATACCAATATTTGAATGATTGGATGTGTCGCAAAGTAAACGAAGAAAGGAAGGGCAGCACTGGTTATGAACCAAAAACTCTTCTTAAAAAAGCTATAATTGAGCTCAGCGAAGAGATTCCCGATTTAATTAAATTTCTGCGCTTTCTTATCTCTGTACCAGTGTCTGAGGCAGTATGTGAAAGTTGGGGATCTATTATAGAAAATGTCAGCCAACTTAGAATGCGTTGTGCTGACGGCAGCAATACTGAAATTGGTACTGTCGACAAAAGAGTTTTTATTCTCTTAAATGGTCCCCCTTCTGGTTACAGAAAGACTCGAAAATTTCTTAAAGCAGCATTAATATCCATGTTTGGTAGCAGCTACAGCAAACATTTCACTAATGTTTCAGCACAATTTAGCAAAAATATTGTGTCTGGTGTTGTTTCAAAGATAATGAATAATTCTGATTGTATACCTTGTTTTTTATAATGTCAACCTAACAGTAATTTTCATAAAATTATGGATTAAAAAAATGATTTGAAATTTTCTTTGTGTATTTATATATGTTTCATGAGTAATTTTAATTGATCATTTTAACATTTTTTTTTTTCATTTAATATCATAAGTATGGCAAATTTCAGGGGGAAAAATCATATACCTAAAACATTGTCATTCACAATTTTCTATTTCTTTTTCATAATGTTTACTAACTTTGTATTTCAAAGTGTCCCTGCTATAAAACTAGCATATAAACTTTATGGTAAAAAAATAGGGTGTTTAGATTTTCTATGTAGTCTTTCTAGAATAATTTTTATATTTTGATATTTCAAATTATTTTTGTCTGCTTAAAAAAAAAAAAAAAAAAAAAAAAAAAAGCATACTTTTACATTTTATTAAAATATTGATTTAACAACTAAAAATTTTTTTTTTGAGAATTTCAGGAAGCAATCTTATAGCATATTCAGTTCAATGAAATTTTCTTCTTCATTTCATCACTATTACATATATAACAATATAAGTGATTTTACACCCCCCCCCCCAAACCTCCTGATGTTATTGTACTTATTTCTTCTGTTCTTTTAATATTTAACTTTTCAATAAACATTATATTATATTTTAATTAATTTTAAATGAGTTATAACTTAAAGAGCCACTTTACATTTCATTACTATCTAATTCTCAAAAAATATTAATTTTGCTATTTACTTATTTAGGTTTACTATAGTTAAAATACAGTTCTATTGTTATATTATTACTCAGTAAGAATCTTTTTTATAATGTACATGAGAAAATTGGGTACTTTTCAGTTAATCAGGTGCCAATGTTATATATACTTGTGTATGTCTATATATATGTATACAATATATGTTTACATGTGTGTGTATATACAAATATATGTATGTATGTATAACAATGGCATCCGGCTAACCAAAAATTGTAACGCGCTACTCCTGCAGACAATTTTCATCTCATTGAATTTCTGTCGCAGATTCAGTCACAACTTTCTGCTACTGGGGTACTTTGTAGAGTATGTAATCTTTTATGTATCCCTGTAAATACTATCTGCTTTGTATTATACTGGAAGTAATCTCAAGCAACAAATGTAACAAATCTCAGCAACGTATATCAGTTTCATAAAATGTGAAATAGTTTAATATTAAAACCCGCCCTCAACAATGTATCCCCCTATACCATTATACGTAATGGAAGGGTTGCAGACATAATCCCCGCGGACAAAATCCCCACTGGACAAAATCCCCACGTGTATTTAGAATTGTAATACTATCTTATAAAATATAATTTTATTGATAAAGATTATAATAAAAGTAAAATTAGTCCAACTGAAGAATTTTGCGTGTCTTATAGAATTTTTTTAATATAAAAATAAATATAATTGCATTCATAAATAACATAGTAGATAACTCAGAGAGTAATTCCCCGTAGTTTGATGGTCACAAAATTGAGCAACTGAAACCTCAGGATTTAATCAATTATGTTATATAATAATAATAATAATAACTTTAAGATATATGATGCATTTGTATGCATTATTGTCTTTTAATTTATCATGAATCTTTAGGATAGAATTTTTACTTTATATTTTAAAATGTAGAGATAGATATTTTCACACTTTTTCAATCATTTATTGTTTTAATTGTAACTCACCGTGTTGGAGTTTTTAATAACTCGTTAATTCTGCGTTGACATTGTCGTAAGCAGTAAATAGTCGCAGCTTTAGAGCTATTACAGCGAATATACAACTTATATACTGTATGTGCTCATAAGAAGCCATACCATTCATGTAAAATACCCATTTGCTAATGTTAATTCTATGTAGATTTTTTTAAAATTTCTATGAAGATTTTTTTTTTTAATTTTAATTTTTATTTATTGAGTTAAAATTTTGATTAAAAAAAATAATTATATAATTTGTAAACAAAATCACATGATGAAACTTCTCATAAATATTATATATATATATATATTCAAAATATGGGGTAAAATGAAATCGTTATAAGTATTATTTGCAGAATTTCAATTTTTCTTTCTCTTAAATAAATGGGAATATAATCGCTTTAATTTTCATTCAGCATTTTTGGAAATACTAATTTAAATAAAAATTAAAAATACTTAAATTAAAAATATGAAAAAAAACTTAAAAAAAGTCATATTTTTAAAAGTAATTTTTTGTTTATTATTTGTTGAATCAAAATTACTGTAAAAGAATTAAGAAAGACATATTTCAAGTTTGAACCATTTATCTGTAACGATTCTTGACTTATAACGGTTTATCTAAGAGAAATTGTGAATAAACCCATCATGAAGAAAATTGCACTTTCGTTGTTTCCATATCAATCTTTGCTGGAAAGTGCTAGATTTTGAAAACAAACCAAAACATAAAATTTAATACTTCCTTTTCCAATTAAGATAGAAACATGATTTAAATGTCATTTTAAGCAAATAATAATAATAATAATTATTATTATTATTATTATTACACTGATTATTTTATTTATTTATTTATTTTTTTTAGGAAAATTTGAAAATTTTCGCGTCTTGAATTCAAGCTGGTTTTAATACTGTTTACGAAACTATTGCAAAATCAGTATGCATGTTTCGAAAGGAAAATGATAAAAAACAAATACTAGTTATTCCGAATTTTTTTTTTCTTTCAGATATGGATATTTTATTTTCAGCTGTGTGTCGATCTATCTAACTGCATTTTCAAATGATTTTTTTTTTATCATTATTATTATTCCTCGATCCAAAATGGGCTGTTATCTTTTTTCAACTTAATTCTTTATTTTTTTACTCGGAATTTTTTGAGAATTTTAAAAAATAGGCTTTTTATCCACAATAACAAAAAAAAAGGAAATTTCACATTTTTATTTACAATAAAATAAACACACATGCACAGACACAGGGTGACTCATATTTTTCGAAACAATAGGCTATCTCTTTAAATATTGTCCCTAGGCACAATACTTAGAGTTGCAAAGTTTCTTTTTTTTTTTTTCTCTCTTATTTATTGCCTAAGTGGGGCAGAATCAGAAAAGGGTGCAAATTTTGATAAAATAAGTTGCAATTACACAGGGTGACTATTTAGGGAAATACAAAAATTAAATTTTTATACGGCCGTGGTTGGTTACAATTTCCCCTTAGGAAGTTTTTCCTTATCTTTTTTTAATTTAAACAAAAAAAATTCTACCTTGATTCCTGCGAAACTCAGAGAGTTATGTCTATTTTAATAATTCGCGGGGTTCCAGACACAAATGGAAATGCGCGTTATTTAATGCGCAATGTTTACAGTAAAAATATCAAGGAAACATTAATTTTTCTTTTATTTATTTATAGAGATAGAATTTTGAATGCTTTGAGATGGTTAACCATATAATTTGTAAACAAAATCACATCATAAAACTTCTTTTAAAAATAAAATTTTTTTTTTCTTTCTTTCTTTCTTTTAAGAGTAATTTTAAATTGTAATTAATCAAAGTTTCATTCGTCGAATTGAATTTTTTTTCTTTTTGATTAAGTATCTTATTTTTTATTTTGATTTAGCATTTTAAATAATATTTATTTAAAAAAAATAAAATATTTAAAATAGCAATTTAAAACTAAACGGATGTGGCAACCCCAAAATTTCTGTCTCATGCATGTGAATATTTCAAAAAGCGCTACCAATGCGCAAAAATAAAATAACAAACTATGCTCATCATGAGGATTCTAAGGACATGAAATTCCATGCATTATTTCTTGAAATAGGACAATTGGAATATTGGAAAAAATGCAACATAAAAAGCGCCACTTGTTGAGCAACTTATACCAAAACATAGAGTGCAATAATATTTATTATACCTGAATCTGAAATTTGGTGAAAAAATTCGTGCATTAGCTCTTGGATTAGAACTATTGAAAAATTCAGCATAGCAGCATCACCTATTGGATTATTGACACTAAAATATAAACAGAGCTAGTTCATATCACGGATTTACTAAATCTGAAGTTTAATGAAAATCCGCATATTAGTCATTGAGATAGAGCTTTTGCAAAAATCGTAAAATAATACAACATAGCAGGGCTGCTTGTTGAATGTGATCGGTTCTGAAGCCAGAACCGTTCTAAAATTTGTTATATGAGGTTACTCATATAACGAGATATGCCGTGAAGAAAATAAATCTTAAACATGTCTTCACGTACATACTCTCTATTACGTCCTATTACTAAGAGAGCTAAATAAAAATATGTGCAGATGAAAGCTGAATTATCTTTTAAAACATGCAGATGAAATTGTAATGGAGTAAGTGTATAAAAGATAAATGATGACGAAGTTTTAAGATAAAATACTAGCTTTATTTAAAGTCATTTGTATGTAGAAAAGGAAAATGTAAATATTGCAGTTAAATTATTTCAATAAAATATATCGTATTAAATTTAGAGATTGCACTAATTAAAAAAATATTTTATCACTCAGGAGCTATTTAGAAACGAAAGCAAAAACCTTGAAGACAAGTTATTCTGGACTTTAATAACACATGAGATAAGCTTTAAAAGATGAAACTATTCAGTAACTTGAAGATTTAAACCAACGTAATAAAGTAAACAAACTATCACTAACGTTCAAGAAAGATAACATATTACCATTACGCTGCGAGACTAAATGCAAGCATCAGCTGTTTAAAACGAAAAGCCAAACGCCATACTAGAGGCCGGAGCACAAAGTAAGCGATCTTCAAAGCTGCCGCGATTCTACTTAAAGCTCTGGCGCAGATCGAAGCATGCGCCATGAAAGATCGGAAGTAGAAACCGCCTCTTCTCCGGAGGACGTCATCGGAAGTTACGTCGCTCGTATGCGCCGAAAGAGGAGAGCGATCATACGGTCAGATTACGTCATGCGTAGCACAGTTTGAGATGCTGCGTCAATACAGGGAAGGATGCCGTGGAACTTTAACAAAAAAATGTCTACAGTAGCGACGTCTGATAAAGCAATAATTAAGCTTAATTAAAGAACTAAAATAAGGCAAATTGGAAAAGGAAAAGTAAGTAACCATATGTCTTTAAATGAATAGATTAAACATTACAGATGATAAGAAATATGGGATGTGGCTAACACTTTGCCCCCCCTCTTATCATCTAACTGGCTACCAATAGGTAAAATTTGCCCCAAAAATTATACTAAAGCTTATAAAACTCTTACCAGAACAAGAAAAAAAAACAAAATTACCAAGATAAATTGAAGATTAGCTCCAGAGTGATTCACAAACTTCATTGACTATAAAACTGTTTCGTAAAGCCAGCAAAACATTAGACACACATTTTGAGACAAACATGATCAAAGGATCAAACATACATGTTAGGATTATTTTCAATTACTTAATAATTCAACAATTAACCCAGTTAGTTGCAACAATATTAAACCTTCCAACAATTCAATAACATTAAATTTTAACAATTTGTATAACTCAACAATATGTTACTTCAAAAACAACGATAACACATACTAGTAGTAAGTACTTAATTTTACATATGCAAAGAGAATATTTGTGACACATAAAAAATTCCTTCTAGTCCATTGATCAATATTCAAATTTTACATTAAAAACTTCAAAGTTAAATCAATTTAACAATTCATATACAATTATTTCAATCATTACATTAGTTCTTCCACATGTCCATAGGACATTTCGTGAGGTACAAAAATCTTCCACATGTCCATAGGACATTTTGTGATTAACAGCAATTGATACAGAGTCACATAATACCTATAAAACAAAAACTTAAAAAAAAACAACATAATATAAAAAAAAATACACTCTTACTTCCTAACATTCTCACATTCATACATCCTTACGTGGCGCCACGATTTTCAAAATACATTCTCTCAATAAAGATACATGTAACAATATATCAAGAACCATTTATCACTATCTCAATTCAATTAGGCTATATGAAAGTTTCATTAAATTTAATTCTAGGAATATCTATTAAACTTCACATAAGTAATTCCAAATTTCAAAAAAAATTTTACTCTAAGTTACAACCAAAAACTTTTCACCTGGGATTAAAAAGTCATGACTATATCACATTTTAAGAACATTGCTAGCAATTTAAAATTTCTCTCCCCAAACATACAAGTTTCTAAATACATATGAAAAACAGATTCTAAATGCCAACTTTTAACATATAATTCCAATCCAAAAGTTTAAATATAATATCATGCAAAAACACTAAATTCTCAACATTCACAAGCATAGAAACATTAACACTTAAAAATACTTTGAATAAATTTTGTCAATTCAAATTTGGTGGCGGGCTTTGTAAAGATATCTGCTACATTTTCTTTACTACGTATAAAGCATAGGTCAAAAATATTTTTATTCACCAGATCTCTCACAAAAAATAATTTGACATCAATGTGACGGCTTCTATGGTTCTCTATTGGGGATCTAACAAAATCTATGGTTGCTCGGTTATCAACATATAAAACTGATTTTACTTTCTTTCCTATGACAACACCCTTTTCAAAACACTCATCAAATATTCTATCAAACCAGATAAGTTCTTTCGTGGCTTCAGTCATGGCTATGAACTCTGCTTCCATAGTGGACAGACTAACACTTCGTTCTTTGAAGGTTCTCCAAGAAATGGGAGAGTTCCCCAGAAAAACAACCTGACCGCCTAACGAAGTCCTATCATCTCTGTTAGATGCAAAATCAGCATCAGAAAAAGTAATTAGCTGGTTTTTGTCACAAGAAAGTTTAAGAGTTAAATTTTTAGTGTGTTTGACATAACCCAATAACCGAAGCAAACCATGCCAATGAGACATGCCAGGATCCGATTGGAACTGGCTAAATATATTAATGGCGTAACTGATATCTGGTCGTGTTCTGTTTGATATAAAAGAAAGGCAACCTAGTATACTCCGATATGGAAAACGTGACATTTCATTTCGTTCCTCATTGGTTTTGGGACAATCTGACTTAGAATAAATGGACCCTTTACTAATTGGTAGTGAGGAAATTGGGAATTTAAAAGACTCAAACCTATTGCACACTTCCTCAATGTAGGGCTGCTGGTGAATTCTTAAACCTTCTCCATCTTCCTCAAATTCTACCCCAAGTAACTTCCTGGTTTTTCCCAGTACTTTCAGGTCAAAATGTTTACTTAAAAGATCCAAAGCTTTATCTATTACCTTTTTACATTTTCCAAAAACCACTATGTCATCCACATAAAGCAACAAAACCAACTCGGAACCAAAAACATAACCACAATTACACCATTCGATTTTAACAAACCCAATTTCAAGAAGAACACGATTAATTTCATAAAACCACATACGACCTGATTGATGCAATCCATAGATTGCTTTATTCAATTTGCAAAATAAGTTTTCCTTCCCTGGCTCGACAAAACCTGGCGGCTGAGACATAAAAACCTTTTCATTTAGGGGTGCATAGAGATAAGCACACTTAATGTCACATTGTATATGTAGCCACCGATTTAAGGAAACAAGCAAGGAGAAGAAAAATCTTATAACGGAAAAATTTACAACAGGAGAAAATGTGTCATCATAGCTTTCACCCTGGATTTGTTTGAAACCCTGCGCTACTAAACGCGCTTTAAATCTAGCTATTTTACCTGTCTCATCTTTCTTTACGGTAAAAACCCATCTGCAACCTACAGGATTTGCATCTTTAGGTAATTCTGTTAAATGCCAAACACCTCTATCATGCATCACGTTTATCTCCTCCTGCATTGCCCTTTGCCACTCTTTACACTGATCTGATTTTACTGCTTGTTTATAAGTTCGGGGTACTTGCAGGTCATATAGTCATGCCTGCGACTGACAAATGTCTGCACTGGGGTTAGGACTACTACTGGGGCTAGATACTATACCTTCATACGAGTCTCTTTTCTTAAAATTAAACAAATCCGGTTTAAAAACAAGATTATTTTTCCTACAATATTCGATTACCTCTCTCGGAGATCTTAAACGATGAGATTGGTTTTTAATATCAAAATAATAAATATCTCGTGTATCACCGATTGTTCTGGGCACAACTTTTCTTATCCAGCGAGTTTCTCTTAAAACAGGTTGCTTAATATTAGGTTCTTTTAAAGAATCCTGATCTATACCCTCACTATCAGCAGATGATTCAAGGGGGTCGCTGGAGATATCGGGAACAATGCCGCTCTCCTCAACAGCGTCCTCATCCTCAGAATCACTGGAAGTAGTTGGTACCCACTGAAACTCGTCCTGAATGGTGCCCATCACAGCTTCCTCACTGTGCTGCTTAAACATAGTGGACTCGTCAAAAGAAACATTTATAGTCTCAATTATCTTATCTTCCTCAGGCAACCAGATACGGAACCCCTTTGTCCTGAACGCGTATCCTACAAGGTATCCTCTTCTAGCTTTGGAGTCAAACTTAGTTCGTCTCTGTCGAGGGACACCCACGTAGGCTACACAACCAAAGGGTCGAAGGTGCCTAACTGAGGGCTTAAAACCACCAAAAAGCTCATAGGGAGTTTTGGATTGATTTTTGTGGCACAGCCGATTCCATGTATAAGTAAAGTGAAGCATGGCTTCAGGCCAAAAACTAGAATGTAACCCACTATCTTTTAACATTGTTCTCGCCCCATCAGCTACAGTCTGATTATACCTCTCAATTGTCCCATTTTGTTCGGGAGAAAACGTGTTTGTATATTCATGACTGATCCCCCTTTCTGTGCAGTATTTCTCAAATTTTTCATTTGCAAACTCCCCGCCATTATCCGATCTGATGGCTTTGACTTTTCTCCCCAAAAATCTTTCAACACGATTAATGTGTTGTTTTAATACTTCAAATGCCTCTGATTTTTCTTTTATGGGATACAGGGATGCTTTTCTTGAATAGTCATCAATGATAGAGATAAAATAACGTTCCCCCTTTCTACCTTTTACAGGAGATGGCCCCCAAAGATCGGTGTATAAAAGTTCTAACGGTGATTTTGACCTAATAAAACTTACAGCTTTAAAAGAAGTTCTTCTATACTTATTTAATTTACACATTTCACAATTAAAATTTTCCCCCCTTAAAAATGGCAAGCCCCTAGCACCAACATTCCTACATGTGTGTTCAATTAAGTATGGACTTACATGGGCTAACCGCCGATGCCATCTCATCATATCATTCTGCCTATTAACTGCAGATGTTTCAAATCTTACCCTTTTATTATTAGAACTAGGAATTTTAGGATAAATGTAATATATACCATTCTTAAGAATTGCCTTAAAAAGAAATTGACCTTTGCAGGATATCTTTACCTCACCTCCACCACCATTAAAATGTGCCCCATTTTTATCAATTCTTGCCCCAGAAATTAAATTGCGCCTCAGTTTAGGTGAATACATGACATCTTTGAACATTAGAGTTCTTTGACCAAACTTTAATTTAATTGTCCCTCGACCTTCGATTGGAAAAGTTATTCCTTCTACTGCAACGGCCATATTTTCATCATTAAGTGGAGTAAAGTCAATGAACAAGGACTTATCTTTACAAAAATGATGGGAGGCAGCTGTGTCAAAGACCCAGTCTGCCACACCATCAATCAAATTTGCCTGCGAAATAAAGAAAGAGGAACAGGACTTACATTCAGGACTTCTATTCCTAGTGTCTCTAGAACGGCCTTGTCTGGCTCTTTCAGATCTCTGGGCACTGTGTCGATGTCTATACTTGGACTTGGACTTCTGGCATACCACAGGACTTGTACTCCTCCTGACTGTGGATGGATCACAAGACGTCAAGTTAGCTGATGCTGGTGAATCTCGACGAGCAAGACTTTTAATGTAGTCTCTACATTTATTCTTGAAATGACCAGGTCGGCCACAATAAAAGCAAGCATATTTCTTTCTATTCTTTTGATGTTGAATGGACTGGGCTTCAGCATACACCTTATGTTGATCTCGGTCACGCAAGTCAAGCCTTGTCTCCTCCGACACTAAAGCAGTCACCACATCATCAAACTTGAAATCAGAATCAGACCACCGAAGTATCGTCTGGACCATGCTGTCAAATTTAGGCGGCAAAAATCGTAATAGTTGAAAAGTGACATAAATGTCATCAAACTTTTTATTTACACTTTTGAGCTGATTTGCAATGCGAAGTAATCTCGCAGCGTATAAATCTATGTTTTCGGATTCACCAATCTTACACTCGCACAGTTCCGTAAAAATTCTCATGTGTCTACTTCGTGTATCGGGGTAAAAATGTGTTCTTAACCTCTTCCATGCCTGAACAGGACAATCGCAATTCTCAATTATTTTTCTATAATCAGGCTCAATATTCAGGTAAATTAAAGACAATGCCAGTTTAGAGCGGATTTTAAAATCCTTGATATCCTTTTCAGTAACTGCCAAGCCTGCAGGACACTTCTCAGCTTCAATGATAATATCATAGACATTTTTCTCCATGAGGAGATATTTAATATCACATTGCCAATTGGCATAAATTGAAGCGTTTAATTTCTGAATCTGGGATTGTATCAGTGCCATGGCAAGGATCTCAAAAAAAAATTCAGCCAATTCAAGAAAATTTAATAAAAAAAAAAAATTTGGAAGCTTTTTCCCGTTTTTTTTTTTTTTTTTTCTCCCTAAATTCTAGCAAAGTTCACAAAACTTTAAACTAGTCACAAAAATTTTTATATGCCCCAAAAAAAAAATTTTTTTTCTTCAAAAAATTTTAAAAATTTCCCTTTTTTTTTTTTTTTTTTCCCCTAAATTATTTTATTATCAAATTCTACTCATTCTCATTAAACAGATTCTAATTAATTAAATCTTATTGAAGTGTCATCATTTTAAAACGAAAAAACGGCCCCCCCTAATAAAATTCTCACCATAACTCCTAAGGACCGTATTTTAACACTTTACTGCATTTTATCAAAACCTATTAAGGTAAAAAAAAAAACGATCCATCTGCATGGGTCTGGGCCCATAACCTCTAAAGGTGTTATATGAGGTTACTCATATAACGAGATATGCCGTGAAGAAAATAAATCTTAAACATGTCTTCACGTACATACTCTCTATTACGTCCTATTACTAAGAGAGCTAAATAAAAATATGCGCAGATGAAAGCTGAATTATCTTTTAAAACATGCAGATGAAATTGTAATGGAGTAAGTGTATAAAAGATAAATGATGACGAAGTTTTAAGATAAAATACTAGCTTTATTTAAAGTCATTTGTATGTAGAAAAGGAAAATGTAAATATTGCAGTTAAATTATTTCAATAAAATATATCGTATTAAATTTAGAGATTGCACTAATTAAAAAAATATTTTATCACTCAGGAGCTATTTAGAAACGAAAGCAAAAACCTTGAAGACAAGTTATTCCGGACTTTAATAACACATGAGATAAGCTTTAAAAGATGAAACTATTCAGTAACTTGAAGATTTAAACCAACGTAATAAAGTAAACAAACTATCACTAACGTTCAAGAAAGATAACATATTACCATTACGCTGCGAGACTAAATGCAAGCATCAGCTGTTTAAAACGAAAAGCCAAACGCCATACTAGAGGCCGGAGCACAAAGTAAGCGATCTTCAAAGCTGCCGCGATTCTACTTAAAGCTCTGGCGCAGATCGAAGCATGCGCCATGAAAGATCGGAAGTAGAAACCGCCTCTTCTCCGGAGGACGTCATCAGAAGTTACGTCGCTCGTCTGCGCCGAAAGAGGAGAGCGATCATACGGTCAGATTACGTCATGCGTAGCACAGTTTGAGATGCTGCGTCAATACAGGGAAGGATGCCGTGGAACTTTAACAAAAAAATGTCTACGGTAGCGACGTCTGATAAAGCAATAATTAAGCTTAATTAAAGAACTAAAATAAGGCAAATTGGAAAAGGAAAAGTAAGTAACCATATGTCTTTAAATGAATAGATTAAACATTACAGATGATAAGAAATATGGGATGTGGCTAACAAAATTAAATAAAACTTAAGCAGAGATAGAGAAATTAAAATTGGTGACCTGAAATAAATATTGGCAATATGTGGTAGTGTTATAAAGTCAGTAAAGAAGCATTTAATTAAATGATAATCTAACGTTTATTTTCAAGAAAAACATATTCAAAATAAAAAATATGTATATATAAAATAATAAACAATCATAAACTATATCCAGTAAAATCAACCAAAAAGGATAATTTTCGAAATTATATTATCTATAAAATTAAAGTCATACTTTAACACAATAAAAATACTTAATTAAACAGCATGACGTAAGGTAAAGAAAAAAAAACCTGTACAGGTTGCAAAACAAACTACTCACTGGAGCATAACTGGAAGAAAACAAATTCCTCAAAACAGATGATGACGAAAAAATAATGTCTGGGAAGAGTTCAAAAAAAGTAAAAAACCTTGGATGTTAACACAGTTCATGACAGCAAAATATTCATCACGACATTCCCGCTATCGACTAACAGAAATTATTTCATAAGACAACACCATCTTTCACCACTTAAGATAAACTACAACTGAACTTTCATAACTAATATTTATGACAACAAACGGCCTTTACTAGACCAAAACATCGTCAGACCACCCGCCGTCAAAACAAACCAACTGATTTAAATACCCCTCACTATTCTATACATCGCCAGAGTGCAACGCCCCCTTTGCGTCTGCCGAAGTTGAGCGAATGCGTTCCTGCTTTGCGAAAGGGAGATACGGCTACTCGTAAGTTGCGATTTGCGAAGATCGCAAATCGCGATCAGACGGAAGGAAACGATCATGAACGTATATGTAAGTGTTCAAATCGAAAGTAAACAAATAAGTAACTGATTTAAAAATGGAATATGCCATGGAATAAGGAAAAACAAAATAAAGGGATTGGAAATAAGATAGAGATAAGATAAGATAAGGTAAGATTGGAATAAAATAAATCCCAGTAAGTCATGCTATATTATTCTATTACAATATGTATATATGCTTGTATAGTGTTAAGGGAATGAGTACGGCTGACAATCGCCCCCCCCCCCCTTAACACTCATACTCAAAAAACTAAGTAATTACCAAGTTTTACCAAATAATATAAATAACATCAAAGGTCATATTGAACAACATAAGATATCAGTATATCTACTATCATACTTTGACAGTTACTAGTGAAGAATAACTCAACATTATCGTGCGTAAATGTAACAATTCACAACATCTTATAACAAGGTTAATTTCCAAAATGAACAACTTTTTTTTAACAATGTTAATAACTACACAATATGAATAACAATTTAATAACTATATAACAACAAGAATAACAATAACAAATTTTTTTTTTCGTAGTACAAGAGTCTTTAGTTACCATAGTAACTTAAAAATTTGAAAGTCTTTTCGGTACACAAACATTTCAAAGAAAAAGTTCATGAAAAATTTGTTACCGTTTTACCTCGTCACGTGCAAGTGACTATGATTACCAATACATTCCGTAACATTCTTTAGTATGTTGATTCTTGATCTTGGCCTTGACAATACACGATTATATTTACATACATTTGCATAATTACACTAGAGTAAATGATTACCATACGATAGATTCATAAACATTACGAATATGAAGAATAGCAAAACATGAATTACAATGCAAAAACACTTTGATAATGTATGGGAAATTCATGATATGCAAAATAGACACATTCAATGATAATAACATTAATGATCATGATCATGATAATGACTGTGAATATGATAATGATAAGGATGGTGAGTGCTCACATAAAAACAAACAACAACAATAACAACAACATGCATGCTTAAGCTTTTGAAATAATACACATTTGCAAATGTTTTAACAAAGATTTAAAATGTGAAGGACACTTGTTATGCAATTTCTTAAAAGTAAAACAACCCTTTTTCATATTTATATATGCAAAAAAAATACAGCTCAATTTTCAACACCACGGACGGGACTTATGTGACATTTCCATTTTTCAAAAATAGGGACTTACAAAACTTAAAAGAAACGATGCCCGCGACAGGCCTTCCTGTGATCAGAACACTCAAGAAGGCCACTACCCCCTGCAGGCCACTCTGGCTATTTACAATTTCACCCCTACGAGCCGCTTCCTGGGGCTGCTCGGGCCCCAGAGGATGAACCATCCTGAGGTCTGATCACATTCCAGCGGGAGTTAAATTGTCCGCAATGTTGGAAATGAGGGTATTGAAAAACTTATTTATGACATTAGAACATATGCATATGAGACAAAAATATGAAATAGCAAGAAAAACAAGTGTATAATCACATATTCAAACATTAAAAAAAAACACTGAAATATACAAAATTTCAGATTTGAAAAATGAAACGTGTTAGACTTCAGGGTTTAACTTAAAAAAACTAAACAAGTATTTTAATACTTGACCCAAGTCCAAAGGAGGGGGAGTTTTTTTTCACTTTATACATTTTACTTTTAAATAAAACATACATTATTTATAACTAAAGATCACTTCAATGAATCTTTTAAGATCAAACTTCGTTAAGGGTTTTGTAAAGATGTCTGAGAGATTAGCTTTATTAGTTACGTGTTTTACATTAAATATCTCTTGGTTTAAAAGGTCTCTAACAAAAAATAATTTAACGTCAATGTGTTTTGTTCTATAATTTTCTATGGGAGATTTAAGGAAATCAATGGAGGCCATATTGTCTACTAACAGGGTTGGTCAAAAGGGTTGGTTTAGTTTGTGGGCCTGTAAAAATGTGTTTATCATAACACTCGTTTATGATTCTACTGAACCAAAGAAGCTCTTTAGTTGCTTCTTTTAAAGCCACAAACTCCGATTCCATGGTAGACAAGCAGACAGATTTTTGTTTGAAAGCCCTCCACATGATAGGAGATTTGTCTAGCATTAAAAGTTGTCCCCCCATTGATGTCCTGTCATCGCGATTGGCGGCGAAATCAGCATCAGTGTATGTTATTAGATTTATGTGATGACAAGGTAGCCTCAGTTTGTAGTGTTTGGTGCTTTGTACATATCCTAGTAATTTTAAGAGACCATTCCAGTGGATGATACCAGGATTACTCTGGAATTGACTGAAGATGTTTACAGCATAGGATATGTCGGGGCGAGTCCTGCTCGTAAGAAAAGATAAGCATCCCAAAACACTTCTGTACGGATATTTTGACATCTCCTGGGTTTCAATGTCTGTTTGAGGGCATTGTGACTTGGAGTACACTACTCCTTTACTTATGGGAAGTGATGTGATGGGAAAGTTAAATTCCTTAAAACGTGCGCAGATATCATCAATATATTGCATTTGATGAATTGACACTACACCTTCCCTATCTTCCTCAAACTCAACCCCAAGAAGTTTACGTGTTTTCCCCAGGATTTTGATGTCAAAATGTTCAGCTAGTAATTTTAAAATTTCATTTATGTGTTTCTGATGGTTACTTAAAACAACGAAGTCATCAACGTATAATAATAAAACAACGTAATTAGAAAATGTATAGACGCAATTACACCAATCCAATTTGTTAAAACCAAGAGAAATTAAAATTTTATGTAATTCATAAAACCACACCCGGCCACTCTGATGGAGGCCATACAATGCCCTCTGGAGTTTACAGACCAAATGCACTTTCCCTTTTATTTCAAAACCCGGAGGCTGTTTCATGTAGATGTTATCTGAGAGAGGGGCGTACAGATAGGCTCCTTTCACATCGCATTGCATGTGAATCCATCCGAGACATGAGACTAGGGCGGCAAAGAAAAAGCGGATTAGACTAAAATTTACAACTGGTGAAAATGTCTCGTCATAAGTTTCACCCCTGACCTGTTTGTAGCCTTGGGCTACTAGTCTCGCTTTGTATCTTGCCACATGCCCTTTATCGTCTCGTTTGATGGTGAAGACCCATCTGCAGCCTAGAGGTTCAGTGTTGGGAGGTAGTGATGTTAATTCCCATACATGTCTTTTATTTATTACGTCCATTTCCTCCTGCATTGCCTGTCTCCAGAGTTCCCACTGAGGGGTTAAACGTTGCGTTTCACCCATCTCATAATAATAGATGTCGGTTCTCGACTTATCAGGCCTAGTTACGGCCTTACGGAACCATACAGCATCCCTCAGTGTTCTCGAGATTTCCTCGCCCTCCTCGTCACTTTCATCCTCAGATGAGTGAACGGAGGCGGGTTCAATGGATTCTGAGGTGCCTGGCTTAGGTGATGGAGATCTTGCCAAAGGAAATCTGTCAGGTTGAAGGTCGGTCAAAGGGTCAATTTTTGGTTGTTCTGAACTTAAAATATATGTGGGTCCCAGGTCGCTTCCGTTGTGCTGCTCTGAAGTTGTAAAAGGGTTTGCGCCTATTGAATAACTTGGGCCTTGCTCGCTATGTCTATGAACATTTCTTGGTACAGATTCATCCCCAAATCTAACATTTATGGTTTCTATTATTTTATTTGTATCGGAAATCCATACCCTGTAGCCTTTGGTTGACATCGCGTAACCCACTAACACCCCCTTTTTTGCCTTAGGATCAAATTTTGAGTTTCTTAACTGTTTGGGCACCCCTACGTATGCCACAGTACCAAATGGGCGTAAATGTCTTATTGAGGGTTTGTTGCCACAGTAATACTCGAAGGGTGTCTTTTTCTGTGTTTTATGACATATCCTGTTTAGTGTGTACGCGATGTATAGAACTGCTTCTGGCCAGAATTTTAAACTGAGTTTGCTTTCATTAAGTATTGAGCGGGCCCCGTCCATTATAGTCTGATTTAAACGTTCCAAGACCCCATTCTGTTCCGGAGAGTACACGTTGGTAAACTCATGGTGTATCCCGTTCTCTTCAAAGTATCTTGTAAAGGCTTCGTTGTCAAACTCCCGCCCATTGTCTCTACAGACCTCTTTTACCTTAGTGCCTAAAAATCTTTCAGCTCTTTTTACATGATTAGTGAATACCTTGAATACTTGTGATTTATTACATAAGGGATAGACTGATACTTTTCGTGAGAAGTCGTCAGTTATAGTTAAAAAGTACTTCTCGCCGTTTCTACCTGTTATTTGTGTCGGTCCCCACAAGTCAGTATGAAGTAATTCAAGGGGTCGTTTCGATCGTATTTGATTTATAGGATGGAAGGAAGTTCGCCTGTGTTTGTTAATTTTACATGTCTCACATTCAAAATCTTTACTTTTAATAGGTGGTAAGCCCCTTACACCATTACATTTTACGGTATGTTCGATTAAAGTGGAACTAATGTGTCCGAAACGTCTATGCCATAACTTAAAGTCGTCCTTCTGGACAGTAGAGGCTTGAAAACGCACCTTTTTAGGACTTTGACTACTTTGAGTTTTATTTTTATTTTTAGGGCTAGGATCTGGGTACAGGCAGTAAATGCCATCTTTAAGAAAAGCTCGAAATAGGGTACCACTGTCACGATATGCTCTAACCCTACCCTCACCTCCTCTGAACTTGGCACCAGTTTTATCAAGCCTAGGGCCAGATATCAAATTGTGCCTTAAACTTGGGCAATACATAACATCGCCGAAGCGAACCATTTCCCCATTTATTTTTAAGTCCACTAGTCCAGTTCCTTCAATAGGAAAAGTTGCTCCGTCAACGGCAACAGCCAACTCCTCATTTTGCAAAGGTTTAAATTTTACATATAGGTTTTTATCTTTGCAGAAGTGGTGGGAGGCACCTGTGTCAAAGACCCAGGCGTCTCCACCACATTTAATATTACTAAGATTAGATTGAATGAGGTAATTTACCTGGCTTGTTGGCTTACGTTGACGTTGGTTTCTGGTTCTGTTGCGAGGCACATCTCTGCTAGGTCTGGAATTACTGGGTTGGACTCGAACTGGACTGGACACCGATGATCCTCTGGATATCGAGGAGTTCTGGAATGAGGAGTCTGAGGAGTCTCTCGAAGTAGTATGGAGGCAGGATTCAGGACTGGAAGCTTGTTGAGGCAATTTACACTGTCGAAGCACATGGCTGGCTTGACCACACCTGTGGCATCTTCCCTTGAACTTAGGCTTATATGCGGACCTCTTGGGTGTGCGAGCTCGGGAAAAATGGGACTGGACCAGGTTACCTCTGCCCTCTTCTCGTAATTTAATGCGGGATTCTTCAGCTACCAACTCGGTCAGGACATCTTTAAACTTGAACTGCTGTTCGGGCCATCGCAAAATTCCCTGGACAGATTATCAAATTTCTTAGGGAGCCATCTCAGCAACTGGAATGTCAGATAAATTTCCTTTATCGGCTCATTCATGGTAGCCAGTTGATCAGCTAGTCTCTGTAGGCGTGCAGCAAACATGTCGACCGGCTCATCAGGCTGTATTCTGCAGGATAGGATCTCGCCGAACAACTGCATATGGCATGCACGGTTGTCAGGTTGAAAGTGGGTCTTCAGCTTTGTCCATGCTTCATGAGGGTCGTCGATGTTTTCTATGATTCTCCGGAACTCATTTTCGACATTTAAGTATACTATGGACAGTGCTGAGCTGAGCCGTGCCTGATATTCTTTTGTTGCTACTGCATCACTGGTATTCGGAGCCTCTTCAGTACCATTCACGATGCCCCAAGCATTTTTATCGAGCAGCAGGTATTTTACGTCCGCTGCCCAGGTTGCATAGTTGTGAGAATTTAGTTTGTTTATGCTAACCTGTACATTGGTCATTGCCATGCTCTTAACTAGACTTTATTAAATTTAAACAGAAAGGAAAAGAAATTTTCTTTAAAAAAAAAACGTACTCTAAAACAGTCAGATAGTACGACACCAAAAAAAATTTACCAAAAAAAAAACCTTTCTATTTCATACCCGAA
Organism: Maratus speculifer; assembly: GCA_964019185.1. Taxonomy (NCBI): domain Eukaryota; kingdom Metazoa; phylum Arthropoda; class Arachnida; order Araneae; family Salticidae; genus Maratus; species Maratus speculifer. Next base: position 173,617,089 of record OZ025293.1, read on the forward strand.
TAATTAAAAGTGTATTTCAAAAAATGCTATTGCGGCCCCCCCCCACTAGAAATCACTCGGAGGTCTAATGGCCGTATGCTACCACTAGTTTATGATATTGCCAACGAAGGTTATGGCCACCATAACAGGTTAAAAAGCGTAGTAGCTTTGGCCCATAACCCGTGATCGGTTCTGAAGCCAGAACCGTTCTAAAATTAAATAAAACTTAAGCAGAGATAGAGAAATTAAAATTGGTGACCTGAAATAAATATTGGCAATATGTGGTAGTGTTATAAAGTCAGCAAAGAAGCATTTAATTAAATGATAATCTAACGTTTATTTTCAAGAAAAACATATTCAAAATAAAAAATATGTATATATAAAATAATAAACAATCATAAACTATATCCAGTAAAATCAACCAAAAAGGATAATTTTCGAAATTATATTATCTATAAAATTAAAGTCATACTTTAACACAATAAAAATACTTAATTAAACAGCATGACGTAAGGTAAAGAAAAAAAAACCTGTACAGGTTGCAAAACAAACTACTCACTGGAGCATAACTGGAAGAAAACAAATTCCTCAAAACAGATGATGACGAAAAAATAATGTCCGGGAAGAGTTCAAAAAAAGTAAAAAACCTATCGACTAACAGAAATTATTTCATAAGACAACACCATCTTTCACCACTTAAGATAAACTACAACTGAACTTTCATAACTAATATTTATGACAACAAACGGCCTTTACTAGACCAAAACATCGTCAGACCACCCGCCGTCAAAACAAACCAGCTGATTTAAATACCCCTCGCTATTCTATACATCGCCAGAGTGCAACGCCCCCTTTGCGTCTGCCGAAGTTGAGCGAATGCGTTCCTGCTTTGCGAAAGGGAGATACGGCTACTCGTAAGTTGCGATTTGCGAAGATCGCAAATCGCGATCAGACGGAAGGAAACGATCATGAACGCACATGTAAGTGTTCAAATCGAAAGTAAACAAATAAGTAACTGATTTAAAAATGGAATATGCCATGGAATAAGGAAAAACAAAATAAAGGGATTGGAAATAAGATAGAGATAAGATAAGATAAGGTAAGATTGGAATAAAATAAACCCCAGTAAGCCATGCTATATTATTCTATTACAATATGTATATATGCTTGTATAGTGTTAAGGGAATGAGTACGGCTGACAGAATGATTTACAACAATAACTGATCAGTTTTAATGTATATCAAGAACTATCTGAATATGCATTTTTATTAAACTCCGTGCATTACTTTTTGAAATAGAGCTATTGTAAAAATTCTGAAAAATGCAACATAGCAGTGCCACATGTTAAGCAATTCACATCGAAATGTAAACAAAACTATTTCATATCATGGGTTTGCTGAATCTGAAGTTTAGGGGAAATCCTAATGAGATATAGATGTTGCATAAATTGTAAGAAAAAAATGCAGTATAGCAGCGCCATTTGTTCAGAAATTTACACCAAAAACAAATCAGCAACAATTTATATCAGGGACTACCTGAATATAAATGTTTAGCAAATTCAGTGCATTAATTCTTGAGATACAGCGCCCACAAAACTTATGTCACAGACAGAGCCATAGACTCATAAACAGACATTTTGTAAAAAAAAAAAAAAAAAAAAAAAACTGTTTTTTGGAATCTCTGACTCTTAAAACGTAAAAAACTGGAATTCGAAAATTTTCATGAATCCAATACTTCCTTCACATAAAAATAAAAGAAAGTAAAAACATTAATTATGAACAATTTGGAATATTTTCTTTTATACATCTTACAAAACGCACATAGATAAGCAAAATAAATGTTGCAAAGAAATATTCGTATCTACCAATGTATCACTTTTCTTACTATGATCCTTCCAGTAATTCTTCTTGAAGATGTGGCCATTTTTTGTGATACTCTGCATATAAATGTGAGTAATACTGGGTGCATAATTTATGCATACATATAATACAAATGAAGTTTAGCACTAGTCACTTCCACATTATTCACAAAAAATTCTATCATTCATCATGGGAGATCATTCCAAAATATTCATTGCCCCCCCCCCCCCCCCCGTCATAGCCGTACTCGGACCCTGTTTCCTTTATATTTAACAAGGTACTTTGCATTTAACATTTCATTGCTAAGACTGTGGCAAACTCAGTAGTACATTTTTCCATCTCCTCCTCCACCCTCCACAGAGTACCAAGTATGCCGAAATAAATTTAAAATCATCATTCGAAGCATTAGACAGACTTTAATACATTTAAAAAGCAATTAAATTTAATATATATATATATATATCAATTAAGAAAATAATCAATTTTAAAAATTGTTTCATATTTAGTGTATAAAGTCTTATTTCAGACTTTAAAATGTACATGTATATTTAAGAAATATAAAATATCTATCACATAACTTATAACTTCCAGTTGTCACTTTCATTTTTCAAATAAGCTTAAAACATTTTTTAAATGTTTAGAGATCCTTTTTGAAAAAGAAACTTGGTCAAAATAAAGCTTTTATTCAGCAAAGAGGGTGTTTTGTCCAGTGGGGATTTTGTCCGGTGGTGATTTTGTCCGCGGGGATTTTGTTCGTGGGGATTTTGTCCTGGACTCGTAATGGAATACTTTTGCGTGGCCTTCTACATTAATAATAAATATTCTTTGCACCACAGATTATACAGAATATATATTTTAGTACATACATTATAGATGCATATCAATTTTATTACGTTCAAAAGAGTGTAACGCCATTGAAATGCATTTGAAATTATTTTTTTTTTCCATTGCTCGCAATGTAAAGGAAAATTTTTGATTGCTCCTGTAATTAAACTGTGAATTTGATTGTCATAAAATTATGCAACGATTATATATTTTAAATTTCAAATGATTCGGTTGGTTAGTTTTTGCTATGTTATATGAGAACGGACGGATTGAACGACGGCTATAGGTGCTATGTAATTAAATAATTACAAAAACACCTAAAAAGACATTATTATTACTTTTTAGATTAAGATTCTTCTTAAGACTCTCGTCTAAGAAAATACAAAACTTTTTTTAATAAGTACAATGTGAGACTTTCATAGTAATATTAAGAAATTTGGAGTACTTTTTTTTATTTTTTAAGAATGCAGCTTAAATTATTTAGTCTTAAAAACCTCATATTGAAATTATTTAAGAGGCAGAGCTTATTTTACAAAAGAAATATTTACTGAAATGGCAAATTAAAATTTGTTTTATGTTTTTAATGCTAAGGTGGCATTAAATTATAAAACAGAACTAAGCAGCCACTATGTGCTATGTTTCACTTTTTTCGGAAATAAATAAATAAATGAAAATAAATACTTTGGGGGGGCTAAAAGTTTGCTTCCTAATCGAGAGACAATTTTTCTAATTAAATAAAATCAAAATGAATCAAATATGTTGCCATCTACACGTGAAAAAAATTAAAATGTTTGAAACTGATACAAATTAAGATTTTATGATGTTATGCCATATTTTTGGTATATTATAGGATAAATTATCATTGCAAGGTTTATTTTCCAGTGCAATGATTTCGACAGATTCTCTAATTTTACCTTCAACTGGGTTATTGCACGGAACTATGATTTTAGCCTAAAAATAAAAATACGTCAAAAATATTTAAAAACCCGTTAAAAGGAAATTTCATCAGCTTTCAGAATTTTTATGAAGCAACTTTATATTAAAACGAAGCATACTAATAACATTAAAGGGTCCGGAACACTGATTCTTTTATTATTATTTTTATTATTTGCAGATATTTTCGAATGATTTTTTATCTATTTTTTTTTTCTTTGGTGAAACAGGTATATATATGTTATAACTTAATAGATGTTAAAAAAATACTGAAGACTTTAAAACATTTTTTAGAAAATTTAAATTTAAAAGTTTAAATATATTTAATTTTTGATATAATTCTTGAATCATAAGCCTTAGAGGTTTGCACGGGCCCGAGCCAGGCCGACAAACAAAATTAGGGAGCCGGATTAGTAAAAAAATTGAAAAGACCGTACGAGGCGCGCCGGACCGATAAAAAAAATTTAGTGTCCTGCCGGTCCGCTATAAATATTTCTATAAAACGATGGAATATGAGTCATTTTCAAAGAATATGGCTTTAATGTGAATAAATTTAAATGTGCGTCACGAGTCTATACTAGTTTGACAACATGCAAACAGAAATGTAACTTGTATCCCTGTAATGTACAATGTAGAGATCGGCATCGGACAGTTACTTTGTGACTAACCCGGACTTAATCTTTTTTTATCAGACTCGTGCCGGGCCGAGATCAGGCTTGTATTGTTTTTCTGCATATAGTTGAGCTGGGCCAGAACTAGACTTAATTGTTCTGAAGACATTTAGGATAGACAACATGATTTGTAAAAGTTTAATTAGAGATAAAGAACTTTTGTTAACGTAACCTTGGAAACATACTTCTTGGTGGCTTCTCACTTCTCAACAACGCGAAAGTTTGACACATTTTCTGAGTAATTTTTAACTGTAAAAGTATAAAATTAACAAGTTTAAATATTGAAGAGATTTGGAATTGAATAGCGTTTTCTATTTTTGGTAAGTATGATACTTGTATTTACTAGTTGAGATATCAAATATTCTTGTCACGTGGTTACAGATTTTTCTCCCTTCCCATGCTGTCGCTTCCAGAAATTCTATTCAAAACGCTAACTTTGACGGTATTTTCTAAGATTTCTTTTATCAAAAATGAATAAAGCCATTTGATTACATAGTTTCTGAATAAAAACACCTGCTAATCTTATGCGTTTCCAGAAAGAATCGAATTCAGAAATGCATCAGAAAGTAGATCAGTTGGATTTGAGAAATCTTTAATAAAATAATATGGAAATATTTTCATAAATATTTTTTTTATTATACAGCTTCAAAAGTTAATATATTTTTAACTTTATTTTTTTCCTTTTATTCTAAATCTTGCTATTTTTCTAATGTTATTTTAATGCTGAAAGTCTAAGAATTTAAATCATCATTAATGTTGCTATAATCCTTACAGGTAGGCAGAAAAAAGCGTACGGAAAAAAAAAAAAAAAAAAAAAAAGCACCGGAAAAAAGGCATATTTTTACAAATCACATATTTAGATAAGTTTGATAATAATACACATAGTTAATCTCAGAATGTAAACACTAGATTGAAATGATTTTTTGAAATTTGATCATCGTTGCTGTCACGGGATTGAGAAGATGGGGAGGGGGATTAAAAGTTATCTCAAAACCTGTCATTGCCTCAATGAAAATTTTTTGTAAGGTAAGAGGAATTAGAATATAAAACTAAGTTCTAAAATGTATATTTTTATAATTCAGTCTTCCTTGTTCTTCTGTAGTGTGGGGTGGGGGGTTCTACAAACCCCGAATATATCTCATAATTATATTTTATATTATTTATAATTTGAGTATTTATAATTTTAATTTTATATAATAAATTATATCTTATTATTATTATAGAACTACATACTATTATATTATATTATATTTTACATTTACATATTTATATAATATATAATAATTAGTATATTAATATAATATAATAATAATAATAATAATTAATAACTAATAATAATAACTAATAAATAATTAATAAATTAGTAATACATAAATATATAATAAATATAAAATTAAATATAGATAAAATTTTAAAAAGTATAAATAAATATAATTAAATATTAAAAATTATATTCATTAACTAAAATTTATTTAAAAAATGATAACATTTTATTAACTCATAGTAAATCAATTATAATAAATGTATAAATAAATAAAATTAAATATTAAAAATTAGTTTCATTAACGAGAATTGATTTAAAAAATGATAATATTTTATTAACTTATAGGACATAATTAAAATAAGTGTATAAATAAATAAAATAAAATATTAAAACTTCTATTCATTAGCAAGAATTTATTTAAAAAGTCATATTTTAATTATATATAATAAAATTTTAGATGTTTTTATCATTTATTTAAATTTAACTTTTAATTATTTGTCATTCAGAAAAGCGTTTCTAAGACGGAAGTGTAAGTGGACAAAGAAAAATTCTGTTTTAGTAGGGTTTCAATCTTACAAGATATATTTGTATACTATTTCTTCCTTAATAAAAATTAATATTTTCCATTGTGACAGATACATTTGTACACGATTTACTGTAATTTTATGCCTTGAATTAGAAGCCACTGTCCCGTTCTTTGGATCAGGGGATTTGGAAACACTTTGATTCAGGTCAGATCAGACCTGGCGCTACGAATACATTCAAAAAATGCCGATGTATTCAGAGCCCTGGGGAGGCCAGGGAAGTGTTATCTTATCCTGAGAAAAAATACAATGGTCAAATCTTCACCCACACTTGTATCCAAGCAAACGTTCTTCTGTATGAAAAGGGGAGGGAATGTCATTGTATTTGGTATAAACAGAGGGAGAGGAGAAGAAATACATTTTTACTTCAAATGTTTCTATAGCACATAGATAAGAAAGTTAATTTTCTTCCCAAGTCTTTGTACTATGTGTGTGATAGTAATAACAAGTAAAAAAAAAAAAAATGCGTTAAGCATAGATTATAAAGCACTTTCCAACACTTCTTGAAATCTGTAACAAAACTTAGTTATCCAGGGAAATAAAGTATTATTGTCCATATCCAAATATGTATTCCAATACTTTTGAAAAGCCTTGTATTTGATGTGTTGGTTAATATAGAGACTATATAATGGTGAAATTTAGTTTAGCAAGAAAACGCCTAACTGGTTGAAATTTTGCTTTCAGCAATTTATACTAATATAGATGGAAACATATTTAATACTTTTGTTTAGCTAGTAAAATACATAGTACCTTTAATACACCAAAAGTATTTTGCATTACAAATACACCAAAAGTTTAGTTTAAAAAATTCTCTTTAAACTGCTTAAATCAAATTTCCAGAAATTATCATACAAAAACGACCATGTATCCAGTTATTTGCGTGACCTTGTATATATCATTTTATCTATATTCTACAAACATTTCTTAGTAAACTAAATGCAGTTCATCGTAAAAAGGCATAAGATATTTAAAACCACCTTTAAATAAATTACGCTCATATTCAGTAACCTTTCCGAGATTTTTGTGTAACCCTGCATATCTAAATTGTGTAACAATTAGCATTTATATAAACCATATAATATGCATACATGTAGTGAAGCTTAAAATCGTATATCATAATTAAAAATGCATTTCATCCATCTAACAGCTATCTTCCAATGTCCCTGTAAATACTATGCACTACATAATATGCATGAACTAACTCATATTACTTCTCAGCAACGTATATCAATTTGATTATGTATGAAATCGTTTACCATAATTAAATTATTTCGCAAACAAATCCCCTCTTTATTATTATGTATTGGAATTCTTTTGTCTGACCCTGTAAGTGAATAATAATTCTTTTCGCTGTGTACTTTACAAAATGCATATTTTAATACACTTTGTAGATGCATATAAATTTGAAGATGTTTGACAGGGTGTAACATCTTTAAAATTCATTTGAAATAATTTTTCCCCATAGGCCGAAATGTAATGGAAAACTTTTGAATATCCCTGTAAATGAACTAATCATGGCAGAAACTTCATTTTCAATAGGATTCGTGCTCGGGTAAACGTCATTAGTGTCCAAAAATTTCATGACAATTCGAGCATATTTACGAGAGTTAGAGCGTGGCCAGACGGCCACACAGACAAACCAAATGCATAAGCAATTTTGCAACTTTGTTAGAAACTGCTGAAAATGGTAAGCCGTGGAATATAAACACCCGATTTTATTTATTTATTTTTTCGAAGATAAGAAAAGGATGAAAAGTTATTTCAAAACCTGTCAAATAATTATTGAACGATAAAATATTGTAAGAATGCTAAAATCAGAATGCTAAAATATGGACTTAGAGGCTACTTCAGTCATGCGAAAAGATCCGTTCGCTAATGATAATCCTATGGAAGAAATATATGACGATATTTCAGTTGCATTTCAATATTTTTTAATAATTTTTTTTCTGCAGTGAATATTTGAGATCCTGTACAAAGGCTATTTTCTACTCTTTCAATTTTATTTATAGATATTTCTAAAGGGGACACTTTCATTTTCGGAACCGGTTTCATAGTAAATGGATTCTCAACTGATATACCTTCATAATTTTCTACCATAGTATTAGAATTAACAAGCACATCGTTTTGCGTGACTGAAGTAGCCTCGTTCGGAATTCTTGTAGAGTAGAATGGCACAAGAATATGCTAATGGCACAAAAATATGTCTCAAAACTTGTCCTTGTATAAAGATGAATTCATGTTATAGAATGAGTATTAGAATATAAACTTCAAATACCGATATTTTTTTATTTTCTAATAACCAACGTTGAATCGCTGGAAGGAAAGGTGAGGGGTGGCAATAGAATTATTAGTAACTTCTATTTTGTTTAAAAAAAGAAGAAAAAAAAACTAATAGGTTTCCTGACTTTTGAATGCACTGCAAAGTGTTTCAGAATATATGCTTTACACATGATTTTATGCTCTTGTTTCTTCATTCTTTTTTATAAATATTATAAAATACATCAGATTTTGTATAACACATTTTAAATTTAAAACAATGTTTAAAAAAGTGAAATTTTTGTTTGGGACTTAAAGGGAAATCCAGTTTGTGAAAATGTATAAGATTAAAAACATTTCATAGAAAATAAGCAACTTAAAATCAATGATTGATTTAAATGTTTGTACAGATAGGATCCTGTCTCTGCTGACAAAGACACTTGCGACCAAATGTTATTAATATGGAGAGGTTATTTTCTAACAACGCGTTTGCATTTCGGCATTTTTTTTTTTTTTTTTTTTTTTTCATTGGATAACTGAGTTCTCTCTGCGAAATCGCTCCTTTTTTACTTTTTCGATTTCGGTCGCACATATTTTTTAGAAAATTACTTTCTCTTTCAAAACCAGTTCCGAAAATGAAAGCGATATTCTAAAAAATTTCTGAAACCCAAATAGAAAAAGTAATTATAAAATATGCTTTAAAAAAAAAAATACTAACAGACTTAAAAAAAAAAAAAAAAAAAAAAGAATCAAGCTTGGTGACAACTTGGCGCTAACGCATATGAATGCATAGTTTTAATATGCTTATGATTTGAAAACAGTTGCAACAATGAAAGATAATTTGAGACAAATCATTATTTTTTTTTATCAATTCCACATTTTTGTATTTAAAAAAAATTCTAATTATCAAAATTTAATGAAATTAAAATGGGACTACATGGGTATTTTATACTATCAAACAAAAAAAGAATTATGAAAATCGGTTCGTATTTAAAGAAGTTATGAGTGAACAAGAAATATATACAGGTCGAAATCATAACCTCCTCTTTGAAATCGATTAATAATAAAGTATGCTTTTTTTTAAAAAAAATACTAACCGACTGAAAAATAAAGAATCAAGCTTGGCGAACACTTGGCGCTAACGCATATGAAAGCATAGTTTTAATATGCTTATGATTCGAAAACGGTTGCAACAGTGAAAGATGATTTGCGACAAATCATTATTTTTTTTTTTTTATCAATTCCACATTTTTTTAATTTAAAAAAATTGTAATCATCAAAATTTAATTAAATTAAAGTGGGACCACATGAATATCTTATACGTTCAAAAAAAAAAAAAAAAAAAAAAATGAAAATTTGTCTATATTTAAAGAAGATATACTTACTTAGCCATTAAGGATTCATCTTATCAGAAAGTACCTACAATTAAAATTTGAAATACATCGGATAATTCTGCATAAAAAACGGTATATCGAATTTGAAGCGAGATAATTGTATTCCCCCTTTATTAACAAGCAAAAAAAAAAAAAAAAAAAAAAACTAATCAGAGATTAGGTTTTATCCTAATTAACTTATTTCCAAAATTCCAAGCAAATCGGATAATTCTCCTAAAAAAGCTATTAATTTAATTTAATAGAGGTTATTCCCCCGGTCTTTCTCTATTCTAAGCCATTAAATCCCCACATCTCTTCAGATATTATATACTATATCATCTTTATCAGCGTTATCAGGAAAAACCTATATCCAAAATCTGAGACACGTTGGATAATTCTGCATAAAAACCGATTTATTTATTTTAGGGCGTATGGGGGGGGGGGGGGAATAATTGTCCCTTCCCAAAACTTATCAGGTAAGCGTCTTTTCTGTATGAACGAATATCCAAAAATTGAACCAAAACAGTTAATTGAACATGAAAAACTGATTTATCTAAATTATGGGTCTCCCCCCCCCCCCTTAAATACCTAAGCTATGAATCCCCAAATTCAAAAATAAATCCCCCAAATCAATAATAAATTCCCAAAATCAATTCCTTGTCACTTTTTTTGCGTAATTTTTTTTCCTTGTCAATTTTTTCCGGTAACTTTTTTTCTGTGTCACTTTTTTTCCGATAACTTTTTTCCGGTCACTGTTTTCCTAGATTCTCTCTCTCTATATATAAATAATAATAATAATATAATTCATATATTATATCATTCATATCATATAATACATTTATGTATATTTTTATGTATGTAATAAAATGTTATGTATTATATTATATTATATTATATAAATTTATCTTCTAATGTTATTTATAATTTTAATTATACATAATTATTCATATATTATAATATTTTTAATATACAATAATATATATAATAATTATCATAATATAATAAAATTATGTAATAATAATAAATAATATATAAATATAAAATAAATATAGAATTAAATATAAATGTATAAATAAATAAAATTAAATATTGAAAATTATACTCATTTACAAGAATTTATTTAAAAAATTATAATATTTTATTAAGTGATAAGAAATTAATAAAATAAATATAAAAATAAATAAAATTAAATTTTAAAAATTATACTCATTAACAAGAATTTAGTTTTAAAATGATAATAAAATATTATCTGCCATTACTGACATTATTGTCATGTAGTACCCCCAGCCGATTCGCTATATATCCCCCAAAAAATGCGTACCCCTGGTTGGGAGCCGCTACCCTAAGAGAACGATACAAATCAACCATTTGTTACCACTTTAGTTTTTATCATTGATTTATAGACAAGTTCAGTATTTATCAATTCTTTGTCAAGCCTTGTCACTTTTTATGCTTAGAAAACATCCTTATTATTGAGGCTATGACAGGTTTCGAGATAACTTACAAAGCCCCCCTCCCCTCTCTCTCCTGGGATAAGGTTAACAATATGTATTATTATTGGACTTATTTGAATATGTAATTTGTAAGGTGCGCTTTTTTCCACCTACCGTAAAATATGCTGTTGTGATAGAGAGTGTACAAATAACAGATAACTTACTGCTACATATTTGTAGAAATATCTGTAGAGAACATTTGAATAATTGGGACAAAATTTTGTTTTTCACGATCTTTAAGAATATATGTATATATATATATATATATATTACAAATTTAAAATTTTTTCGCCAAAACTAACCTTTATACTATCTTAATTTTCTTATAATAATATTCCGTACTTACTTCAAATTATTAAATTAAAATCTTGTTTCTAAATCTAATCTGTTAATCCTTATGCAGACGATATAAATTCTTAATTTGCCTTAAAAAACATTATTCCAGTATGCATAAATTTAAAAAGATGGCTCTAAATTAAAAATATTCTTAATTAAAACTTTATTTCTTAATATTCCAAATAAAACTAATTTCTTCTATGTTTTTATCAACCCTTTTTAAGAAAGTCTTATTAAATTTATTCCTAAACCATACCTTTCAAAAAATATCATTATTTTATTTTATCTATTTATTTATTTTTCCTACGTCAACCTTTGATGTGTGCATATTAATAAATTCATTTCTTTTCTTTTTCTCTTAAAATTAATCATTTATAAAAATTGTCTGCGTAAGATATTTAAAATTCTGAGTCAATTATAAATTGGTTAAATAATATTTTTTTTTAATAAATTTATCGTCTGTTTAAAAATAGCCTCGTAGCTGGACAAGAATTCTGTTTACATAAAAGAATGATGGTTTGGAGGTTACAGAATGTTCCAGTATTTTCTTTTTAGTTTAAGAAGGTGGAAGTCTCGAGATGAAAAAGAAGATTTCTTGGGTTGCTTCTTCGATGAGGACAGCTCGCTGAAATAATGATGGAATTTTTGCAAAAGGAGCTTTTCCTTCCTCATTATTACGAATTTAATAAATGAATTTACAGCAGCCCATGACTAATTATTGGATCTTCTACATTTATTATTTTATTTTGTTTTTTCCCTCGCTTGCCATGACTGCGTGTTTCTTTTTAACCAGTGGAAATAATTCGAGTTCTCCTTAAATCGTCACATATATATATATATATATATATATGTATGTATATATATATATATATATATTAAAAAAAAAAAAAGACAAGAAAAGAAAAGAAAAAGAAAGCAAGAAAAGTTTATTTTGAAATGCCGCACTTGCTTTTGGTTGTATAATAAAGTTTTAAATGTGAAAGTTGTAATAGAGAATTTTGTCCTTTAAAGACTGCAACTAACAAATGCAACGCAAGGGCAATGGTTGAGATATTTTTTAAAAAAGCAAAGTCCCAAAATTTTGTCCACAGAGAAGTCTCCTTTTGGAAAATTTTGTTGAATATGCAGGCTTCAGTATATACAAGACGAAATAAATAAATAAATAAATAAAATCAACCGGACCTTTTAAAAAATATCGCCTTTTTTTTTCTTTTTTCTTTTTTTTCTTTCTTTCTTTCTTTTTTTTGTACAATTGCATTTGACTAGAGATAAAAAAAAAAAAAAAAAAAAAAAAAAAAAAAAATACCAATTTTGCAATTTTAGTGAACAATATTCTGAAATCCTAAGGAGCTATTTTCAGAAATATATATATATATATATATAAATTCTTTTCGGATAAGCATGAAATTTTCCGAAACTAAGTAATCGAATGGCGTTTTCCATCTTTTGTTCAACGCAAAAAATTGTTCACAAAGTACACTCAAAGTTTGAACTGAAGGTTTTGACATCAGAATGAGAGAAATGGGAAAAACCTGTCGTCACGAAACAAAAATCCCTTATAACTCAATAAGTTATTCTTATTAAAATCACAAAATAAAAAAGGAATTCGATTCCAAATCGCTCCAATATTTAGGCCTGCTAATTATACTTGCTAATTTTACAAATTATTGTTATACAGAAAAACTAAACATAAATATCTTCCACCATAGCAGTGTGATTTAAAAATCGGAGAAACAAATAAATGTAAAAGTATTTATTTATTTACGATACTTCATAAATCTAAATCTGTGATCTGATTAAGAGTCTGCCACAGAATTCTAAATTTTCGGTTTAAAATGAATAGAGTCCAAGATATTCAAAGCTGTAAAATGTCATTGTTTATGGAATTATTATTAACAGAAGATTTTGATGTAACATCATCAAAATAAATCGCAATAGATCTATTACACCAAAATGTAAAGAATTTTTTAAGTGTCCCTATAAACGAGCTACAAATACAACACACTTCTAAACTACTGAAGTGAACAATTACCTATATTGAAAGTAAAGTGCTGGAAAGAAGTTTAGAACCACCAACAAAAATTGTAACGTTCCTACTTTAATGAAAAAATAAAAAATTACTTTAATATTATTAAAAAATTATAGACATTACTTTTTTTTTTTTTTTTTTGCTTATAAAACTATTATGACCGTTATTTTTTTGTTTGTTTGTTTGTTGTTGTTTTTTGAAGGGGGAAGTACGTTGTATTTTTCTCATTTATGTGTATCGTATTTACCGTTGTAAAAAAATTAATATTTTCTTAGTTGTTGACTTGACAGACGAAACCTATTTTCTAAGCATTTTTTGGTCAGTTGCCCTTTCAGTATCTCTGCTATGGGCTATATAGCTCCCCAGCCAAATGTCCCTCTCCCGCTCTTAGAAATTTCCCCAAAACACAACAAAAGATCCTGATTACACCGTCTCACCGCAAAATGCGTGGATAAAAGCCTTTGTATGTTTGTCTTCCGATAAGATAGTGAACTTTTTTCATTTTTCTTGAGGTTGTTCTCAACTGCTTTGCTTAACAAGCGCAAAACGTTTTGTCACATTTACTAATTTATTTTTTAACACAACTATACAAAATTGAAAAGCTAGACTATGGAAGCAATTTCGAATCGCACTTAGTATTCCACTTTATGATAATTAAATTACCCATCGAGTTATAAGCGATTTCGATTACGTGATCACGTCCTTTTCTCCCTTTGTAAGATTGTTTTTTCTGCTTTCGTTGGGAAATGCCGTTTAAAACGTCAATTTTGACAGCTTGTTCTGATATATCAATTGCATTTGAAAAAAAAATATATATATACATATATATAAGTGCGAATAGGTAGTTTCTGAACAACAACACCTACTAATTTCATGTATTTCCGATCAAAAATAAATTAAAGCATATGTTTTAAATTTGCCCTTTTTGATTATAGAACACCCTTAAGGGTATTTACCCTTAAGGGTTTAATTTATTTTTGATCGGAAATGCATGAAACTAGCAGATGCTGTTATTCAGAAACTGTCTAATTGCACTCAATTTTCTGTTTTTAAAAAACATAATCAGGTCCCTCGCGAAGACTTTTTATTGGTGAGGGAGAGAACCTAAAATTGTCAAGTCAAAATTCAGTATTTGCCAAATGAATGAAAAGCAAACATAAATAGTTCTCGACGTTTGCCAACTAGTTTTATAATTTTACCAAGTTATCACAATTAGAAAATGTAATATAGTTGTTTTTTTTTTTTTTTTGAAAAAAGCTTAATAATATTCCTAATTACATTGATAACTTTCGTCAAATCTATCAGAAATAGAAAGAGTATTATAATTTTTTATTAAAGATTTGAACTAATGTGCCAGTTCAGTTTGTAAAATTGCCAATTGTAACGGCATGTGCAAACGTTTATGCATGTGTTCCCCCCCTCCCTTTCCGAGGTCCCGGAACACAATAGATCTTTCATAACAATCCTATAGAGTTGATGTTTTTGAGCACATTTTCCGACGATAACAGAAAAACCGGTCGAAAAACAGGATAAAAATGGGTGAACATGTGAACGAAATAGCTTAGAACTGGATAGGTAATTTAAGTATCATAAAATGGAAAAATAAGTTCGATTCGAAATCGCTTCCATAGTCAGGCATTCCAATTTTATATTTTTCTGTTAAAACATGCATTTGTAAATGTGTCAAAATGTTTTGCGCTTGTTGAGTGAAGCAATTGAGAACACCCTTAAGGGTGTATTCCAATCCAAACTGCTTATTTTTCTGATTTATTTTTAAATTCATTTCTGCTCTCAAACGTATCAAGCTGACAATTTTTTTTATTTAGAAACTACACAATGTGTCGTGCTTATTGAAATTTTTTATAAATGCAAAAATTTTTGCTAAACAAAGATTTCAAACTGGGCGTTTTGAACCGAATTTTCCGGAGCGAGGGATCTAAAAACGGAAAAAAAAGGGCATAATCAGAAAATAATTGTTTAAATCACACAACATCTTATACACTCTTCAAAAATCATCTCAGCAAGTTTCATGTTTTTACTTTTAAAAATGAGTCTGAAAATGTATCACAAAATTTCAAGCTGGTGAGAGTACAAAAATATTTTTGTGAGCGAGGCTATGTCCCGTAAAATATATAGACTTTTTCAGTAGAAAAAATTTCATATAGCATTTTTTAAAGAAACAAAAGATATACCTATGTAAATGATTAAGAAAATTACCACACTTAAAAAATATTTACCTTCGATTAATCGTGCATTCTACTTAAACTAGATCGAACAGAGTATATTGTGTGTAAAAAAAAAAAAAAAAAAAAAAAAAAAACATAGATTGATTACATAAGTTGCATCAGTGCATAAAGTATTAAATCTATTAAAATGTAAGCGACAAATAGAGAAATTTTAAAAGCGTTTCTTAGTTAGCGTTGCGGTCTTTGTATTGACTCCTGCGAAAATACTCTTAAGCTAATAATTAACCCTCGACAGTATTAGTTTCAGAATTATAACTGGAATTAATATGTACTTATAGATTCCATATAACACTTGAGGTCAATGTATAATTGTCGTGCGTTTCTACTTTTTCGAGTTCGGTTGAATTTTTTAAAAATTGTCCAGGACAAAATCCCCATGTGTATTTAGAGTTGTAATACTTTCTTAGAAAACATAATTTTACTGATAAATGTTTTAATAAAAATAAAATTAGTCTAATTGAAGAATTTTGTTTAATTTATAAAAAAAAAATTATGTAAAAAAACCCCCCTTAATTTTATTTTTTAAAAAGCATATTAGATCCCCTATAATTTGATGGTTTCAAAATTTAGCAATCGAATTCTCAGGATTTAATCAATCATTTTGTCAACGTGATTTTGCTTTGCAAATTATATAATAATAATAATATTAATTTTAAAATATATAATGCATTTGTATACATTATTTGTATATCTATTATGAATTTTCAGGATAGAATTTTTACTTTATTTGTATTTTAAAATATACACATAGATATTTTCACACATTTTCATTCATTCAGATTCATTGTTTTTATTGTAACTCAACCTATAGAAATTTCTAATAACTTGATAATTCTGTGTTGACATTTTAATGAGCAGTAAAATTCGTAGGTTTTGAGCTATTATAATGAATATTTGTTTAAAATGAGAAAAGTAGTATTCTTTTTATTCTGTGTGCCGGGGATGGGAGGTAATGTGTAGCCTAAAACCATCATCATCAAGAGTTTCACTATGTAAACCGGAAAGATTGTTTATGTATTGCATGCGCTTGTAAGAAGCTACCTCATTCACGCAAAATCATCCGATTGCGAATGTTAATCCTATGAAGATTTTTTTGAAGACATTTCATTTGCATTTTAGTATTTCTAATTTCATTTTTTATTTATTAAATGCATAGAATAATTTTCTGTTTTTTTTTTCTATTTTGATTGCAGGATTTTAAGAAGATGTTTTCATATATTAAACTGCTTTCGGGGGGAAAAAGTATGGCACTAAATTTGAAAAAGTAAGAAGCGGCATTAGCAGAGATCGACTTCAACTGTCTAATGAAACAAAAAAATCAAAAACTGAGATCGATCTAAAAATATTGAAATGGATGATTTACAACCGGGCTAGTGTTTACTTTTTCGATTTTGGCTACATATTTTTTAATATTATGAAAGTTTAAATTTCAGAACCGGTTCTAACTGGTTTTGAAAGTTAAAGTATTTTTTTTTTAATCCGAAACCAAAATTGTAAAATAAAAGCTAGGTTGTAGATCACCCTTAGCTATTCTATGCAAAAAAATCATGTAAAAATATTAAAATTTGAGTCAGATATTTGAAAAGAGCGTCCTCATACACTTTATATTATCATCCGGTCCAATGTCTTTTTCGGTGACTAGTTAGGGGCCTTAAATAGCATTAATCAAAGTACCCAATCGACTTGTCACTTTAACACTTTTTAGCATAGTTGAAGTAAAATTTTATTTTCTAAGATACATACTTGCACTCCACCAGAGTGATAGAGTCGACTGATTTTAGAATAAAAAATATTCTTATTTGGAGTACAGGTATATTCCATTAATTTGAATAATAAAATTGTATCATGACAAATTTTTAACTACGCCCCCTACCTCTCCCAGCAGAAGAGCAAGAATGTCGAAATAAATTTAAAAAATAATTCTTATCTGGTGTATTTATTGAAAATCTGACTGCTCTAAAATTATATTAGGATCTATCATCGTGATAATGTATATACTCTCTTTAAAAATTGAGGGAGGAATAGGGAATATAGGTATAAAAAGTAAATAAAAAAAACAATTTTTTAAAATTAAAAAACCGTGAAATTTTATGTGCCTCTCTGATTAAATGTTTTGATCAGAAATTGTGCATTTACATAATTTTTTATTTTTTAACACTGGATTTTCAAAACAGTATTTTTTCTCTAATTTATTCGGGAAAATGCTTTGCTTTAAGAATGCTGCTTAAGAGCGAAATTTACATTAAAAAAAAAAAATGGTGGAAATAATGATGGAGGTTTAATTAATATGAAAAATGCAACCCCGCAGAAGTCGCGGGATAATCAATGAAAGGATTTTGATACTTGTAGAATTGAAATAGAAAATATGTATCACACTATTCGTAATTTCCACTCTAAATTCACAGGGAGGGGGGGAGGGAGCTGAAGAATTGTTGTAAAAGTCATATTAGTAAAGTAGATTTTTTAAATGTTTGAAATTTCATTCTGTAAAAGAAACTTCATTCGAAATGAAGCAATTCTACCACAGGGAGTGGTTTTTGTCCTGTGGGACTATTAGGCATTTCGACATATCGTTCCTCTCAATTAAATGTTGCTCAATTTTCGTTAAAGTGAAATTATTTAAATTGAATAACAATTCCAAATTCATTTATTTGTTTTATTTATTTACTTATTCTTTTTTTGCATAAATTTAAAAATGTTTATGAGTTTACGGCTTTTAATAATTAAAAATAACATTCATTTTATTGCTGGACACAAGTTTCGCTAAAAAATAGAGAAATATTTACAAATTGTCCTTTTTTTAGCTTGAACTAACAATCTAAACGTATGACCCTTTATTTTAAACTATTTAGAGGAGAAAAATGCAGAACTAATTATTATAAAGAAGTAAGAGGACTAATACACAAAATGCTTAATTTTAATGTATTCTGAGTACTCAGACACAAATTGCTTAATTTTAGTGTATTTTGAGAAATCATACAAATAAAACTTTTTTTAATCTATTCTGAGGATTCATATACAGAATGTTTTAAAACAAAGTAATCTGAGGTCTTTTACACATAATACTTTAAAAGATGGTATTCTGAGGACTCATACACACAATACTTTAAAATAAGATATTCTGAGGACCTATTCACACAACACTTAATTTTGAAGGATTCAGAGGACTCATACACATAATACTTTAAAATAAGGTATTCTGAGGACCTATACACACAACACTTAATTTTAAGGTATTCTGAGGACTCACACACATACACATATTTTTAACTGATTCCGAGGACTTACACTTACACTTAACTTTAAGGTAATCCGAGGACTTACACTAACACGTAACTTTAAGGTAATCCGAGGACTCATACACAGAACACTTATTTTTAACGGATTCAGAGGACTCACACTAACACTTATTTTTAAGGTAATCCGAGGACACACACCTGATTTTTATTGCCATGGTACAGAGGACCACTTTCTCTACCTGATACACACTTAAAAATCGATACACAAACACGAAAACAGCAAAAACCTCCAACAGAGGACAAATTTTAGAAAACAATAAGAATTTGTAGAAAGCATAAAAACTACTTAAAAGCGAAGAAAACGACTTTTTTCTATCCGAGGACGTCCTCGGTTCCGTGTGTGTCCTCACACCCCCAGTGTGTAAACCTGTTTTCGTCCGCACTTCCCCTGAAATATGAACACACACACACACACACACATATATATATATAGTAGTGTTAGATAATACTACAAATCAACATATATATGACTTTGTCATGCTGTAATTATCATATTTGTGAACGGATTTGAATGAAACTTGTTGTGTACATAGTACATACTAATGTCTTGACCAAGTTTGTAGGCCAGCATCATCCGCCAACTTCTTTCAGAATGGCAGCCATTTAAATTCTTAAAAAAATTATTTAAAATTACAGGGTTTGTCCGGAAAGTAATAGGACTGAGTCGATTTAAAAAATTTATTGAGCCAATCATTACAATTCTTTAAAAACTTTCAAAATAGGCTCCTTCTGTGTCGATGCAGCGTTTGTTGATGCTGTCTTTTTACTAATGTTAAATATACCAGCTCTTATATTAATAATTAGCAGAGTATGATGATAAGTACAATAAAATGAAATAGTGATAATGAAATAGTGTATTCACAATAAGTAGGCATGAAATTTCCTTTTGAAACCTCTTTATTGTATGCATAGTGCATTAGTCATAATTTCTCACACTCAAGTGACACACAACATATCCCTACCAAAAAGTAAAATACTATTTAAATGCCCACTGAAACCTTCCAGCCAATCACGGCAAAGAATCATGAATCATTCATGAAAAACTCATGACATATGCAAAACAGATGTTTAGCATAAAATAAATTTGCCTACAAAAAGATTTTATTATAATTTACTTTTAAAAATAGCTAGAATAATTTAATTTAAACATTTAAAACTTAAATCAATCAAAAATAAACTTAATAAATTAATACCTCCAAAAACTCATTTCACAACTTGTGAAAACTAGATGAATCGCGATGTCTTATGAAGTGAAGTGAAGCGATCAAATGTTTTGATCTAAAAACATGGCTGCTCTCACAAAAATAGCGATGTATTGCTATTGAAAACGAAGTAAGAAAGAAAAATAAAAGGAAAAAATAGATGACATTGAATATTCTCAGAAATAAATAAGAAATGGGCAGGAAACAACAAAAACAGGCTCTACAAATCGCCCCCCTTTCCTGCACATTTCTTAAAACAAAAATTTACACACAAAAAAAAAAATTCAAAAACAATATTTCGCCTCTGGCGACATAGTTACATTCTTTTAAGTCTGGAAAGCTCACAGTTCTCAAAATTCAAAATCTATGAAGTTCTAGTCAAAGTTTTTTTTTTTTTTAAAGTCACAGTTCAAGTTGAACGTAAATAGTAGTGGTGTACCGAGTAGTACTTTGGCTGAGTAGCCGAGTACCGAGTAGTTGTATAGTAAGAAAATAAAACACTGATGTGCGCATAATGTGAGAGTAAGTGTACATATATATAAATATACCTGAGTAGACATATCTATACCTGTGTGTACTTATAATATAATATACATATATAGTATAAATAAATAAACTCATTAAACTTGAAGTTTGTTTGTGTACTTTTTAAAGACAATTTTTGACAGTTCAAAACTAATAAAAAAGGAGAATTGATACATGACAACTACAGTTATTAACTAATATAAAATTTAAACATTCTTTAACCCTCCAATTCATTCCAACCATTGAAATGTGTCTATAAAAAATAAAAATGTTTATTGGCTACTGTAACAATTCATTGAATAATGCAAACATTTCATATTTATTTTGTAACTGTCTGTACCTTATTTTCTTTTGATTAAAAAAAATGCATTGGCTTTGCAGTTTCTTTTCATTTTTCATGTGTACAGTTTATATTATGTTATTTTAAATTTATTAATTTTAAATACCTCAGTAAAAAACTAACCTTTTTCAATGAAAATTATAAATGTGTAAATTAAGATTGCCTTAAAAAGCAGCTCTAAAATTGATGAGTTTAGTTGATCTAGAACTTGAAAATCCACCAAAGAAACAAAAAATAAATATGAGAATGCTAATGTCGACGAACCAAAAGAGAAAATGCTAACAAAAAGTTCATTTTTTTTCTGGCAATGTTTTGAGGAAATTGCAAATGAACAAAAAGATTGTGAACCTAGTACTAGTTTAAAATCACTGCATGAAGAATTGGTACAAAAAGAGATACAGGCTTTCTTAACAGAAGACATGTAAAACTGACATTCCATTTTGCATAGTGAGGAAAAAAAAAAAAAAAAAAAAAAAAAAAAAACTTTTCCGATTATGTGCAACCTTGCAAAAAACTCTTATATGCACCTTCAACAACTGTTTATTCTGAACATAATAGAGGCCAGCCATATTTATAGTAGTAAAAGAAATGCCTTGTCTACTGATAATATAGAATGTTTGGTGTTTTTGCACCATAATTTGAAATACAGTCAAACCCCGTTATAGCGAACCCTGTTTATTATGAACTCCCAGGTATAACGAACAGAAATTTTGGTTCCATCATTTTCTTATTGTATTTAATGCTATTTTATCTTTTTATAGCGAACCTCCAAAATCTTAAGAATCTGTTATAATGAACATTTTTTCCAGTCGACCATGATTTTTTTCTCTTTTTACTTTTCTGCTGTGGTGAAAACAGGTTTTTGATTGTAATGTTATAAGAAAATGCATGCAGGCTAATAAAACATGGTGCAAATTAACTATGTCTCTCTATTAAAGAGTAGTAAGACCTGCATTCTTTCTCTTTTATGGTAGATTTTCTGCAGGTGTGATCACTTCCACCCGTCAATTAAGATTTTAGTATAGTCAGGATCATTCCTTAAATGTCTACTCATTTATCCTAACATTTATCCGAACTAGGATCAGTCTCTACTTGTTTGAATAGTAGGTGCTGTATTATATTTCTATTTATCTTCATTTCTAGTTAATTCATTTAGTAGTCTGTCAGCTTATACCTTTATCAATTTTAGTCTATTTAATTCATTAATGATCATATCTAATAGACTTTCCATTTTTACTTAATATTTCATTACTGAATATATAGGTATCAGCTAATAATATTCATATCTTATAAACTAACATTTTTTAATGGTCCGGATATAGCGAACAAAAACTTTGGTCACTTGAAGTTCATTATAACGGGGTTCGACTGTATAATAAATTTTATTAATTTTTTATTGCATTTATTGTATTTTCAGTTTCTTTATCCAAAATAAGTCTTTTCTGTTTTCCTATATATAAAAAAGTATTTTTATTTCATTTTTATATTTTAAAAGTTAAATTTTTTTAGGGATTTTGTTATTAACTTTTTTTATATTTTGCAGACATATTGTTAAATACAGAGTAAATAGTTTTATGAATTACTACATATATTATACATTGATATTCGAATAACTTTTTACAGATCAGTTATAAATTCATATGCTTAAAAAATGAAATTCTTACAACTACTCGGTATTGGCCGAGTACTCGGCCAAAATTTGGCCGAATACCGAGTACTCGGCAAATTGGCTGAGTAGGCCGAATACCGAGTATTTACCGAGTACTCGGTATGGCTCTAATAAATAGGCTGACTGAAATTTCAAAAATTAGTCTTTTGCAACGCCTTCGTCAACATATCAGCAAGATTGTCCTTTGTGGAAACATGAAATACATCTAAGACATCAGTTTCAACTAGATCACGTACAAATTTGTACTTCAGATCAATGTATCGATTTTTTATGGTTTCACTTTTATTCTTCATAAAATGAATTACTGCAGTATTGTCACAAAATAAAATCGGTTTTTGGAAACCAAGCGTTGAATGCGCAATATGATTCTGCAATTCTTGGAGACAGGAGCTGACATATTTAATTTCTTTGCTGGCTTCACATGCAGAAATCAGTTCTGCTTCCATGGGTGACAGGGCCACACATCGTTGTTTCACCACTCGCCAGGTAACAGGGAGACCATTCAAGAACATGGCATAAGCTGACCACGATTTTCTGTCGTTTGGATCACTTGCCCATGAGGCATCGGCATAAGTTGTGAGCTGGAGAGGAAGACCTTCAGGAGCTAGTCAGAGACCCCAATTCTTTGTCGAAGAGAGATAAGTCAGTATTTGTACCAGTCCTTTCCAGTGTTCCGGTCCAGGCTTCTCAGCAAATTGAGACAGTACAGCTACGTTGTAAGCTATATCAGGGCGACATCGGCTGGCAACATACTGCAGGCATCCCAGGAGACTCCGGTAAGGCATATCCTTCACTGGTGATTCTGCAAGCTCTTCGTCTGTCAGTTGGGATGGTGATGGCACATATCCAGGTGGAGAAGGGAGAGAAATATTAACTTTAGGAATCAAATTAAATTTTTTCATACATTTTTCTATATACTTAGTACAATTAATATTCACAAAATTTCAATTATCTTCACTTTTAAAATCAATTCCTAATAAAGTTTTTATTTCTCCAAGATTTCTTACTTTATATATATTTTCAATTAAATTTATAACTTCTGACAACATTTCTTTATTTTCTGCAAAGATCGGTAAGTCATCTATATACACTAGTATAACTGCTTTTTGCTTATAGGTATAAACACATGTCATGCCTTCAACTTCTGAAAACTCATTATCTATTAATTTTGAATGAAGATCGGTATACCAGCAACGGCCGGCTTGATGAAGCCCATAGATTGCTTTGTTTAATTTCAATACAAAATTTTCTTTGCCAGGAATGACATAACCTTCAGGTTGTCTAATATAAATTTCTCGATCTATATCCCCAAACAAATATGCAGCTTTTACATCTAAAAGGCTATGTGCCCAACCTAAGATGCATACAAAAATGATAATGAACAGGCGAATAAGCAAGAAATTTATAACAGGAGAAAAAGTTTCTTCATAATCAAGTCCTTCACGTTGATTATTCCCTAAAGCCACTAAACTGGCTTTATAAGTGCTTAATTGCCCTTCAGCATCTCTTTTCACTGTATAGACCCGTTTTGAGCGAATTAATTTCTGATCAGGTGATTTGGGGACTGCATTCCAAACTTTCCTTTCTAACATTGTATTTATTTCTTGATCCATAGCTTGGATCCAATGAGCTGACTCGGGTAATTCCTTTGCTTGTTTTGGTGATTTCGGTATGATTAACTCAGTTACCATGGCTTCATTACCTAATGATGCCCCAACTTCTGGAATTAATTTTAACTCTATAGGTCCCTGATAGTCATTTTCATTTGAAAAATTAGCTTTAGAATTGTCATAAATTATGTTATTTTCTCTACAATATTCTTTTAAATCTGCTGTACTTCTTAGTCTCTTACCACAAGGAGCAATAATATAAATATCAATTTTACCTTTACTTGCACCTGTTTTTCTTACTGCAATATACCTCACGAAAATGACAGTCTCCTCATCCTTCTTTTCATGCTCTTCTGCTTTTGTAGAGTCACTCTTTATGTCCACTTGTAGTTTCTCAGCCTCAGTGGGTACTGCAGATGTCGTTGGCATTATCAATTGATCTCTATGAGTGAGGATAGAACCTGAAAAACCAAAATCATCATCAAGATTAGTTATCTTATGTTGGGGATTCTCGAGCCGTCTAGCCATCAAAGATTCATCAGAGGGCACGTGCTTAGATTCAACAATACTATCATCTTCCGGAAACCAAACACGGTATCCGCTTGAGCCATATCCATAGCCAACAAAAACACCTTTCCTTGCCCGAGCTTGAAATTTATTTCTTTTTTGTTTTGGCACGTGCACATATGCTACACAACCATAGCGTTTTAAATGTTTGATGCTAGGCTTCTTACCGTACCACCTTTCAAAAGGTATAGCATCAATAGTAGTATGCAGTATCCTATTTCGTATATAATTGGTGGCCATTACTGCTTCAATCCAAAGACTGTTTGGTAGGTTTGCTGCTAAAGAAAAAGTTCTCATCCCCTCAAATAAAACACGATTATAACGTTCAGCGCACCCATTCATTTGTGGACTAAATGTTGAAGTTCTTTCATGCTTGATACCTCGTTTGTGCAGCATATTTTCTATTTGACGGTTACAGAACTCAAGTCCGTTGTCAGTGCGAATACATTTTATCTTTTTGCCAGATTGTCTTTCGACCATCGTTATGAAATCTCTTAATTTATAACATACTTCATCTTTAGTTTTTAATGGGTAGCAGAAAGCACGTCGGCTAAAATCATCTACAAAAGTTAAAACATACCGATAACCTCCTTTAGAAGGTACTGGGGCTGGACCCCAAACATCTGAATGAATCAATTCTAAAATTTCTTTTGAGCGGATATTTTTCAGTTTAGGATGAGTAGCACGCGTATTCTTTGCAAGAATACAAACTTCACAGTGAGTTTCTTTACCCTGTAGAGTCTCACAATTTTCTAGCAAGTTTTCTCTGAACATCCTTTTAATTATGTTTGTATTACAATGCCCCAAACGCTCATGCCATAACATAA
The DNA here is from genome assembly GCA_964019185.1 of Maratus speculifer. NCBI lineage: Eukaryota > Metazoa > Arthropoda > Arachnida > Araneae > Salticidae > Maratus > Maratus speculifer. The sequence goes on from OZ025293.1 coordinate 173,642,976, forward strand.
TGTTATTTCTTTCAGTTTCATACGTACTATTATACAGGCTTTCATTACTGGTATTTTTACTTTTCAGTTCATCACAAGAGGAAAAGTTCTTTAGTTTTATTGCTTTTAATACATAAAAATTATTCTTTAATCTTGCAGTATACAAATATCTCCATTCTGGAGAAAAAACTTTGAACCCCTTATCCATTTTAGCATGCATTCCCACTTTGTCCATTTTGCACATTGCAATTAGATTTCTATGTATACTCTGGACATACAGAACATCATGTAGATTTACTGTACTAATTTTTCCCCCATCCAAAATCTCAAAACTTACATTTCCAATACCTTTTACTACATGAGGGGTTGTACCCATTCGTACTACTGCACCAGGAGGAGGGTCTCTGAGTGAAGTAAAAAATTGTTTGTTTTGACAAACGTGAGAAGTGGATGCAGAATCTAATATCCAGTCCCAACTTAAAGGTAAGGTTTCGTTAAAATAACATTGTTCTCTATCTATAAATTCAGTTACAAAAGAACCCATATTGTTACTGTTTTCATTTTTACAAGTTTTCATTCTTTCTTTACAACTACATGCTTTTGAATTATAATCCTGCTTTCTACCCAAAGCACAGTTCTCTGTGTTAGAACCATGGGTAGCAACAACTGCATTGATTATTAAACTTTCTGGTTTCTGTCTTTCCCTAAGATTACGTCGAGCAGTTTCTTTTAATATTTCAGACTTGACATAGTCAAAAGTAAAATTTTCCTCTTTCAAATTATCAAATTCATGAATGAGATATTCAAATTCATCGGGTAGACATTTTATTAGCTGATAACAGCGATGTGCCTCAGAAACAGTTTCCCCAGAATCGACTACTTTCCTATAAGACTCTTCAAAGCGAGCAATAAATGTGGGGAAATCTTCATCAGGGTATGGTTTCATATTACTAAACTCATTTATATAAAACGATTTCAATCCCCTCCCTGGAATTTCCAAGGCTTTCTTTAGACTTTCCCATATTTCAGCTGGGTCAGATAAATCACCTACAGTTAATTCAATATCTGGACTACAGTAACTTTTAATTAAACCTGCAGCCTTTTCTTTACTTTGTTCTAGTTTGAAAATATCAATCTCAGACAATTTATCAGTTTTAGGCCATTTAGATTTATCTATCCAAACTTTTAAACCCTCACATTGTAAAACTCTAGTTATCTGATGTACCCATGCTCTGTAGTTATCTCTGGTCAACATCATAGGGGAATTTACTAAGATGGCCATTTTCAAAATTTAACACAAAATCTTCAATATTTCAAACACACTATACTTATTTAATATTCAAAACATAAATGCAACAATTTAATAACAATTTGTAGCATGCAACTTATTTCTAAAATCATTATATTCAAATATGTATATATCATGCAAGTATATAAAACATCTTCATAAAATTAATTATATTCAAAAACCATAGTAATGTGCAGTGGACAAGCTTGTCTGGGTTTCATAACCCTCTGTTGATGCTGTTTTTTTACCAATGTTAAATATACCAGCTCTTATATTAATAATTAGCAGAGTATGATATAAGTACAATAGAATGAAATAGTGATAATGAAATAGTGTACTCACAATAAGTAGGCATGAAATTTCCTTTTGAAACCTCTTTATTGTAGGCTTTTGAAATTCTTGAAACAAAATAAATTCAATATTTCCAGAAATATGCCATGTCATCTTTAGCAAAACAAAAAACTTTATTCTTGATAATATTTGACCTCAAATCAACACTAACAAAAATCATTCCATATGCTCTCACCATCACATAATATCTAAATGAATATCCTACTAAACTGAAGAAACTTGCATTAGTCATAATTTCTCACACTCAAGTGACACACAACATATCCCTACCAAAAAGTAAAATACTATTTAAATGCCCACTGAATCCTTCCAGCCAATCATGGCAAAGAATCACGAATCATTCATGAAAAACTCATGACATATGCAAAACAGATGTTTTGCATAAAATAAATTTGCCTACAAAAAGATTTTATTATAATTTACTTTTAAAAATAGCTAGAATAATTTAATTTAAACATTTAAAACTTAAACCAATCAAAAATAAACTTAATAAATTAATACCTCCAAAAACTCATTTCACAACTTGTGAAAACTAGATGAATCGCGATGTCTTATGAAGTGAAGTGAAGCGATCAAATGTTTGGATCTGAAAACATGGCTGCTCTCACAAAAATAGCGATGTATTGCTATTGAAAACAAAGTAAGAAAGAAAAATAAAAGGAAAAAATAGATGACATTGAATATTCCCAGAAATAAATAAGAAATGGGCAGGAAACAACAAAAACAGGCTCTACAGCGTTGCCAGTGCGATTTCCAAGCATTGAAGGCGTCACGGAAGGCATTCTCTGGAATAGCCTTGAGAGCTGTGGTACATGCTGCTTGGATCCCCTCTGTCGTCTCAAAATGCTTGCCTTTCATCGGCCTTTTCAGGTGAGGAAACAAAAAAAGGTCCGGGGGAGCCACATCTGGACTGCAGGGCGGCTGCGGAAGCATTGAGATGCTGGCCTTGGTCAGGTAGCTGTTAAAAAGAAAGGCAGTGTGAACTGCGCACACCTTGCGCTTGTTCAAATTCTCCCTCACAATATCATAAACCACAGATTTTGATAAATTTACCATCTGGGCAATTAAACTGATGTAGATTCAATCAAAATTGCACAGTGGAATCTGGATGCATTGGAAATGTAATTGTAGAAGACTTATTAAAAAGGCATAAGTTTCAATAACAACAAACTTTAATGAAGAAACATGATATACAGCAAAAACTTCAGCAAACTATGCAGAAAAAACAAAAGATTAAAAACATAAATAATTAAAGTCTTAAAACTCAAGCAGCATCATATTTCAACTAATTACATGCCGTCATGACCAGGCATAAACAGACCAGCTGCTATCAAAAAGACAAACGTGCTTCAAACATTCATAACGAAAAACATGGGGAAGAACAAAGCTGTATTTCTTCATTATATACAAATCTGTTCTTGAATATTTACATATTTTCTGCAAAGTCCAAGTTGCCACTATCCGAAGAGAAAAACCTCTGAAAATACCAAAAGAAAAACTATGTACGCCAAGTGCCATTGGCTCATTAACTATGACGTCTGATCGGTTCTGTAGCCAGAACCGTTCTAAAATGATCTGAAATTAACGCAGAGGTGAAAGTTTGGTGACCCTGAAATAAATGTTGGCAATATGTGGTAGTGTCATATTTGAAAGTCAGTAACGAAACATTTAATTAGTTTAAACAAGTCTAACATTTATTTGAGAAAAATGAAAGCATATTTAAAATAAAAATATATGTATATGTACAAATGATTAAACAATAATCACCTACTGGTAAGTGGCCAAATTATTATACTCATTTGAAATAAAATCGATTTTGAATAATTAGAAAAAAATGTCAAAAATTCATACTGAGTATAATAATTTGGTCACCTACTGTAAATTATATCTGGTGAAATCAACCAAAAACCGTAATTCCATAAATTATATTACCTTCAAAATTAAAGTCATACGTTAACACAATAATACATTTAATTAATTGGCATGGCGTAACAGAGTAAATAATGGCCAGTACAGGTAGCAAAAGAAAAACTACTCACAGTGACATTACTGGGAAAAGGCCGACCTCCTAATTCAAATGATGAAGAAATGAACACAGTCACAAATTTCAGAAGAAGATAAAAGTTCCATGTTATCACGATGAACCATCAAAATAAAAAAACTAAGAAAAACATTTCCACCATCAACTAGCAAGACTCATTACTTAAAATAAAATCGTCTTTCATAACTAAAACAAAGTGCGACGTCTTCCAGACTAAACATCTTCAAACCACCACCGTCAAAACAAACACCAGCTCTTTAAATACAACCGCTAAAGATCTGAAGAGTGCAACGCCCCTTTGCGTCCACCGGAGTTGAGTGAAGGCAATCCTGTCTTGTGAACAGGAGATACGACTACTTGCAAGTTGCGATCTGCGATGATTGCAAATCGCGATCAGACGAAGAGGAAACCACGATTGTGGACATTCGTAATCGGTCAAACGATCGAATCAAAAGTGAATGAATAAGTAACTGAATGTGACTGGAACTTTGATGAAAAACAAAATAAAGGGATTGGAAAAGCCGGCAAATAAGATAAAACAAAGATTGGAATAAAATAAAACCTGTAAGTCATGCTATATTACTCTATTACAATATGCATATAAGTTTATGAAGTGTTAAGGGAATGAGTATGGCTGACAATCGCCCCCCCCCCCTTAACACTCATACTCAAAAGAAACTAATAAGGAAGGTCTCCATTGGGGGCATACTCAGAATTTTTTGAAAAAAATACGAATTAAACTACTCATGTAGGTAATAAAGGATCAGTGAAAATTAGCGGCGGAATTACATTATTAGATATGTAAAAAAATAAAATAGTTTGGAATAATTGGCATGAAAAGATGAAAGCGACACGGGATTTTTCGAGCAGTGCATTTCCTCGCCAATAGCAGACGATTTTAACGAATCTGAAAATTGATTTTAATTGATTTCACTGTTAAAAATCTGCAGCATTTACTGCAACGTCACTCCACTACTTTTATAGAATATCTCTCTTCTGACCAATGAGAATGCTCCATAGCACGGTGAATTGACCATGTCATACACTGTTAAAAGTCTGCTGCATTTTGTTGCAACACACTCCACCGCTTGTATATATTATCTCTATTCCAACCAATGAGAAAGCTCCATTTCTTGGCCAAGTAACCGTTTTCTATACAAGCAAGGGAGTGCGTTGAAACAAAATGCAGCTGATTTTTAACAGTGTATTTTTCAATTTGGAACAATTTTAATCAATTTAAATTGTGTTTTAAATGATAAAATATATTAATTTAATTTTGTTATAAGTACATATAAACGTATATGACAAAATTACACTTAAAGTAAAGTAAAGGTTTGGTTACGTATACCGATCCATTACTGGAAATCATACGTCGCTAACGGTCGGGGCCTCCACAGGGACCCGAGGGCCCCCACTTCGGCCGTCTCCCGCTTCGCGAAACTCGTCCTGACATCCAGACCCTGCAACAGAGACACCCACTCAGTACGTATGAGAGGGGTCGGAACAGGTCCGAGTGAGAGCGGTATCACCGTCACATCATCGAAGCCTAATCATTGGGGACCTACAGAAGACCCCATGCTCGGCGACTAGTGAGGGATCCACCACCCCCCCTTGATCTACCGCCAGCCAAGACTGAGAAAGTCCTATAAAGGCAATCTCTGCGATCTCAGCCAGCAGATGAGTGTTAGTAAAAAGATAGAATAAAAACTAGGAAAGTTAGTACCATTGCAACTCTTCAGAACGTTCGCACCGGGTTAGCGACTCCCCGGACTGTGTGCGAACGAACAACTTCAAGCTGCAACAGCGAGAAGTAAAAGAAACACATAGGACAACACATCAGGGTTGTTATGATTTTGCCCAGCCCAAAAAACCCGGGTGGGTTTTTTCTGAAAAAACCCACTTGAAAAAACCCAGGAAAAAACCCAAGTGGGTTTTTTCAAAATTTCAACTTTAAATTCAACTTTAAATTACATATATAATGTATTTATATTACATATATAATATATTGTAATATATTTCTTAATATCAGTACACCACTCATAAAGTTTATAACCATCACCCCCCACCTCAAAGAAAAGAAATTTCCTAATTATACCATTACAATTTTTAAAAGAAATAATTGTTAGTTAATCTCTGTAGCATGGGTAAGTAACACAAACAAATTTTTTCCCATTAAAAAAATACTTTGGTGTGTAATCTGTTCTATGTTATACAATAGAAACTCACAACAAAATACCATATATGCTTAAAATCCTAATTTAATTATGTAGACATGTAGCATTACTTGGCTTATTCTATTATTTAATAATAAAAAATACTTTATAAATTATTACTAATAATCAATTTATCTAAAAGCAAAGCATAATTTTGATTACTGTCATTGATTTATAATATATTTGTAATCAATTAGGTACTTTAAATTTAGTAATAAGTAAATTTTCTTTTTCAAGCATTCTGAACCACCTCCCATAACCCCCCAAAACCTGAAAAAACCCGAAAAACCCTGAAAAAACCCCAAAAACCCTGATAAAACCCGAAAAACCCTGAAAAAACCCCAAAAACCCTGAAAAAACCCAGTGGGTTGGGTTTTTTCTGAAAAAACCCGGGTATTTAACAACCCTGCAACACATGCACATATCTCAGCCACGGACCATGCACACACGGGTGCAGCCCGACACCCTATGAGATGCTTTGGTCAATGACTAGCCGAGAAGTGGGAAACGCCTCGGACCTCCCAACAAGTCGAGGACACGCTTCCCCAAGACAACATAAAGTGTTAGTATGGATAGAATAAAAACTAGGAAAGTTATCCCTGTGAGTACTCGGACCGACTGTCCCATTGCACACGGGTGGCAGCCACACCACCCCAGATGTTCGAAAGGTGCAACAGGTGTCAACTTCTACCCCGCAGGGGAAGAAAGAAAAAAAAAAAAATGCTTTGAGGTCCGTTCGGACCCAGGAGTGCACAGGCGCGCCCAAGCACCCCAGATGACATGAGGCTCCCTCTGAGTCAACCTTCGAACCTCTGGACAACACAAACATATAAGGACAACACACACACATAGTGTTAGTAGATAGATACAAAAAATAGGAAAGTTAGATCCTATGTTCTCCATTCGGACCCCCCCACAAAGGGTCGCGACTCCCTTAGGGAGATGTGTCAGTCCTCACTCTGAGGTCCGACCTCCCATCGAGCAGGGAAGTCAAAATCTGGAGAGAGGAGGAGAAGAAAAGCAAAAACTTCGAGTCCGACCGGACCCTTGGCAGTCGCCTGTGTCCCGTTAGTTCGCCCCTCCTCGGCCCATCCACCTGCTTCCGAAACCTCGCCAGGACTCCTCCTAGCGAACCTCACAGGGTATCCGGATCCCGGCAGCTTTTGCATTCTCTTCCGCGGATCGGTCGCAGGTAGTCGAGGACGTAAAATGCAAAACTAAAATTACTTAAACTAAATTTATTTAAATAAATTGAACATAGAAAGTTTTTTCTTTAAAAAGTATTCAAAGCGTAAAAGCGTATTTTTCAAAATTTCATTCTTTCGCCAACCGGAGATAAATCGCCAAATAAACGAAATTTTTATTATTTTTTTACGGACGTTATAAGGAGGTTCCGCCGAAATTTTTTTATAAACATATATAACTATATGAGAAGAACATTCTGTAATTTTTTCAGATTTTTCTGAGTATGCCCGTATGGAGACCTTCCTTGTAAGTAATTACCACATAATATAAATAATATCAAAAGTTATATTGAACGACATAAGATATCAGTATTTCAACTGTCATACTTTGACAGCTATCAGTGAAGAATAACTTAACAATAACGTGCATAAATGCCACAAATTCACATTTTTATATATCATATAACAAGGTTAATTCCAAAAAAAAAATGAACAACTTTTTAACAATGTTAATAACCATATTCTTGCATATGTAACAGTGTAACAAATTTTTCTGAGTAACAACGTTAACAATCATATCAGTGATGCCGCTGGACTTGAAAAATCCTGGGTCCCGGGGACCCAGGACTTCTAAAATTCTGGGTCCCTTTTTTACAAAAGCGGGTCCGCACTAATAATAAGTCAAATTTTTCGACGCAAAATTTGAACTTGTTCATTTGCAAAAGTAAAATTAAATGCAATAATTATTGTTTTAATAATAATGTATAAATAATTAAAGCCAATATTATTTTTTAAACTATTAAGAGAAATTTTCTTTCCCTTTTTTTTTTTTTTTTAATATAAATGTGCAAGATACAAATTAAATTATAAAATAATGCTTATTTGAGTGTAGAAGATAACAAGTATCACTATTGTTCACATTTCTTTTAAAAAGGGGTAAAACTGATTTATCAAAAGACATTTTTCCTGAAAAAAGAATACTTTTCAAAATAACCAGAACAATCAAAAACAGATTGTGAAGCAGGGAAATCTGTTTTTGGAGCAGCAAAAAAGAAAAAAAACTACTCGGAAGCAGGAAAGTTAGTTTTTGGAACAGAAAAATTCTATCCTGACATTAACTTTTTTTTCGATGCCCTTTTGACGAAAATTGCGTTTTAAAGCGATTTTTTGACGAAATTCGCCGTTTTTCACGATCTTTTGACGAAACTAGTCGTTTTTTCGCAATTTATTTTAACGAAATTTGCCGTTTTCTTCGCGATTTTTTGACGAAATTTGCCGTTTTATCCCGATTTTTTGATGAAAATAGCTGTTTTTCGCGAATTTTTTGACAAAATTTGCCGTTTTATCGCGATTTTTGGACAAAATTTGATGTTTTTTTGCCATTTTTTGAGGAAATCTGCCTTTTTTTCGGGATTTTGTAACAAAATTAGCCATTTTCGAGAATCTTTTGACGAAATTAGCAGAAATTATTCGTTATTTCGCGATTTTTTAACGAAATTTGCCCTTTTGCGATTCTTTGACGAAATGTGCAGTTTTTTCGCGATCTTTTGACGAAATATGTCGGTTTTTTGCGATCTTTTGACAAAATGTGCCGTTTCATCACGATTTTTTGATGAAAATTGCCGTTTTTCGCTAATCTCTTGACAAAATTTGCCGTTTTATCATAATTTTTGGACAAAATTTGTCGTTTTTTCGCGATTTTTTCAGGAAATCTGCCTTTTTTCGGGATTTTGTAGCAAAATTAACCATTTTACTCGCGAATTTTATGACAGAATTTGCCGAAAACTATTCGTTATTTCGCGATTTTTTTAAACAAAATTTGCTATTTTTGCGAATTTTTGACGAAAATTACGCATCTCGCGGGACGCGTAAGCTCCATTTTCGTGCGTCCCGTCGGCGATTTTTTGCGTATTTTACGCGCTATACCGCATCCGCGGCATCCCTGCATATAACAATAGAAATAACAATATGAATAACAATTTAATAACTATACAACAACAAGAAAAATAAATTTTTTTCCACAACACAAGAACCTTTGGTTACCATAGTAACTTAAAAAAATATCAAAATCTTTCAGGCAAAAGTTTGTTCAAAAAAAAGTTCATGAAGGTTTTTACCATTTTACCTCATCACATGCAAGTGACTACGATTACCAGTACATATAACAATATTCTTTTAGTATGTCGATTTTCTTGATTTTGGCTTTGACAATACACAATTGTATTTACATACATTTGCATAATTACACTAGAATAAATGATTATCATAAAACAGATTCATAAACATTACGAATGTGAAGAATAACAAGACATGAATTACAATGCAAAAACACTTTGATAATGTATGAGAAATTCATGATATGCAAACGAGAAACATTCAATGATAACACTCATGATCATGATAATGACTGTGATTATGATAATGATAGGGACAGTGAGCACTCACATGAAAACTAACAACAACATGCATGCTTAAGCTTTTGAACCAATATACATTTGCAAATGATATAACAAAATTTAAATGTGAAAAACACTTGTTATACAACTTCTTTTTTCATATATATATATACAGTTGGCAAAAAAAGTATTTGTACACTCTAAAATTTTTAATTTTTAACTAAATAAAAACAGATATTTTGTCAAAAATAGTTTTAATACAATCTGTTTATCGTGCGTTTTAAATTACACAACAGAAAATTTCGATAAAGATGTAAAATAATTTTCTAATAGGAAAAGTTAAAAAATTTCTTGCAAAAAAAGTATTTGTACATTTCTCCATCCTGATATGTACTGTGTTTTATAGTGTTTATGGTTCAAAAGGACTACTTTTACAGAAGCTGTTAATAATTTTTGAGTTCATATTATATTTGTCTGACATTTAATCTAATTTGCTCTTGAAATAATTGAGTATAGAACCTAATACTAGAGAGGCACCTCTAGATATATGTAATCCTATGATTGAGCATAATAAAAATTTAAATTCGCAACAAGAATTTGTAAAAGCTATTAAATTACCATTTACAACTATTGGATGTATAGTGAGAAACTATGAATAAATTAAAAGCATCGAAATTCAATGAAAACCAGGACTTCTTAGCAAACTAACAATGAGGGAAAAAAGGAGTGTTGTTAAAAAAGCTTTAAAAAATCCTATGCGTTCGGTTCAAAAATTTGCTGGAGACCTTGCGACATCTTCTCGCATCAGACTAATACCTCAAACAATAAAAAATATTCTTCTCAATGCAGATTTAAAAGAAAGAACCACAAGGAAAAATCCATTCATCAGCGAAACAAATAGGCGAAAACGCATACTATTCGCTTTCGCATGCAGAAGTAAATCATTGGATTTTTGGAAAACAGTAATTTTTTCTGATGAGGGAAAATTCAGAATTTTCTTACCATCAAGCATTCGAAAAAATTGGCGTAAAAATAAAACTGTTCTAGATCCAAAATGTATACTTCAAACTATCAAGCATGTTGGGGGGAATATTATAATTTTGGGGTGCATAGCTTCTAATGAAGCAGGACATTTAAAATTTATTGACAATGGGAAGACAGGTTTAACATACATTGATGTGTCGCGCCATAATTTATTTGTTACGCATCTATACGTTTCTTAAGTTTAAATAAGCATTAAAAGTTTAAAAGAAACGGGTTTTAAAGTAGAAATAAAATGTATTTACTCAGATAGATGCATGTATGGTTTTTCGTCATCTCCCGAGCACGTTTGTTTACAATATCCGAGAGCTGGCTTTTCCGATCTGCTTTTGCTGAGTAATGTTACTGCGTAACAGCCGAGTAACAGTGATTTTAGCGATCGCGTCACTTGCCGTGAACGGCAGTGATTTTTGACGTCATACCGCGCGGCCAATAGCATCTCGGATATATGTTGCAGATAAATCTCGATGTATTACTGAAGAAAGTTTGTATGTACAATGGCAACAGATATATGCAAAACAAGTTCATCAGAATCTTGTATAAATAGTTTGTATTGCGATGGCTTGTTGCTCGCTCTATCTCAATTTTTCTTTTCGAATGTTGCTTAAGCACACAATCATGTAATTTAAATCATCCTTATTTTTAGTTTTTTAAGTTTACGGCAAAGTGATGTCGTAATGTTGTTTACATCTGTAAATAGTTCATCTCAGTTAATAATAAAAGTTTTGGTCATGTAAAACTGTTGTTATCAATTAAGCCTTCTACAAAACCACTGCAAATACTCTGCTCGGCCCATTTTAAATGGCCGTCAGGGTTATGGGCCCAGAGCCCTTGTGGAAGTGAAGATTTTTGCGTCGATGTTCTATTCAACGATGTTTGTTGACAAGTGACGTCGTGCCGATGTTTTTCCGTTCCTGGAAATTTTCGATGGAGTTTTCAAGTTTTGCCGTCTGCCCTGTTTAGATGTGATTTCCTTCTACTTCACCGGTGATAAATCTGCAAGGACTGTTTTCTCTTTTTGGACTTTGTGTTCCTTTTGGACTTTTCCAATTTTTTGAAAGTTTCCCCGATTGCTGTGAAGGAGGCCGAGTCTTAGAAATGGAGCTGACGAATATCACCCTTCTGACCTCTTCAAATTGGGAGAGTTGGAAAATAGAAGTGAAAGTCCTTTTGCTCCACTATGGAGCGTGGCAATTTATAGAAGGTCCGGATGCAGAAGCTGGTGAAAGTGTAGAGCCATCAAAGGAAAGCAAAGTTCCGGGAAAGGAGGATGCGGCGACAACAGTTCCTGTGACTGAACCACTAACTTGGAGGGAAAGAAATGACCTGAGTTTGCGCAAAGCCCGTGCATACACCATAATTTATCAGACCCTGAGCCCAGAGTTCAAGCCCCTGATTGCCAGTACTACTAATGGAGCAGTTGCATGGAAGATTCTAAAAGATCATTTTGAACCAACCACCCGAGCTCGAGTTATTCAACTGTTAGACGATTTTTTTAGCCTGAGATATGTGCAAGGTGAAAATCTTGGACTATTTTTGTGTAAAGTGAAACAAGCAACCGAGCGGCTTCACGAAGTTGGTCATGATCTGCAACCACTATATATTGGTTATCAAATGATAAGAAGTCTTCCAGAAGAATTTCAGTCAACAGTGCAGGCAATCTATAGGTGGCCTGATAAAGATTTTGTACCTGATAAGATTGAAGCTGAGCTGCTGCTGGAGGAGAATAGATTGAAGCTAGCCACTAGAGACTTTCAAAATGCTGCTTTTTCTGGAGAAGTGAAATGTAAATCAGGTAAATTTTCAAAGTTTGCTAATTGTAATGTAAATCAAAGTAAATGTTTAAAGTCTGACAATAGTAATGTAAATTTAAGTAATCCAAGTAAATCTTTTAATTCTGATAATGTAAATTCAAGTAAATCTTCTAAAACTAAAAATTTTAAACAGAATAAATCAATAGGTCCTTGTTATTTTTGTAAATCTTATGGTCATTTAATTTCGAACTGTAAACTTAAATCTAAAAATTCTCAAAATAAAAGTAAATTTTCAGAATCTAGTAATGTTGAATTAAAATATAATAATGTAAAATGCACCTTCTCTGAACATGAAGCAAGTTTAATTGAAATTTCTCCAAATGTTTTTGAAGCAAATACATCTGATTTTTGTAAAAGTAACAGCTGGGTCTTTGATACCGCAGCGACTGCTCATTTTTGTAATGACAAAAATTTATTTTTAGATTTTGAGCCAGTATCAAATATGCAGATGTCACTTGCTGTAGGAGAAAAAGAAAGCCCTGTTCAGGGAAGGGGTACAGTAAATTTTTTTGTAAAGTGTAAAGATGGCAGCTTCAATCAAATTATCCTTAAAAATGTTTTGTATAATCCTAATTTACGTAGAAATCTGTTGTCGGGCAGCAAGCTTGAGAAATTGGGTGTAAACTTTGTGGGTAGTAAGGGTAGGGTAATTGTTTATGACAAGGAATGGAATTTTTTGTTTTATGCTGTTAGAAAAAATGACTTGTACTTTTTAAAACCTTTTAGCTACAAATGTAAAGGAGAAAGCAACTCGGCTAACATTTCTGCAAATCAAGTTGAAAAATTAAATTTAAATGAACTTTGGCATGAAAGATTTTGTCATGTAAACAATGAATATTTAATTAACACTTCTAAAAATGAAAGTGTTATAGGTTTGCCTTTATTGTCTAAGTTAGCCGAGGATTGTATCTCCTGTAAACTCGCTAAGTCTAAAAGAACATCATTTAAAGCTATAGGTAAAATTAAATCAAAAACTGCTCTCGAACTTTTACATATGGATCTCTGTGGCCCTTTACAAGTAACGTCGCATGGGGGGAGTCGTTATTTTTTCACCATCATTGATGATTTTTCTCGTTTTGTTACAGTATACCCCATCAAGAATAAGTCTGATGTTTTTCAAATTTTTTTAAAATTTCAAAGTAGGGCCGAAAGGTATCTAAACAAGAAAATAATTTCAATCAGAACGGATGGGGGTTTAGAATTTTGTAACAGAGAATTTGATTCTTTTTTAGAAAAGCAGGGTATTTTTCATGAAAAAACGAACCCGTACAGTCCTGAAATGAACGGGGTTGCGGAGCGTTTTAATTTAACTGCTTTGGATGGTGTTAAGACTCTTCTCAATGCTAGCGGCTTATCTCAAAAATTTTGGGCGGAAGCCTTAATGTGTTTTTCTTACGTATGGAATAGGGTATGTCACAAACAGTCAGAAATCACCCCTTTTGAGATGTATTCTGGTAAAAAAACCCTCGGTTTCACATTTAAAGAAATTTGGATGTTTAGCGTACGTTGGAGTGCCCAAACAGATTAGAAGGAAGCTTGATATGCGAGCTAAACTGGGGATCATGTGCGGGTATGCTCAATCAACGAAGGGCTATAGAATTTGGTTAATTGATGAAAATAAAATTGTAGAAACCATTAATGTAAGATTTGATGAAACAAAAAGGGGGGTTGATGTAGTTTCAAAATTTAATGAACAAAAATTTAACTTTTCACTTTTTGATCTTCCAGAAGACGGAGATATTTTTTATGAACCTGAGAATACATCTCAATTGGGGAGTGAGACTGTTAAAATAAAAGATCCAGTAGTTTCGGAGCAGGAAATTTTAAAACCTTGTGCATCAATTCCATGGACCCGTAAAGCAGTACCCCGAAAAACCGGAAACCAAACAGACATTTACTATGGCATAGAAGGAACCAACACAAGAATTAGATCTTTTAATGAATTAATTAAATATTGTAAAGAAAATAAAATAGAATGTGATAAAAATTTATTTGATTTTAGTTCTAAAAATAAAGAATCCGGTAAAGTTTTAAATTTAAATGAAGCAAATTTAACTGAAATCAAAATTCCTCAAAGCTACAATCAAGCCATTAAAAGCCCAGAAGCATCAAATTGGAGGGACGCAATGAACCATGAAATTAACGTCATGTATGAACGAAAAGTATGGGATCTTGTGACACCACCAAAAGATGCTAAAGTTTTAGGAAGCCGCTGGGTATTTACCGTTAAAAGAAACGAGAAAAATGAAATTGTAAGGTATAAGGCAAGATTGGTAGCGAAGGGGTTTAATCAAATAAAGGGGGAAAATTACGAAGAAGTTTTTAGCCCGGTTGTCAGTTTTACAATAATTAGGTTGTTCTTTGCCATATTTTCATGTCTGTTTAAATGGAGAAATGTCCAGGTAGATGTCAACAATGCTTACCTTTATGCTAATCTGGATGAGACTGTATACATGCACCAACCTGAAGGTTTTGTTAAAGATAAAGATAAAATTTGTAAGTTAAATAAAGCCATTTATGGTCTCCACCAGTCTGGTAGACAATGGTTTTTCGAGATGGATGATGTTTTATCCAAACTTGATTTTCAAAAACTAGATTGGTGCAATTGTGTATACATGTTTCAGACCAGATTGGTTCTTTTACTTTATGTTGACGACATAGTTCTTTTTGGTAAAACTAAAGATGATTTAGATTTTGGGATAGAATTACTGCAAAAACACTTTAACTTAAAAATTTTGGGGTCAACTAAAAAACTATTGGGTATAGAGTTTGAAGAAATAGGAAATCGTCTTTTTATACACCAAACTTCATACATTGAAAAAGTTTGTGAAATGTTTTCAGAATTTAAATTTCCTGTTAGTACCTTACCTATGCCCAAGGGTTTAGTTTTGTCAAAGCAAGATGCACCTTCCACTAGGGAAGATATTGAAATGATGTCAAAGTTTCCTTATAGAAATCTTATAGGCTGCTTATCTTTCATAGCTGGAAGGACTAGACCAGATATCATGTATGCAGTTAATTTGTTATCCCAATTTCAATCAAACCCTGGAATTTCTCATTGGAATAGTTTATTAAAATTGTTAGGTTATCTTAAATATACTAAACATTATAAACTTGAGTTATCCAGAATTAGTGAGTTAAATCTTTCATGCTATTCAGACTCAGATTTTGCTGCAAACAGAGACGATCGAGTTTCCATAGGTGGCTATATTTTGTTTCTAGATGAAACGCCCATTTCGTGGAAGACTTTTAAACAGAAATGTATAAGTCTTTCAACTATGGAGGCCGAATACGTCAGTTTAACTGAAGCTGCTAAAGAATTAATCTGGGTCAAAAATGTTTTACAAAATGAGGTTCTAAATTTATGCACACTATTCTGTGATAACCAAGCAGCAATAGCCTTTTCGAATTCTCCTTTTGAAAATCAAAAAACTAAACATATCCATATAAAATATCATTTCCTTAGAAATTTAGTATATGATCAGGTCTTTAAACTTAAATATATTGCTAGTAAGTTTAACTTGGCTGACAGTTTTACAAAACCCCAGATTAGAGAGCAGTTGTTGAAATTTTGTAAAAGGATTTTTGATATTTAAAGTTTTAAGGGGGGGTTATAATTTTTCTTACAATGTAATCACTCTGGTCAATGCCTTGCCAATAAAGTCTTATATGACCTGACATTGACTAGACTGTTGTTTTTTTGAATATTAAAATGTAATTTAATTTTATTGAACTTTTGAAGTTCTGAATTTTTGAAGTTTTTGAAATTTTTCATATTGTAATTTTTGCATTTTTATAACTTTTTTCCAGAATTTTTGTAATACTCTGGAGATGACGAAAAAGGAGGCCGTTTGTTACGCATCTATACGTTTCTTAAGTTTAAATAAGCATTAAAAGTTTAAAAGAAACGGGTTTTAAAGTAGAAATAAAATGTATTTACTCAGATAGATGCATGTATGGTTTTTCGTCATCTCCCGAGCACGTTTGTTTACAATATCCGAGAGCTGGCTTTTCCGATCTGCTTTTGCTGAGTAATGTTACTGCGTAACAGCCGAGTAACAGTGATTTTAGCGATCGCGTCACTTGCCGTGAACGGCAGTGATTTTTGACGTCATACCGCGCGGCCAATAGCATCTCGGATATATGTTGCAGATAAATCTCGATGTATTACTGAAGAAAGTTTGTATGTACAATGGCAACAGATATATGCAAAACAAGTTCATCAGAATCTTGTATAAATAGTTTGTATTGCGATGGCTTGTTGCTCGCTCTATCTCAATTTTTCTTTTCGAATGTTGCTTAAGCACACAATCATGTAATTTAAATCATCCTTATTTTTAGTTTTTTAAGTTTACGGCAAAGTGATGTCGTAATGTTGTTTACATCTGTAAATAGTTCATCTCAGTTAATAATAAAAGTTTTGGTCATGTAAAACTGTTGTTATCAATTAAGCCTTCTACAAAACCACTGCAAATACTCTGCTCGGCCCATTTTAAATGGCCGTCATTATTAAACTGTGCCAAGAAATTATGCATAGAGGAAGCTTTTCACTTTCTGCAGGATAAAGACCAAAGCATACTGCTGTAATCATCAGCACATGCTTACGACAATACTCCAAGACGACTGGTAATTCTTCTAAAATCTCTAGACTTGAATCCAATAGAAAATTTGCAGATGCTATTGGATGCAAAAATCCGAAAAAAAAGTATGTATTGGTAAAAAACAGTTTTAAAGAAGCTCTTATTGTGTCATGGAATAACATTAACCAGACCGATACAAAAAAGTTGATGGAATCAATGTCACACCATCTAGAAGTAGTCATAAACGCTAAATGAATTCGCACAAAATATTAATTTGTATCATTTTACTAAATTTTCATTAATTATATTACATTAATATAGTGTACAAATACTTTTTTTGCATTATATTTTTGTATATTTGTTTATTATAATATAAAAAATCGATTCGTTTAATTTTGTTTTTGCTTCTATAATATTATAATGCGTTAAATTAATGTATTACAGTATTTTTTGCTTAAATCTTTTGTTTAATTTCATTATAATTTAAAAAAATGAAGTGTACAAATACTTTTTTTGCCAACTGTATGCAAAAAGAAATACAGCTCAATTTTCAACACCACGGATGGGACCTATGTGACATTTCCATTTTTCAAAACAGGGACTTAAAAACTTAAAAGAAACGATGCCTGCGACAGGCCTTCCTGTGATCAGAACACTCAAGAATGCCGCTACCCCCTGCAGGCCACTCTGGCTATTTACAATGTCACCCCTGCTAGACGCTTCTTGGGACTGCTCGGACTCCGGAAGATGAACCATCCTGAGGCCTGATCACATTCCAGCTGGAGTTAAATTGTCCGCGATGTTGAAAATGAGGGTATTGGAAAACTTATGTATGATATTAGAACATATGCATATGAGACAAAAATATGAAATAACAAGAAAACAAGTGTATAATCACATACTCAAACATTATAAAAGAAAATACTGAAATATACAAAATTTCAGATTTGAAAAACGAAAAGTGTTAAACTTCAGGGTTTAACATAAAAAGATTAAACAAGCATCTTAATACTTGACACAAGTTCAAAGGAGGGGGAGTTTTTTTTATGAATATAAATAATACTTATTTAAAACATTATATATTACTTATAACTAAAGATTACTTCAATGAATCTTTTAAGGTCAAACTTCGTTAAGGGTTTTGTAAAAATATCTGAGAGATTAGCTTTGCTAGTTACGTGTTTTACATTAAATATCTCTTGGTTTAAAAGGTCTCTAACAAAAAATAATTTAACGTCAATGTGTTTTGTTCTATAATTTTCTATGGGAAATTTAAGGAAATCAATGGAGGCCATGTTGTCTACTAATAGGGTTGGTTTAGTTTGTGGGCCTGTAAAAATGTGTTTGTCATAACATTCAGTTATGATTCTACTGAACCAAAGAAGCTCTTTAGTTGCTTCTGTTAAAACCACAAACTCCGATTCCATGGTAGACAAGCAGACAGATTTTTGTTTGAAAGCCCTCCACATGATAGGAGATCTGTCTAGCATTAATAGTTGTCCCCCCATTGACATTCTGTCATCGCGATTGGCGGCGAAGTCAGCATCTGTGTATGTTATTAGATTTATATGATGACAAGGTAACCTCAGTTTGTAGTGTTTGGTGCTTTGGACATACCCTAGTAATTTTAAGAGACCATTCCAGTGGATGATACCAGGATTACTCTGGAATTGACTAAAGATGTTTACAGCATAGGATATGTCGGGACAGGTCCTGCTTCTAAGAAATGATAAGCATTCCAAAACACTTCTATATGGATATTTTAACATCTCCTGGGTTTCTGCGTCTGTTTGAGGGCATTGTGACTTGGAGTACACTACTCCTTTACTTATGGGAAGTGAAGTGATGGGAAAGTTAAATTCTTTAAAACGTGCACAGATATCATCAATGTATTGCATTTGATGAATTGAAACTACACCTTCCCTATCTTCCTCAAACTCAACCCCGAGAAGCTTACGTGTTTTCCCCAGGATTTTGATGTCAAAATGTTCAGCTAGTAATTTTAAAATTTCATTTATGTGTTTCTGATGGTTACTTAAAACAACGAAGTCATCAACGTATAATAATAAAACAATGTAATTAGAAAATGTGTAGACACAGTTACACCAATCCAATTTTGTAAAATGAAGAGAAATTAAAATTTTATGTAATTCATAAAACCACACCCGGCCACTTTGATAGAGGCCATATAAAGCCCTCTGGAGTTTACAGACTAAATGCTCTTTCCCTTTTATCTCAAAGCCTGGAGGTTTTTTCATGTATACAATATCTGAGAGAGGTGCGTACAGATAGGCTCCTTTCACATCATACTGCGTGTGAATCCATCCGAGACATGAGACTAGGTCGGCAAAGAAAAAGCAGATTAGACTAAAGTTTACTACTGGTGAAAATGTCTCATCATAAGTTTCACCCCTGACCTGTTTATAGCCCTGGGCTACTAGTCTCGCTTTGTATCTTGCCACATGCCCTTTATCGTCTCGTTTGATGGTGAAGACCCATCTGCAGCCTAGAGGTTCAGTATTGGGTGGTAGAGATGTTAATACCCATACTTGTCTTTTATTAATAACATCCATTTCCTCCTACATTGGCTGTCTCCAGAGTTCCCATTGAGGGGATTTTAAGGCTTGTTTATATGTATTTGGGATGGAGTCTTCTAGTCATATATTGGTTTTACGTGTTTCTGATAAAGATGTATGTGGAGGTGTGTAACTAGGACTTTAACCAGCACTGGAAGTAGATTTTACAATACCCTGATATTTATTTTCCCCTTTGAAGCTGAACATAGTTGGATCAAATTTGATACCATTAGACTGACAGTATTCCTGCACTTCTCTAAGTGATCTTAAATGTTGTGTCTCACCCATCTCATAATAGTAAATGTCGGTTCTCGATTTATCAGGCCTAGTTATAGCCTTACGTAACCAAACAGCATCCCTCAGCATTCTCGTGAATTCTTCGCCATCCTCGTCACTTTCATCCTCAGATGAGTGAACGGAGGCTGGTTCAACAGATTCTGAGGTGCCTGGCTTAGTAGATGGAGGTTTCTCTGAAGGGAATCTATCAGGTTAAAGGTTGGTCAAAGGATCAATCTCTGGTTGTTCTGAACTTAAAATGTATGAGGGTCCCAGGTCGCTTCTGTTGTGCTGCTCTGAAGTAGTAAAAGGGTTTGTGCCTATGGAATAACTTGGGCCTTGCTCGCTATGTTTGTGAACATTTCTTGGTACAGATTCATCCCCAAATCTAACATTTATGGTTTCTATTATTTTATTTGTATCGGGGATCCATACGGTGTAGCCTTTGGTTGACATCGCGTATCCCACTAAAACCCCCCTTTTGGCTTTAGGATAAACTTTGAACTTCTTAACTGTTTGGGCACCCCCACGTATGCCACAGTACCAAAAAGGCGTAAATGTCTTATTGAAGGTTTGTTGCCACAGTAATACTCAAAAGATGTTTTTCTCTGGGATTTATGACATTCTGTTTAGTGTGTATGCGATGTATAAAACTGCTTCTGGCCAGAATTTTAGACTGAGTTTGCTTTCGTTAAGTATTGAGCAGGCCCCATCCATTATAGTCTGATTTAAACGTTCCAAGACCCCATTTTGTTCCGGTGAATATATGTTGGTAAATTCATGGTGTATCCCGTTCTCTTCAAAGTATTTTGTAAAAGCTTCATTTTCAAACTCCCGCCCATTGTCGCTACGGACCTCTTTTACTTTAGTGCCTAAAAATCTTTCAGCCCTTTTTACATGATTAGTGAAAATCTTGAATACTTGTGCTTTGTTACATAAGGGGTAGACTGATATTTTTCGTGAGAAGTCGTCAGTTATAGTTAAAAAGTACTTCTCGCCGCTGTTATTTGTGTCGGTCCCCACAAGTCAGTATGTAGTAATTCAAGGGGTCGTTTTGATCGTATTTGATTTATAGGACAGAAGGAAGTTCGCCTGTGTTTGTTGATTTTACATGTCTTACATTCAAAGTCTTCACTTTTAATAGGTGGTAAGCCCCTTACACCATTACATTTTACGGTATGTTCAATTAAAGTGGAACTAATGTGCCCAAGACGTCTACGCCATAATTTAAAGTCGTCCTTCTGGACAGTAGAGGCTTAAAAACGCACCTTTTTAGGACTTTGGTTATTTTTAGTTTTATTTTTAGGGTTAGGATCTGGGTACAGGCAGTAAATGCCATCTTTAAGAAAAGCACGAAATAGTGTACCACTGTCACAATATGCTTTAACCTTACCCTCACCTCCTTTGAACTTGGCACCGGTTTTATCGAGCCTAGGGCCAGATATTAAATTGTGCCTTAAACTTGGGCAATACATAACATCGCCGAAGCGAACCATCTCCCCATTTATTTTTAAGTCAACTAGTCTGGTTCCTTCAATAGGAAAGGTCGCACCATCAACAGCAACAGCCAATTCCTCATTGTGCAAAGGTTTAAATTTAATATACAGATTTTTATCTTTGCAAAAGTGGTGCGAGGCACCTGTGTCAAAGACCCAGGCGTCTCCACCACACTTAATATTACTAAGATTAGATTGTATGAGGTAATTTACCTGGCTTGTTGGCTTACGTTGACGTCGGTTTCCGGTTCTATTGCGAGACACATCGCTGCTGGATCTAGGGTTACTGGACTGGACTCGAACTGGACTGGAGACTGATGAACCTCTGGATACTGAGGAGTTTTGGAATGAGGAGTCTGAGGAATCTCTCGAAGTAGTATGGAGGCAAGATTCGGGGCTGGAGGCTTGAAGCATTTTACATTGTCGTAGCATATGGCCGGCATGTCCACATCTATGGCATCGTCCTTTGAACTTTGGCTTATAGGCAGATCTCTTGGGTGTACGAGCTCGAGAAAAGTGGGACTGGACCAAATTACCTCTGTCCTCCTCTCGTAGTTTGATGCGGGATTCTTCAGCAATCAATTCGGTCAGGACATCTTTAAATTTAAATTGCTGATCTGGCCAACGCAAAATTCCTTGAACGAGATTGTCGAACTTCTTTGGGAGCCATCAAAGCAATTGGAACGTCAGGTATATCTCTTTTATCGGCTCATTCATGGCAGCAAGTTGGTCAGCTAGTCTTTGTAGACGGGCGGCAAACATATCCACCGGCTCATCTGGTTGTTTTCTACAGGATAGGACCTCGCCAAAAAGTTGCATATGGCGAGCCCGGTTATCAGGCTGAAAGTGTCTTTTCAATTTTGTCCATGCTTCATGTGGGTCGTCGATGTTTTCAATAATTCTTCTAAATTCATTTTCGACGTTTAAATAAACGATGGACAGTGCTGACCTTAAGCATGTCTGATATTCTTTAGTGGCCACAGCATCACTGGTTTCAGGAGGCTTTTCAGTTCCGTTCACAATGCCCCAGGCATTTTTGTCTAGCAGCAGGTATTTAACATCCGCTGCCCAGGTTCCATAGTTGTGAGCATTTAGTTTACTTATGCTAACCTGCACATTGGTCATTGCCATGCTTTAAACAAGAGAAAGGTGAAAAATTTTTTTTTTTCAAAAACAACGTACTTTTTAGCAGTAAGATAATAATTTTTTTTTTTTTTTTTTTTTTTTTTTTTAACTATTTATCCATAAAAAAACCTTTCTAGTTCATGCCAGAAGAAAAATTAATTGTGTTTATCATAAAGAAATACTATTGCGCCCCCCCCCCCCACTAAAAAACACTTGGAGGTCTAATGGCCGCATGCTACCACCAGTTTACAATATTGCCAACGAAGGTTACGGCCACCATAACAGGTTAAAAAGCGTAGTATCTTTGGTCCGTAACCCATGATCGGTTCTGTAGCCAGAACCGTTCTAAAATGATCTGAAATTAAAGCAGAGGTGAAAGTTTGAAAGTTTTCTGAAATAAATGTTGGCAATATGTGGTAGTGTCATATTTGAAAGTCAGTAACGAAACATTTAATTAGTTTAAACAAGTCTAACGTTTATTTGAGAAAAATGAAAGCATATTTAAAATAAAAATATATATGTAGAAATGATTAAACAATAATAAATTATATCTGGTGAAATCAACCAAAAACCGTAATTCCATAAATTATATTACCTTCAAAATTAAAGTCATACATTAACACAATAATACATTTAATTAATTAATTGGCATGATGTAACAGAGTAAATAATGGCCAGTACAGGTAGCAAAAGAAAAACTACTCACAGTGACATTACTGGGAAAAGGCCGACCTCCTAATTCAAATGATGAAGAAATGAACACAGTCACAAATTTCAGAAGAAGATAAAAGTTCCATGTTATCACAATGAACCATCAAAATAAAAAAACTAAGAAAAACATTTCCACCATCAACTAGTAAGACTCATTACTTAAAATAAAATCGTCTTTCATAACTAAAACAAAGTGCGACGTCTTCCAGACTAAACATCTTCAAACCACCACCGTCAAAACAAACACCAGCTCTTTAAATACAACCGCTAAAGATCTGAAGAGTGCAACGCCCCTTTGCGTCCACCGGAGTTGAGTGAAGGCGATCCTGTCTTGCGAACAGGAGATACGACTACTCGCAAGTTGCGATCTGCGATGATTGCAAATCGCGATCAGACGAAGAGGAAACACGACCGTGAACGCACTCGTGGACGTTCGTAATCGGTCAAACAATCGAATCGAAAGTGAATGAATAAGTAACTGAATGTGACTGGAACTTTGATGAAAAACAAAATAAAGGGATTGGAAAAGCCGGCAAATAAGATAAAACAAAGATTGGAATAAAATAAAACCAGTAAGTCATGCTATATTACTCTATTACAATATGCATATAAGTTTATGAAGTGTTAAGGGAATGAGTATGGCTGACAACGTCAAACATCGACCGCGGCAAGGCCGTTAAAGGCAATTCACAGTGATCCAAAATCACAGTAGAACTAACTAGATAGGATCACACTATTTACTTCAGAACGACGATTGAATCAATGGCGCCGTCCGTACTTTTCAAAACATTGTTTTGACTTGGGGATGATAAAAACACAGGTATGTCATGTTAAATAAAATTTAATAAACTTCCAAGTCAAATGTAACATGACATAACATAAACGAATACTTAGTCGATGGTCTGAGTTCAAAACTTTGCGCACACAAGTCACATGGTCGGTGTTTGTCGAAGTCAAAGATCTTCCAGAACGATTTTCATCGGCGACCTCTTCCCGGCTCTCCAAAATGGCCTGGTGCCACGTCTTGCTAAAGCAACATTTGGGTAAGCCTGCTTGATCATATCAAATGTCTTTGTCGCAGATTTTCCCAGTTTCACACAGAATTTAATCGCATACCTCTGCTCTAACGAATGCTGTATTTTTCGGCTTGCACCACTCATAGAACCACGTCGTGCGAAAATGCCAGTCCTGACTCTCCAGGAGCTCGGAGACAAATGAACAGCCTCTCGTTCGTTAGCTAGGAGCGCCCTCTACCGAATCCAGTCGGTACGCATACGCTCCGAAGTACAGTCGCGGCGGAAGAAAATCAGTCCTAATACTTTCCATACAAACCATGTACATACAAAAAATTAGTAATTGAAAAATATTTTTCTTCTGTATGTTTGACCTTGATATAAAAATTCCAGAGCATTTTTTGTTTTGTCCTCTATTTTATAAAATGGATGAATTATAGCACTTTGAATTTCTAGTGTGGCTGACATTTTACACACATGTTTCTGAACCAATTTTGATGTAATTTGGTGTGTACCTAGTATATACTGATGCCTGAACAGAGTTCATTGGCCAGTTTCATCCGCAATCTTGTTTAAAAATGGTAACCATTTAAATTCTTTAAAAAATTTTTAAATTTAAAATTAGGTACAGAAAAATTAGAAATTGAAAAATATTTTTTGTTATGTATCTATAACTTTTTAAAGCTTAAATAAATGTTTAAAATCTTTCATGGAGTAAAATTTAAAGTTAGTGTAATTAAATGTATTTACTTTTATCAATACATATTATTTTTCCACATCTCTCAAGCATGTTTATTTACATATCTTTTGTTTCACTCACAAGCTTCTGATGAGAGTGTAGTTACTGAGTTACTGCTGGTAGTTGTAATATGGGGATCGCGTCATTCGCCATGATCAGTTGACTATTTGACGTCAAACTTTGTAGCCAATAACATTTCGAATGTCTGTTTCAAGTAAATTTCAGGTGCATTTCAGATGGAAATGTATATCTGGTTTGGCAATGGACTTGCAAAGCAAGTATTCAAGTTGTGTATAAAAGATTTGCAATGTACAGGATCATTTGCCTTGCCTTGATGCACTTTTTCATCATAATTATGCAACTGCATTCATCCTATTGTTTTAAGTTTAGATTGCAGTAATGTTATTCTATGCATTGTAAATTTTCATCTCATCTAGTCATCAATAAATCTGTCTAAAATGGAACTGTTGGAACTATCTTCCACACACCCACTGCACATTCTGTTCAGTCCATAAATTAAATGGTCGACAAAAATTGGTCGCCAAAAGTGACACCAAATTGGCAATATTTTTAATATTTTGCCAAGTTTCCATAGGCGTCCTGTGAAAACCAATGGGTTTGCTTGCTTGCAAAACATCAACAAATTGAGGCATTTTTAATGCAACAAAAATTAATATTAACTCATGAAT
Organism: Maratus speculifer; assembly: GCA_964019185.1. NCBI lineage: Eukaryota > Metazoa > Arthropoda > Arachnida > Araneae > Salticidae > Maratus > Maratus speculifer. Next base: position 173,668,488 of record OZ025293.1, read on the forward strand.
AGAGCTTAAAAACTCAACTGATTTGCCTTTATGTCGTATGGGCAAGAAAAGTTTACTTGATTCATCACTTAAAGCTTTTTCACACCATTAAATTTTCTAAATACAATTTCACACTATTTAATGGCAGAAATATTTATAATAGATATTACTAATATTTTAGCTTAAAATAAGTGATGTATGTATATTAAATATTTTCAATTTATTGTATGTAAAAAAAAAATCTGACAAGTGGTTAATAGGATTATTTACATTATTTTTTAGTACAAATACAAACTACAGTCGAGTCTCTCTATACCGAAACTCCATCCGAAGAATTTCTCTATTTAACGAATTTTTTTATAGGAATGGTTAATTTTTTCCATGATTACATTAAAAATAATCTCCATTTAACATTTTTTCAAAAAAATTCTACCATAAGTTCAGAAAACACTATAAATTATTTGTAGAATAACTTTTTTTTCGTTGATTTCTGGTTTATATTTCATAGCTACATTCCTCTACCTTGTCAAAAAAAAGGCATTCAACCCCCCCCCTCTTCCCAAAAAAACCATCTTTTTGCATGGTTACACTTGACTTTGTTTTAGCCAAGATGAGTATGCGTTCTTGGAAAAGATTATAATATTTGCTTGCTAAAACGGCGATTTGCAACTACACTATATGGCCATTGATTATTGGACACTTGCAATTTTAGACATTTTGTTAAATATATAGAAAAATACATGAGGAATCATCTCGAAACTCTTAGTGTATAAATATAATAGTATAAGTCATACATCTCCGTGAAGATTTTTTTCCCGAAACTCCATAGGGGACCGTCAACAAATTAAAACAGAATGTATCTTTTGAATAACCCTATCAAAACTAATGTAGCAAAAGCGCTCGAACTCTAGATTATGATTGAATGCCTTATTGTAATACGCCTTGTTTATTTGTATGCAAATAGCATGCAAACTCGCAGAGTAATTAAGGTTTTTATAAAAATGGTCCCAAATTTTTCCAAGTTTTTTCCTAATAATTTTCAGAGTTCTTAATATAAAATATTTTTTTCAGAAAATATGACAAACAACATTGCACACAGTACCCTGTAATCAGAATTAAAAAATAATGAAAAATTGTATACAAAATGAGTTGGTATACTAAATAATTTTTTACTGTGCATGTGTCAACGATATCAAAATTTCATTTGCATATTATGTTAGCTAAATGTATAGAGCAACTTTTGTAAAAGTCACAAAATCATAACTTGAAAATTCTGAAAATAATCGTCAATTGAATAAGTTAAAAATCCGTTATTCTCAAAATGAAGCAAAAACAAGAGGGGTTGTATCCATATATCCATTGATTAGTGTCAATATAGAATACGCAATACGGGATGTACTAGTACATTTGGATAACACCCCTCAATTTTTGTTTCATTTTGTGAACAATGGATTTTGTCCTTTTTCTATAGAAGATTACTTTCAGAATTTCCAAGCTATGATTTTGAGACTTTTACAAAAGTTGCTCGGTACATTTAGCTAACATAATATGCAAATGAAATTTTGATATCTTTGACGCATGCACAGTAAAAAAAATATTTAGAAAACCTACTCATTTTTCATACAATTGTTATTATTTTTTAATTCTGATTACAGGGTACCATGTGCAATGTTGTTTGTCATATTTTCTGAAAAAAATATTATTTTATATTAAGAACTCTGAAAATTATAAGGGAAAAACTTGGAAAAATTTGGGACCATTTTTATAAAAACCTTAATTACTCTACGAGTATGCATGCTATTTGGATAAAAATGTAAACAGTGTATTACAATAAGGCATTCAATCATAATCTAGAGTTTGAGTGCTTTTTCTACATTAGTTTTGACAGGGTTATTCAAAAGATATTCATTCTTTTTTAATTTGTTGACGGTCCCCTATGGAGTTTCGGTAAAATATCTTCACGGAGATGTATGACGTGTACTGTTATATTTATGTACTAAGAGTTTCGAGATGATTCCTCATGTATTTTTCTAGATATTTAGTAAAATGTCTAAAATCGCAAGTGTCCAATAATCAATGGCCATATAGTGTATCACAAAACATCTTAAAACATAAAACTATTCCATTATTGTCTTTAAAATGGTGTTTGTTTCTTGGTTTGGATAGTAAAGCAGGAATAAGGGGGAATTGCAGAAAAGGTCGTTTTTCAGCAGGTTTTCATCTACCTAAATTAACTCTCATTACTTTTAGAGTTAAGAGAGGATGTTTGTTGTTTGTGGCGACTAGGAGCATTTTTTGTTGTGAGAGATCATTTGAATGAAGAATTGTTACTAAATATCATCTATGCTGGTGTTATCTTCTACTGCATTTGCATAAAATCGCTTCTGGTTTAAACACAACTCTCTTTAATAAAGTAATAATTTTGAAAATAATCAATAAGACACTGGGGGGAAAAAAAGAAGTGGTGAGGATGTTTGAGATTCTGAAAAAAATTTTGTTAAATATTTCAAAAACTTAATTAAACACCTCAAAAACAATTGTGTTTCAAAATTTAAACATTAAATGAAAAATTTTTGCTGTTCTCTATTCAACAAATTTTTCTATATAACAAATTTTTTGTCTGAATGATAGATTTTGTTATATAGAGACTCGACTGTATTTACAAAATGCAATATATTTACATAACAGTATATTTATGTGAACTTCTCAGACAAATGAAATTTTAAGCAATCTCAGAAGCTTGCGAACCGATTTCATATGTAATGGTACCAAACTGACCCTGTTCATCCTGAATCAAATATAGGCTACATCTTATGTTGATGCTACTAACCCAAAGGGGGTACATGAATGAAAAACGTTCTAAAATGCAATTTTTGTTATACTGCAGGGCCTAGAAACATAAAATTTAACATATTAATACTTATAAGGTATAAATGGTCTCTAGGAACATTTTATAAAAATCATGAAACTTAAAAGGGGTTTAAAATGCACGAAAAGCATTCTAAAAACTTTCTAAATTGCAATTTTTAAGCAATCTCGGAAAATAATGAACTGTTTTTAAAAATAATGATATTAAAATGATGGTGACATTCCTTTCTCCAATTTAGGCTGCATCTTATGTCGGTGTCACTGCCCCAAAGGGGGTACAGTATTTTAAAAAGGTGAGTTTTGTGTTACTGAATGAGCTAATGAACCGATTTAAAAAACAATGCTCTCAAAATGATGGTGACAGCCCTTGCACGTACATAGACTTTATTTTATGTTGATGCTACTACCACCTTGAGCTTTTGGAACCCCTCTAGGCATTTAAATAAAAAACAGCGTAATAAAACATTGGTCAGATATATAAATTGAAGTATTTTATGTAGACAAATGATGAATTCTAACAACAATTGTAATTTTTTATCTATCAAAGAATACATTTCAAATTGAAAGTGAATTGAAAACATTATCAGGGTGGTTGAGTGGTCAGGGAAAAACAAGTAAAAAAAAAGAGGAAACTACCAATATTTTCTTATAGAAAAAAGTAAGTAATATAAAGGGATTAAACAAGACGAATATATCTTTGACATATTACTGGTATTTAGCACCATTTTTGACTGTGTTTATTTGACCACTCGCTACCCTGATTATCATTTACAGAAATATAGAATTGTGTGTTTAAAAGGAATACTTCTAAAATCGTAGTTATTAGTTGCTATATTTTTCAAAGTTATTAACTGTACAACTTGAATTGTCATTTAAACTTAAAAAAAAATAATCATCTGGATCGATTCTACACGATTAATGTTATATAACAAATGTTCTATTAAATATTGAAGTTAACAACATTTCCAAATTAACATTAAAATTTTCAAAATACACTACACATTTTATGTCACTTTATCTTGTCTAATAAAAGAAACTAATATAAATATATTTATGTGAAACATAAACATATATGAGTTTTAACAATCCAGAACTATATGATACATAGGGTAATTAATCAGAGACAAAGACTCTGTTTACTATTTATTTAATTCATTTTATATTAGCTTATTTTCAGTGTTTTAACTAATTTTTTAATTAAAGAATAAAAGACGAAAACAGACTTTGTATCTCCTGACAGCGATTAATTTGGCCTTAAAACAGGGATGCCACTTTTCTGCCAAATGGCAGATTTCCCCTCTGTTTTTTAATTTTTAAGAATTCGCGATTTTCATTAAGTGATCATGAAATAATATAACGATTTTCGGCGAATGATCGTGAAATAAAACAGGAATTTTTGTCAAACGATTGCGCAATTACAAAGGCTTTTTTGTCAAGCGATCGCTGTTAGCCATTACAAAAGTAATGGCCAACATTAAAACTAAATAGCAGAGCAAGCTTAAACAGCAATAAGCGTTTATTGCTGATTCACGACATAACCTGACTCGATGTTAAACAATAACTTTAAAGAAATTAAATAGTTATTGTAAAGATTAATTCAAAGTAATTCAATTAGTAATAAACATGCTTTTGGTAAAGACAAAAATAAAGATAACCATTTACAGGGATCATTCTAGAAATTAAAAAGGGCAGGGCGCATATTACAGAAAAAGGGCAATTTTGTCAAAAAGGGCACATTATTTCATAAAAAGGGCATATTTACAATAAATGCATTTTGCATTGGAAAACCCATTAATATTACTTTTATATCATCTTTAAAATAGTATGCTTTCAACTCATTAGTAATATATTTAGAAAATCTATACATTTTACAATAATTAATAAATGAATTTTGATGAAATTCCGTGCTTTAGTTCTTGAGATATAGCTATCATAGAAATCTGGGAAAATGCTTCATAGTGGCGCCATCTGTTCGCCAATTTACACCAAAACTTAATCGGTATCTATTTATCTAATGCTGTAACAGAACATGAAATTTGATGAAATTCTGTGCATTTTTTCTGGAGATATAGCTATGGCGGATTTCGGAAAAAATGCGTCATAGTGGCGCCCTCTGTTCGTCAATTTACACCAAAACTTAATCAGTTTCTAATTATTTGAAGATCTAACAGAATATGAAGTTTGATGAAATTCTGTGCATTAGTTCTGGAGATATAACTATCGCAGACATCGGAAATATGCGACACAGTGGCGCCATCTGTTTGGCAATTTACACCAAAACTTAATCTGAGTCTATTTATTTCAAGGTTTAACATAATTTTAAGTTTAATGAAATGCCATGCATTAGTTCTTGAGATATAACTATCGGAGATATTGTGGCATAGCAGCGCCAACTGTTCAGCGATTTACAACAAAACGTAATTGGCATCTATGCATGTCAAGTTTTAGCAGAATATGAAGTTTGATGAAATTCCGATATTATCAATAAATTATCAATCAATTATAAATTCCGTTCTTGAGGTACGATTATCGCGGAAATCTGGAAAAATGCGGCACAATAGCGCCATCTGTTCGGCAATGTACACCAAAACTTAATCAAGCTCTGTTTATTTCAAGATCTAACATAGTATTAAGTTAGATGAAATTACACGCGTTAGTTCTTGAGATATAACTAAAGGAGATAATGCACCATAGCAGCGCTACCTGTTCGGCGATTTACACCAAAACATAATCGGCATTTATCTATGTTAAGGTTTAGCAGAATATGAAGTTTGATGAAATTCCGTATATTAGTTCTTATGGTTATCGCGGAAATCGGGGGAAATGCGGCTTAGCAGCGCTACCTGTTAAGCGATTTACACCAAAAAATAATCAACATCAATGTATATCAAAGTATAACTAAATCTGAAGTTTTATTGAATTCCATATATCAATTCAAGAAAATGTGTCACAGACAGATATTTTCTAAAAATACTCAGATATTTTCCAAGACTCTCTAAAACATATACATCCATCGAAAACTAAAATTCGAATTTTTTCACGAATTTAATACTTTCTTCTAAAAATAGAAACTTAAACAAAGAAAAGGGAGGAATATGACGTTCGCTCTCTTCATTAAGGAGTCATTTTATCCCAATATTTCTCTTGAAAAATAATTATGAGACTGATATGGCCCGAGAAATTCAGACCCGCACTGTATCTGCAAAAAATGGATAAATGTCGACCAATGCCCGGCCCTAATAATAAATCGACCGGCGGGTCGTATGGGCAGCGTCGTGCGAAAAGAAAGCTGCGTCCGGGGCAAAGTTTCAATTTGTCGTCCCCCACTTGTTCTTTTTGTGACAGGTGTCACAAAATTGAAAAGTGTGGAAACACAAATTCTATTGAATACACATAATGCATTTATCTTACAACTTTAAAATGCTTAATTTTAACAACAAAACAATATAAGATAAAATTTTCTAGCAAAGGGTATCTAGAAAACAGATGCGAAATAAATGCATCTACTACAGTATAACAACCAGCGCCGTGCAAAATGGGGGGCGAACGCCCCGGGTGCTGAAATTTAGAGGGCACCAAATTTATATTACCAACGTCATTTTTGGCCTGTCACAAGAAAAAATTGGGGGAAGGGGGCGTCAAATTATAATTTTGCCCCGGGCACAATTTTCTCTTCGCAAGACCCTGATAACAGCTTGTGTGTGTGTAATTCCTTATGAATGAGAATATGCAATTATGAGGATGTATGTTTTTGTCACACACACACACAAAAAAAAAAAAAAAAACTCTGCAATATGTACATTTCCCCCCTTTTTTGCAAGAAAAGAAGAAACAAATTCAGGTTGGTAAAATAAATTTGACGTCCCCCACATTCCGCGCCCGGGGCGACCTGGCCCTGCGTACGGGCCCGAATTTGGTCTGACAAAATTAGGATCAATTTTCAAATGGATCAGGCTGTCCGAGTTGGAATAATATTTTTAACAGGCGGATTGCCCCAAAAATAAGAGTTGTTAGCCGGCAGACGAAAAAATTATTTGGGCCGGGCGGGCCGATTTAAAAATTTTAATTAAACGGAGGATAAAATATGAACTATTTTAAATGGATTTGACGTTCGCGAGAATAAGCACAAATTTCTGTACAAGCTGGTGCTAGTTTGAAAACATTATAAAAACAAAAATATAAGATGTCTAACCTAGAGATCGGACGGCACATCGTGTCTGATCTCGCGTTTAATTTATTCAACAGACACGGGCCGGGCCGAAATCAGACTGTCAGTTATTCACACGATAGTGTAGCTGGTCAATATATTTTGTAAAAATAATAATTGCAATAATAAATTTCTGTCAACGGAATATTATTTGCGGGGAAAATGCCATTCGATTTTCGTAGTTTCCAAATTAGAACACGTGATAAATTTTGCATTTCTGAACAAAATTTAATTCAGAAGTACGACAAAAAAGTAACTCTTTTGCTCTTTTCCTTTTTCTTTTATTGCAAACTATTTATTTTTATCTATGAATTCGTATCTGAATGTTGAAAAATTCTGATTTTAATTAATCATTAAAGATATTAAATTGTGTTTAAGAAAAAACGGGTTTTACCATAGAAATTGAGTTGGGCCTGACAGAACCTATTTACTTGACTTTGCAGAAGACAAGTCAGGCTTGTTCTCATTGATTTTGTCCGAGCTGGCTGGGCCCAGGGCGGTACGGGCCAATGTAACTTTCGTTGCCGCATGTTATGCATAGTCATTTAAGGGCAAGGTCGAATTGAAAACTGACCGGCCCGACCCACTTATATTTTCTCAGAAGTTTTTCTTTTACATAGTGTCGAACCTAGAAGAATCTGATCCGTGCAGATATCTTACTTCCAAAGATTAGTTAACTTTGTTTTCTTTCCACACATTCTGTTTGTAAATTGCGAGTCAAACTATTATATTTTTCTTACTCTGCAGATTCTTTTTACGTGAGATGCGCCACGTTGAAGAGAAGTGTTTGTTTATTTATGCGTAATATGAGTAATCATTGAATACTTGTGAATGAGAATGCAGTTTACGTATTTTATTCTGCGATGATTTAATTTAAAAGGAGTTAAACATTTGAGTTGCGTTATACTTTCGGAGAATTTTTTGTTATTGTTTGTTCAGCTCTGCATATAATCGTTGTATTTATTTAACATAAATAATGTTTTAAATAAGCTATATAATGTAAGTCATTAGAACGATAGGGTCGTAAAAATTGGAATAAATCAATGCAAGGTGAAAATACTTGTATTATCTAAAACTCTTTAATCTTGTACTTTAATAAATATACAGAAGATCGATTTTAAGTAAATTGTTTTTGCTTTCGTGTACTAACGCGCAATCACTAAAATTAAGCTTACGGATATGTGTATTCTTAAAATTAAATATTTAGTTTACATTTCAATAGATTTTATTTTGCATATTTTTCTATTTTTTGCGGAAGGGGAGGGGAGGAGGGCGCATTAAATAGCTAAGGTTGATCTCTACAAACGCCGCTTTTTATTTCTTCGATTCTGTTTGGATATTTATACATATATTAAATCTCTTTTATCGGATCAACGTTATATTAGCAAGCGGTTGTTTCCGCGTAGGTGCAGTAGCCAAGGATATACAAAACTTCAAAATAAATACATGAAAATAAAACAGTAATAAACTTTCGCTTGTTTTTACATATTTTCTAAAATAATGAAATGGATTTAAAACTTAAGAGGGAAGGAAGAATTCCCTTGCTCTTCTTCATAAGAAATAATAGATGGAAAGAGAAAGAAAACAGGTAGTGAACACGCAGCGCCGTGCGAAAGGAGGGGGGGGGGTGGATAGGGGCGGTAGCCGCGGGCTCGGAAGTTTAGGGGGCGCCAATTTATACTACCAACGTCACTTTTGGCTTGCCACAAGAAAATGTTAGAGGAGGGGGTGGCAAAATAAAACTTTGTCCCGGGTGCAGTTTTCTCTTCGCACGTCCCTGTGAACACGCATTTGCCGAACATTCGGCATTGCGTTGTCTTGTAATTGTCTCGATGTATTCTCGGGCGGGGTGGGGGTGGGAGAACTAAAAATTAAGGAAAGGAAAACATCAAATTTTAATCAAAATATAAATTTCTTTAGAGTATATCAATCATAAAACTGTAGGACTCTGAAAAAAAAAATTGTAGTTACTAAAGCCGAGTAATGTTTGTATCAATATAATAACATTTATAATTTAATAAACTTTACTGTGTGAAAAGTATTAAAACTTATGAAATTTACATTATCGATTTTTCCCATAAAAAATTCTGTTATTTTAGCACATTTCTTTCCTTATTTAATATATATTCATGTTCATTTTCTTTTTCCCACGATCTCTGATCTTTGTGTTTTCTTTTTAAAACTCATTCCCTAAGCAACTTATTTCTTTTTTAGAAAAACGGATTAATTTGAGTACAAAAGAAAACTACAAATGATGTTTCTCGTTTTTTTAAAGACTTGGTGTAAAAGGTATCACTGAGTCAAGTGTTAGACCAAATGGTCATAATACTATTTCACAATAGCAGGTGAAAAGTGAACAGGTGAAATGTTCAAGAGAACAAAGAGAGTGGGAGAAAAAGAGGGGGTAATTACTTTGGATGTAGCATACTAGCATTAAAAAAAAGGAAAGATAGGTAAGAATTTTTTGAATTGCAATACAAACAAGGCAGGACTGAATCCCAAAATAAAAGGAGGGCGAACTTCTTCCATGAAAAAGGGCAAGGAGGGTGGCATTTTATCTGAAAGGGGCACAAGGGCGGGCCGCCCTTCCGAACCTCTCTAGAGTGATCCCTGACCATTTATAACTAAAATCATTTATTAAAAATTAAAGACAAACAATAAACATAACAACAATCTATATATTACTTAATTTCTTAATGAAAATATATCACATCAAAAATAAATAAATATCTAATGAGGCTAAATGTAGATATTCCCAGGACTTACTTGGCAAGACTTTTAAACAAATCTAGGCATCATTAAAGGAACAACTTATGTTGATAAAAATCAAGTTCCCATCTGGAAAAACTTTCAATCTACACTTAACAATGCTGCCGATAATTAAAAACTTCTTTAAACAGAATTAACTTGTCGTAAACTAAATTTCATAAACATTCCTTTGAATACCGTCGAAGATTCACAAAGCAAAAATGTCGATCTTTCTGACGATCAATGAAAAATATTAAAAGTCTACGAACACAATCAAAAACTAGCAGCTTCACTTTAATATCGAATTCCAGCGACGTTTCCTCCATAAGCACTGCCGAGACTAAAAATTTCTAAAACAACATACACAGATATGACAGGTGAAGAACCACGAGGGGAAAACTGAAATCCTTAAATACGCCCACGAAAGGCACACGTGCTGACACACCCTCTCACTCCAGAACATTCGGTCAATTGCGATTCGTCAAAGCTGATTACGTCCGCTAATGTATTCAAGGATTCAGCCATCGCCATCTGGCGAAAGGAGAATGAACCGTGTCTTCAATGCACGTTAAATGTACTTTGGTGTTTGACTACATGAATGGATGTAAACATATAGAAACGATGTTTAAAGAAAAATAAATTATCGAATTTTCCTGAAATAAATTAAGGATAAAAGGGAAAAGAAAAGGTAAGTTTATATTGATAATAAATTATATTAATAAAGTTATATTTAATATTTATATTATTCTTTTAATAAATAAAGTTTAAGAAAACTTAAGTCTTCTATTGGGTGTTAATAAATAACTAGAGGCATTGAGAAATAAATAGGGCTTGTTAATTCCTAACAAGTGCCCCCCTCTCAATGTCTCCATAAAAAAAAAAAAAAATTACTTTCTCCTAAAAATTCCTATTCCAAAAAAAATCCCTTAACTTCAATCTTAAAAACTTATTACACTATCTATATCCATAACAACCAAGCACGTCGAACTTCAAAAAAAAAATTACAGTGACAAATCTGTCACACCTCTTAAGTCTCCACCTATAAAAATCTAAAAAAAATCAAGCCAAGTCCCGGAATGAATACCCACATTTGAATAACAGCCTAAAAAAAATATCACATATAAAAGTACAACACAAAAGACAATACACATAAAAAATATAATACAAAAAATTCTTCACTGTCTTTTAACCCTTAAAAATGTCACATTTTCATGCTTTACATGCATTTAACAAATGCTAAGTAATTGTGACTAAAAATTACAAAATTTGAAAGCTCTTTCTAAAATATCTAAAAAGAACTTTCTAACATCTAAATTTTTCTTGATCACTCATCTAAAACATCAATAATCACCCCCCTAAAAAAAATCTAATCTTAAATAACAAGAAAATAAAATTACAAAATTTTATTTAACACTTTACTTGATCTGTCATTATATAATTCCAGCTAAGCCAAAACGAATCTCCAGGTCTTATCCAAGATGTATTATGAATGCTACTTCCCTATCAATTTGAATAACATACACGGCACCCAAATCACAATTCAACTTGGCCTAAAAGTCATGCAAAAACCTTTTACAACTTTACTCTCAGGCTGCATATTAGGTCAATACTTAGTGCTCCCCAAATATAACTTCAAAAATTCTCATTAAATTTCTAACACAAATTAATCTTAATCTACAAAGCTACCGAAGAATCCAGGCCAGACATTTACTTAAAGTGGTACATAACATTCACTCACACATTCAGCAAGGCTCGGATCCACCTTCATCAGGGTTGGCAAGGTTTTGGACACAATAGTTTAAACCACAGTAAAATCCATGGTTTAAACCATACTGTCCAAAACCCTGCTGTCCAAAACTGTCTTAAACTGTCCAAAACTATATTTTATAGTAAAATTGTATTTTTTAGAACAATGCTTAAAGTTTGTGCAATTGGCAAAATGATTATAATACAAAAATATTAACAACATAATTACCCTATGTAACAATGTAATTGCATAAAAACGATACTAAATTTAATTATATGTAATAATTTTAATGTTATTCACTTAAATAATAGTAGTTAATTGAAGTACTAATAGTTTTATGAAGAATGCATTCCGATTCTGTTATTGAAATTCCCAAGAGTTATTACTGAAAATAACTGTTAAATATTTGTTAATTAAATATTTGTTTTCTTTTATTATCCAATAATCTAGAAAAGATAATTTACAATGAAACATTATTTAAAAGAAATTTCTTTGTAGCCTTTTCTTTCACAAAAATGGAAATAAAAGCATCCCCTTTCAACTACATATGTAATATTATAAAGAATTGCTTATTATTATTGCACAAATTTAACAGTAACAGAACTTTTTATGCTGCAGAGATATTAGAAAAGTTTGAACTTTTTTCATTTACCAAATAATTAAATAGAATGTTAGTAAAATATATTGTGAGATATTTATTCATATGTTTAATAAGTGTGCAGTGGTAAAATGTGGAATTTTTAAGGTTTTGGACACTTTAGTACAGTTTTGGACAGTAAAACCCACGTGTCTTGTCCAAAACCGATTTTGGGCGTCCAAAACCCCAACCCTGACCTTCATTCATACAAAAAAATCCATATGCTCAGGCGCCCAAGACTTCACACCAATCTCTCCAAAAAAAAATCTAAGACATAGATAACTGTAGACACGGATATGATCCAAGATTCAAAACTTTATGAATACCAACAACCTATATTAACATCATTATAACAAATTGTCGTATTAACAGAGCACCAGTTCAAACCTCCTAAACAGGCCAGGACTGCAAAAACTATGGACGCCACAAGCCATTATTCACTGTACTTGAGTGAGGGACATTACTTATTGAAAACTTCTCACCTATAACTTTCTCTATTCACATCCAGAAAAGCTTAACGCCATCTATTAAAAAGTGAATAAATATTTTTCCATCAAAAACAAACATCTCCTCACTATTAAGAGACCATTGATTCGCATAGCCAGCCGGAATAAAAACTTGTAACCTTAAAAAGAACTTTTCTTACATTTATTGATCACAAATCAATCTCAAACCAATCTTGTACAGGAGATAGTCATTTTCCATCAAGTCAACAACTTCAGCAAGAAAAAATACCTTTTCCTCACCTAACACTACACCCAGGAGAAACAACCATGGTATCCTTTTTACGTTTCCCTGTCAAGTGTCTCCAGTGGGAAGTTCAGCACCCGTAAGTAATCAAAAGAAAGCTCCAATTCTAGACAAATGTATTCTGGTAAAAAAAAAAAAACTGCATAATGGCCAAGCTCTACTCATGATCAACTTAAGACAATCAGCCAATCAAATCTAACACTAGCCAATTACTAAGAGAATTAACCCCAAATTCTTCAACATTTGTCCTAAGAGCACCATCTGTAACCTGCACTTCTTTTGTACAAATGACCATCCCTTTAAGAAAACAACTAAAATAAATTACGATTTTTCCAAAAAATCATTTTAACACTTAATTCAACTCAAGATCACATGAAGAAGTCTACAACTATTTAAGCCTACATAAATTTTCCCTTGTAAATGCAATTAAAAATACCTCTTTTCAAAGAAATTCTTTTTGGACGCCCAAGAGATCCATTTAATTACAAAAAAAATTAAACTTTTAACAAAAGAAAATCTTCACAAGAACCATCCCATTTTCTTACGATCTTTAAATACAATACTTTTCACAAAAAAATTTAATTTTCAAATTAAATTGTTTATTAATTTCTATCTCTCCTCATAAAAGATTTTATATGTAAAGTTAAAGCCAAACTTAATTATTTAAATATAAATTCTCTAAAATGACTTTTCTGCCACAAAAATCACTTCCCTAAACACCCCAGTTGCCACCTGCGGTATACTCCAAAACATCTAAGCTGCCACCCCAGATGTTACTTTAGAGGGTGAGAACAAACGAAATGCACTTGTAAGCTGCAGCAAGTCTTAACAGAAAACACCCCCTAGCGAAGTCCGTCTGTAGGGTTTTTCAAAGAAATTGTAAACAAGATGATACCACTGTACCACAGCAATTCCGAATACTCCGGTACATGTACACTAACCAAAGCATCGCTCAACAATTGCTATAATTTGTACCATGGCACCAAAACGAGAACTACTCTCCAGGATATAAGATCCAATTTACAATCCTACAGCTCACAAGTCATTTTAAATTAAAAAGTTAGCTAATCTTAATTCACCAGATTATCTATTTGGGACATTAATATCTTCATAAAGAGGAGAGAAATTACTATAAAAATAAATACAGTCCTAAAAATTTAAACTAACATATTTAACAAAATGAAGATTTTTATTTAAAAACAAATACCAAACATAAATTTTGATCTTTCTCTTCAATAAACTTTTAAAAACATCAATTAACAATTAAGCAATTCACATATCAATAGATCCCCCAACAATCCTAAACTTCCAACTTTAAAAATATTCATAAACAGGTAAAAATTGCAGTACACAGATTTCCACATCAAATAGTAACACTTAAATACCTTTTAGCTTTGCAATAAACAAATATATTAAAAAAAATCCACAACATTTCTGATACATTTATTACAAAAACAACTAGATCTAAACTTTAAAACTTCTAGAACTTCAAAAAAAAACCTATGTGCACTTTAAACAATTTATATATAGGTTCAAAAAAATTATTAAACTTTTATAAATTCACACATTTCATATTATAAGGGAGTCACTTTTAACACTAAAGACTTTTTCATTCTTCAAACAATGTCATTGACCAACCAATGATATCACTCAGGGTTATCTTTTTCAAAACCCAATTAAACATATCATATTGGATCCAGGTCAAGGACATCTTTAAAACTTTAAAGTATAAAAAATATCATTTACTTTTTAAAAATTAACCTGATTAAATAACTATTTTATAACTTTCAATTATTTAACTATTAAGTTAACCTTGAAAACCTTTGCAGAAAAATATTTAAAAATTACACTATTTAATTCTGAAAAATTTGTTTTTACCATATTGAGAGCGACATGAGCCCAGGGATTAGGCTCGACCAAACTAACATCTGGATTCATGCCACCCCCAATTCAACTTTCAAAAAAAATATTCCACATGATCTCAAAAAAATTATACTTCATTCAATTTTTAATCAAATTAAAAACATTCTCAAGGAAAACAAAACAATCTGGCATCCAGGGTCCAGGTTTTATACTTTATATATTAACACGAAACAAAGCCACCCATGCCATCATGAATTGCTTAAATTCAAAAATTTTTCTATTACGATCATTTCCCTAAATCTTCTAAATTTTTAACATTTCCTACTTAATTAAAAATAGTGATCACTAAAAATAACTTTCTGATTTTAACATTAAATTTAACTCTAAAACTGTTCGATTTTCATTAAAAATTCAATAATTTAACACTAAAAACATATTCCCTCTTTCTAAAAATTTCAAAAATAAAAAAAAAAATTCTATTCTCACACTAATATTTATAACAAAATATAAAAATTTCAACAATAATATAATAAACTAAAAAAAATTAATTAAATATGCAAGTATTTTACAATTAAATTTCAAAATCAATTAAGACAAAATCTTCAGGCAATTGCAGTTCACTACAAACTTCTAAGGGCTTATCTCTAAAATTTCAATAAGATCTTCAACTAAAGAATTTCAATTCTCAAAAAAAATATCTCTGCCAAAATAAGAAAGAGGGTTTATTTATCGATTTTAATTATAAAAATTAACCTTTAATTAACATATGAATTTGTCTATTTAACCTTGAAACTAACCAAAAAAATTATCTAATTTAAATTTAACTTTAAAAATATTGACAATAATACAACTGTATATAAAAATCCTAATCTTCAAAAATGCAATTTAAGTAACTCCCTTTTTAAAACAAATTTACTCTTTCAATAACAATCCTTATTGCTAAATTAACAAATTTACTCAATAAACTATTCAATATATCAAAGAAATTACATAATCATTTATTAACATATTTGTATTTAAATTACTTAAAATATTTCATTCAAAAAAAAATCTTCAAGTACTCTAGTCTCAATTTTAACAATAGACCTAATTCTTTAAATATTCACTTCTCCATATGATAAAAAAAATTTTACCTTTTCATCAGACGGGCGATTAAGAAATAAAACGACGAGGATCAAATCTGAAAAGATTACATGTCACATTTACTTTATTAACAGATAAAAATAAAGTTTTTATATAGTTCGGCAGCACAGTCTTAAACAAAAAATTGTCCCTTCGACACCATGTCACTTGGCACAATCTGCAGACCATTCGGAGAGAATCAGCAGGGGGCTCCAGCATGCCCCACTGCTCTGGAACATTAGGACGAACTTTCCCAGTAATTCACAGTCCACCAGTGGATGAACAGGGACAGCCATCAAATGACAGGTAACACCAGCCCTCTTTGTAATAGTTAAAACAGCACAGCATTCCAAGTTCAGAAGAAAAAAATTGTCCAAAAAGCACTGAATCATGTATTTTTCGAAGAAACTCCCTTTGCACATCAGTCCCTTGAACACATCAATCTGGAACACAAAACTGGTACTTCTATGGTATGAAATAAGTAAAAAAAAATTGTGTAATGAACACCACTTTCCATCTGGTACCACAAGACCTTGCAAAAATCACTGAATTGCCGACCTTTTGAACTCTTAACATTCTCTCCTGGCAGGATTACAGTACAAAGGGACACAACTTGAAAAAAATATGGAAAAGTCACTGGTTAAAAAAAAATTCTCGTAGATCTCCAAAAGTTTTTCAAAGTTCATTTCAATTTTTCATGGGAACACAAATTTTCTCCATAAAGGCTTCTTCAAAAATTCAATTCACATTCAAATTCTATTTCTTCAAAAATTTCAAAGCCTCTTAAAAAAATATTTAGCCATTAGGATGCCAGAATTTTTAACCAAAAGTCCTTCACCAAGAGTCCTGGTTTTTCTATCCCTAATCTCTTTACTCAAAAAAATTTTAAATTTCAAGAAATTTATATTTTTATAAAAATGCCTCTTCATAAATCTATTATAATATTTCAAAAATAACTATATTTTTACAAAAAATCCTTAAATTTATTCAAAAATACTATCCCCCCCCCCATCGCAAATGCCGATAACTGGGCCGGTATTATACTATTTCAATATGCCAAAACCATTTAAGGTAAAAAAATTGGCCAATTAAATTATTTTATTTTTAAATTTTTAAACAATTAATGCCAATAAAATTAAAAACTTAAGTTATTCACATTTAAACATTATAATTTAATATTAAACATAATAAATCCTTGAAAAAAAATTCTATCTATTTATCTAATTTCTAAACATAACTCTAACTAAAATTAAACTAATGAATTACATTATTAAACCTATTATTCGGTCATGGCTACGCCGTAAATGTTCGGACCATAACCTTTTTGTTAGCCATTACAAAAGTAATGGCCAACATTAAAACTAAATAGCAGAGCAAGCTTAAACAGCGATAAGCGTTTATTGCTGATTCACGACATAACCTGACTCGATGTTAAACAATAACTTTAAAGAAATTAAATAGTTATTGTAAAGATTAATTCAAAGTAATTCAATTAGTAATAAACAAATGCTTTTGGTAAAGACAAAAATAAAGATAACCATTTATAACTAAAATCATTTATTAAAAATTAAAGCCAAACAATAAACATAACAACAATCTATATATTACTTAATTTCTTAATGAAAATATATCACATCAAAAATAAATAAATATCTAATGAGGCTAAATGTAGATATTCCCAGGACTTACTTGGCAAGACTTTTAAACAAATCTAGGCATCATTAAAGGAACAACTTACGTTGATAAAAATAAAGTTCCCATCTGGAAAAACTTTCAATCTACACTTAACAATGCTGCTGATAATTAAAAACTTCTTTAAACAGAATTAACTTGTCGTAAACTAAATTTCATAAACATTCCTTTGAATACCGTCGAAGATTCACAAAGCAAAAATGTCGATCTTTCTGACGATCAATGAAAAATATTAAAAGTCTAAGAACACAATCAAAAACTAGCAGCTTCACTTTAATATCGAATTCCAGCGACGTTTCCTCCATAAGCACTGCCGAGACTAAAAATTTCTAAAACAACATACACAGATATGACAGGTGAAGAACCACGAGGGGAAAACTGAAATCCTTAAATACGCCCACGAAAGGCACACGTGCTGACACACCCTCTCACTCCAGAACGTTCGGTCAATTGCGATTCGTCAAAGCTGATTACGTCCGCTAATGTATTCAAGGAGTCGGCCATCGCCATCTGGCGAAAGGAGAATGAACCGTGTCTTCAATGCACATTAAATGTACTTTGGTATTTGACTACGTGAATGGATGTAAACATATAGAAACAATGTTTAAAGAAAAATAAATTATCGAATCTTCCTGAAATAAATTAAGGATAAAAGGGAAAAGAAAAGGTAAGTTTATATTGATAATAAATTATATTAATAAAGTTATATTTAATATTTATATTATTATTTTAATAAATAAAGTTTAAGAAAACTTAAGCCTTCTATTGGGTGTTAATAAATAACTAGAGGCATTGAGAAATAAATAGGGCTTGTTAATTCCTAACAATCGCGACACATAACAGCGATTTTAGTTAAAATGGTGATTTTTGTCAAAAGATTGCAAACTAAAATGGCTATTTTCATCAAACGGTGGCAAAATGAAGCAGTGATTTTCGTGAAACAATCGCAGTGCGAAACGGCGATTTTCGTCATATGATCGAGATGTGAAACAGCGATTTTTGTCAAACGATCATGATGCAAAACAGCAATTTTCATCAAACGATCACGATGTAAAGTGGTGGTTTTCGCCAAACGATCGGGATGTAAAAGGGCGATTTTTGACAAATGATCTCGATATGTAAGGGTGATTTTCGTCAAAGATTGCGATGTAAAGGGGTGATTTTCGTCTAACGATCATGAAATAAAACAGCTATTTCTGTCAAATGGGGGGGGGGGGAAATTGTAAAAAAAAAAACCCCATCAAATTTTTGCTATTCACTCATGGAATAGTAATCATTGAATCTTTTGCTGGGTTACTTAAATTGATTTAAAATGATGCAATGTATAAAATTCCTCACTGAGCCTGTCACTGGGATACCTTAATTGATGTAAAATACTGTGAACTGAAAAGAAATCATTGTTATTTTCTATTATAAATTAAAAGTTTACAAAAAAAGCTGCAATTCTTTATTTAGTTTATTATAACCAGTATAGTTGACAAAATTCATGCATAAATATTGTGAAAAATGTCGTAAATTTTACTTAATGCATAATTTCCTCTTTTTTGTTATTTTCTGAGTGGCATCCCTGTTAAAAGCCTTTGATCAAAGAAATATGAATGAAAATCCATTTATATCGAGATTGCCCTTGTTTTTTAAAAATTATAATTAAAATTTTTTGAAGCTCATGAAATTAGTGTGCTTTCATAATCTTGAATGGCTGAACGGCGGTTGGCGAGCATAGCTTGCAGAGGGCAGAGCCCCCTAGTGTATTAAAAAAAATCTAAATATGATTTATGACATTGTTCTGCAGCAGCAAAAGAGGTTGCAAGAATTGGACATGAAACTTGTTAACTTTAGGTTCAAGATGCTCTGTATACAGAATTTAATAAAACATTGCTTTTACTTGCAATATATAGTTACTTACATACATTATTTTCTATAACATAAAATATTTGTTACATTTTTCAGCAAGTATTTTTCATGATTTGACTGAATGTTCCCTTGAGTCATCTAAGCTTTGTCCCAAACCCATGGAGTGTGTAAATGACTGTCTAGCAAATTCATAAAATATTTTGAGCATATTATTTCCATCCATGTAATTTTGTGCTACTTTATTCTCAATTCTGTTATATGATCTAGGATTCATATTCTAAAATTTAGCTCATAGGAATGTGAAATACAGTAATATTGATTTAAGTAAAATATAGTAAAATTATCTAGTATGTCATTGCTTTGATAGTTGAAATGATAATTTCTATAAAATCTATATCATTAAAGTTCTTATGTTTAATAACAACAAACTTTTTTCTACATTTAACTCAATTTCTCATGCACATCTAACATTATATAACAAGCAATGTATCCCATGAACAATAATACTATTAATGTAGTAATATATTTTGAAAGGCTATTTTTCATTTCTTTCAACTAAATTGTAATGCACATTGTAAGCAGGAATACTGGGAAGCTGTTATGATCATATTAATTTCGCATGCATAATGTAAGTTGTTCATTTCTTTTTCATTTAGTTAAAAAAATGAAATTGTTTAGTGTCAGTCATGATAGTTTCTTTATTCTTATTTAAGCAATTATTTCCAATAACAAAATATGTCATTTTTCTTCTTATTTTGCTGATCCAAAGCAGTGACTGCATTTGAAAAATAGGTTTTAGTCGCTACTTTTTAAAACAAGTAGTAGTAAGTTGCAACTAGGAAAAAGTATTTTTTCCACTTACTACTCCTGCCTACATGATTTATTGTATCCCCCTCCCAATTTTTCATTATTATAGTTGATACATAATACCTTCTACTTAAACACGAAATCAGTTCTTGAATTTCTATATTCATTCTTTCTCCATTCTTTATCTGAGTGCTTGTGTTCACATCACATGACTGATTGTGTACAATATTTGTGATGTATATGAATTTTTTATGATTTTAATTTTTATTAATGAAAAAAGTGATAAAATTCATCACTATATACATGTTCAATTTACTCTTTATCAATCAGTTTAGGTCAACCACAGAAAATTCCTGAAAGTATAGAGGACAAATTTACATTCTCAGATATTTATTCTGCCAGTTTAATAAAAATGCATAATTAAATTATAATTGATTAATCTCTTGTTATTTCTAGAGAAATTTCTAGTTTCCATTCTTTTCAGTTTACCAAAATTCATAATTTATGTTTTTTTTTCCCCCATTAGAAACTTCTGTGCACAGATTTGCATCTTTTAAAAACAGCTGTCGTGTCAAGTTTCTATCCTTAACAATGCCATAGTAATAATAATTTAGAATGTTTTTTGCTCATTTTACTTTTTTAAATTTCGAATTTTTCAGAAGATTTTTTTTTAGTTGGCATTTGTATTATTTATAAACTGCCATGCCAATTTCCAGTTCTTTCAGTATTACAAAAATTGTTATTAAAAATGTATCTTAAAGTTCCTATCCTTAATAGTCCATAGAAATCATAATTTAGGACTTTTTAGAACACTTTTTGTTCATTTCACTTTTTTAATTTTCAATTTTTTTAGAAAATGTTCTTATAGAGCATTTAAATCTTATAAATAACTTCCATCATACCAAATTTCAAGTTTTTTGTTCTCATCAGTATTGTAACAACTGCAATTTCAGATGTTTTTTGTTCCTGCACTCTTCTAGAGGTAGTGGCACTGGCATAAAGTCTGTGTTGGAACTAGGACTGTCACCTTAAATTTGCTGCTGTTACTTTTTTGAATGGATTCATAAATTCAAGATTGCTCCTAAAAACAAAGACTACTTTATAATATTAGTGCAAATTAACATGTTGAATGCCACATCTATCACTGGTGATGGAGGTGGCAGTGAAAATGCAGCTAAAATTTACTTAACTTTTATTTATTACGGGATTATACTTTCTTAATAATTACTTAATATATATTTTTTTAGTTTTATATCATATTTTACACTATCAGTCACCTGTGACAGATGCAACGTAAACAGAAAGTTTAGTGTCAACCACCATGGCGCTCACCATGTTACTGTATTTACTCGTGTATATTGCACACCCCTTACTTTAGAAGGAAAAACGATGATTTTCTAAAATCTCCTATATAACACGCACCATAAATTTGATATGCAAATAAATGAATGACCAAAAAAATTTAAGTAAAGAAAGTTGAAACAAACAATGCGTTAGGTCAGAAAACAAAGCGAAATTACTTTTAGAGTGTGTATGACGGGGGATAATAGTGAGTGACGGCAATGATAATTGCTTATTAGTGTTTAAATAACATTACTAGCATTTTTCTATAAAAAAGCGTGTAAAGAGTAAAATACAGCAGAAATACTTTTCCTATTTTTATATACTTTTCCTATTTCCATATTTTCCATGTCTTCTTTGAATACATTTCTTAATTCATATGCATATCATGTGATTACTTCAAGCAGTAAAAAATTATTCCATGTATAATGCGCACCTACGAGTTTTGCCTTAATTTTTTTTAAAAAAAGTGTGCATTATACACAAGTAAATACGGTAAATTGATTGATCTTATTATTTCAATTATCTCTAATCTCCTAAATAATTTAAACATTTTGACTTTGCTTTATCTGAATAATTATGTGTGGTTCCATATGATATTCAATAGAATTGGGGAAATCATAGTGACTCTCTTAATAACAATCTATTAATTTATTAATGCCAACCCTATGTCACCCATGTGACTGCATGCCTGCACATAGCTAAGATTCAGCCAATAGTATCACTGACATTGTCATCATTATTAAACTTTGATGTATGATCTACTTTTCAACTTGTGGATTTTATTATAAAACTTATAATTGAATATTATTGGCCTTAAAGTTTTGCATACTGTGTTCAACTCACATCGCATATATAATTCTTAAGAGAAATTACCTTGAACATTGTTATATCTTTTGAAACATTTTTGTCATTTTGCATTTTATCATCTATAGATTATTTTTAAAAGAAATTTAAATGTGACTTGTACATGCATTAACTTTTTAGATCAAAATGGTTTTCTGATCCTCAAGCCCATGGATCTTACTCATTTCTTTCAATGGATTCGGAAAGTGATAGCTACTTACAAATTGCTGCACCAGAAGTTTCAAATGTTTTTTGTTCTCAGGTATCTGTTTTAAGACTTTTTTTCTGTATGTGTTTGCAAAATGCATATGCTCAGAATAGAATATAAAACTTAATTGGTTTTAAATTATTTTAAGCTTTTTCCTTGTATTTGCGACATGTAAAATTTATTGTGATTTAAAAGTATCTTTATTGAGTAAAAAAAGAGCAAGAACATGTGCAGAAATTACTTTTTATTTTTTCTAAAATTTATCAAACTGTATTTGAAGCAAACCTGGTTTAAAATAAGAGAAAAGGATTGAGAGGCTTGTTTACATACACACACTTTCTACATAGAAACATGGCCTTAGAATGATAAAACTGATTATATATTGATTATTCAGTAAAATGTTACTTAAGTAAGTTAGCATTATATATTGCTTATATTTTAATCAGTTTCTAAACTATAAATATTCAAAATTAATAAATGTTTTGTTGTCATAGAGACTACATGGAAATAAAATTGGTGTACTTTGTAACCAAGTATTACTTTATATTATAATTAGAAATATATTAAAGAAAGGCTTTGTTTCAGTTTCAACTGAAATTAAGTTATAAAATTTTTAATTTAGATGACAAGTATCAGTGGAGTTGAATGAATGAAGTAGCCAGTCTTTAATCAAATTTAATCATATGCTAAAACAGCATCTCTAGTATTAAATAAAGCAATCCCTGTAATATAAAACTGGTATTTTTACTATTATGAACATCAGTCTAATCCAGGGCATGAAATTTCATCTTAAAAGGTACTCGCCAGGCTAAAATTTTTACTCTCCTCTATTTTGCATTCATTCAGACAACAACGTCAGCCCCCACATCTGTGCAGAAAATGAAATATTTATGACAAATTTAATTTACATTGATGATTGTTAGAAGGAGCTGTCTTTTAAATCCAAAATATTTTACATTTATGAAAAATATGAGGTATTAGGTGACACTTAGGTGACGAAAACTGAATCTCATCATGCAGGAGTGAAGAGCAATCTATTTCAGTATTGGCGCATGCGTAGTACAAAAGTGGGGAAGGGGCATGAATGCAGACAGGGTAATTTCATTCCTCCGTAGGAAAGATGAAGAAATAGGCAACAGAGCTTTTTTACTTCTTTTGGAAAATAACATCGCTTCATTTTGAAATACTTCTGTGTATTGCTGTGCATAGTTTGATTTGAAGCACAGCATTTTAAAAGGCGAAACTTACTCACCAATGGCGAGCTGGCGGTGGAAGTTTCACACCCTGGTCTAATCTATATTAGCCTGTTGGTTTTCAGTATGAAGCTAAAGTTGTGAATCTTGTTTAAACAATTTTTAAACACTGTTACTTCTCAAGAGTTAACATTAGATCTATCAATATTTCATATACACATCTCTTTAAGGATGTCATTTGGGGGAGACAGGTTGTGGGAATTTGATATTCCAGCGTGTATCAATTATCATATGTCAGACTCAAGAGAAAAAGATAAATTCAGGAATTGCACAAAAGCTAGAAACTTCTCAAATTTATGTTAGTGGTAAATAAACACTTTAAGCACAGCAATGAGTAATTGTCAATCATATTTGCAAAAGCCCTGCTATTGCAATGTTCTCAAAATAAGACATACTTCTCATTAATGAGTAATTTCACTAATTTTTAAAATATATGTAAGAATGAAATTTCATGTGCACAACAAAATCAAAAGAAAATTTTCTCCCCCCCCAAAAAAAAAACTTTGCCCCCCCACCCCACCAGGGTTGGCAAGTTTTTGACAGTGTGCAATTTTATCCAGTTCAAACTGTGGATTAAACTGTCATGTCAAAAACCTTGTCAGAAATCTCAAGTACTATGCAGATCTGTAAAATTTTACATTAAATATCTGTCACAAATATACAACATTAGATGTAATATTAAAAATCCACTATTACTGTATTGTGCATTAATAATTAGTATATAGTAAAGTATTACTGTTAAATGTAATTTTTTAACCTGGTAAAATTTTTACTTAAAATTTTTTTAGTAAGATTGTGTTTTTTAAAAAGTAAACATAAGTTTTGAACATGCTCACATAAGCTGCACGTTTTTTTACCTTTTATTCAGTCTTTTTAATTTTTCTGTTACTTATGTGAACTTACAGCATTACCTAGGATTTAGAAAAATACTTAGAAAAGTGCAGATTTTTTTTTTTTTAAATGTAACAATGTAATGTTGGTATGCCAGTTTTCTTTTACTCTGGTCTCATGAGTGATTCTGGACAGAATTTTCCTAAAAATTAAAGCGATCATTTCCGGGGGGAAAAAAATCTGTCATAAATTCGAAAATTCAGACAGAAAAAAAAATCGCAAACTTCGACGAATGATCGTTGAAAAAAATCAATTTCTTCAATCATTCAAAGAAAAATCACTAATTTTTCTAAAGGATCGTAGGAATAACATGAATTTTGTCAGAGGATCACGAAAAAAGGCAGATTTTGTCAAAAGATTGTGAACAAATGGCTAATTTCTCCAACAGATCGCCAAAAAAAAAAGTAAATTTCGTGAACAGATTGCAAAAAACGGCAAATTTCATTAAACAAAACGTGAAAATCAGCAATTTGATACAACAGATCGCGAGAAAAAATATTTTTTTTTCGTAAAGAAGCAAGAAAAAACTGCAGGGAGTGGAATTACCCCCATCTTCCTCAGTGATAAAAATTGGGAGATAAAAAGCAGACATCAGATGACGACTACTGTAAAAATCTTAGGCGTCAAATTAAATTTTTTAGTTGCCATTTCTAAAATTCATATTTATATTACTGTAATACTGTATATAATTTTACAGTGATTCTGCATAAAAGAAACATTTTGAAATTCGCATCGAATTTTTTGAAAAGTTACAACAGAGACGGGAGAGAAATCCACTACCAATACTGTTTCTTTTTTTGGTGGTGGTTGGGGGGGGGGGGTCACGCTCTTTTTTACGAAACTTGCTGGTTTTTTCGCGATCTTTTGACGCAACTGGTCCTTTTTTTTTTTTTTGCGATCTTTTGGTGAAACTTGCCAGTTTTTTCGTGATCTTTAGAAGAAATTTGCCTTTTTTTTTAGATATTTTGCTGTGATTTTTTGACGCAGCGTGCCGGGTTTTTCGCGATCTTTTGAAAATACTTGCCTTTTTTTTCGCGATCTTTTAAAGAAACTTGCTGTTATTCACGATCTTTAGACGAAACTTGCTGGTTTTTTCATGATTTTTTGAAGAAAATGTTTTTTATGCGATCTTTTGACGAAACTTGCCGTTTTTTTCGATCCATTGACAAGCTTTGCCATTTTTTTTCGCGATCTGCGGACGAAGTTGGCTGCGATTTTTCGCTATCTTTTGCTGAAATTTGTCGTTTTTCGCGATTTGTTGACAAAATTTACCATTTTTTTCGATCTTCTGCTGAAATTCGGACTTTTTCCACGATCTCTTGAAAAAATTGGCAATTTTTCTTAGAATGATTGACTAAATTGATTTTTTTCGGCGACCATTTCTCGAAAATTGCGATACATTTTATGTCGGGATTTTTGGATTTATGACCGATTTTTTGTAATTTTCGGAAAATTATAACCTTAGTTTATCAGAAAATTCGAATCATAATCATCCTTGATACAACTTTTTTAAAAAGCAGAAATACTTATTTTTATTTAAAATTATAGAAATTAATCTCTAAGTTTATAATAATTCAAGCAACTTTAAAACTGGTGTAAAGTTTTCAAATTATTGCTGTATTTAGAAATTTGGTAATTACAGTTAAATACAGTTAAAAACAATATGTATATATGTATACATATACATATACATACAGTCGAACCTCGATTTAACATACTTTGATTTAACGAATTCTCCGATTTAACAAATATTTTTTCTGTCCCGGCAAAAAGGTTGCTAAAATTCCCTGATTTAATGAACAACGATTGCTGAAAAAAAATCTCATTCGGAGATAAAATTACAATTTTGAATTTTTTGCACTTAAAACTTTAAATCTTTCACATTCTAATCCGTGTGTTAATTTTTTTTTTCTAATTTCCGGTGGATTCAAAAGACTGTCTTTTCCCTTTTTCAGCTAGAAACATGACAAAGATGTAGACAAATATGTATAGCTGAATACCTGCGATATTGAACAGAAAGAGAATGATTCTGAAAGTAGTCAACATGATGAAAAAACAGAAATTCAATTAAAAAAGGTGACATTCCAAGAATCAATTTGCAGATTAAACACTTTAAAAAATGTTACTTTTTGTCTCACGACGTTGATGATGCTATTCTTACGGAGTTAGAAAATATCGCAAAAAACTTTGAAAAGTCAAAACAAAGCACTATCAAGGATTTCTTTTGAAAGTGCCAATAAATATGCATGTATGAAGTTTCAAAAGAAAATAACATTAAAGAATTTAGATAATTTAAAATTTGATCTCCTAACTTATAATTTTTAAGCTAGTAGTAAACAATATCATTCTTTTTTTAAATCTGTATATCTAAAGGTATTTTGTATTGATATTTTTATACCATACTCATACCATACCATATTTTTATACCATACTCATACCATACCATATTTTTATACCATTACAAAAATTAATATTCGATTTAACGAATTGCTTCGATCTAACGAACAGATTTGTGGGTCCCAATCAGTTTGTTAAATCGAGGTTCGACTGTATATATATATGTATATAAAATGCATCTACAGTTGAATCTCTTAAGAAATATAGGGTGGTTTGGTAAAACCACCGGGCCTCAAAGTGTAAAGAAAGACTAAGATAGTGACTTCTGAATAAAAAAATGGCTAAGTAAAAAACTAAACTATTTATTTAATTAAAAACATAATAAATGAACTAAGCCTTGCTACTTGCAAAGGCACAAACTAGCGTGACTAGAGCAGCACACATCAACACATGGTGAGGGAAAAACAGAAGAGAGAGAGAGAGACTCAGCTCTTCAACAGTACTTATAGTGCTTTCAAGCAGCTGAAAGCATGCACAGTCTCAGCATCCAATCAGGAACGGCACGTGGCGATGACACAATATGTACATAATGAATAAACACTTCCTGCAACCAGAAGTTATGTAAGAAGATAGAAGGAACTAGAAACATGAGAGATTGTTTACTTTAGACATCGCACATCGGCGATAGTACGATAGCGATCGATGTGCTAAGCAAGAAAACTAAGAATACATCTCAAGGACGCGAGACCTAAGTAATATATAGATGAAAGATTAACTTTTTCACAACATTAGGCCCGCTTCTCGCGATAACTGAGATCCCAAAACTTAAAACATGTTCCATAAAAAGTAAACTTCACAGGGGTCACTCTAGAGAGATTCGGAAGGATGGCCTGCCCTTGTGCCCTTTCAGATAAAATGCCGCCCTCCTTGCCCTTTTTCATGGAAGAAATCTGCCCTTCTTTTTATTTTGGAATTCAGTCCTGCCTTGTTTGTATTGCAATTTGTGGGTAAAGTTTAACGTGGTTTCCCCACTTTTTGCCAGTGTTTGACGGATTTAAATTTTGAATATTAAATATTAGCAGAGATTAAAATTAATTAGCACAATGAAAGCTTTTGCTTTTAGTCACTAAACCTGTAAAAAGTTAAAGTCTAGAAAATTAAATAACTAAAATACTGTATGTTGAAATAAATAAATACAAATAAGTTAAAAACAAAATTAACGTTTATTTAAAAAAATAAAGATAAAAACAATACAATTAACAAAGGTATTTAAATATATTAAACAATTAAAACAGGAAACAAAATAAACTGACTTCATGGCAGGTAAAAATTATACTTCGGTAAACAAGGAATATGACATCTGAATACTTGACGATCTGCAGCCATAACATCGATTCAAAAGAGCAGTAGTACACCTGAGTAAACACTACTGACTAAATGCAACTATCCTTTCCTCAAAAACAATAGCCGGTCTCAAAATGAACAGACGAAGCAGATGGCTGACTTAAGTCCAGCTTTAAAATACTTCTTAACAGCTATCTTGAACATCGGGAAAAGAATGTAACGAAGAACTGTAAAGGCGATCTCTTGGATAAGTTAGTGAAAAATAATAGACTGTAAAGGTTATAATAAATGAGTAAACTTTAAAATAGGATGAATGTAATTAGGTTAAAGTAAATAAAGATAGATTGACTATAGAAATGGAGATATGGCCGGAAAGTGGCAAGAACAGGGTGACATTTCCTGTCAGTGTTCTGAAAAAAAAAAAAAAAAAAAAAAAAAAAAATTATTCAAATTTCAAATTACGTTTTCTCCCCCCCCCCCCCCTTTAAAACGTAAGTTTATCTTATTTTAAAAGTAACCTATTTATTTCGTTTCACTTACGTTTATCTATTTTCATTTAAGCTATTAAATTCCAGCTGCATCGCATATGTTTATGGTTTTTTTTAGCGCCAATGGAAGCGCATGCATGGTTGGTTGTCGCATGGAGTCACTTCAGGTAATCATTAGTTACGCTGACGCAAAACACAAAGCAATCTCCCTGCGCGGAGAGCAGTTTTTCGTAAGTGACGGTGAACTTCACAAATTGTGAAGTTTATCAGCGTATTTCTTTTTCAGCCAATCAGAGATCGGTTCTTGAGTCCTTTGGATTCTCGTTTGAATTTCAGTACTTTTTCTGGCAATGCTTTTTAGACCAGCTGGAAAAATAAATACCGGCGTTTTTTAAAAGTCGATTCGTTCTACGGTATCGGGGCTTAGCTCTGGAATATGAAGTTTTAGCATTCTTTTATGAAAGTTACGCCGGAATTTTTCAAAGATACTACGTTAAAGGCAAGGGAAAGGAGAAAGAACCAATCTCTGATGAAGGATGAGTATAAAATAAGTTTATTGTTTATTTCATTAATTTTACTGACAAATAGTCAGTTTATTTCAAGTTGGTTTTTTCAAGTTACGTTATTCCATTTTTGTCTATTTAATAAAAGTTAGTGTTTTAAATCCATGTTTCATCATTTAGAAAATCACTTTGCATGAATTTTTACAGATTGATAATGAATTTAGTGACTGTGATTTATCATTAAGAAAATATACTTACTTGATTTAATGAAATGTCAAGTTATTTTCAAGGTCATATAACACATTATAAACACTTCATGCTGGTTATTTCCTGTATTGCTAGGCTAACATTGTCAAAGTTTAACTTTTGGAATTTTAATGTCACTAACCCACCAGGGGTGTTGAATTGAACACCGTCGTAACAACATAAGCTTCAAACCCCGACCAGCCCCTCTTCTCAACTACTTTTAAAGTTGTTTTTTCAGAAGTTTAAATTTCATTTAATGAGATATTTCTTTAAGTTATCAGTAGAAGTTGAGGCGTACCCACAGATTGGTAGCAGAGCGTGGTTAAGATCTACAGCTACCTAGTATACAGGAAATATTTTGGATTAAGTTTAAATGTATTTATGAAAGTGAAACACTTATAGCAATGAAGTTCAAAGTTAATATTTTTGTATTGTTGTTTTATTACTAGTTTGAAGTATATATTTAATGAAAATTTGAAGTTTAAAAATTTTATATAGTAAGAAGAGATAGTGAAAAGAAATGGCTTCTTTTAATGATAATGCAATTTTAACTCGAGATAATTATCAAGCCTGGTCTTTAGAAATACAAAAAGTTTTAGATACAGAGGGACTTACTCTTTGGTTAAATAAAACCCAATGGCCAGAGGAAAGTAAACTTACCCCTATTGAAAAACTTCGATGTGATCAATGGAAACTGCGTGCTTCCGGTATACTTAAAACCAGGGATGAGATTCTTCCGCGGATCCGCGGTTTTCCGCTTTTTTGTTATTTTCAAATTTCAAATTTTCTAATTTACCAAAAAAATATAGAACGCGTAATTTCGTCAAAAAATCGCTGAAAAACGGCAAATTTCCTTAAAAGATCGCCAAAAAACGACTAATTTCCGGCCAATTTTGTCAAAAGATTCGAGAAAGGATGGTTAATTTCGTCACAAAATCCCGAAAAAACGGCAGATTTTGTCAAAAATCGCGATAAAACGGCGAATTTCGCCAAATGTTTTGCAAAAAGTCACAACTTTTGTCAAAAAATCAGGATAAATCGGTAGATATTGTCAAACAATCGCAATAAACCGGTTGATTTCGCAAACGATCGCGAAAAAACGGTAGATTTCGTCAAACGATCGCGAAAAAACGGCAGATTTCGTCAAAAAATTCGCAAAAAACGGCAAATTTTTGGAAAAAAAAAAACTTTAAATTTTGCCAAAAGATTCCAACAAATGACAGATTTTATGAAGAGATAGTGATAAAACTAAAAATTTCATCAAAGAAACTCTGAAAAAAAACTAACCCAAAAATTAATCTTCAAAATTATTTTTTTGGCACTCCAAATACAGACTTTCCTGCTCCAAAATCCATTTTTGACACCTCTAAATCTTTCTGAATGAATGTGACTTCTGAAAGCACCCATTCATTGAACAAAAATACCCTTATATTCAACAAAAGTATCCCTTTTTTCAACAAAAATGTTTTTTTCAATAAATCCATCTTGCCCTTTTTAAAAAGAAATGCAAACAATGGTGATACATGTTATCTTCTACACTCAAATAAGCATTAATTTATAATTAAATTTGTATCTTGCACATTTATTTTTTTAAAAATAAAAATTTTCTCAATAGTTTAAAAAAATATTATTATTGATTTTAACTATTCATTAATTATTGTTAAAACAAAAATTATTGCATTTCATCTTCTTTTCCAAATGAACAAGTTCAATTTTTGCATCTAAAAATGACTTATCAGTTAGGACCCACTTTTGTAAAAAAGAGACCCAGAATTTAAGTTCTAGGTCCTGGAGATCCAGAATTTTTAAAGTCCAGCGACATCACTAGATATCTTTAATGTGTAATATCCAAGAAAAAAGCAGGAGAAAGAAATTTACCTTGTGCAAGAGCAAAGCTAAAAAACAAAGAAAATTTCTATTTTCTTTTCCCTAATACTTAACCAAAAGTGTCTTACTGTTAGAAAATTTCAAGAAAAAAAATATTTATGCCAATAACAGGGTTTTATTAATGTACTGTATCTTGATAAACTAAATTTTCATTAGAGTAAGTATAAATAATTTCTGCAATTCACACTAATAATTTCCTTTTAATTTAATTTACTAAAAGCTAAATTGTATGTTATATATTAATACAATATTTTATATTTGTTGCGATTGACATTCCTGTCATTGCTTAAAAATCGTTCGCACAGTTCAGCTTTTTTGCTTTTTGGTCAATCTCATCCCTGTAAAACTTACATTTCTAGTGAAATTAGTCCTTTAGTCGCAAGGTTGAGTGATCCTTCAGAAATATGGGACACTTTAAAAGAGCATTATGAAGTTACAGGGATAACTTCCAAAATAAATAGTTTTAATGATTTCTATGATATTCATATGCACTCAGACGAGGATATATCAGGTTTTCTATGTAGATTTGAGGAATCTTATAAGCGGGCAATGAATGCCGGGGTTACAATATCTGATTTAGATAAATGCTACAGGCTAATAGGTCATCTCCCAGATCAGTATCAGTACTTAGTACGTGATTTAAAAAAGTTACCTGATGATAAATTTACTTATAAAAATATTAAAGAAGAACTTTTAAGCGAAGTATCAGCTCGGGAAAGTCGTGAAAAGCGTAAAAATGAATCTTTGGAAACATTTCAGTGTGAGCAGTATTGATAAAAATGAAGAAGTTACAAGTATTACACGTTGTAGATACTGTGGTAAACGAGGTCATAAATCAGAATTTTGTAGAAATAAAAATTTAAGTTTAAAATCTAAAAGTGACAAGCCTAATAACACATTTTTTACTGAATTAGAAACAAATGATTGTTATTCTTCAGAACTGTTACCCCCATGTTGGGAATGGACACTTGACTCTGCAAGTACGGCACATGTTTGCCAAAATAAAAACTTTTTTGTTTCTCTTAAGTTACCCCCTCCCGGAGCTATTGTCCGTATGGGAACCACTCCCCATCTAGTGAGAGGTGTAGGAAGAGTTTCTTTTCAAATTAAAGATAAAGATAAAATTCATACTCTTGAACTTACTGACGTCATGTATGTGCCAAATATACACCGAAACCTCATAAGTATGAGTAAAATGGACATGGCTGGTTTGCATGCCAAACTCGATAACGGTTTCAAAATTTATGACAGTAAGTGGAAATATTTATACACCGCTCAACGTAAAAATAACTTTTATGTTCTTAAAGCTCTAAAAACAAAATCCAAAGGAACAGAACTCCAACATGAAAAGTTAACCCAAGTTAAATCAGATAGTGGGGAAGCGGAGAAAGAAACTAAAGTAAAATTTCGGTCAAATTCTTCAACCCAAGCTAAATCGGAAAATAAAGTTTCTAATATTCTAACTTCACCCAGTCAAAATTATATCTCATATGCGAGTAAAGTTAAAACTTCTTCCAGGCCAGAATTGAAATCTAAATCAAGTTTAAGTTCAAAATCTAATTCAGCCCAGGAAGATAAACCAAAAGTTGAACCTAATTCCAAAATAGTTAACTCAGGATGTAATGAAGTTTCTGACAAAATTGAAACGCAAACTTATAATAGTAGCAGATTACCTATTCATAACAGACTTAACTTTAATCAAACTTATGCAGCAGATAGAAATAACATCATGCTGTGGCACGAGAGATTCGGCCATAGTAACATTAAAGTCATTAAGCAGATGGTCAATAATAAACTTATTGAGGGTTGCGATAAACTTCAAGGTTCCAAACAAAAATGTGAGCCATGCATACTAAGTAAGAGCACCAGAGCTACTCATCCAAGGCTTTCACATATTCGTTCTAAAGCAATTTTAGACCTCATTCATTCTGATATCTGGGGTCCCGCGCCAGTAGGCTCTAGAAACGGACATAGGTATCTTCTGACCTTCATTGACGACTTCAGTCGCCGAGCTTTTTGTTATCCCTTGCGAACGAAAGATGAGGTTCCTTCGAAAGTAAATAATTTTATAAAGTTTATTGAAAGACAATCCAAAAGAAAAGTAAAGGTCATTCGCACCGACAACGGCCTCGAATTCTGCAATAAGTAAATAAATGATTTAGTCACCAAATTAGGAATTAAGCACGAAACAACTTTGGCATACAGCCCACAACAAAATGGGGTTGCTGAGCGTTATAATAGAGTACTTTTTGAAGGGGTTCGCACCTTTAGTCAAGCAGCTAACCTCCCTCCCAAACTCTGGGTTGAAGCCATAATGGCAGTGAACTATATTCATAATAGAATCCTACATACAGGAATTAATGCAATCCTGTTCTCAAGGTGGTATGGACAAAAGCCATCAGTTCGCCATTTTCGCCGTTATGGCTGTGTAGCATATGTCCACCAGCCAAAGCAACAACGTAACAAGTTACAGCCCAGGGCTAAACGTGGTGTGTTTATTGGATATGGACTCGGCACAGCCGGTTATAGAGTCTGGTTTCCTCGTGAAAACCGAATTATTGAATCAAAACACGTCACATTTGATGAAGCTCAATTAGGAAATCCAAAGCAACAACCACAATTGTCTCATAACAGTATTCATGATTTTGAAGAACCGTTTACTGTAGGTTCATCCTCTAGTTAGAGTTGCAAAAAGTCGGTTTATTCCCGGGTTTATTTCCAATAGACCAGGTTTATTCCCAAAACGCCGAATTATTCCAAAAAATCCCGGGTTTTTTCCAGGTTTATTCCTGGGTTTAAACCAGGTTTTTTCTAACCTTTGCAACGCTACCTCTAGTCATGTTTTGCCCGACGTACATCCCGAAGAACCTTCTACTTCTAGCATTCCAACATTAGCAGAAATAACAAAAGAAAAGAAGCCAGATGATGAAAACAAGGAACTAAGTGCCGGTAAATCGCACAACAACTCTTCAGATAAAGAAAGTTCAGAAGATGAGTATGATTTTGTTAAAAAGATTGAATATGACACTACTGGCGATGGCAATGAAGAGGAGGATAGTAAACTCATTTTCACAAGAATCGTCACTACAAGAAGAAAGGGGGCGTCAGCAGGTAGGCATGACATTTATATAATTGCACCCACTGGTGAACGTTTACGAAGTACTAAAGACCTTGATGAATACTGTAAGCAAAACAATCTTTCATATGACTCTGACGTAGCCAATTTTTCAACAAGTAATGATTATCAAGGATCCATTACCTTTTCTAAAATTCATGAAGCTAACTTAACAGAAATTGTCATTCCGAAGTCTGCAAAACATGCTGTGACTCTCCCACAAGCGGAACAGTGGAAAGATGCCATGAATAAAGAAATCTCAACCATGTTAGCAAGGAAAGTCTGGACTCCAGTACCATTCGACCCCACTAAGAAAGTCATCGGTACGAGATGGGTTTACACAGTAAAACGAGATGCATCTGGGGAAGTTCAAACTTACAAAGCCAGATTGGTTGCGCTTGGAAACAACCAACGAGAGGGTTTAGACTACAATGAAACTTTTTCTCCAGTAGTCAACTTTTCTTTGATACATCTTTTTATTGTTTTATTCTCAATGATATTCAAATGGAAAAACTGCCTACTTGACGTAAAGTGTGCCTACTTGTATGGAAACATCGATAAGGAAACGTATATTCGACAACCATGTGGATACGTAATACCAGGTCAGGAAACTTACATTCTTAAACTTAATAAAGCAATTTATGGCCTGCACCAGGCAGGAAGGTGTTGGTTCCACGACCTCCATACAAAATTCATCGCAAATAATTTTTCGGAAGTACCTGGGGTAAATTGCGTCTATGTATATAAGAATATTGCAATAGTTTTGGTCTATGTTGACGACCTCCCCATTTTTGCAAAAGATGAGGATGCTTTACGGGAAGTTATTGGTGTAATAGAAAATATTTATGAAGTTAAAAATTTGGGAGCCATTCACACATTACTAGGAATACAGTTCAACAAAGAATATGATAAGTTTAAAAATATAACCTGCTCTCAATATATTGAAAAGTGTATGCAACAGTTTAATGTTCAATGTCTTTCTAGGATAACATTACCAGCTTCTCTTGGCTTTATCCCAGTTTCAGCTCAAGAGGGTGAAGAACTGCCCGAAAACCTTCCATTCTGAAGTTTGCTGGGTTGCTTGCAATACATAAGCCACAGATGTCGACCCGATATAGCATGGTATGTATCTTCAATCTCGCAATATACAGAAAGGCCATCGCACCAGCACTATCAGACGTTGTATCGAATACTGCTCTACCTGGCCAACACAGCTAACCTGGGACTGAAGCTCCAATCATCGGAACCACCTTTACAAATTGTAACCTACGTCGATGCATCTTGGGCAAACGATCTAGATGATCGTAAATCCTGGTCAAGTCATATAATCCTTTTAAACGACAATCCCATACAATCAGTGTTCTCGCTGACATTTGACCAACGTTAGTAATTTGGCTAATTAAAAATAAAAAGCATTTGCCAAATGAAAAAAGTATTAGAAAAATAGATACGTCATGTAGCACAAAAAAATATCTTTAATCCTTTAATGTACCCCCCCCCCTTTTTATATGCTCTAAAATAACCTAAGCTTTTATAACTGTGACAGCGATCTAATTTCAACTATCCGCTACAAATATAATATATATATATGTGTATGAAAAAAGAAAAAGCAAAAATTGAGCACTAGCAATTTGGCGAATCTAATCGCTTGTTTACTCGCCAAATGAAGAATTTAGTCGCAATTTGGCGCATTGGCGAGCGACAGTGAGAACACTGCATACAATGGTGTGTCACCAAGCAGACCTGCACGGCTCTCTCTCCAATGGAGGCCGAGTTTATATCAGCTAGCGAAGCTGCAAAAGAAATAAAGTTCCTATCTGATACTATCCAGGAAGTATCGAAATTCTTTCCTCAACTATTTCAACCAGGCTCAATACAGCAACCTATCATGTTGTGCGATAATACAGAAGCCATCTCTTTTACAAAGACAACGACAGACAATGTCCGAACTCTTCATATCGACTTAAAATACAAGTTTGTGAGAGACCTTTGTCAAGCGGTGTCTTTGACATTAAACACGTGTCTTCAAAAGAAAATTTAGCTGACTTGCTTACTAAAGCACTGAGCAAAGATCAGTTTCTGAAATTTCGACAAATATTGATGCAGTAAAAGTAATCAGTGTTTTCAAAAAAAAAAAAAAAAACTTTCTATCCCCTTAAGATATTATCTATGGAACTATGCCATATGCCGTAGTCCTGTTAATTCTTTTTCTTTAGTAAGTCAAAGAACTTTATTCGAACTTTTCACGAACTTTTAATATAGAACTTTAAAATCAAATTCTTTAAGTCAAGTTGGACTGTGAGCTATTCCAGCCATTTTCTACAATTAAGTGTATCTGCATCATGTAATTTTCTTTTGCATCATATATATGTATTTTCAAAGTAAATTTTCTGTACTTGTATTTATGTTTAATGTTACAAATGTTAATTCAAAGTATATATATGTATATTCTAAGTGATTTAAAAGTGTTTAACTCAATAACTCCATGTGGCAACCAGCTGGGGCAAAGGGGGCGTTCTGTGGGTAAAGTTTAACGTGGTTTCCCCACTTTTTGCCAATGTTCCAAAAGAGAAAAAAAAAAAAAATTCAAATTTAATTAGGTTTTCTCCCCCCCCCCCTTTTAAAACGTAAGTTTACCTTTTTTTAAAAGTAACCTATTTATTTCGTTTCACTTACGTTTATCTATTTTCATTTAAGCTATTAAATTCCAGCTGCATCGCATATGTTTACGTGTTTTTTTAGCACCAACTAAGCGCATGCATGGTTGGTTGTCGCATGGAGTCACTTCAGGTAATCGTCAGTTACGCTGACGCAAAACGCAACGCAATCTCCCTGTGCGGAGAGCAGTTTTTCGTAAGTGACGGTGAACTTCACAAATTGTGAAGTTTAACAGCGTATTTCTTTTTCAGCCAATCAGAGATCGGTTCTTGAGTCCTTTGGATTCTCGTTTGAATTTCAGTACTTTTTCTGGCAATGCTTTTTAGACCAGCTGGAAAAATAAATACTGGCGGTTTTTAAAAGTCTATTCGTTCTACGTTATCGGGGCTTAACTCTGGAATATGAAGTTTTTAATGTGCATAATATAGCCTTTGGAGGTCTATATACGCTGAAAAATGTTCTTACAGTAGCAGATTAGCACATGTGGAGCTTTTACTGGCACCTAACATAATCGTGGAAGTCAAAAATGTGATTGAGCAGAATAGGTGTCGATCTCATTAACAGTAAACAAAAGTCAAAAATAAAACTAAAGTATTTATTTATTACTTTGAGAAGTAGATTCAGCTTTACAGAAGACTTTACACGGTGAACTCCATCACATGAGCACAGGTGAACATATTGATAGTTGAGCTTACAGTTGACATCAGTATGTAGGTTAAAAACAATTAAAAATAAACTAATTAAAAACAAGTATAACTAAATATACATCCAGATTGAAGACCAGCTTCAATGCAGTTACTTGAAAACCTTCCATTTGTAGGAAGATAAAAGCGGCGAAGATTAGAAATCTACATCGTATATTTATACCAAGCTAGCCGGATCGAAAACATCATTTGCGAGCAACGGCCACGAAACGAGCCAATGAGAAGACGACAAGTGTACGAGTCGAAAGATCGATTCGGTAAAACGAATGAAAGATTCGATTAATGTTACAATATTCCAAGTCGCCATCTGGCGGGGAAAATATTGTTACGGAAAAGTATGATTAGTCGGAGATAAGTTATTGCCGATGTAGGTTGAAATTAAAGATGAAGTCCATGACAGAAATTACGGAAGACTATTGAAGTTAAATGAATTATTGAATGCTATGAAGTTAATAACGGCCGGAAAGGATTTGAAAGGTAAGTTAATATTAAATGGATATGGTTATTATGAAATAATAAATAAATGAATATTAAAATAAATTATGAGTGAATGAATTAATGAATAAATGGGATATAGGAGGCGATGAGTCTGTTGATGGAATCCCATCAGTTTTAGCATTCTTTTATGAAAGTTACGCCGGAATTTTTCAAAGATACTACGTTAAAGGCAAGGGAAAGGAGAAAGAACCAATCTCTGATGAAGGATGAATATAAAATAAGTTTATTGTTTATTTCATTAATTTTACTGACAAATAGTCAGTTTATTTCAAGTTGGTTTTTTCAAGTTACGTTATTCCATTTTTGTCTATTTAATAAAAGTTAGTGTTTTAAATCCATGTTTCATCATTAAGAAAATCACTTTGCATGAATTTTTACAGATTGATAATGAATTTAGTGACTGATTTATCATTAAGAAAATATACTTACTTGATTTAATGAAATGTCAAGTTATTTTCAAGGCCATATAACACATTATAAACACTTCATGCTGGTTATTTCCTGTATTGCTAGGCTAACATTGTCAAAGTTTAACTTTTGGAATTTTAATGTCACTAACCCACCAGGGGTGTCGAATTGAACACCGTCGTAACGACATAAGCTTAAAACCCCGACCAGCCCCTCTTCTCAACAACTTTTAAAGTTGTTTTTTCTGAAGTTTAAATTTCATTTAATGAGATATTTCTTTAAGTTATCAGTAGAAGTTGAGGCGCACCCACACAATTCAAAAAATTCTTATCCATCTTTCCTTTTTTGAATGCTAGTATGCTACATCGGAAGTAATTCTCCCCCCTTTTTCTCCCCCCTTTTTCTCCCACTCTCTTTGTTCTCTTGAACATTTCACCTGTTCACTTTTCACCTGCTCTTGTGAAATAGTATTATGACCATTTGGTCTGACACTTGACTCAGTGATACCTTTTACACCAAGTCTTTAAAAAAACGAGAAACATCATTTGTAGTTTTATTTTGTACTCAAATTGATCTGTTTTTCTAAAAAAAGAAATAAGTTGCTTAGGGAATGAGTTTTAAAAAGAAAACACAAAGGTCAGCGATCGTGGGAAAAAGAAATGAACGTGAATATATATTAAATAAGGAAAGAAATGTGCTAAAATAACAGAATTTTTATGGGAAAAATCGATAATGTAAATTTCATATCATAAGTTTTAATATTTTTCACATAGTATAGTTTATTAAATTATAAATGTTATTATATTGATACAAACATTACTCGGCTTTAGAAACTACAATTTTTTTTTCAGAGCCCTACAATTTTATGATTGATATAGTCTAAAGAAATTTATATTTTGATTAAAATTTGATTTTTTCCTTTCCTTAATTTTTAGCTCTCCCGCCCCCACCCCTCCCGAGAATTAGAGGTCTGCATGGGCCCGGGCTTGGCCCGTACCCGGCCCGGCAAAATTGTTTTGAATTTTCTAACGGGCCGTGCCAGGCCGGCAGATTTAGAGTAGTTTTTTCAACGGGCAGGCAAAAAAATTGAACAGGCATGACGATAAAATTTTTTTTGAAGATTTAGGCTGAAACGATAAAATAAGAGCTATTTTCAACGAAAATGGTTTTAACGAAAATAAGTATAAATGTGGCCATACTAGTTTGGCAGCATCAATATAAAAATGCACAGTGTATCGGCATCGGAGGATTACATTATGTGTAACACGTTTTAATATTTTTTTAGCTGACTCATGCCGATCTGAGATCACGCTTGCATTATTTTTCTACATATAGACTGGCCGGACCGGTACTAGACTTAATTATTGGCAGAAAACATGATTTGTAAAATTATTAACAGCGATAAAGAACTTATGTTAGCTTAGTCTTCGGATACATACTTCTTGATGATTTTTAAATTAATTTCTCAATAATGCTAAAGTTTGATACATTTTCTGATTAATTTTAAATTGTAAAAGTGTAAAAGTGATAAGCTTAACTATTGAAGGGATTTGGAATCGAATAGCGTTTTTCATTTTTGGTAAATAAAATACTTGTACAACCTTGTTGAGATATAATAGTTTCTCAAATGATTGCAGGTTTTTCTCCCTTCCCTTGCTATTGCTTCTGGAAATTCTATTCAAAACGCTAATTATGACAGTATTTTATTTGTTTGCAGTATTCTTAAATTGCTTGTATCAAAAAAAGGATAACGCCATTCGATTATATAGTTTCTGAATAAAGATATCTGCCAATCTTATGCGTTTCTGAGAAAAAAAAAATGAATTTAGAAATGTATCAGAAAGGAGCTTCTTTGAATTTAAGAATGAATTTGGATTTAAAATCTATAATAAAATGGTATAGAAATTTATTTATAAATCTTCTTTTATTAAACAGCTTCAAAATTAACGATGTTTTTAGTTTTCTTTCTTTTTTCTTTTATTCTAAGCCATATTAATTTTTTAATGAATCTTTATTCGAATGTTGAAAGCCTAAGAATCTAAGTAATCATTAATGTTGTTAATGTGTATTTGCTGTAATATATTCTGTAAAACTATTCCATAGATATGTATGCAGTATTCTTTAAAGAAATCTTAGTTATATGATAAAAATCTCAATTTTTTAGAAATCGTAGAAATTGTAACGGGCCAAAACGAGTCGGGCCTGTTTTCGCTGATTTTTGTACGGGCCAAAACGGGCCGGGCCTGTTTTTGCTGATTTTTGTACGGGCCAGGCCTAAAATATAAAAATTTAAACGGGCCCGGGCTGGAAATTCCAGCCCGTGCAGACCTCTACTGAGAATACATCGAGACAATTACAAGACAATGCAATGCCGAATGTTCGGCAAATGCGTGTTCACAGGGGCGTGCAAAGAGAAAACTGCACCCGGGGCAAAGTTTCATTTTCGCATCCCCTCCTTTAACATTTTCTTGTGGCAAGCCAAAAGTGACGTTGGTAGTGTAAATTGGCACCCCCTAAACTTCTGAGCCCATGGCGACCGCCCCTATC
The DNA here is from genome assembly GCA_964019185.1 of Maratus speculifer. Taxonomy (NCBI): domain Eukaryota; kingdom Metazoa; phylum Arthropoda; class Arachnida; order Araneae; family Salticidae; genus Maratus; species Maratus speculifer. The sequence continues at coordinate 173,710,036 of OZ025293.1, forward strand.
ACCCCCCCCCTCTCCTTTCGCACGGCGCTGCGTGTTCACTACCTATTTTCTTCCTCTTTCCATCTATTATTTCTTATGAAGGAGAGCAAGGGAATTCTTCCTTCCCTCTTAAGTTTTAAATCCATTTCATTATTTTAGAAAATATGTAAAAACAAGCGAAAGTTTATTACTGTTTTATTTTCATGTATTTATTTTGAAGTTTTGTATATCCTTGGCTACTGCACCTACGCGGAAACAACCGCTTTCTAATATAACATTGATCTGATAAAGTAGATTTAATATATGTATAAATATCCAAACAGAATCGAAGAAATAAAAAGCGGCATTTGTAGAGATCAACCTTAGCTATTTAATGCGCCCTCCTCCGCTTCCCCCCCCCCCTCCCCGCAAAAAATAGAAAAATATGCAAAATAAAATCTATTGTAATGTAAACTAAATATTTAATTTTAAAAATACACATATCCATAAGCTTAATTTTAGTGATTGCACGTTAGTACACGAACAGGGCTGTAACTACCGCCGGGGCAGACGGGGCACTGCCCCGGGGCCCCCAAGCCTGAGGGGCCCCAAACTGGTGGTTAAAAAACTATGGATTTTAGTTTCTCGTCTAACTTCCTATAAAATGCCCAGCATCTAGCTAAAAAATAATAAAAAAAAATCAAAGTGCTAGAGTAAATGTTTCTGTGTGTCCGATGATATACTCCATATATTTCGCATGCAAAAGCAGCTCTAGAAGCAGGCACCAGAATGTTGTTATGCGAGTCTACTCACATAACTAGTGCTAAATTAAATCAAAGCACTTATTCTAATACTTCCTAATATGGAGCAAAGTTTAAAATGCAACAGCAGAAGCAAAGACCCTAAAGTGTATAAAAGAAAAAATAATGTTTCAAGTTGTAATTAAGCAGTAGGTGTAAAAATATAGACTGAATGATGACAAGTGAATTAATTTAAAACTCAACTTTTATTTAAAATCTTTTTCATATTTAAAAATAACGATGTTTAAAAATATCATTCAAATAAATAACTTATCAATATAATTCTATAACTAAAAACAATAATTGGCTTAACAAATAAATAATTAAAAACCTCCCTCCAGTGCTCATTTTAGAATAATTAACTTTAAATAAAGAAAGTACTTGAAAGACGTAAGTTGAAGAAAAAGCAAACAAAAATTAAAAGTCATCTTCACCGTATCAACCGCATTCCTTTTCAGACTTCACAATATATTAGAAACAAATGGATGACCATCGTATCAACTTCTTATCACTAGCAAAAATATAAACATAACTACACGAGCTTCCGATAAGATAAACAGAAACAGCAAATCAGTCATCTATCCACCTGCAAGCAAACACCACCGTCTCTTATTTATACTCCTTCACAGATCAGCTGGACTAGACCGCACCTTAGACCGGAAGTGGGAAACTCCCACCTTCGCTATTACACGTGCCGAGATCATTAGCATAAGCGCGTGCCGATCTCAAAGCATGCTCCGCGGAGAAAAACATCAGTCACGCCGCCTGTCGATGATTCACGCTACCGTGCAGTCTAAACAAATCTACGGCGAACTCTGCGTGGAAAAACATCAGCAATGAGATCCGATAGGAACGAAATAAGATGGTTTAAAATAAATATTTCTCCGTCTGCAAATTAAATAAAATGAAACAGCTGCATCGATGGAAAAGGTAAGTAATAAATAAAAACTTAGTGGATATTGTATTTGATTAAATAAATATATATTGAATGCAATTGATAAGAAAAATATGGGTATGTGGCTAACAAATGTTGAGCCGAATGTGTCATGTCGCGCCAGCATGTTTGCTGATCCCACCAAAGCTAGTATACGAAAGATAATATAGGCTTCTGATCCGTTGAATAACATAAAAAGCATCTAAAAATTCTAGAAAATCTTTCTTCTTTATCTGTTAATAAACACATAAAATTGAAAAGAAAAATTAAAATCCATATTTCACCTTTTTAGTCTAATCATACTGTGTACATTTAAATAGTGGCATGCGGGAAAAAAAACTGTGCCTGGGACAAAGTTTTAATTTGCCCCTGCGGGAGGGGCCTCACTGGTTTGCCCTGGGGCCCCCAAGTTTATAGTTATGGCTCTGTACACGAAAGCAAAAACAATTTACTTAAAATCAATCTTCTGTATATTTATTAAAGTACAAGATTAAAGATTTTTAGATAATACAAGTATTTTCACCTTGCATTGATTTATTTCAATTTTTACCACCCTATCGTTCTAATGACTTACATTATATAGCTTATTTAAAACATTATTTATGTTAAATACAATGATTATATGCAGAGCTAAGCAAACAATAACCAAAAATCCTCCGAAAGTATAACACAGCTCGAATGTTAAACTCCTTTTAAGTGCTTTTAAATTAAATCATCACAGAATAAAATAATACGTAAACTGCATTCTTATTCTCAAGTATTCAATGATTACTCATATTATGCATCAATAAACAAACACTTCTCTTCAACGTGGCGCATCTCACGTAAAAAGAATCTGCAGAGTAAGAAAAATATAATAGTTTGACTCGCAATTTACAAACAGAATGTGTGAAAAGAAAACAAAGTTAACTAATCTTTGGAAGTGAGATATCTGCATGGATCAAATTCTTGTACGTTTGACACTGTGTAAAAGAAAAAACTTCTGACCGGCCCGACCCACTTACATTTTCTCAGTTTTCAATTCCACCTTGCCCTTAAATGACTATGCATAACATGCGGCAACGAAAGTTACATTGGCCCATGCCGCCCTGGGCCCAGCCAGCTCCGACAAAATCAATGACAACAAGCTTGACTTGTCTCCTGCAAAGTCAAGTAAATAGGTTCTGTCAGGCCCAACTCAATTTCTATAGTAAAACCAGTTTTTTCTTAAACACAATTTAATATCTTTAAGGATTAATTAAAGTCAGAATTTTTCAACATTCCGATACAAATTCATAAATAAAAATAAATAGTTTACAATAAAAGAAAAAGGAAAAGAGCAAAAGAGTTACTTTTTTGGCGTACTTCTGAATTAAATTTTGTTCGGAAATGCAAAATTTATCATGTGTTTTCATTTGGAAACTATGAAAATCGAATGGCATTTTTCCCGCAAATAATATTCCGTTGACAGAAATTTATTATTGCAATTATTATTTTTACAAAATATATTGACCAGCTACACTATTGTGTGAATAACTGACAGCCTGATTTCGGCCCGGCCCGTGTCTGTTGAATAAATTAAACATGAGATCAGACACGATGTGCCGTCCGATCTCTAGGTTAGACATCTTATATTTTTGTTTTTTATGATATTTTCAAACTAGCATCAGCTTGTACAGAAATTTGTGCTTATTCTCGTGAACGTCAAATCCATTTAAAATAGTTCATATTTTATCCTCCGTTTAATTAAATTTTTTAAATCGGACCGCCAGGCCCAAATAATTTTTTCGTCTGCCGGCTGACAAATCTTATTTTTGGAGAAATCCGCCCGTTAAAAATATTATTCCAACTCTGCCGGCCTGATCCATTTGAAAATTGATCCTAATTTTGTCAGACTGAATTCGGGCCCGTATGCAGGGCCAGGTCGCCCCGGGTGCGGAATGTGGGGAACGTCAAGTTTATTCTACCAACCTGAATTTGTTTCTTCTTTTCTTGCAAAAAAAAAAAGGGAAAAATGTACATATTGCAGAGTTTTTTTTTTTTTTTTTGTGACAAAAACATACATTATCATAATTGCATATTCTCATTCATAAGGAATTACACACACACACAAGCTGTTATCAGGGGCTTGCGAAGAGAAAATTGCGGCCGGGGCAAAATTATAATTTGACTCCCCCTTCCGCCAATTTTTTCTTGTGACAGGCCAAAAATGACGTTGGTAATATAAATTTGGCGCCCTCTAAATTTCAGTGCCCGGGGCGTGCGCCTCCTTCACCCCCCATTTTGCACGCCGCTGGTTGTTATACCGTAGTACAGAGGTTCCCAAAGTGTGCTCCGCGGAGCCCTTGGGGCTCTGCCTAGACTTTTCAGGGGCTCCGCGGTGTTACAGAAAAGTAAACTAAACATAAAAGAAATTGGCACATTGCAAGGGAAAATTTTTCGAAAGTATGTACGAATTTTTTTGTGGGTAAAACGCAAAAGGCGTATAAATACGCAGAGATGTGTGTTTTGTGTGTCAAAAATAAATACATCTATCACTGGCTTAAAAAATATTAAATAATTTTCTTTAATTATATACAAATTTGCATTATACATGTATCCATTTTCTGTATAAAATTTTTGGTTTGAATTACTATATTTTATGTTTTTGCATTTAATATGTTTTAAAAATTCGATTCAAAATAAGCTACAAGAAATACTATTCTAAATCAAATGCGCAACATGAATCGAAAAAGCAAAGAAACGTCAGTACAGTTATCTCTGATTGTATATTGTATTATTTTTATTTTTGGAATTTCGATTTCCTTAAACAGTTTATTTTTTTAATTAAAATTTAGTTATTCAAATCTTCCTCCCTATTTTTAATTATTGTGTTTAATTTTTAAAACAGTGTTTATCGCCTAATTTTTTTAAATCAAATTTTGTATTATTAAAAGCCCTTCACTAGATTCACTTTACATTTGTGTATATATATTTCTTTTCCTATCTATAACTCTGATTTTTTTAAATCTGTTTGTTATTTTTATTAATTTTTAATTAGTTAAATTTTTTATGCTGTTTTTCACAGTAAAACAATGTTTGTCGTTTAAAACACATTTTTTACATCTTGTATCATTTAAAGTCCCTCATTAGATTCATTTTACATTTGTGTACATTGTGTATACATATATATTTCTTTCTTTTTCTCTCTTATTTTTGTGACTTTAATTTTTTTAATCTGTTTATGCTATTTGTATATTTAGATTTTCTGTACTGTTTTTCATCGTAAAACAAAGCTTCATTTTTGTAGCATCTTGTATCATTTAATAAACCCTTCATTAGTTTAATTTAATATTTATATATATTGAGTATATATTTTTTCTTTTTCTTTTTGAAACTTTATTTTCTTTAATCTGTTTATTTTATTTTTATTAATTCTTAGTTATTTAAATTTTCTAAACTGGTTTACATAATTGTACTTAATTTTTAAAGCAATGTATGTTGCTGAAAACGCATTTTTTTATCACCTTGCATCTCTTAACAACCGCTCAAATTTTGCTTTAATTGGTCACGGTATTGGCTAATCATTCTTATGTTGTGATGCCATATTTTCCTATCAGAAATAAAACTGTAGCAATTAAAAAACATATTTTGGTTCTTCGTATTTGTCATCACATTAGTAATCCAAACTTTTGCTCACCTCTACGGCTTGCTTATACTTTTTGTCAATGATTATCCATCCTGACAAAAATTTAACCCCACCCATGTATTCCGTTTTGTTAGTAAAATTTTTCTATTAGTTGCTGTTCTTTTAACGTGCGTAGTTTTTAATCGCATATCACTTTTGGGACAAAAACAATGGTGAAACAAGTTTTCTTTAAACTATAATTAATAGCAAATACTTCAAATAAAACATCTAAAAAAGTGAAAGATGCTGCGCCTAAGAATACAGATTACAGATTTTGCCCCATCCATTTAAATACTAAAACAATGATCTGCTTTTAAATGTACAGAGTTATTACAAATTGTTGGAAATATGAGTTAATTTAAGTTTATTTTTAGTTTCCAACTATTTCTTTAATATTTTTAATACCCATTTAATCTTGTACGTCCACCCTGACGAGAACGACACGCTATCATTTTACCGTGATGTAATGTTTACGTTTTTCAGCTATCGTGCGGAGTTGAGTTGTTGCGTGCTTGCTTTTCAGGAAGGAAAACTTCCATTTTCAGAATCTATAGGTGGCGTTAGCGTTCCGGTGGAGCATGACGTATTTTCAGTTTGTGACGTTTGCAGTACTGTGATTCATTCAAATCAGATAACTGTTCGTTTCGCGGTACATTATGCAAATATCTTACCTTTTTGATTTCATATATATTTGTAAATCGTTTCAGACAGTTATGCTTGCTTGCTTGTTTGCTCTTTAGCATGCATCGTTTTGTTCGTTCTATGAACGTCTATTATGTTTCCGAAATTGCCGATGCGAATGTTTTGAGAAATGTTTTAGCTCCAGAAGAGCTCTTTAAATTATACTATGCTTTGATTTTAAACTTTAAATAAATTTGTTATGTTTTCCTTTTAAAAAGACTTTGTCATATTTTAACACACCATCTCAATCTCAGTTTCAATCTCATCTAATCTAAATTTAAGACCTCACTTTTTAATTTGGGTTAAGAGGACAATGTTTGATAAAACACAAATGAATCATCAGATTTTGATATGTTACTACGTGTGAACTAGGAAACGTATATGTTTCTATGATAACTCAACAAGAGGGCGTTAACTACAGTTTCGCGTTGTGTATGTGTCATGCGCGTGTGGTTGCCATAGTTGCTGCGCGAACGTCATGTACAAAATGGCGACAGGACAACAGAAAGCATTTTGTGTACTAGAATTTTCAAAGTGTGAACTGCTTTCAACACATCTCTGCCACACTGGCATAAAGAGGTTCGTGTCTGCCATATTCGACAACTCCCATAACGGATGGATTGGTGGATGTGGCCGGGATGATAAGGCACTGTTTTCATGGCCGCCTGAGTAAGCCGAACTCCGCCTGACTACTTTGTTTGGGGATATGTTACAGACTTTGTTTACGTACCACCGTTACATATCACTTTGGCTTGTTTGCGGAACCGCATCACGACTGCAAATACTGCATTCGTGACCATCGATTCAACCATGATGAGTAATGTATGGAGTGAACTGAACTATTACCTCGACATCTTCTGTATCACTAAAGGAGTATATATTGAACATTTGTAGTATGGACGTCAATCTTGTATATTTTCGGTTTATTTTCATGTGTAACTCATTGTTCTAACCTAACTATGTTCGAAATAAACACTTCGGAAACCAAGAGCTGCCAAGTCTCTGGATTTTTGCACACCACTATTATTTTAGAGAAAATTTGGCTCTTTTAAATTGGTGAAATGCTCCAATTAAATAAAACAACCTTTTCTGTATTACATTTCTGGTATCCAAAAAGCCGGTGACTTGGCAGCTCTGGGAAACCCGATAATTCTTTTGTAATAACATTGTATTTTTAAAAAATGATTCAAAAGAAGAAGCTCAGGGGCGATTCGTTTTTGTTGCATGCTTAGAAATACTAGAAATGTAAAGAAGAACGAAAAAAGAATCTGTAATTACTAGCAAAACGAGGGACTAGCAAAAGCGTGTTATATAATTACTCATGGGAGATAGGACCTACTCATGTTGTTTCTTTTTGCAAGTAGCCTTTGAGATTATACAGAAATTTCTGTTTGTAAATGTTTCTATTGCTTCTAAACATGCAAAGAAAACGAATCATCTCTTAGTTTCTTCTTTTGAATCATTTTTTAAAAATACATTTAGAGGCAGATCATTGTTTTAGTGTTTAAGTGGACGGGGCAAAATCTGAAATCTATATTTTTTGGTGCAGCATCTTTCTCTTTTTTTAGATGTTTCATATGAAGTTTTTAGGTATTTATTATAGTTTTAAAGAAAATTTCTTTCACCATTGTTTTTGCTTTAAAATAGATATACGGTTAAAATCTACACATGATAAAATAATTGCAACCCCGCTTAAATGAGATAAATCGGTTTTTATGCAGAATTATCCGATTTGCTTCATATTTTGTGAACAAGCTCGTTCTGATAAGGCGACTTTCTGGATAGTTTTGGGGGTTCAATGGTTAAGTAAAAACAGTGGATAACTCCTCTTAAATTAAATAAATGAGATTTTATGAAGGATTATCTAATTTAATTCGAATTTTGGATGTAGATTCATTATGATAAGACATATCCCTGACTAGTTTTTTGGGTTCAATCAGTAAGTACAAAGGGAAAAACGAGGGGGGAGCAATCCTCCCTTTTATTTGTTTTCAAGCGGAATTATTCCTTGAAAAATTAAGGATGTAATATATAATTAGTGTGAATAGCGTCTGAATTCAATGCCATTAGTTTAACTGGGCAATATTCTATTTATTATCTTCGTTATTAAAATCTTTCAAAAGCCACGAATTTTTCATTTTAATTTGTATTGTATTTGAAGGACATATCCCAATTATACAAGACAGATATTTTAATACAAAAATTTGGTTTTTATTCCTTACTTTTAATTTTTTTGTCCAATAATAGTAATATTAAATAAAACTTTTAAAAGGTTAAATAATGCAAATTTAATTTTCAAATTTTCTAGTATGAATCCAGACTTTCTGTAAGAGCCAAACTGTGAACTTTGGCCCCATGTTGGAAACTAGTAGATCAGTCTCTTAATAGGGGATCTTTCTCTGCCCCATAGGCATAAAAAACATTAATTTGTAAGCCATAGAATAGCTTAGGATTAAGGGGCTCCGCCATAAATTCTTTTTCCAAAAAGGGCTCCGTGAGCCTAAAAGTTTGGGAACCACTGCCGTAGTAGATGCATTTATTTCGCATCTGTTTTCTAGATACCCTTTGCTAGAAAATTTTATCTTATATTATTTTGTTGTTAAAATTAAGCATTTTAAAGTTGTAAGATAAATGCATTATGTGTATTCAATAGAATTTGTTTCCACACTTTTCAATTTTGTGACACCTGTCACAAAAAGAAGTGGGGGATGCCAAATTGAAACTTTGCCCCGGACGCGGCTTTCTTTTTGCAGGACGCTGCCCATACGACCCGCCGGTCGATTTATTATTATTTGATTAGGGCCGAGCATTTGTCGACATTTATCCATTTTTTGCAGATACAGTGCGTGTCTGAATTTCTCGGGCCATATCAGTCTCATAATTATTTTTCAAGAGAAATATTGGGATAAAATGACTCCTTAACGAAGAGAGCAAACGTCATATTCCTCCGATTTCTTCGTTTAAATTTCTATTATTTTTAGAAGAAAGTATTAAATTCATGAAAAAAATTCGAATTTTAGTTTTCGATGGATGTGTATGTTTTAGAGAGTCTTGGAAAATATTTGAGTATTTTTAGAAAATATCAGTCTGTGACACATTTTCTTGAATTGATATATGGAATTCAATAAAACTTCAGATTTAGTTATACTTTGATATACATTGATGTTGATTATTTTTTGGTGTAAATCGTTCAACAGGTAGCGCTGCTAAGCCGCGTTTCCCCCGATTTCCGCAATAACCGTACCTCCAGAACTAATATACGGAATTTGATGGGAACATCAAATTTGTTCTCATTGCCTCCATAAACTTACCTTTTGCATACTTCATTTCAACCTAAGTTAATAGTTTCCTAATTCCTTTGTTTACATAATATTTATTACAACAGTATTCAAAATTCACTTTCACTTTTATTAAATTACTTAAATATAATAGTTACTTACCTTTTTCTAATTTATTTCCACTCGTTAAATATCTTTTAATTTACGTTTTATCTAAAATAAACTTCATTAATTTCACCGTACTTCATCCGCGTGTTTTGCTTTCTTGTAACATTGGACGATACGATTATTTTAATCGATCGGCAGTCTTTTTCCCGCTAGATGGCAGCATGCGTCTCTTTTAATCGAACTTAATCAATTTATCGTTTTTTATATTTGCATATCAAAAACGATATCGGCCGTTCATTGGCTTACGTTAGCACGTGCCATTTCGGCCAGAGTATATATGCTCCGCGATGTCAAGACAGTTTCGCCCTTTCTTCGTTCCTTCGCTATGAAGGATGCGATGTATCAAGAAGCTTGAACGCACGAAAGTTACCGTCGTTCATGGAGTTTCAGTTTAGTTAGTATGAATGGTTTTAATCTACAGGGTGATCAGAAAGTCAGTATACCTTTGATAAATTAATAATTCACTGAATAATGTAGGTAGAGAGGTAGAAATTGACACACATGCTTGGAATGTCATGGGGTTTTATTTAACAAAAAATAAATAAAAAGTTCAAAAAATGGCCGACAGATGGCGCTTCATGTGATAAGAAAATCATTAATTAGCATAACAAATTACGACAAAGCAAAGACGATGTTCTTCAGACCAAATGCTCAACATGTCCACCGTCATTCCTCAACAATAGCTGTAGTCGAGGGATAATGTTGTGCACAGCACTGTACAGCATATCTGAAGTTATGTTGCGAAATTGCCGTAGGATGTTGTCTTTTAGCATCCCTATTGATGTCGGTCGATCGCGCTAGACTTGCGACTTCATGTAACCCCAGAGCCAAAATCACACGAAGTGATATCTGGGGACCAGGGAGGCCACACATGAGGAAAATTGCGGCTCAGCACGCGATCATTACCAAACGACGTGAGCAAGAGATGTTTCACACGTCTATGAATATGGGGTGGAGAGCTATCCTGCATAAAAATCGTAGTTTCCAGCAGATTTTTATCAGCCAGGCTAGGGATGATGTGATTTTGTAACATATCGGCATACCTCTCACCCGTCACGGAAACAGTTACAAAACCAGAATCACGACTTTCCTGGAAGAAAAAAGCCCGATAACGGTAGATGTGGTAAATCCACACCACACAGTGACTTTCTCATCGTGCAATGGAGTTTGCACGAAAGTTCTGGGATTTTCAGTAGCCCAAATTCTGCAGTTGTGGGTGTTGACAGACCCTCGGAGTGTGAAATGGGCTTCGTCGGTCCATAACACGTTAGACAACCAGTCGTCTTCTTCCGCCATCTTTTGAAACGCCCACACCGCAAATACTCTTCGCTGCTCAAAATCGCCAGGTAACAGTTCATGATGCCGCTGGATTTTGAACGGATAGTATCAGAGGATACGCCTTAGTGCTGCCCAAACAGTACTGTATGGAATGCCAGTGCGACATGCAACATCACGAGCACTCACTTCTCCATGCGTAGACAAACCCGCTACAACCTCCATTTCGTCCTGAACAGTCTGAGCAACATTAGCACTTGTGGTCGGTCGGCCACTACGGGGTCCATCGTCTAAACAACCTGTGACTTCGAACTTCTGCAATTGTCATAGGACCTTTACCCGTTCGAGAACCCTTCGTATGGCGATAGGATCGTAAAGCTGCAGTAGCAGATTCCCCTTTCTGATAGTAGAGCTTCGCTAACAATGCCTTCTCTGGTAACGTCAACATGCTGCGATTGCTGGTGCATCTGATTCTCTGTCTCATTTACAGCGCCTTTTATACACGATTCTCAGGCAGCGTCACTGACGTTTTGCTGTGCAGCGCCATCTGTCGGCCATTTTTTGAACTTTTTATTTATTTTTTGTTAAATAAAACCCCATGTCATTCCAAGCATGTGTGTCAATTTTTACCTCTCTACCTACATTATTCAGTGAATTATTAATTTATCAAATGTATACTGACTTTCTGATCACCCTGTATTTTAATTGTGTTTTTCCGAATCTTTTATTGATATCATCTTTGTTAAAATGCTGCTAGTTTTTTTGCTGTCATGAAGTTTGTCAAAGTGTGTAAGTTCACTTTTATGCTGTTTCATCTGAAGTCATAAATAAAGGAATCTTGAAGTTACTTTTTGAACTCTGTCTTCATCTTAATGAAAAGTTACATAACCTACACTCCTTTGCCAGATCAGCTTTTACTGCGTTCATCTCTGTTTCATTTAAGATCGTTTTTAAGTCACTAACTTCGAGTTAGTGGGGTTATGGAATTATGGGTTATGGGCAAATAAGGAGTGTCCATAACTGAAGATAGTGATTGATGCATTTCATTTCAAGTTTATTTTTCTTTGAAGATTCAGTTTAAGTTGGACTTTGATTTATTTTTATGATTTGAATTATGACTTTATTTACAGAACATAATTAGTATTTTGACTTTATGAAGAATTTGATTTACGTTTTTGAACTTTTACTTTTTTTGAACTTTTTATTTTTGAACTTTATTAAGCCATATTTTTATGATTTGAACTTTGAACAAGAAATGAGGTTCGTCAATTAAGATCGTTTTTTTGAAAAAGTAGGGGGGGGGGGGGCAGGTGAAGAAAAGTGTAAATTTGGTGTTTTCTTGAAAAAAAATTTTCCCCTTTTGAGGAATAATGGCGACAACGTCAATTGCAATTGAAAAGTTAAATGCCAGTAATTATGGAACTTTGTCTTGTGACATTAAATATCTGTTACTAGAAAAGGAATTTGGGAAATAATAGAAAATGAAACTCCAATTCCAGAAGTTAGCACGACTGTCACAATTGACGCTGTGAATGCGGTTAAAGCTAAACATAACCAAGTCCTGTCCCTTATCTACTTGAATATAGAACCAGAGTTTAAACGAATAATAGATGATTGCACAGATCCGATAACAGCCTGGAAGCGGTTAAAAGATAATTTTCACTCGGATACCAGAGCACATCATATGGCTTTGTTTTCAGAGCTAATGGAGAGTAGAATCAAAAGCGGCGAAAGTATAAATCTCTTTGCAACACGATTAAAGAAAATTTTTTTTGAATGTCAAAGCAATTGATAAGAACTTTTCTGAAAATTATTTATCTTATCAATTTTTAAGGTATCTGCCTACCTATTTCGACAGTTGTGTCCAGCATCTCCTAAGAAGGGAAGATAAGTCTTTCAAGTTCGATTTAATCGTAACAGAAGTAGTGGCAGAAGAGGCAAGACTGAAATTACGTAATTTGGATAACAGTAAGAAAATAGCTGCATTAAATATTCAATCTGAAGTTCCTGTTTCCTCTTCTATGTCTAAAAAGCAGTCATCACGTAAATTTAAAAGTAAAAAATGCTGGTTCTGTGGCCGTTCAGGTCACTTATATGCAAAATGTTTTGAAAGGAAGAAGTCACATTTTCGTCGTGCCTCATCATCTAGAGATCGATTTTCTTCTCGTCGTTCCAGTAGCACATCTTCAAGATCAACTAGCCCTGATGGTTTCTACCGACGGCGGAGTAGCAGCGGCAGCAGTGAAGTTCCGAACCGAACAGAGTCCTCGTCCAGCCAGTCCAGAAGGAGGTTCCAGACCTGCTCAGTCACCCGACAGCTATTTTGATGATGCAAATTATAGTGACTCTTCACATAAGTCATTTTTCATTTCCCAAGCTAGTATTAGTACTTGTACAAATTGAATATTTCCAGCTGAGCGAAAAATTGCCCAGGCCGGGAATCGAACCCGGATACTTGGCTTACAAGGCCAATGCTTTACCTGTTAAGATATCCGGGCGATAGCCGGCTGGGATTTTTCGCTCAGATAACCTTATTGGTCATAACATCTTGTCTGTCATTTGAAACAGCTCGGAGAATAAACCCCAGGTAATGGAACTCCATATAACGATGGATACGTAGATATACTAATTATTTTAACACAATCAAACTGATTGGTAAAGTTATCATACGAATTGAATATTTCCAGCTGAGCGAAAAATTGCCCAGGCCGGGAATCGAACCCGGATACTTGGCTTACAAGGCCAATGCTTTTGTGTTAAAATAATTAGTATATCTATGTATCCATCGTTATATGGAGTTCCATTACCTGGGGTTTATTCTCCGAGCTGTTTCAAATGACAGACGAGATGTTATGACCAATAAGGTTATCTGAGCAGAAAAATCCCAGCCGGCTATCGCCCGGATAGCTTAACAGGTAAAGCATTGGCCTTGTAAGCCAAGTATCCGGGTTCAATTCCCGCCCTGGGCAATTTTTCGCTCAGCTGGAAATATTCAATTCGTATGATAACTTTACCAATCAGTTTGATTGTGTTAAAATAATTAGTATTAGTACTTGTGTTAATAGTAAAACTTGGGTCTTTGATACAGGTGCAAGCCACCATTTTAGTCATGACAGAAGTTTGTTCACTAAATTTGAACCTTTAAATGATAAATTATCAGTAGCTGTAAAAGATGTTTTGTTCCCAATAATTGGAAAGGGTGAAATTAAACTGAGATTTGGTCAAAGAATTTTTACTTTAACGAATGTAATGTATTCCCCTCAATTACGTAGGAATTTGATATCTGGGCCCCAGTTGGACTTATGTGGTTTATCTTTTCATGGATGTAGAAAGGGGGTGAACATCTGCAGGGGGGGACAACTTTTTGTTTAGAGCCTCGCTCAAAAATAGGGTGTATAAACTTTTTCCTAAGATTCCTATATCTAATTCTGTAAATTTTGAAATTTCAGCAGCCAATAAAATTGACCCTATGGTTCAGTGGCACCACTGCTGCGGTCATATAAGTCAGTCAATCTTAACTAATACCAGCCACCAGCAAAGTGTAAAGGGTATGCCTAATTTAAAAGAAACATCTTTTGTCTGTGAGCCCTATAAACTTGGCAAATTTCGTAGCGTGTCCCACAAATCATCTAAGACCATTCGTTCCACAAGGCCGTTAGAACTTTTATACGCTGACCTCTGGGGTCCGTGTCATTCAGTGGTCGGAATGGTGAACGCTATTTTCTCTCAATCATTGATGATTTTTCTAGACGTGTCTCGTATACCCAATTAAATTAAAGTCAGAAGTGTTTAACATTACTAAAAATCACATTCTAAGAGCAGAAAATTTCCTCAATCTTAAAGTTAAAAATTTTAGATCTGATAACGGTTCAGAATTTAAAAACTATGAATTTGAAAATTTTTTTGAGAGTAAAGGCATTCACCATGAATTTACTAACGTGTATACCCCCCAGCAAAACGGAGTCGCGGAACGTTTCATGGCAACCGCTGCAGATGACATCAGAACTTTATTAATTGAAAGCCAATTAGATCCGAGGTTTTGGCCAGAAGCTTTAAAATATTTTGTCTACAATTGGAACAAGGTATGTCCTAAACTTTTAAATAAAACTCCTTTTGAATTATACGGTGGAAGGAAGCCGTCAGTCCGACACCTCAGGCCTTTTGGTATTGTATCATATGTGGGCATGCCTAGTCAGAAAAGACTTAAATTACATCCTAAGGCTAGGTGCGGCTACATGGTAGGCTATGCCTTCAGGACCAGAGGATATAGGATTTGGCATTCCGATACTAATGAAATTCACTACCCAACATCAAATGTTTCGGGCTCAAAAATAGTTATTTCCAAGGTATTTTGTCTCGCTAAACACGAAAATCAACATAAAAAGTTGAGATTAGCTCTTGTTTTCGAGGTAGGAACCTACTTGAGAAATCTCACTATGGCTGTTTTATAGGAAATCAAATGTTCGGAAATTGGTACTCCTAATAGCTGTAATTCCCCTCAACTGAAGTCTCTGTGTAGAATCCAACCAGAAATCAAGATCACAGAATACAGGGTTCGTCACAAGAATCTTCTTCATTTCTTTGAGAAGAAAGAGCATGTTGTTGCTTGCACTGATGTAAATGGTTTGATGAATTCAATGAACATAACTCATGATCCATGGAAATGGAGGTTATTTATAAACACTTCCAAACTTAGTTTGAAAGCAGTCTTACCACACAGCGCCAACATTATTCCTTCCATTCCCATTGGCCATTCCGTTCGTACGCAGGAAACTTACGTGAATGTGAAATTACTTCTCGAGTCAATCAAATATGAGGATCATAAATGACAGGTTTGTGGTGACTTGAAAATAATTTCTTTACTCCTGGGAATGCAATTAGGGTATACCAAGTACTGCTGTTTTCTGCGTTTGTGGAACAGTCGAGATAGAAACTTTCACTACATAAAAGACAAATGGCCTTCAAGAAATCTAAATCCCGATAAGAGAAATGTCCAAAAAGAGCCTCTAGTTAATCCAAAAAACATTCTGCTTCCACCACTGCACATTAAGCTGGGATTAATGAACTTCGTGAAAGCCATGAACAAGGATGGAGAGGCTTTCCAGTATCTTAGAGCAAAATTTCCAAGAATGAGTGAATCAAGGATTACAGAGGGAATCTTTGTGGGCCCTCAGATTTGCACAATAATGAAGGACCCTGATTTTGATAAATTTTTGGAAGGGAAAGAGAAAGCAGCCTGGGAAGCCTTCAAAAATGTGGTATGAGGATTTTTAGGCAACAGAAAAGCCTAGAAGTACCAACAGTAGGTGAAAGAACTTCTACTAAAATGCCGTGACCTTGGATACAAAATGTCTCTGAAACGTCATTTCCTCCACTCCCATCTTGATTTTTTCCCTAAAAACTATGGAGTTGTAAGCAATGAGCACGGTAAAAGGTTTCACAAAGTTATCTCTGTAATAGAACGCTGATATCAGGGTCGTTGGGATGAGTCAATGCTGGCCGACCACTATTGAACTGTTACAAGAGATGCTCCGGCATTGACATACAAGAGGCAATTCAAAAGGAAACGTTTGCAAGAATAGGCTAAAACAACTGCTTTCTGAAAAATGAACATTGTTTAGTGAAACATGCCTTTTGTATTGTATTTATTACATAGGAATTTTTTTCTTCTTCAATTTGTTTTTAAATCAATGTATGGGATGTTGTGTATCTTTCTCAAGTGGGCTATATTGTATCTTGAAAACAAGAGCCAATAAAAAATTTTCATTTACATATTCGTTTTTTTCAACCCAAAATTAGTAGGAATTGACTATCTAGAACCAGGAAACTGACAAAAATATTTTTTTTGTTGCCTAGTGTTATAGAAACGTCTAACGTAACTTTTGATGAATCGCGTTGTGGCTTGGGGCGCAGTGGAGCTGCACTGGGCACCGAGGATTATGCCCTCTTTTCTCACGATGGTGGAGTAAATCCAGAAAGCACTGGTGGAGTAGCATCTGGTTTGACTCCAGATCCTCTCAGTGAACTACCTCGTGAGGAAGAGGAGGACATGGAATCAGAGTCCAGTGTGTTAGATCAGCCTTCCACTAACCCCCAACTTAGAGAGGTTAGATGGGAAAGGAGGCCTATTGCTCGTAAAACTGGAAATAGGACTGACATCTACTATTTTGAAGAAGGTAGCACCCAGCGTCTCAGGTCTCACAACGATGTCGAACAGTATTGTAAAAATAATATTGTTTTTAAACCTGAACTTTTTGATTTTTCTGCTTCTAATAAATATGCCGGTTTAGTCCCTGTTCCATCCGTTTCAACTGATTCCAATAGTTTTTCTGATAATTCTGACTCTGAATCTGGTTCTGTAACATCAAATTATGCATGCCCTTCCGCATGACTAGGCGTTGTAAATGATATTCCCAGAACTTACAAGCAAGCTTGCAGGTCCGATAAGAGTACGATCTGGCGGAAAGTAATGGAGCAAGAAATCCAGATGATGAGAAACAGGAAGGTGTGGCATTTGACTGATTTACCTGTCCACGTTACTCCAGTAGGTTGCCGGTGGGTTTACACAGCAAAAAGGGATGAATTTGGAAGGATTGCCCGTTATAAAGCACGGCTTGTTGCCCAGGGCTTTAAACAAGTGAAGGGAGTCTCTTATGAAGACACCTTCAGCCCTGTGGTCAATTTCGGGGTAATCTGGTTCTTTTTCTCCCTTCTTGTCTCGTGTAGCGGGCGGTCACACACTCAGTGTGACGTAACCTGCGCCTACTTGTATGCACCTTTTGAGAGAAGACGTGTATATGCTTCAGCCTCCTGGTTTCGTAATCCCTGGAAAAGAGCACCAAGTTTGCAAGCTAGATCGGGCTCTTTATGGCTTGCATCAAAGCGGAAGGGAATGGTTTTACGAGATACATGAGGTTCTTTTAAAATTGGGTTTCAGAAAATTGTCGTCTTGTAATTGTGTATATATTTTTGGGTCTGGGGTAGTTTTGCTTTTCTATGTTGACGATATAGTGATTTTCATGAAACTTCAGCATCTTATTGATAGGGCTTTATCCTTGCTAAAGAAGGAATTTGACATTAAAGTTTTGGGCAGAACTCGTAAACTTTTAGGAGTAGAATTTGAGGAAACCAATCAAGGTTTATTTCTACATCAAAGTAATTACATTACTGAAGTTTGTCAAAGGTTCTGCAATTTTAAAATTCCACATGCATCTTTACCAATTAGCAAGGGTGTTGTCTTTTCTCGATCCAATTGTCCTACTTCAGATTCTGAAAAGGATTTTATGTCTCATCTTCCCTACAGGAGTATTTTAGGATGTCTTTCTTTCATTGCTAACCGGTCTCGACCAGACATACGCTATACAGTACATATTTTATCACAATTTCAGTCCAATCCTGGCCTTTTTCATTGGGATGGCCTTTTAAGACTTTTGGGTTATGTTAAAGATACCAGTCATTATAAATTAAAGCTTTCTTGCAGTTCCAATTTTCTTTCTGTTTTTTCAGATGCTGACTTCGCGGCTAATCGTGACGATCGGACCTCGATCGGCAGCCAAATAGTCATGATAGACAAAGCTCCCGTCGACTGGCACACTTTTAAAGAAAAGTGTGTCAGCTTATCGACCATGGAGTCGGAATTTGTCGCAATGACTGAGGCCGTCAAGAACTTGGTCTGGTTCGATCGAATATGCCGCGAATGTCAGAAATTCAATATTTTTCCCGATAATGATAATAAAGCAATTATGTTGGTTGATAACCAGGCTGCAATTAATTTTGTAAAATCTCCTGTAGAAAATTATAAATCTAAACATATAGACGTCAAGTTATTTTTCATTAGGGACCTGTTTTATAAAGGGGAATTTACTTTGAGGCATGTTCGCAGTAAGTCCAATCTTGCAGATGTTTTCACTAAACCCTTGACCAAATATGAATTGTTAAAGTTTGTAAATTCAATTTTTGTAACTTAAGTTACATTTTTCATGTAAACTTTTTATACGTACCATTTTTTTTTTTGTTAATCTTTTTGTATTGTTGGTATTTTCTGAAATTGCAGCACATTATTTTAACTGCTATGTTACTATTGAATGCACATTGTTTTAGCTAAATTTGCTTGCACATTGTTTTAAATGTCTGCTTGCACATTGTTTTAGCTAAATTTTGATTGTACATTGTTTTAAAAATTGTACTTTGTAAATGGCATACATACGTGCGTGTGCATATTTTCAATTTTCATAACCAACAGTATATATTTTCCCTCCTTATCCTTGATCATCAGTTTTTGTGGTAACCATTTCCGTAGTCTTGTTCAGCCGATGGTACCTACGGTTTGTTCATCCTGCGGATGGTATTAAATCTAATGCAGTTTATTTAAAGTCTTTAATTTCATTTTATTAATATATTTTTCTTACTTCCAGGCATCTAGAATCACCAATTTTTGTGTATGCTTGCTTTCTGTTCCGGGCAGAAGACTGAGTGATGATGAATATCTGAGATTTATATTCATTTTTGATGGATATGTAAGACAGGTGATGGAAGCAAGGTATGGTGTAATCACCAGGTTTGAAAGTTGCCATCGTCTTTTTGTCATGTTCCAAATTCTGGATGCTGTAGTGGAAGTGCTCTCGCCATAAGTTATAGTCTTCAAAGTTTTCATGGACTTAATAATTTTTTTTGAATAAAGATTAAATTTTTTTTTTTTTGATGATCAAGGGTACTCATCGATGGAGGAAGATTTGCTATGTAATTTTCCAAATTGGAAATTGCAATGTGTCTTTGGTACGTATTTAAATATTAAAACTTTTGTAATTCTAAAATGCATTTCACATTGTATTGTAAAATTTATACTGTGTGAAAGAAAAGAGTTGTGTGTGATTGTGGAGACGGGGAGATCTTGAAATTTAAATTTTTGGGTCATTTTTGATCTTGTTAGGAAAATTTAAAAGTTTTTTTTTATTCTTTTAGAATCTTTTTGAGAATTGATAGTTAAATTGTTTATTGTTAAATTTTGATAGAATTAGATTTAAAAATTAGTTATTCGTGTTTTTAAATTTTTAATGTTTTTACTTATAGTAACATAAAAATTTTTTTTGGCTTCGAGATTTCTTTTATTAGAGAGCTTTATTCTGTATACAGATAGCTCTTATTATATAAAGCAATGAGAGGGGGGGCATTGATGGGAACATCAAATTTGTTCTCATTGCCTCCATAAACTTACCTTTTGCATACTTCATTTCAACCTAAGTTAATAGTTACCTAATTCCTTTGTTTACATAATATTTATTACAACAGTGTTCAAAATTCATTTTCACTTTTATTAAATTACTTAAATATTATAGTTACTTACCTTTTTCTAATTTATTTCCACTCGTTAAATATCTTTTAATTTACGTTTTATCTAAAATAAACTTCGTTAATTTCACCGTACTTCATCCGCGTGTTTTGCTTTCTTGTAACATCGGACGATACGATTATTTTAATCGATCGGCAGTCTTTTTCCCGCTAGATGGCAGCATATGTCTCTTTTAATCGAACTTAATTGATTTATCGTTTTTGATATTTGCATATCAAAAACGATATCGGCCGTACATTGGCTTACGTTAGCACGTGCCATTTCGGCCAGAGTATATATGCTCCGCGATGTCAAGACAGTTTCGCCCTTTCTTCGTTCCTTCGCTATGAAGGATGCGATGTATCAAGAAGCTTGAACGCACGAAAGTTACCGTCGTTCATGGAGTTTCAGTTTAGTTAGTATGAATGGTTTTAATCTATTTTAATTGTGTTTTACCGAATCTTTTATTGATATCATCTTTGTTAAAACGCTGCTAGTTTTTCTGCTGTCATGAAGTTTGTCAAAGTGCGTAAGTTCACTTTTATGCTGTTTCATCTGAAGTCATAAATAAAGGAATCTTGAAGTTACTTTTTGAACTCTGTCTTCATCTTAATGAAAAGTTGCATAACCTACACTCCTTTGCCAGATCAGCTTTTACTGCGTTCATCTCTGTTTTATTTAAGATCATTTTTAAGTCACTAACTTAGAGTTAGTTGACAGAATTTCATCAAACTTCATATTCTGCTAAACCTTAACATAGATAAATGCCGATTATGTTTTGGTGTAAATCGCCGAACAGGTAGTGCTGCTATGGCGCATTATCTCCTTTAGTTATATCTCAAGAACTAATGCATGGAATTTCATCTAACATAATACTAAGTTTTGGTGTAAATTGCCGAACAGATGGCGCCACCATGCTGCATTTTTTCCGATGTCCGCGATAGTTACATCTCCAGACTAATGCACAGAATTTCATCAAACTTTATATTCCGTTAGAGCTTCAAATAAATAGAGACTGATTAAGTTTTGGTGTAAATTGCCGAACAGAGGGCGCCACTATGATGCATTTTTTCCGAAATCCACGATAAGCTATATCTCCAGAAAAAATGCACGGAATTTCATCAAATTTTATGTTCTGTTAGAGCATTAGATAAATAGATACCGATTAAGTTTTGGTGTAAATTGGTGAACAGATGGCGCCACTATGAAACATTTTCCCAGATTTCTATGATAGCTATATCTCAAGGAATAAAGCACGGAATTTCATCAAAATTCATTTACTAATTATTGTAAAATGTATAGATTTTCTAAATATATTACTAATGAGTTGAAAGCATATTATTTTAAAGATGATATAAAAGTAATATTAATGGGTTTTCCAATACAAAATGCATTTATTGTAAATATGCCCTTTTTATGAAATAATGTGCCCTTTTTCTGTAATATGCGCCCTGCCCTTTTTAATTTCTAGAATGATCCCTGAACTTCAAGAGACTATATCCCGTACTATGTAGCAAAAACTCGAACATCTTCAAAGCCACTTCCAATTAGAAACCAAGGCTGCTTACACTACTCATCCCAATGGAAGGAAAATACACACATATAAATAATCCATAAGTAAAATTCAAAACAGTAACACCAATTTAAATATATATATATCCTAGATAATAAAACAAATATCTTAATGACAACAAACTATATTTCATTAAACTAAGTTCCAATCATACCTATAGTCCAATAATTTAACATCTAAATTAAGTGCACCATTGTAATGAGGCATTTCAAAATTTTCTTAGAAAGTTAAAACTATTCTTAGAACTTGCAAAAAAAAGTACAAATTCATAATATTTAAAATATCACATGAAATACTAGAAGATATATGAAAGACCTAAAAAATTACTATGACTTTTTAAAGTACACAGTTTAAAAATTCAAAAATTTATAGAAAAATATATAAAGTATTCATACAAACAGTTTTGAGATAAAATTTTGAAGAGACACTTTAATCAAAGCTTTAGTAAAAACATTTGCCAAATTATCATTACTTTTAATGTAACACAAATTAAATAACTTCTCAAAAACCAAATCTTTTAAAAAATGCAATCTAAGATCAATATGTTTTGACCTGGCATTTTCAATAGGTGATTTTCAAAAATCTATGGCAGATTTATTATCACAATTAAGCTCATAATGAATTATCTCATCCTTAAACAAACCCATCTCAAAACATTCACTGAGTATGTGTCTAACCCAAGTGATTTCTTTTGCAGCCTCAGTAAGAGCAATAAACACTGCTCCCATTGTAGAAAAGGCGACAGACTTTTGCTTGAAAGTCTTCCAAGAAACAGGTGCCTGACCAAAAAGCAATAAAAAACCTCCCATACTTTTCCTATCATCACGATTAGTGGCATAATCTGCATCACTAAAACAGCTTACTTTAAGGTTATCAATCTTAGATAAATCAAGCTTCCTCTCTTGAGTAGCATACAAATAACCAAGTAGCTTAATTAACCCGTTCCAATGAATTGGTCCAGGATTTTCCTGAAACTGGGAGAAAAGATTTATGGCAAAACAAATGTCAGGACTAGTCCTGTTAGCTATAAAAGCAAGACATCCAACAAGACTACGATATGGAATATTCTGCATTTCATTAAGTTCTATTTCATCTTTAGGACAATCTGACTTAGATTACACAACTCCTTTAGAAATTGGGAGGAAGTAATTGGGGGAGGGGGGGTTATGTTCCTTAAACATATTGTAAACCTTTTCAATATTGTTGCGGTTTGTTAAAGAGAAAAATAGTTTTACATTATTATGTTTTGGCAACATCTTTTCCATTAAGGTTTTTTATTATTGAACTCTGTGTTCCATTACCCTTTTAAAAACGTCTTTATTATGTGTCTAGCTAAATTTCTCAAAGCAATATTAAACTAAGTTTCTCTTCACTATTTATTAATGATTCTGTTATAATATTTATCTAAATATACTAAATGATTTAAAATTACTTTAGGTTATGGGTTTTCCGCATGCTATGTGCGCTGTAATAATTCAAACAAAGTTTTTAAATATTTAGTATATCGTTATAGCATTAAGCCTAATGCATAATCGGCAAGAAAAGTAGGTTTTTTCTTCGTTTTCTTTTTGTCTAACGTTAGTCCTGAAATTATTTTTTCCCAAGAATCCAAGAAAGTCCTAGAAGGAAATAAATGATCGAAGTGGACTGAATTTTAAGTGGTTATTATCATATATTTGAAAAATAGAAGATATTTCATTAAGAGTGAAAGTCTAATTATGGATATAGGAAAGTTGCAGATAAAACCATTAAGCGGAGAAAACGATTGGCCGATGTGGAAGTACAGAATCAAGTTTGCTTTAAATTATTATACTAATGCTTTAGAACTGGTTGAAGGAAAGTTAGTCAAACCGGATCAACCACCCGATGGAGCTAACGAGGCATCTTTGAAGAAGTACAAAGACGATCTTGGCAAATATAAAAAGGCAAATACTTGTGCCATGATGGTGCTAACAAATTCAATGACAGAGGAAACTATGCAGAAAATCATGAGATTTGATAATGCAAGAGAAGTATGGCTAGAGCTTCAGAAGCTTTATGAAGCCACCTCTGATAACCAGTTGTACAATATATGTCTACAGTTTTTTCAGTGTAAGTGGAAAGTGGATGACAGTATGGCTGCTCATCTATCGAATTTAAAGAATCTTTGGAGCGAATTAAATTTGGGTCTTCAAAGAAAGCAAAAAGTTCAATTACCTCAAATGCTACTAATTTGCAAGATCCTAGACACATTGCCTCAAGAGTACCGTTCTTTCAAGTCGAGTTGGCTGCTTCTGAATGAAGATAAAAGAACAATTGACGAGTTAACAACACAATTATGTTCTCTAGAAAGAGAAAATAAAGAAGAGAAGTCAAAAAGTGATGGCCAAAAGCATGAAGCATTAGAAGTAAAAACCAGTAGGATAAAAACACCTTTAAAAACCAAAAAGCAAGTTGGAAAGTGCAATTACTGTCATCAAAATGGTCACTGGGTAAAATATTGTAGAAAGTGGATAGCTGATGGAAAGCCAGCAAAGTCCAATCAGAGTAATAAGTACTTAAGAAAAGATAGTTCTACGGCAAATATGTCATTAATAGCTCTAGACAAACATGCATTTTCGTCTGAAGAAAATTGTTATGATTGGTTTGTTGATAATGGTGCATCAAAACATATTACAAATTATGGTAATTATTTTACAGACTTTGAAAAATTTGAAACCCCACATGGTATTACCACTGCAAATGGGCAAGTACTACCGGCTGTAGGTAAGGGAACTTTAAAGGTAATGATGAAAATAAAAGGAAAGAGACAATTTAAGGAACTTAAAGAAGTTTGGTTTGTACCAGGTATTAGTAAGAATCTGTTTTCAGTACTGGCAGCACAAGATCGAAACAAAAATAGCAGATTCGAATCAACTGTCAAAGAGTGTTGGTTAAAAATCAACAATAATGTTGTAATGTACGGTACACGAAATGTAAGTGGTGGTTTATACAAAGTTCATATGGAAGTACTTATTCCGAGTAATCCAGTAGAAGTAAACATAGCTACAACAAGTGATTCTCTTCTACAGTTATATCACGAGCGCTGGGGACATCAGGACAAGCATCATGTGAAGAATGTTCTAGAACAGCAAATGAACATCAAAGTTGGATTAGATAATCAGCTTTGTGAAGCTTGTATATATGGGAAAGCACATCGCTTAAAATTTGGTACAAGACAGAAGACCACAAAACCTGGAGAGCTTATCTCAACAGATGTATGTGGACCCTTTGATGAATCTTTTAGAAAATATCGTTACTTTGTCAACTTTAAAGATCACTTTACAAAATTTAGATATGTATTTTTTCTTCGTCATAAGTCAGAAGTTGCGCAAGCTACTGAAAATATGATAGCACATGCTAAAAATTTAGGACACAACATCAAAGAAATCTTAAGTGATAACGGAGGAGAATTTGATAATGAAAATGTTAGAAGCATCCTGAAGAAAAATGGAATTAATCAAAGATTAACTGCTCCCTATACCCCTCAACAGAATGGCAGAAGTGAGCGTGAAAATAGAACCCTTATTGAAATGGCAAGAACTTTGAAAAATTCCAATTCTGAAATCAACTTTCCTTCATCATTATGGGCAGAACTGATCAATTCGTCTGTATATATTTTAAACAGAACAGGTAAAAGTTCTCTACCAAATGTAAGCCCTTATGAATTGTGGATAGGGAAGAAACCTCGAGTAAGACACATGCGCATAATCGGATCACCCTGTTATGCTCACGTACCAGATCAGAAACGTCGAAAAATGGACAGAAAAGCAATAAAAGGTTATTTGTTGGGATATGACGGCGATGAAAGATATCGCATCTGGATAAAAGAAAATAATACAGTTATTTGTTCCCGAGATGTAATCTTTCAAGAGAAAAAGTTAACAAATTGTGAAGATTCAGTACAAATACCTTTAATTGAATCTAAGAGGCAGCTACCTGAAGATAAAAATGAGGGAAAGAATGATCAAGAAGACTCAGAAGATCACGTTATTTCAGAAAATGAAAAAGAAGATGAAAAGAAATCACATACTATGGAATTAAGAGATCGAAGAGAACTAAAACAGCCTAAATATTTTGAAGATTACGTGATGGCATCTGTAGCTTTTATGTCTGAAGGAGATGAACCAAGTTCATATGAAGAAGCAATTAATTGTAAAAAACGTAATTTCTGGATAAAGGCCATGGATTCTGAAATCAGTTCTTTAAAGGAAAACAATACATGGACACTAACACCACTTCCAGATAAAGCAAAGGCTCTTCCCTGCAAATGGGTCTTTCGAATTAAGAAAAATCCAGATGGTACCATTGATAAATATAAGGCAAGACTTGTGATTAAAGGCTTCAATCAGAGAAAAGGTATTGATTATAATCAAACCTTCAGTCCAGTCACAAAATTAGGAACTGTACGTTCACTAATAAGTATTTCAGCAAGCGAAAAGATGCATCTTATGCAATTTGATGTTTCAACCGCATTTTTGTATGGCATGGATGAAACAATTTACATGCAGCAACCTGAAGGCTATAATGATGGCACCAACAATGTATGTAAACTCAAGAAATGTTTGTACGGATTGAAACAAGCTCCTTAATGCTGGCATAAATGGTTTGGAAAATTTATGTTAGATCTAGAATTTAAGACCAGTGAAGCAGATTGATGTTTATTCATTCGAGAAGAAGAAGGAAGAAAACTTCTCGTAGCTCTTTATGTAGATGATGGATTAGTCGCTGCTACTTATGAAGAAAACTCTGAACTTTAACTTAGATTTATCAGTGTAATTATTTTTTTTTCTTTTAACAAGGGAAAGTGTTGCGGTTTGTTAAAGAGAAAAATAGTTTTACATTATTATGTTTTGGCAACATCTTTTCCGTTAAGGTTTTTTATTATTGAACTCTGTGTTCCATTACCCTTTTAAAAACGTCTTTATTATGTGTCTAGCTAAATTTCTCAAAGCAATATTAAACTAAGTTTCTCTTCACTATTTATTAATGATTCTGTTATAATATTTATCTAAATATACTAAATGATTTAAAATTACTTTAAATATAACTCTTTTGGTGAATGAAAAGTTTACCATCCCCCTCATCAAATTCCACACCTAGGAGTTCCTTTGTATGTCCCAATAATTTAAGATCAAACTTAGATTTTAAAAGATCTGTGACTTCAGAAACTAAAGCTTCTGTTTGTCCAAAAAGTATAATATCGTCCACATACAACAATAGAACTTTTCTTTTAAATATGAAAACACAATTTGCCCACTTCAATTTCTTAAAATTTAATTCTTCTAGTACATGCTGAAGCTCAAAGTACCACTCACGTCCACTTTGTTTGAGACCATAGATTGCCTTCTTGAGGCGACAAACATAATTGGACTTTTCACTATTGACATACCCTTGAGGCTGACTCATAAAAACCTTTTCTGATAAACTTGCATATAAATATGCACAGTTAATGTCAATTTGATGATGAATCCAACCAAAGAAAGACTAATATACTAAAAAATAGTCTAATAAGGGAAAAATCAACCACTGGGCTATAAACCTCCTCGTAAGAGATACCCTTTTCTTGCCTAAAACCTTGTGCGACAAGTCTTGCTCTATAACGAGCAATTTCGCCTTTCTCATTACTTTTAATGGAGTATACCCAGCGATTACCTAAAACTTTCTGATCTTTAGGTTTGGGGACAAGCTCCCACACACGTCTTTCTCTCATGGTTGTTATTTCATCATCCATTGCCTTAGACCATTCATTTTTAAAAGGAGACCGTACAGCCTCAAAATAGGATGACGGTACTTTTACCTCAGTCATGTTAGCCTCATGGTGCTCAACTTTGGGACGGGGTTCTACACCAGAATAATTATCTTTCTTTTTAAAACTAAAAAATTCCTTTCTATAATCAGTTTCTAGCTCTACAATAATTCTCCACATCTTTATGAGATCGAAACCTAGTATTTGTTCCCTCAATACCATAATATATATCATTTTGAGAGTTATCTTTTCTTATAACAGCTTTTCTGACCCATTTAATAGCCTCACAAGGAGTTTTTTCAAAATCTAAATTATCCTGCACTGGAGATTCATTATCTGACTCTTCTGTTTCAGAATGAGCTAATACCTTTTCGAGAGTGCCTAGAGATTTAACAGATTCCGATTGTTTAGTTTGATCAGGTTTTGATTCAGAATCAGGTTCATCTGTATCAAAATACTGGACTCTACTCTTAGGCAAAACTTTCCCATTATCAGGATTACGACCCATGGTGCCCAGGACGCGACCACTAAACATCTCATTTTCATTAAAACTCACATTTAAAGTCTCCTCAACAACACCCTTCTCAGGATTATAAGTTCGATATCCCTTAGTCTGCCCTGCATAACCAACCATGATACCTTTGGTAGCACGCATGTCAAATTTCTTACGGAGTTGTTTGGGGATCCCTATAAATGCAGTGCATCCGAACGGTTTTAAATGACTTACTGAAGGACATTTTCCATCATATAATTCGAATGGCGTCTTAGATTGACCCTGGTGGACAACTCTATTCCAAACATAAGTGAAACAGACTGCTGCCTCTGCCCAAAATTTTTGGTCTTAATTACTGTCCTTCAACATCGCTCAAATCCAATTATTTACAGTGCTATTGAATCTCTCCCCAGTTCTGTTTTGTTCCGGTGTATACCGATTCATTTTCTCATGATGTATCCCCTCCTTGTCAAAAAGTTGTTTAAATCTGTCATTACAATATTCACCCCCATTATCTGACCTTATTCTTTTAATTTTGTTTCACGTGAACCTTTCTGCTCTATTTTAAAACCTAACAAAAGTTTCATAAACCTCATCTTTACTCTTAATTGGAAAAACAACAGCCTTTTTAGAAAAATCATCTATAAAAGAGACAAAAAAACGAGAACCACCGATTGAAGGGACTGGCATTGGTCCACAAACGTCGGTGAAAATAAGCTCAAGAGGCTTACGTGTTCTATTCCCGGGTAATGGTTTAAAACTTATCCGGCTATTCTTTGCTAAACGGCAAGGTTCACAATTGAGTTCCTGGTTTTTAAATCTTGGTAATCCTTGAACTCTATCATTTTTACTGGTCTCAACTATATAATTTGTATTGATATGACCATATTTCTTATGCCAAGCCTCAAGGTCAGACACCATAGACTGAGTGAAATGTACATGTTCTCTGACATTATTGGGGTATTTTGGTTGGAGAAAATATAAACCATTTTCTCTTTTTGCAAAAAAAATCTAATTCCCCCTTACAATTATATACAATTTTTTTTCCATTTTTGCCAACAAATTTGCCCCCTTTTTTATCCACAGCACAACCAGAAAACAAATTCCTTCTTAACTAGGAGAATAAAGAACATTATTCAAAGTTATTTTCTTTTGGGTACCTTTAACATTTACCAAAAATTCTACTTTGCCTATGCCCTCAACTGGACAAGATTCTTCACCGATAGCAACTGATACAGTTGTATCGCCTGCTGGTCTAAGTTCAATGAATAAGTTCTTATTACGGCAAAAATGTGAAGAAGCAGCGAAATCTACAACCCAAGACAAATCATCAGGACTCTTACTACCTTGACTGTAGTTAGCCTCTACAATATAACTCGAATTGTCCCTGTTGAAATTTCCCTTTGGCTTTGACTTTTTACCCTGAAATTTAGAAGAATTTGGTTTCTTTTATGGACAATTAGAGGCAAAATGGTTTAAACCAGAACAATTAAAACATCTAATTTCTTTTTGTTTATTGGATTTGACACTATTATTCCCATGCCCTTGTTTATTAACTTTAACTTTATATGCAGATGCATCCACGCATTCAAGGTCACTATGACACTGTCTCAGTCTATCCTCTTCAGCTAACAATTCTTTTAAAACATTATCAAAAGTAAACTTTTTATCATTCCACCTATAAATTGACTGAACATTTCCTGAAAACTTAGGGGGTAAAAATCTAATAAGTTGGAAAGACTGATATATTTCATCCATTTTATGGTTAGCATCTGCTAATTCATTAACTATCTTTTTAAGGTTAGCTGCATAAATACTAATGTCATCTCCAGTACTAAACCTCAAAGAAAAAAATTTATCCAATAAGCTTACAATCCTACTACGCGATGTTGGCTGATAGCGATCTTTTAATTTTTTCCATGCTACATAAGCATCTTTAGTATCGCTTATTATAGAACGATATGGCTTCTCAATGTTCAAATAAATTGAGGTATATGCTCTATCCCTATGCTGTTCAAAATTTCTAAGTTCCTTCCCAGCCAAATCTGCTGGTGTTTTAAGATCTGGTTTCTCAACAAATTCCCAAACACCACGATCCATCATATAGACCTGCATTTCCTCTGCCCAAGTGCAATAGTTATTGCTATTCAGCTTTTGAACTGAAAATTCCATTTTGTATTTAGAGAAAAAAATTCAACATTAATATATTTCAAAACACTTTAAAAATATTTAACAATACTGTATATATAATAAAACAATGTTAGAAACTCTTAAATTTGCAGTAGAATATTAAAAAGAACCATTCAACAATAGTATATACTTTAAAATACAACATTCATAAGCTACTAATAATTTCATTAACTAATTCAAATTGATTAATATTTAGTAATTAACCATTCAATTATACACAATATGTCAAAAATGTAAACCTTTTAATTCAAATGGCACATCGTTATCAGTTGCAAGAATACCACACTTAAAAAGAGATAAATTGCCTTGCATCTATCTGATAATACATCCATTTAATCTTCAACAGGAGAGAGAAACAAAATGGAGCTTTTTCATGAAGTGCATAATCAAAACATCTGCCGACCGCATTATCAAAACAACAGCTCTCTTGAATCAACATTGAAGGCATAACAGGCCCCCCTTCTCAAGTAATCTTGGTAATATATCAGAGTCAAAACTTATCCTATCTCACTTTACTTAACCCTTTCCGGCGCACTACTCTTTAAAGTTGGAATTTAAAGAAAAAAAATAGGCAATCTATTTAGGCCTAGAGGAGTACACAGGTATTGTTTTGTAAAGATTGCACTAACCATTTTAATTATACAGCTGTTGCCCAAGTGGTAACCTCCCATAAGTAAAGCATTGATAAGCGCAGTGAGAAAAGCATTGCTGTGAAGCGCGTATTACAGTAAAACTTTTTACCTATTATTTAAAAACAGTAGAGTTTGATCTCTGTGGTGCTGCCATCTAGAACTCACAAGAAAGATTTAAAGTAGCCATTAGAGTAGTTTTTGAAATATTCACGGAGTTTTTGTGTCTCTAAACAGGGGGAACTTTAGGTGTTGCCGACCTGGTAACACTGCACGTTAAGGGGTTAATTAAATATTTATATTCCTTAAATTTAAAACACATACGGCCCATAACCGGATCTTAAGAAATATAGGGTGGTTTGGTAAAACCACCGGGCCTCAAAGTGTAAAGAATGACAAAGAAGTGACTTCTGAATAAAAAAAATGGCTAAGTAAAAAACTAAACTATTTATTTAATTAAAAACATAATAAATGAACTTAGTCTTGCTACTTGCAAAGGCACAAACTAGCGTGACTAGAGCAGCACACATCAACACATGGTGAGGGAAAAACAGAAGAGAGAGAGAGACTCAGCTCTTCAACAGTACTTATAGTGCTTTCAAGCAGCTGAAAGCATGCACAGTCTCAGCATCCAATCAGGAACGGCACGTGGCGATGACACAATACGTACATAATGAATAAACACTTCCTGCAACCGGAATTACGTAAGAAGACAGAAGGAACTAGAAACATGAGAGATTGTTTACTTTAGATATCGTGCATCGGCGATAGTACAATAGCGATCGATGTGCTAAGCAGGAAAACTAAGAATACATCTCAGGGACGTGAGACCTAAGTAAAATACAGATGAAAGATTAACTTTTTTACAACAGAATCAAGGGGTGATTCTAAATAAAAAAAAATTCTGAAATTCACAAATTTTTTGAAAGGTTACAGAAGAAGGTCAAGGGCTGGGAACAGCTCCCTCCCCCTTGTTAATTGTGTGTTTTTTTCACTATCCTTTGGCGAAAATTGCGGGGTTTTTGTGGTTCCTTGAGGAAATTCGCATTTCTTCGTGAACCTTTGATGGAATTAACGGATTTTATCACGATCATATGACAAGATTCTCAGTTTTTCTGCAATTTGTTGACAAAATTAGTTTTTTTTCTAAAGATCCTGTGATGAAATTAAGATTTGTTCTCACAATCCTTTGCAAAAAATTGCGTTTTTTTTTTTTTTCGCGATCATATAACAAAGTTTGCATTTTTTTCCAGGATTTTTTTTGACAAAATTAGAATTTTTTGTGATACTTTTATGGAATTCGGGTTTTTTCTGCGATTCTTTGACGAAATTTGCATTTCTGTTCGTAATCCTTTGTTGAAATTTGCAGTTTTTTTTTTCACTATCGTATAAAAAGTTTTTGCTTTTTTGCTATTTTTTGAAAAAAAAAAAAATTGCTTTTTTCGCGACTATTTCTTCAGATTTGTGATGATTTTTAGTTCTGAATTTTCAAACTAGACTATTTATTTTTTTAATTTCTGAAACTGAATGTCTAATAAATATATTTTTTAAAAGCTAGGCGTCAAATTTGATGACTGAGAATAATTTTGTAGTCATCAAATTCAATTCTTTAGTTGCATTTAATGACTAATGACCGCTAATTTCTAACACTGATCTTCCTCTGTATCTTTGAGAAAATTTGATGTGAATTTCAGTTTTTTTTTTTTTTTTTTACTCAGAATCTTCCATGCCTGGTCAAGGCAGTAACCATTCCATCAAAATTGGAACTGGATTTACTAATTTGAAACATTTTCAAAATAAATAACAGAAATATAAATTAAAAAAAAAAAAAGCTTTTAAAAGTTTGAATCTTATTATAGCAAGCTTTCTTTAAACACATAAAAATATATTTTCAATTTTAAAATTGAATATTATGTTTACCTTTGTTAAATATCTTTTTTGAAAAAATATTCCAATGCTATTTGTTATTTTACTTTTTAAATAACAAACAAAGAATAAAAACTTGATTTCACTTATTTTTCCAAATAAACGTTACTAAAGTACAAATTAAAACTATTAACTACAGATTTTCTTACTAAAGTAACTGCCAATCACATCAGATTACATGGAATAAGAACAATCATCCAATAAAAGGAGGTACTTGATGGCATCACACTAGACATCTTTGCATCAAAGTCCCAATCCTTTGGTGAAAATTGTGAGATTTTTTAGATTCCTTGAAGAAATATGCATTTTTTCACAAATTTTTGATGGAATTAATGGATTTTATCGCGATCCTAGGACAAGACTCTCATTTTTTTCTGTAATTCTTTGACAAAACTTGCGTTTTTCTAAGGACTCTGTGAAGAAATTAAGATTTGTTTTCGCGATCCTTTGTAGAAATTTGCGTTTTTTCCCCTCGTGATGCTATGGCAAAATTTGCGTTTTCCCTGTGATTTTTTGACGAAATTAGAATTTTTTTTCGCGATTATTTGACAAAATTTGCTTTTTTCCAGCATTTTTCTGACAAAATTTGCATTTCTGTTTGCAATCCTTTGTGGAAATTAGCATTTTTTTTCTCTATCATATAAAAAAAAATTGTTTTTTGTATTTTTTGGAAAAAAAAATTGCTTTTTTTGCAATTTTTTACCAAAATTGGCAATTTTTTATGCAAACAATTGACAAAATAGATTTTTTTTTTTTTTTTTTTTTTTGCGACTACTTGTTGAAGTTTGCGATGTTTTTTAGTTCCGAATTTTCAGATTAGACCTTTTTTCTTTTAAATTTCGGAGCCGAATGTCTAATATTTTTTTTAAAAGCTAGGCATCAAATTTGATGACCAAAAATAATTTTGCAGCCGTGAAATTCAATTTTTTAGTTCCATTTGACGACTAACGACCGCTAATTTCTAACACTAATATATATATTGGACAAAATTTAAAAAAATAACTAAAAAAAGAATTTCAATAATTATTTAAAATAAGATAAATGTCCTTAAATTTTCAAATTCCTAAATGAAACTATTGTTTATAATATAAACATTTTAGTCAAAATAAATAAATAAAGCAAAATACAGTCACCGCAAAAAAAATCTTGACATTTTCGATTTCAGATGTTTTGTTAATTATCTAGAAATATACATGAAGAATGACTCTGAAACTCCAGATGTATAAACAAAATAGTCAAATCAAAAAGTCCAATAGATGACCATCAAGAAATTGAAAAAGAACGAATATTTTTTGAATAACCGTGTGAAAACTAATGTAGCAAAATTGTTCAAATTATAGATTGATTAACTGGCTTAAGATAATAAACTGAGTTCATTTTTATGCTGAAAGCATGTATACTCATCAAAAAATTCAGGTTTTTATAAAAACAGTCCCAAATTTTGCCAAGTTTTTTGCTTATAATTTGCAGAGTTCATGATAAAAAACAATGTTCTTTTCAGAAAATATGAGAAATGACATTGTACATAATACCCCATGATCAAAATTTAAAAATATTAATAATTGTATGAAAAATGATAAATAAATTTTCACTGTGCATCTGTCAATTCTACAAAAGTTCATTTGCATATTGTGTTAGCTAAATGTAATGAGCAACTTTTTTTAAGTTTCAAAGGATTAGGAATAGATTAGGAATTCTGAAAGGGTCAATCCATTTCAAGTGGTCCAGAAAATATTTTTTTGGTTGCTCGACCATTTTTAAAAAATTTGAAATTTTTTGTACAACAACCCTAACATGACGGAAGTTCAAAATGACCATTATTTTAATTTTACTATTTTTTGTTTGTGCATGGCGGCCATATTTGTTTCATCATGTTCAGCGATTTTCTCAGATACTAGGATACACAAAATTGTAAATATCTCGTCTTTTATTTTCCTAATTGAAATGGGGTTTGCAGCATTTTGTTCAGAATAAAATAGGCTAAATGTACAGTGGTAGAATAATTTTGAAAAATAAATTTTTACAGGTGAAATTTTAGCACAAAATTTAAGATTTTTTCCAAAATCTATCCACATGCAAGAGGAAATTTTTTATGCAAGGAAAACTGTCAACCTTACACAATTTTTTCTACAAATAGGTCAAAAGTGCGTGTACTCATACACCAAGTCCCAGATCTGGGAGTTAATTTCTCTTTGCAAAAAAAATTCCGAAATTCGTCAAAAATTTCAAAAATCGCCTTTTTTAGGCTTTGCTATCTCTGGTGGGGCATGAGATAAAAATCTGAAATTCTGGTCTTTGATAGTATTGTGTAATAATGTTATGTGCAAAAAATTTCAAGAAGGAGATTTGACTACAAGCAGAGATATGACATGGACAATATGTGAAAACAATATTGCCAAATTATTGTAACCTACTATGTAATTGTTCCACAAGACTGTCAACCTTACACAATTTTTTCTACAAATAGGTCAAAAGTGCGTATACTCATACACCTAGTCCCAGATCTCGGAGTTGATTTCCCTTTGCGAAAAAAATTCCGAAATTTGTCACAAATTTCAAAAATTGCACTTTTTAGGTTTTGATATCTCTGGTGGAGCACGAGATAAAAATCTGAAATTCTGGCTTTTGATAGTATTGTGTAATAGTGCTATGTACAAAAAATTTCAAAAAGGAGATTTGACTACAAGCTGAGATATGACATGGACAATATGTGAAAACAATACTGCCAAACTATTGTAACCTACTATGTAATTGTTCATACCTCCAAAATTTTAAATTAATTATTTATGGTACAAAGTTAAATGTTAATTACAAATATCTTCTTCAAATGCATCTGTGTGATTTAAACAATTCAGAATGTATGCTAAGCCAATACACTATTTGTCCAGAGGAACAAACCTACTAGAAATGCTATTGCAACAATTTTACTCAGTACACATTTCAGGAAAAGTAAATTTCAGACAATGGGTTGCAACTGATCGAGTTGACATGGTTTCAGTTATTAAACCTAGAGAATTTCATTCAGTTTAACAAGGGATGACAAGACTAGGGTGGCTTCAAATAAAATTTTGAGAAAGAACAGCCTGATGGATTGACAACAGTAACTGGTCGAACTCATAACATCTCTCGTAAATAGTGTTAAGCTCTTTGTTGAGCATATGTGGTATGTTTGTAAATTAAACATTTATTATTAAAATGTTTTCAACAAACGATATTTTCTGTGTTAATATTGTAATAAATGAGACTAATCTCATTTCTCCTAATGTACTCATAATAGCATTTCTTGACATTTTTTTAATCACCGTATCTCAGCTTATAGTCAAATCTCCTTCTTGAAATTTTTTGTACATAACACTACTACACAATACTATCAAAGGTCAGAATTTCAGATTTTTATCTCATGCTCCACCAGAGATATCAAAGCCTAACAAGTGCGATTTTTGAAATTTTTGACGAATTTCAGAATTTTTTTTTTCGCAAAGAGAAATCAACTCCCAGATCTGGGACGTGGTGTATGAGTACATGCACTTTTGACCTATTTGTAGAAAAAATTGTGTAAGGTTGACAGTCTCGTTGAATAGTTACATAGTAGGTTACAATAGTTTGACAGTATTGTTTTCACATATTGTCCATGTCATATCTCTGCTTGTAGTCAAATCTCCTTCTTGAAATTTTTTGCACATAACATTATTACACAATACTATCAAAGGCCAGAATTTCAGATTTTTATCACGTGCCCCACCAGAAATAGCAAAGTCTAAAAAGTGCGATTTTTGAAACTTTTGACAAATTTCGGAATTTTTTTTGCAAAGAGAAATCAACTCCCAGATCTGGGACTTGGTGTATGAGTACACACACTTTTGACCTATTTGTAGAAAAAATTGTGTAAATGTGACAGTTTTCCTTGCATGAAAAATTTCCTCTTGCAAACAGATAGATTTTGGAAAAAATCTTAAATTTTTTGTGTTAAAATTTCACCTGTAAAATTTTATTTTTCAAAATTATTCTACCACCATACATTTAGCCTATTTTATTCTGAACAAAATGCTGCAAACCCCATTTCAATAGGGAAAATAAAAGACGAGATATTTACAATTTTGTGTATCCTAGTATCTGAGAAAATCGCTGCACACGATGAAACAAAGATGGCCGCCATGCACAAACAAAAAATAGTAAAATTAAAATAACGGTCATTTCGAACTTCCAACATGTTAGGGTTGTTGTACAAAAAATTTCAGATTTTTTAAAAATAGTCGAGCGACCAGTGCTGGACCACTTGAATTGGATTGACCCGAAAATTATCGGCTAAAGAATAAGATCAAAATCCGATATTCCCAAAATGAAACAAACAAACAAACAAAAAGGATGAGGGGCTGCATCCATATTTCATTGATTAGTGTCTACGCATTATTGCACATACTACTATATTTGGATATATCTCCTAATTTTTTTGCTTCATTTTAGGAATAGCGGATTTTGACCTTCTTCTATCGATGATAACTTTCAGAATTTTCAAGCTATAATTTTGAAACTTTAACAAAAGTTGCTCTGTATATTTAGCTAACACAATATGGAAATGAAATTTTAATAGAGTTGACACATGCACAGTGAAAATTTACTTAGTCAACCTGTTCATTTTTCATAAATTCATTATTAATATTTTTATATTTTGATTACAGGGTATTATGTACAATGTCATTTCTGATATTTTCTGAAAAGAATATTGTTTTTTATTAAGAACTCTGCAAATTATAAGCAAAAAACTTGGCAAAATTTGGGACCGTTTTTATAAAAAATTTTATTTCTCTACGAGTATACATGCTATCCGTATAAAAATGAACACAGTTTATTACCATAAGCCATTTAATAATAATCTGCAGTTTGAATTTTTTTTTACTGCATTAGTTTTGACAGAATTGTTTAAAAGATATTCGTTCTTTTTCAATTTCTTGACGGTCCCCTATATGATTTTGGAATAAAATCTTCTTGAAAATATATCATCTGTACTATTTTGTTTATACATCTAGAGTTTTGGAGTTATTCCTTATGTATATTTTTAGATATTTAACAAAACGTCTAAAATCGCAAGTGTCAAGATTTTTTTTGCTGTGACTGTAACATAAAAAATAATAAAAAACAACAACATTAATGAAATGTTTTTATATGTTTATTTTTTTATTTTAGTTGAATTTAAAAAAAAAAAAAAATGCATTGAGCCAATTTTGGTGGAATGTAAATAGATCATATGGGACAGTATCCTCTTTGAATAATAATAAAAAAATTCCTTAAGAACTGATAACACAGTTTTTGGTGAAATTCGTAAATATATGTATAATTCGTGTCAAATTGAACTTTAATCGGTTAAAAATGACTATAAAGATTTTTAGCTTTTGAAATTTCAAATATGGATTTTCTAATCTACATATGTATCTAATTAAATATGAATAAGTAAAAAAGTGAAAATTTTAAAATTAAGTGTTCACATTAAAGATCACAACTTTTTTTTTGTATTGCATTTCACGTTTATATAAAATTTTATTTCTTTTTATTCCTTTTTCTTTTCTTTTTTTTTGTTTCTTTATAATTTTTTACTTTTTTACAATGTTTTTAAGACCGAGCAACAGGAAAAATATAAACATTTTTTAAAGTGTATTTTAATATTTCTGTTTTGATTTCTCAATGTATAAATCTTAATATAATCTTAAAAATTAACTGACAAATGCTTATTTTAATAAAAAAGAATATTGCCCAGTTAAATTGATGGCATTGAGCTCACAGGCTACGCATACTAATTGTACATTACAGCCTTGTATTTTCGTTAATTCCGTTTGAAAAAAAAAATTAAAAAGGGGTAACAGCTCTCCTCTTTCTCCTTTTTTATACTTAATCATTGAACCTCCTAAACTATCAAGTACATGCTTTATCATATTAAAAAACCTATATCCAAAATTCAGAGCAAATCGGATAATTCTTAATAAAAACCCATTTAGCATTTATATAATTTAAGAGGAGTTATTCTCCTCTTTTATACTTAACCATTAAACTTCCAAAACTATTCAGAGATTTGAACGAAATCTGACAATTCTTATTGAAAAATCCATTTATACAAGTTAAGGGGAGGGGCATTAGAACCCCCGTTCCCCCTGTTTATACTTATTCAATGAACACCTAATGACAGTCACGGAATCGCCTCATCAGAATGATCCTATATTTAAATTTTGAATGAAAACTGTTAATTCCGCATGAAAATCCCGTTTATATCAATTAAGGGGAGGGGCATGAGCCCCCGTTCCCCCTGTTTATACTTATTCAATGAACACTTAATAACAGTCACGGAATTGCCTCATCAGAATGATCCTATATCTAAATTTTGAACGAAAATTGTTAATTCTGCATGAAAATCCTGTTTATATCAACTAAGGGGGGGGGGGGGCATGAGCCCCCCGTTCCCCCTCTTATACATATCGAATGAACTCCAAAAACTAATCAGGGAAGCGCCTTATCAGGATATACCTATATACAAAATTTGAAGGGGATCCGATATTTTTATCATGAGTTATTGCGTTACGCACGAACGAACATACGAACGTACATACAGAACGGACGGGCGCATAAGCTCTCAGGCTATGATAGCCTGTGAGCTAAAAACATGTATTGCAAACTTTACCATTTATTTATTTTTTTACTTTTACTTATTTTTTACCTTTTAGTCTTTAAAAAGTTTCATTGTTGCAGTTTTCAGTTGTTTCGCCTATTTGGGCATTAAAAAATCATTGAATATTTTCTTTTGCTAATTGCAGAATTGTTGTTGTAAACATGTCTTTGTACAAATTTTTATAATTCTAAAACATCAGAAAATGTATTAAAATCAATTACAAAATCACATCTTTACATATAATAAATGTATAAATAATAGAAGTTCCAAAAAAAAAAAAAAAACTCTTTTAAAAGCATTTAGTTTTGATCTTGGAAATTACATCTAATCTATTGACGACAACTGATGGGTTTTTTCCCCAAAAGTTTTCATAATAATTAATTAATTTGAAGTGGGTAATAAAATTGATTATAAAAACATACCTTCTCCCCCCTCCTTTTTTTTTTCTTTAATGCTTGGTCACTTTTAGATGTAACTTTTGAACTTAAATATTTCACACACAAAAATATTTTCAAAGCAATATATATATATGTTACAGGCCAAACCCGATTTTAGGCCAAACTAGTCTATCCTAACGCCCATCGGATAAACTAGTTTTTCCTAGGCCAAACCAGTCTATCCTAACGCCCATAGGATAAATTAGTTTTTCCTAGGCCAAACCGGTTTATCCTAACGCTCATCGGATAAACTAGTTTTTCCTAGGCTAAACTAGTCTATCCTAAGGCCTGTAGGACAAACTAGATTTTCCTAGGCCAAACTAGTTTGGCCTAACTCTTATAGGATAAACTAGTTTAGCCTGCTGTTTATTGGTCTGAACTAGTTTATCCTAGGCCAATTCAATTTGGCGTGATTTTATTGAATTCAATGACCGCCTCAGCGCCAACATTCTAGTTTGTCCTAGGCTGATCTAGTTTATCCTAGGCCAATGTAATTTTACGTGTTTTTTGCTCAGGGGAGGGGGTACAGAAGGCGAAGAAAAAAAAGGAGAGTTATAATCACCATAACTTTTTAATCTGTTTAGTTAAAAGTAGATTTGTGAATATATTTCTCTGTCATTCCTTAAAGCTTTTCTCAAATCCAATAGAGCTATATCCTAGCACATTTATGAACTAATTCCTTTTTGGAAATGCATAAGATTAACAGGCATTCTTACTCAGAAAATATGTAATCGAATAGAGCGTTAACCATTTTTTCATAAAAGCGATGTATCTTTGAGAAAATACTATTAAAGCTACGTTTTGAATAGAATATCCTGTTACGATTTCACGGAAAATAAAAACTTGACGCCGTGACAAGAATAGCTTTAATGTCAATAGGTAATTTTCAAAAATGGAAAACACTGTTTAATTCCAAATTATGTTCAGCTCAAATCTGGCTGAATATGCAAATAATAATAATAATAATAATAATAACAATAAAATAAATGCAAGTCTGATCTCAGAATGGCACGAGTCTGCATAGAAAAAAAAAAAAAAAAAAAGCAAACACCATGTCCAATGCATCATGTCTCTACCGTGTGAAATCGTTAAATTTCTGTATTGATGTTATAACGAATAACTCTTGACACGCATTTATTCTAATGAAATATATGGTTTTTATCGGCCAAAACCGATTTTCAGTCAAATTAGGTTAGCTTAGGCCTAACTATTTTATCCTAACGGCAATTGAATAGACTGGTTTTTCCTACGCCAAACTTGTTTATCTCATTCCTATAGTATAAACTAGTTTTTCCTAGGTAAGAGATAATCTTTTATTTTTCCCTTCATACTTAACCAATAAACCCACAAAACTATTCAGGGAATCGCCTTATCAGAAAGAGCCTACATCCAAAATTTGAAGCAAATCTGTAAATTCTGCGTCAAAAACCATTTATCTAAATTATGAGGTGGGTTACCTACATTGCCCTTTCTTTTACACTTAAACAATAAACATCCACAACTAATCATGGAGGCGCCTTGTCAGAATGATCCTATATCTAAAATTTTAAATGAAAACTGATAAATCTGGTGGGGAAATTAGCCTCCCTTCCCCCCCCCTTTATTCTTAACCAATGAATTCCCAAAATTAATGAGAAAAATACCTTATAAGAATGCATCTACATTCAAAATTTGAAGCAAATC
Organism: Maratus speculifer; assembly: GCA_964019185.1. NCBI lineage: Eukaryota > Metazoa > Arthropoda > Arachnida > Araneae > Salticidae > Maratus > Maratus speculifer. The sequence continues at coordinate 173,751,457 of OZ025293.1, forward strand.
GGAAATTTCCTTCTATAGTTATCGCGTTACGTACATACATGCGTACATGCATACAGAACCTGCGAGCCCCTTATTTCTCAGGCTTTGACGCTTGTGAGCTAAAAACACGGAAAATTACATTGGCCTAGGATAAACTAGATCTGCCTAGGACAAACTAGAATGTTGGCGCTGAGGCGGTCATTGAATTCAATAAAATCACGCCAAATTGAATTGGCCTAGGATAAACTAGATCGGCCTAGGACAAACTAGTTCAGACCAATAAACATCAGGCTAAACTAGTTTATCCTATAAGAGTTAGGCCAAATTAGTTTGGCCTAGGAAAATCTAGTTTGTCCTACAGGCCTTAGGATAAACTAGTTTGGCCTAGGAAAAACTAGTTTATCCGATGAGCATTAGGATAAACCAGTTTGGCCTAGGAAAAACCAGTTTATCTGATGGGCGTTAGGATAGACCGGTTTGGCCTAGGAAAAACTAGTTTATCCGATGGGCATTAGGATAAACTAGTTTGGCCTAGGCCAATCTAGTTTGGCCTGAAATCGGGTTTGGCCTGTAACATATATATATATATTTGCTAATAATAACCTTGGTCGATTTTTTAAAGATTATAGTTTCTAATGTACCAAGTAATTTCCCTTAGTTGTCTCAGAGCTAAAGATAAAACGCATAACTGTTTATTCATGGGATAACGTGTTTTTGCCCTTTCTATAATTTTCCCTTGCAAATATTGCCCGCAATCCGGCAAGCTACGTGTATATTCTTCTCATTACAAAAGTGATCAGAGGTGGGCCTGTTTATTTGAGGAATCCATTGATAACACCTGTAAACTAGTAAATATTTTTGCCTTACCTGTCTAGGCATTTTATAAGGTAAAAGAGAGCAAGGAATCCCCAGCAAAAAATATTTCAATGTGTTTCCTAAATGGAAGTTTAAATTAAACAAATCAATGTTACTGAGTTTAGAATTCTGCAGAAATTTCAAAAATATTATTATTTAGAAAATATAGATAAATATTTATCTATATTTTCTGAATTTATATCTTACATATTTCGCTAAAGTTCACAAAATGGAGACTTTTATTATTAAGAATATAAATAATATTATGTAAAGTAATAAGACAAAGATGATAGAAAAATAATTTGTCACACTTATTCTTAACAAAATTTAGTAAAACCTCTATAACAGGTACATTATAATAGTGAACACTTCTATTTACAGAATATTTCCTTTTCAGATGAGCTGAACGTTGTTTCCATGGCTAGTGTTAATAAATTTAAATAAACCTGAATTTGAATGAATTTATATATTTTTTTCAAAGGATTTATGCTTTTAAAATAAAGCCACCCAAACAAAATTCGTATTGGGGACTCTGCATTAGTTATATTTTTAAAAAACGGATATGTTATTTCAATGTAAAATAAGTGGTGCCATATTTTCCATATTTTGACAAAATAGCAAATTCAGAGCTTTAAAGTGTGCAGAATTTTTATTTTACTGGAAAACAGCTACTTGTGGTAGATTTTCCTAGACACCACATACACTCACAACATGGACAAACTCTCCTTTTTTTTTATTAATACAGATATTTTAACTTTTAAATGGAAGAAAAATTGTGTTACTGATCTGTCCCCTTTTCAGAAATTTATTACCTAGTTAATTTAAATGAATAAAAATAATTCCTTGATTAATAAAAAAAAGCAATAAAAGTAAAAAAGAAGATATGTGATTTTTTTTTTTAGAGTGATAATAAAAATTAGTAAAATAATAATAAATAGAGTTAGACTGAAATTTGATTTCATTTTCATTTTTGGCCGAAAATCTGAGTTTCATCGAACACTTGTTTTTTGTCAAAATGATGATGAAAATTCAGCTGGATAGGAACTCGACAAAAACTGTCTGTATTCCAAAAATCTTGTCGCTTCTTTAGGAAACTTTTAACATTACTTACTGATTTGAACTGTATCGGTTTTAATAATACACTCTTTATTAAATGTTATCAATTTAACTGTTTATAATTATCAGTCATGAATGACTTCAAGATTGGATTGCAAATTATAAAGCAAGCAATGCATATATGGATAAACTTTGAAGATGCTTTTCACATGCTCATTAAACAATGCAAGCTGAACAAAAATAGAATTAATGTTTGAAACCACACAAGTGTTTAGAGTACTTTTTTTAAAAGTTATAGTATAACAGATAATCATTGTAAAAGATGAGTTATGAATACTTAAAACATTTTTTAATTACATGGAATTCATATAATTAGAAAAACATTCTGTATTGGTGATGAATTAATTGCATTTTATTATAAAAATTGAAAGTTTTGGCGAGAAGCACAGAAAGTTGTGTTGCATTTGTGACTGCAAATTATCAGCATGAGCGATATAGGCCCCAAGGGGGGGGTACCCTCTGTGGGGATCTTTCTAAGGGAACCTAACCAGTATTTGTGCAAGAAAATCCAAGGTTTGAAGAAAACCACAGAAAATTCCAAACGATTAGTTTGACAGCCACGATTGTGTTCGAACCAAGCACTTGCTGTCTACCAGTTTCGAGGATAAAACCTCTCAGCCACTAGTGGGGCCTGCAGAGAGAAAACTTAAGTCACTAATTTAATTTATTAATAATTATGTATATTTAATAAGCACATATAAATAATTAAGAAGTATGTATATTTATGTATGCGTTAACAATTTGAAAAAAAATGGGAAAGCTTTTTTTTTTTTTTTTTTTTTTTCAGTTTCATTATCAGTCTAAAACACGAAGATTACCAAACAAGGTTTTATTTTTGGTGTTTCATTTTGGCTTGTTTTGGTTGATCCTTAATAATGAACAAACATGGATTTAAAAATATATAAATTTAATTGTTTTTTAAAATAATAGATTAAGTTAGTGAAATATTTAATTAAAGCAGTTAAATTATTAAATTCAACTTGTAAACATTAGTGTTATTCCAATAAATAAAAATAATTAAAAGTTTGTAATAGTTATTTGCTGTACTAACAAATTAAATCGATAATTAGCAATGTAAAACTGATTTCAATAAAAATCAAATCAGATATTTATGTATGCGTTAACAATTTGAAAAAATGGGAAAGCATTTTTTTTATTCATATTTCATTATCGGCCTAAACCTAAAATAGGAAGATTACCAAACAAGGTTTCGTTTTTGGTGTTTCATTTTGGCTTGTTTCAGTCGATCCTTAATAAACTAGTTGGATGTGTCAATCCCAAAACTTTCTTCTATCTCATAAGTACATTTTAATATTTAAAAAAAAAAACGCGGTGACCCCGAAGTTACCCACTATCGAATTTCCTCGAACATTTGACCTAGCCTAATGAGATTCTGGTATCCGAAAAGCCTAAAACGCAAAATTTAATTAATATTCTGAGAAAATGAGCTAGCTAGTGCCTCATGTTGGGTAATTTATACTAAAACCTAATAAGCATTTGTTTATGTCAAGACCAAACAGAATCTGAAATTTGATGGAATTTCGTCCATTAGTTCTTGAGATATAGTTATAACAAAAAATTTGCAAAACGTAGCACAGAAACACCATATCTTGGACAATTTATGCCAAAACGTAAAAAAGCGTCTAATTATGTTATGGTGTGAAATAATCTGAAGTTTGATGAAATTCTGTGCATTAGTTCTTGAGATATAGCTAGTTTTAAAAAAACCGTGTAAAATATAGCACAGCAGCACGATCAGTTGAAGGATTTATAACAAAACCTGATCATCGTGTAATTATGTTATATGTAATTTTGTGACAAAATCTGAAGTTTGATGAAATTCTGTGCGTTGGTTGTTGAGATATAGCTATTTGAAAAATCGTGCAAAATGCAGCATAGCTGCACCACCTGTTGCAAAGTTAATACCAAAATGTAATCAGCGTCTAATTATGCTATATATTCTAGTGTAACAGAATCTAAAATTTGATGAAGTTCTCTGCATTAGTTCTTGAGATATAGCTACGCAAAAATCGTGCAAAATGTAGCATAGCAGCGCCACCTATAGGGCAGTTCACACCAAAACCTTATCAGTGGCTATGTATCTCAAGGTATCGCGGAATCTGAAGTTTGGTGAAACTATGTGCATCAGTTCTTGAGATATAGCTATCGTGAAAATCATGAAAAACGTGGCACAGCAGCGCCACCTGCTGGCCAATTTACACCAAAACTTAATCAGCGTTTATGTATATCAAGGGGTTACAGAATCTGAAGTTTGGTGAAATTCTGTGCATTAGTTCTTGAGATATAGCAATCTTGAAAATCATGAAAAACGTAGTACAGCAGCGCCACCTGCAGGCCAATTTACACCAAAAACCAATAGGCACTAATTCATATCAAAGTCTAACTGAATATTAAATTTTATGAAATTTCGAGCATTAGTTTTTGAGATAGAGCGCCCACAAATTTCGTGTCACATACAGACAGACACACAGACAGACAGACAGACAGACAGACAGACAGACAGACAGACGGACAGACTCACAGACAGACATTTTCTAAAAATAGTCAAAACGTGTTCAGGACCTTCTAAAACGTATAAATCCGTCGAAAACCGGAAGTCGAAAATTTTCATGAATCCAATACTTTCTTCTTGTAAAGATAGAAGAAAGTAAAAATGAACATAGATTTAAAAATATATAACATTAATAGTTTTTTTAAATAATGGATTAAGTTAGTGAAATATTTAATTAAAGCAGTTAAATTACTAAATTCAACCTATAAACATTAAAGTTATTCCAATAAATAAAACTAAAAGATTATAATAGTTATTTGCTGTACTAACAAAGTAAATAGATAATTAGCAATATAAAACTGATTTCAATAAAAATCAAATCTGATAAATTGGAAATCACATTCTTTGACAGACAAAATAAAAGTATTGTGTTACAAAATTACTCATGAGATGGCACCAGCACTGTGACTACCTAGATACTTCCCCAGGACTGACGTCCTTGGACGTTGTTCTGTGGGAAGTCAATGGGATTACTGTCCTAAAGAAATCTTAAAAGTCTGTTCCTCAGGACATCCCCATTTTATCATTTTAGCATCGGGAGGAATTTAGGCTATCTTGGAGCTCCTGGGGATGGTTTCGGGAGCTTTCATACTATATGGGAAGTTGTACATTTTATGATGTATGTATAACAAAAATATGCCATTTACTATAATTTGTTTTATGAATGAAACAATTTTGTTTGACAAATAGTAATAATTCTTGTTTGTTTATTAATTTAAGAATAAAGTCTGTAAGAAAGAGAGTAAATATTTTAGTTTTTAAAGTGTTGGGGGAAAATATTTTTCTTTAACAAAAGAAAAAAAAAATGAATGTGGGTCTTTTCTTTTATCACATTTCAAAACTTAAACTGTTAGTTTTCTGAAGTAAACAATTTGCTAAACCAATTAAACTAAATCTGCTTTTTTTTTTTTTTTTTTGTAGATTGTGAATTTTTAAAATGATTGTGTTTGGGTCCATGCAAGCAAGGGTTGCCTCTACACCCAATGCACCCCCCCCCCTCAGTTATGCGCATGTATTGTAAAGTTGATATGCTGCCAGACATAAAATTGGAAAATGTGATAAATTGATGCAAACAGCACTTTATTAGGGATTGTATTCTAATAGCTTATACAATCTATAATATAAAACAGTTCAGACATTTAGAGATTGCTAAATTTGTACAGAGGTGAATTTCAAACACTTCACATCAGCACCCTATCACAGTTATAGAAAGACAGAATCAGCAGTCAAAATGGTTAAAGTTAAAAATATTATGAGAAATCAATTAAAAATAAGAAAGATGCGTGGTTGAATATTTTAAACATGTAGAAATATTACAATAGTCAATATATACTCAAATCCTGTTCGAAGGATTTTCTTGAAGGACAAGATGTAACTTGTGTATATTACAGAAATTACTAAAATCAGAAACTCAGGATTTAGTTCTAGACAAGATATTGTTAAAAAGAAGGGAAGCTGAAAGCTATTTTGATAGAAAGATTTAGCAGTTATCTTGATTTGAAATTAGTCAGGAGGTGTATTGTATAGATATCACCTACATTGTTAACTGAAAACTGATAAAGAGGCTTCTTCATTGACATTCATAACTCAAAATCCTATGATGTTAGTATTGAAGTAAGAATTTTTAGAAGAAATAAAAGTTGGTTGAGAGAGGTACTGTAATTTCCCACATATGCGCCACAGCTCAGCTAACTCTTTTTGAAACTGGAAAGCTTATTTAGAAAATGTAGCAAAATAAGAGCTAAGCAAAAGTAAGTCACATTTTTCTTAAAACAATTTCTGGTAGGAAATCAAATTATCTGAGCTGCGACACATGGGAAAAACACCAGTGACTACAGCATGTGATGACAAATAAGAGTCATACAAAGACGTAATAGATCAGCATATTGAAGATAAAGAATAAGGGGAGGTTGAGATTGATCCTGAGTAGAACAGCTACAAAAGAGGTCCGAGATCTGAAGCTATATTGCAAAAGAGTAAGTTGCCTGTGAGTGGTCATTAGATGAAAAGATCAGGGAGAATTGTAAAAACTCAGTAATTCCTGTGAACAAATTCATATTAAGGATTTTTAATAATTGAACTCTAAATTTTGGTTTGTGTGTATACAAAAAGAGAAGTTCTTAGGTAACTCTATATTTAACTGTGTAGTTTAGTGATACTGTGAATGGCAACAATAGATGATGCACGTATAAATGTGAGATGAAATGAGGTCTGGAGCTAATGTATTTTAGATATATTTGGATTTTTTAATAAAGGTATCTTTGTTAGTTCTTGTGATATCATATGAAGAATATTTAAACATGGAGCATTATTTTTCTCTATTTAAAACAATATTCTGTTACAGGTAAGTTCCATTTTTGCAAGTTTTACTGTAATCTAACATCATTAGAAAACAGTTCACACAGTTTTCTCTTGCAAATAATAATGTATACTAATACTTTATGCCTTATAGCAAAAGATAATCTATGTTTAATAGGAAGTATGCTATTGTGTGTTCTCAAGAGTGTATTGATTTTGTCTCAATCTAATCATATTTATGGAAGTTAAAATATCAGACCTGCCAAGTTTTACACATCGGGCATAAAACTTATGCTTTCGAGTGATTTTTTATGCTTTTACACTTCAATTTTTTTTACGCTTCTTTTACTATTTTGATAATTTTCTTTGAAAAATATATTTTTCATTCAATATTCTCTTTCATTTTAGTTTACATTTTTTAAAAAAATGAAAATATAGATTAAACGTTTTCTTAATTACGTTATTTTCAGCTATTGTTGCGTAAATAAACACTGCAATCGCAGCAAGATCGATCGATTGATTGATTGATTTCTAGCAAATGTTTGTAAAACTGTTGTTTTTCACACTTGATTGGCTAAACAGCGCATCAATTTTATGTCATAGTTTTGTAGGCGTGGTTTTCTTTTACTTCCTTCTTATCTAACACTCTCAATTCAACTCAACTCTCCCTTTCTCTGATTGGAAAAGCATGCGGACGCGACGTAGTTGTTTCTTTCATCTAGCTTGCGTTCCTACCTGAATTTGTTAAATTATTTTACGATTATGTCTAAGGCTGGTATTACGGTGCCTCGCTCTATCTCATCTTACGCTCGATCGTAGGATGGGCGTTCCTGCGATCGATCGTAACTTCGTATTACGGTGCCTCAACGTAAGTCCTCGCGCTTAAGCGTAAGTCCTCTTGCTCTCAGCCAATCATAGGCCGTAGTCACTTTTGTTGTGGTTGCGCGCGCATCCATTTGTGCTGAAACTTACGACAGCTTTCGAGCTGCCTTAAGTTACGCCGCTACCGTAATACCGTTTGCGCTTTGTTTACATCGTAAGTCTCTACGTCGATCTTAAGTGAGGCACCGTAATATCGCCCTAAGTCTAATGTATGTAAAAAAAAAAAAAAAAAAAAAAAAAATTATCAATCCTATAAAGACAGCTGTACTGAGGAGTTTCTGTGTATAAAGCCATCGGAGAAAGGCCCAAAATTTGTTTATTGTGGCTTTTGCCAAAGTGGTTTTACAATTTCACATGGATGAAAATTTGACATTTCCTGACATGTGGGAAGTGAAAAACATTGGAAAACGTTGAATTAGCCAATGTTGGTAAGAAGAAAACACTACAGAATTTCTTCAAAGATGACAACCAATCGGCCGTTATTAGAATAGAATTGTTTTTCACGAGATTTTTAGTGGAACACAATGTTCCTATTGCTGCAGCTGACCATGCCGGGCCACTATTTCGAAAAATGTTTCCAAAATGTGACATAGCAAAACAATAAGTATGTGCCCGCACAAAAACTACAGCTCTAGTTGAGGAAATGGCATCAAGTGCAATTGAGGATCTGAAAAAACAGATGCGGAATCAACCATTTTCTGCAGCCTGCGATGGAAGTAATGACTCCGACCACAAATTATATCCGGTCGTAATAACTTTCTTTAATCCTGTGGAAAATTTAATAGAAAATAGTTTACTGTCGATCCCAAATTTAATTGGCAGTAGAACTGGGGAAAATATCAGCAAATTGATTATAAAAGAATTTGAAAACATGAACATACCTTTTAGAAATTGTCTGTCTTTTATGGCAGATAATGCATATGTTATGCAAGGGAAAAAAATTGGCACAATTGCTTTTTTAAAGCAAAAAAAATGAAAATTTAACATCGTTAGGCTGTGCCATGCCATTTAGTTAATCTTGCAGCTGAAAAGGGTGCATCAGCTTTGCCTGTACACATTGATGAAATCCTTGTGGACATTTTCTATTATCTAAACAAGAGTGCAAAGTGTAAAGAATCATTGAAGCAATTTCAATTATTACATGATAAAAAAACAAAAAACAAAAAAATCCTCAAACATGTATGTACTCACTGGCTCTCTCTAGGTAGAAGCATTGTTTCATCTTATTGAACAGTGGTATCCACTATTGAGGTTTTTCACAAATATGGCAAAGTCTCAACATAATAAAATGCCTTCTAATCTCTCAACTCACATAGTACCCTTCCCCCCCCCCCCAAAAAAAAAGCCTAGTGTTGCAGTTTCAGAAAATGTAAGCAGCATGTCCAATAGGATTCACGATACAAAGTCTGATCAAGTAATGCAAAAGAATGATTCCACTCACAGTAGTTCAACCAAATGAAAAATTAGTAGCAGTGTTGATACAGATGCTACATAATCTAAAAAAAGTAATACAGAAAAGAAATTCCAAAATGAGTCGAAAATTAATAAATCCAAAGCAAAAACTTTTCTAAAGAAGAAAAAATTTTCGTTTTTATCTTCTGCAGAAATGAAAGGCTATGCTTTTTTTTTTTTTTTACAGAATATTATTCCAACATTTGACAAAGTTAATGTCACATTGCAATCTTCATCTCCACTAATACATAAACTGCGGCAGTTATATTTGGAGTTATTGAAAGAAGTTTTGTGCAGGTTCATAAAGCCATCTGTCATCATGGAAAATTCAGATCTCCGTGCAATAAATTTCCGTTCTAAGGAAAACCAGAAAGAACTGAATGAAATCACAATAGGAAGTTCAACTAAAGAAGAAATTGAAAAATTAAGTGTCAAAAAAAAAGAAATGCCTTTTTGAATAATATTTTGAAGTATCATATTGCAGCATGTGATTATATAGTGAATAAATTTCCTACAGAAAATTTTGTTTTAAAACATGCTGCAGTGGCTGATTTAAGTAGATTAGGGGATTCTGCATTCTGTTCTAATAAATTTTTTCTAGACCTATTTCCATGCATACTTAATGTTGAATCTGGCCAGTCTAAAACTGATTCAGTGGATGCAATTGAAACACAGTTTTGCAGTCTGCAAGTTGATCCACTTGCATTGAATTTAGACCATTCTCAACGCATGGATACTCAATGGATTGAGATTGGAAAAATCAAAGGTGCCACTGATCATCAAAAATATAAAGAATTTTCTGAAGTAATGATAGCCATCCTGCTTATTCCTCATAGTAATGCAGAATGTGAGAGAATATTCAGCATCGTTAAAAAAAACAGAAATGCATTCAGAAGTGAACTTTCAAATCTAACTTTAGAAAGTTTAATAATTTTGAAAACTCATAATATGTTACCATGCCACAAATATAGTTTCAGCAGCAGTGAGCTAAATAATGCAAAAAAAGCCACTGCTGCATCTTTAAAATGTGAAGCTCAAAGCTCTTCTTGTCAATTAAAATTTATGATGTTTTAAATTGTTCCTTATGTGTTTTTATAAATAAAATGTGCAGTTTAGCAATTGATAAAAATTTAGTTTTAAATAATTATCTGAAATTACTATCTATTTACCATATAAAAATAATTATTAGAATTCAGTTCAACTTATAAATTTATCATCTTTTTTTTTTTTTTTTTTTTTTTTTTTTTTTTTTTTTTTTTATAAATAAAATTGGAAGTTTGTAATGCATAATAAAGGAAAGGTATTAAATAATTAATCTGAAAGTAGCTGTCAATTTATTATATGAATTATGTTATTAAATGATTATAATCTGAAATTGTGCATCATATAAAAAATATGAAATTAAAATAGCAGCAATATATTGAACATAATTGAACTAAGGTCAATTGAATTTTTGAAAGGTAAATTCTTTATTGTGTATTTTTTTCATTGATTTTTGCTTTGTTTGCTGTTATTTACATTGTATTGCTATTTCTTAAAAATTAACTATGAATTAATTAGCATATAATGTTTAACCTGTTTTTAATTCTGTTTGCACATTCAAAAAGAAGAAAAAGTCGTTTCAAACCTTACAAACTATTGTTCGCATGCTGTTTTACGGATTGGAATTACAAACTATTGTTTGCACACTGTTTTACACATTGGAATTACAAACTATTGTTTGTGCGTTATTTTACATATCAGAATATTTCTAGATTGGCAGGTATGAAATATAGACAGGTGAATGACAGATGAATGGAAGACATAAACACTTTTCAACTTTGTTTAAATGTGTTAAAATTAATACTTTATTTTTTAAAAAATGTTAAATTTATCAGTGTACTTAATCATTAAAAATTTCAAAAATTTTGGAAATGTGTGTCTTTCAACATCTAATTTACTCCTTGGGGGAGGGGGATGGTAATCATTGACATAAAATAAAAAAGAGGGTGGATGTCTCCCCATGTCCTCCCTTGAATCTTGACTACACTACTAAATGAACAGCAATATTCAGTGCATCAGACTGGTTGATGTGCTGGTGACTTCTTATTTCAAGCCAGTTAATTTTTCAAGGTGAGTAAAATTATGAAAAATGACGTATGTGATAAAGTATTTCATAATTTATGGGAGTTTACTAGCATTATGTTAATGGACTGAGAAAATTGGCTGTAAAAAGATTTCAATAGTGTTTAGCTCATTATTAGTTTTATGTATAAATATTATAATTGAAAGGCCATTGAATAATATATCTTTCTCATATCTTTCTTCGCTATATCAGAATGTCATTTGGAGATTCTTGTTAGAATGATATTCTATTGTTATTATTTTGTGTGTGAGAGTGTGCTGCTCACTGCTCTGTGTTGTTCTTTTGTTTACTCATAAAATGCATATGAATAAGATATTTGGTAGGTTGGTTTGATATTCTAAAATTAATTTAAGGTTTATAAATCAGCATCTTTTCAGAAATTTTAAGATATTTATCTGTAGATTTCTATATTTCTCTGTTTCATTTTTAGTTGCATTTGTAATTACCGTAATTTGGGGAATAAACGGTGTGGTGTTTACGAGTTTAAAAGTTACATTTTTCATATATGTGGCTTTTATACCACTTACCAGGGCAGCGTTTACGAAAATTTTGAGCAAAATATTCAGTATTTCAAAAAGAAAAAAAGCTATGCTTTTTTTCCCTCTTCCCCCCTTTTCTCCCTCTTACTGATTTCGTTCAAATTTTCAGCAAGTTGCAATAATAGTAAATTAGGCTGTGTAATAAATTTTTATTACTTCAAAAGCTAAAATACCGTACAAAAAAGTCAACTATAAAAGGTCCACTCCAAAGAAAAACAAGTGAGCTAACTGAGATTTGTTGTTTTTACTACTCAAAAGTCAACATTATCGGAATTAGATCATCTGTTTCCATAGATACGTTTGGTTATGCATAAAGGAACTGTGCATGATTTTGTTTATATTATTATTGTTAAAGAAAAAAGATTTTTGGTGGCTGGCTTACAAACTGATGTATAGTTCGAAAAATGAAATTAGTTCAAAATTTGGAGCAGTGTTTTCAAGATTTTTCAGTATGTAATTAAAGTAAAAAAGACAATATATAAAAAAAAAAGGAAAAAATTCTGGAATATCGGTTTTGTAATATAAATATTTTATTCCTACATATTTTTGACAAATAGTTACTTTTGTTAATTTAATTAGTCTAATAATTCAGTTTTTTGCCATATTTATGCGATATTTTGGTTATGATATCGCATCCATAGTAAGGCAAATTGATTCCTTTTGACTGCGGCATTTACTATGGGTGCAGTGATTATGCCGATTTTTTTCAAAAAGATGTCACTATTCAAGAGTGTGGCGATTACACCGAGTGCGGCGTTTCTTCCCTAAATTATGGTATATAAATACATAGCACCTATAGTCGCCATCCAGTCTATCTGTCCATCTGCATGTAACAGAGCAAAAAGTACTCAACTAAATCATTTGAAATTTAAAGTATATAATTGTTACACAATTTTGTTTTGTCATTTCAAATGTTATGAAAATCAGATGCATAGTCTAGCAGAGACAATTAAAAGTTTTCTGTTATATTACGGCTAATGGGAAAAAGTAGTTTCAAATGCATTTCAGTGATGTTACACTCTTTAGAACATAAAATTGATGTGCATCTATGAAGTATGTACTATAAAAAATATACATTTTGTTCAATATGTGATGCAAAGAATATTTGTTATTTACTTACAGGGTCACACAAAAATATTACATAATGGTATAGAGGGAAACATTGTTTGGAGTGTGTTTTAATTAAACTATTTCACATTTTATAAAATTGATATACGTTGCAGAAGTTTACTACAAATTATTTCCCATGTAATAAAAAACAGACAGTATTTACTGTGATACACAAAAAATTTCATCTTTATACAGAATCTGAAGTACTATATATTGTTACACCAAGATTGGAATATCTTTAAAACTTTGTTAGTATGATTGCACCTCATTTCCTACGCTTGATGTGCAGTCTCCAACTTGTTTTCTTTTATATGATTTATGAAAATTTGCTATTATTCTGTTAAAATTGTCATTTAAAAAAATTTCAAAATTTATTTAAAGCACCCCAAATTTAAAAACATGAAGCAGTGAACCAAACATAAACCATCACTTTAAACATTTTTTTCTCTTTAAAAAAATAACTGTTTGAATGTTATGTTGCACATTGTCAAATTTTAACAAGATGTATATTTGTGAAATTAATCATGAGTGAATATATCTTTCTGAATTTATCTGGCTTATGTTACTTAAAAGTAATTCCTAGTATTTTATTATAGCATCCTGTATTGCAGTTTGCTGGAGAAGCTACTCATCCATTTTACTATTCTACTGTACATGGAGCATTTGAAACTGGACATCGAGAAGCACTGAGATTATTTAAACACTATCGGTATGGTTAGACATGAAATATTGTGTGCAGAATTAATTTCATGATAACCAAATAAAAATGCTCATTTAAAACTTTGAACTGATTTAAGTTTTATGATTGTGGTTTTCATCTTATTAAAATGCCCTAAAATTGCACTGTCATTACATTTATTTTCATTTTTTATAAAAAATATATTGCTTTTGTGATTTTATCAATATTTTCTTAATATAGCTGGTCATAATATTTGATATAATATACAAATTTCTAATGGTGAAATATTAGTGTTCATAATGTGGACCTGTACGTTTCATAATACTGCATTTTTATGTAAAGGTTGTATTTAAATAATAGCTTAATTCAATGTCTGTATGATTTTGATATAATAAATATTTATAATTCAAATTTTGTAAAGTGTATATATTTTCTTTAATCTGTTTGTTGTGATATTATTTGATATCACATGTATTATTGTGTCAGTGGGGTCACTCCCGAGAAACTTATGTGTCTTCTCAATTCTTCATTAAAAATTTTCATTTTTAGCTGCAAGCATTATGTTTAATCTTCTGAATATGCGTTTATTACTTTGTACATTCGTTTGTACTGTCATGGAAATCTTTAGTTTTACTTAAATAAAGGCAAAAGGCCTTTTAACCTCCTTATTTTATTCAAAGTTTAAGAAAAATCATCGCTATAAAGTCTCAATTACAAGTATCGAAAACCTTTACAGTTTTCTCTTATTAAAATCTAGATTTTTTTTCTTCTTTTTTTTAAACTTTTAATATATTTATCATTCTTAAAGTCTATGTGTCTTAAGTTCTTTGCTTTTAAACTACTACAGAGTGGAGGGATGAAATTCAGATGATACAAATAGTTGAGCACAATAAGACAGAAAGTGATAAATCATCTGCAAAAATTATATTTCAATGATTTGAATGATTTTTTGTGCAGTATCTTCCAAAAATTACATACTAAAAAGAAAAAAGTTCATGCAAAACTGACAGGTAAATTTATTATAACAAAACTATAAATATTTTGTAAAATTACATGCATTTTTGTAAGCTCTTGCAAGTCTTTAGCTGGTGAATACTGCAGCTATAGTGATAAAAATGATCTCAAGGTATAGTAAAATTACTCTTATGAAATTGCTTATGGTGCCCATAGTGAATCAAGTGTAAGTGTGCTCGAAAATGGCAAAATAGTCAATTATAAGGTTGTAGAGTAGCTTTGATTTATTACAAAATGATTCCTTGAACAATATGCATTAAATGTTCATTTATTTGTTTACAGTTCACAACACATAATCTAACAGAAAGTATGTTAGACAGAGAAAAGCAGGGATGCCACTTTTCTGTCAAGTGGCAGATTTCTACTGTAAAATTTTTTTTAAGAATCCATGATTTTTATCAGTTGATCCTGGGGGGTTAGTCAAAAATGGTTTGTTATAAATTTTATTCTTTGTAACATATTTAGTTTATTATAAACAGTATAGTTTACAAAATTCATGCATTAATGTTGTGAAAAAATCTTAAATTTTACTTTACATGTAATTTCCTTTTTTTTTTTTTTTTTTTTTCTGAGTGTCACTTCTGAAAAAAGAACAACTAGCTGTTGCTGATTACATATATTATGAGTGTTCAATTTGCTGTCATCTGGACTACCCATCAGGACTAGTATGGTACACAAAGCTAATGAATTGTTAAAGGTTATTATCCTTCTCATCCTTCCTTGCTGTTTGAGCATTTGTTACTTAGGGCTCTAGTTCATTACTCAACAAGCGCGAAACTTTCTCACATAATGACTTGCACACTTTTAAACATAAAAGCGTAAAATTTGAAGCCTTGACTATGGAGGTGATTCGGAATCTAAATAATTTTCCTTTTATTTATTTATTTTTTTATGAATAAATTACTTATTGAGTTATAAGTATTTTTGATCATTATCAATTGATCTATTGTTTATTATTATCTATTGTTGATCTATTATCTATTATTGATGATCTATTGTTGTCATATTGGTTTGATTATTTTTTATCATTATGAAGCTGTTTTTCTCCATTTTTTTCACTGGTTTTGACTGATTAGAAAATTTGGTTCAAAATGCCAATTTTGACTATTTTCTGAAAGATCTACTGTATTTACAAAAAAAGAAAGCTTTTGAATACATAGTTTATGAATAATTCCTGCCAGTTTCATGCATTTCTGAACAAAAATGAATCAAAACTAATGCCATAAAGTTGCCCCTTTGGATTTGAGGGGCAAACGGTACTTTCTAATTCATTGAATCTAAAAATTTAAACCAAGCAAAACTGAAAAGTTTCATTCTTTTGCCAATGTGAATAACATGAAATTATAATTGCTAAGGCAAAGACATGTTTAAAATTGGTTTTTTTTTTCTTTTACAGATTCTATTGCTTTTTGATTTTTGGTATACAATAAATACTCTGAAAATGAAATTGCTAGAAACTGGAAAAAAGCTCTATTTCCTTCTATCTAAACAATAATTTTTTTCATTTCAGACAAATTTTTTTCATAGACATTGCATGTTTCATTATATTTGTTAATATAAATCATCCTGCCTCAGAAAAGTTTATTAGAATTTATGTGAAAAAAATAATAAGCTTAACCAAATTTGTCCATCAAGTTAAAAAGTAACACAGCCTAGAAACTGAAATCAGTAAAGGAAACTCATGGTATGGCATAGCACATTAATTTCAAGTGCATTATTCTACTTCAGTTCCCAAGACAAAGTAATAAAATATATTCAAAACTGTAAATTTTCTGTTATCTTGCCCTTTCTTTTATGATGATGAAACCCATGGAAACAGACAATCTCGGTAACAGAATTATATGTGGAAATGTTTTACTTGTGAAAGAATACCAAACAGTTTTGCCTGCTATGATTACTTGTTTTAAACAAAAATCTTTCATGTCCATGTTTCTCTGTACTTTAAAATCAATTTCAAAATTTAAACTGTCAAGGCACTTTAAGCAAATTCAGTACTGTTAAAACCTTGCAAGTTGAAATCACAAGTAATCAGATAAAATATATCATTATAAATCTTTCTGTATTAGCAGATACACCATATGGCCAATGATGACTGGTCATGTGTGACTTTACACGTTTTGTTAAATATTTTTTAAAATGCATGAAGAATTATCCTGAAACTCCAGTTGTGTAAACAGAATGGTCTAGGTCATATATTTTTGCAAAGATTTTTTCCCAAAACTCCATAAGGGATCATCAACAATTAGGAAAAAAAAAACAAATATCTTTTGGATAACCCTGTAAAAACTAATGTAGCATCAAACTGTAGAACATGATAGGCTTATTGTAATAAACTGAGTTCATTTTTATGAGGATAGCATATATTTTTGCAGATAAATTAAGGCTTTTATAAATATAAAAGTCACAAATTTCACCAAATTTTTTGCTTACAATTTGCAGAGTTCTTAATATAAAATATAGTTTGTGTTACACACTATTAGGCGAATTATCAAAATGTGGGATCATTAAATGTTAACTATTAGAGGTTTTTAAAATTTTCAAATTTAAGGCCAATTTTTTTTTTACAATATAATATACAAGTCTAAAAACTTATATAGAAACATTAAAAGACAGCAATTATTCTGGAAAATTAATTATTTAAGAATTTAATTAATCAATCTGCATGTGAAAGTTGAGCATGTTTCTAAGTAAATTTATATTATTACAGGTATTAAATATGCTTTATTTACACAAAACACATAATTATTTATAATAAAACATTATAATAAATATCTTATTATGCATTTCAGGACATCAGATCATCTTTAAAAATAAATTTACGGAAAAATAAAATTGGTGTTTAGATCTTTACGCAATTTGGACATTCAATTTCTTATTTGAGAAAAGTACATTTATTGCAAAAAAATGTTACAAAAATAAATAAAGGTACTTTCATATTAAACAAAAATGATGTTAAAGATAGATAAAAGAGATAATAGTACTTACTTAACGTGTTTTGAGTGAAAATAGCAGCTTTGTTTCGATCGTTACATTTGGATATAAGAAAATACTGAAAAAGTCTTTCTAGAAAAATCCTTCTAACTTCAAAAAGCAATAAATTGGTAGTGCCATTTGATAACAAAATTATAAAACAATCATCCATTTCCTTTATGCATTTGCTGTTTATCATTAGAATCTCCTGGAAACAACTTAAAACTTTTTTTTCTTGGTACATTGGAACAGTTAACGTTATGAATGTCCAAAATTGGCCACTTTATTAAAAAAAAATTAAAATTTTAAGGCATTTATACCAAACTTTTAATATAAATTATATCAATTTTTGACTCTGAACAGAATTAAGAATTCAGTGAAAATAAAAATGAAAGTCAATGATGATTAAATTTATTTATTCAAAAGCTTAAAATTATGATGTGTGTACAGTGCCCACCTTTTGAGAATGTGCCATTACCAGTACACAATATTGCATGCACTATTGTATTTGGACAAAGCCTCTCACCTTTTTGCTTTGTTTTAGTAACAACAGATTTTGAGTTTAATCTATCAACAATAATTTTCAGAATTTTCAAAAATATATTTTTGAGACTTTAGCAAAAGTTGCTCTGTACATTTAGCTAATACATTATGTAGATTTTGATTGCATCCGTGTATGCACAGTGAAACATTATTTAGTAAAGCTGCTCATTTTTCATTTTTTTTTTTTTTTTTTTTTTTTTTTTTCCTAAATTCTGATTTCAGGGTGTTGTGTGCAATGTTGTTTATCATAATTACTGAAAAAAATATTTTTATATTAAAAACTCTGCAAATTATATGCAAAAAACATGGTGAAATTTGGGACTGTTTTTATAAAAACATTAATTTCTTTACAAGTATATATGCATTCTCATAAATGTGAACAAAGTTTGCCATAAGCCTCTTAGTCTAGTTCTACAGTTTGAACGCTTTTGCTATGTTAGTTTTTACAGAGTTATCCAAAAGGTATTTGTTCTTTTTTTTTTTTTTTCAATTTGCTGACGATCCCCTATATGGTTTTTAAAAAATCTTCACAGAAATACATGACCTATATATATATATATTTTTTTTTTTTCTTAATTGGGCTATGAAATATTTCCATTTAAAGCAGAATTCCATTATAGATGATGTTATTTTCCATAGTTTTTCCTCTACTTTATACATATTTGCTTATACTTTTTTAGTCCAGGTTTGATTGGTTTTCAAAGAAATATAGCTTTCATGATTAAACATTTAACCTCATTTGCTGCACCGGCATCTGCACACATTTCTGATACAGGAGAAAAAAAAGGCCGCATAAAGAAAAAAAAATGGAAATATCAAATCAATTTACAAACTTAAATTTTATTCTAAAATTTCATTAGTAGCTGCAACATGTAAATTTACATAATCCCTAAACTATTTGACTGAATGACTTCCCTTTTGGTATCTTAAGTAAAATTTACCAAAAAGCCAAATATGTCAAAATTAGGTGTTTGTATTGAAAATTTCAGAATTTGATACATTTTTAATATACAGACATTACATATGCTTACTTTTCGACTCCAAATAATAATGATGACAAATAAATTTCAGTTAAATGGCACTTTTTTTTCTTTTCCTGGGACAATTCGGGGATGATAATGTTATGGTATATTTTGGCTGTACCTATCCATCACATCTACAATCATAAAAAAAGAAACTTCTCTCATGTTATCTTTACAGCTAATCATCATATAAAATGTAATTGATACAAATTATTTAGTAATAATACTTACTAATCAATGCCATACTTAAATTTCACTTAGAAGTCATCTACATATAGAAGTTATACCAAACATAACAATTTTCGATTTTAATACACAATTTCGGCATATTTGTAATTTCTAACAATTTTTATATTAGGATAGAAAACAGTTATTTAATAGGTCAAGTACTTTAGGAATTATTCTGGTTTAAATGTTTGAACTCCTACTATAAAATCTCTTCTTATACTCATGTTCAAAATTAAAAGAATTTTTAGATTTGGTTGATTATATCCATAATTACTGATCAGATTTTAATTAAATTAGGTATGTACATAGATTGATATAATGAAACAAAAATAAACATTCAACAGTTATAGTGCACATGCATGATCATGCATATAAATAAATCATCAGTGTCAGAAGATATAAGCCAGAGTTTATAACATTGAATCAAAAAAGTGGTTAATAGGAGCTATGGTCACTTCTTACAGCTACACAACTCTCTGGAAACCAACCAGTTTGATCCCTGTGGCAGTTAGTGTTAATCCTCCGGCAATGCTGCTTTCAGGACCTGATGGTTCTGAGAGATTGAAAGTAAGTTCCAATTTGCCTTTCCAAAGCAACCCAAACATACTCTATATGATTTAGGTCTGGTGATCTGGCTGGCCAAGCCGCCAATTGACTTTTTCTTCGTCAACAAGATGAGTTCTAACTGGGTGTGCATTGTAGTCCATTAAAATGAAATCAGGGTAAACTGAATCACTGAAAATGTGAACATAGTGTATAAAGATATCCCTACAACTCTTACCAGTTATAGAGCCTTTGCCAAACACAGGGAGGGATGTGTGACCATTCAGTATGATGCTTGCCCTGATCATCAAACCTGTGCTGCCATAGTGATCTTTTTATCCTAAGATCAGAAGCAGGTTACAGATCCCTGTTTTTCACCAGATAAAAATACATCAACAATTTGTATTTAGTCTGAACAGAGAGACTCTCCGTTGAATAGGGTGGTCCCCATTAATCCCTGGTTATAGGTCAGTGATCTCTGTACTGTGCTGAATGGGTTCTCATGTGTTTAAAAGTGAGCAGGACTCAAAAAGCAGGTCTTATTGCAAACAGCCTTCTGTCATGTAGCCTTCTACAAACATAAACCCTTGAAACTCGATTACCTATGGCCACTTAAAGGGCACAAAAGAGCTTAGAAGCTGTTGCACTATTCACTCCTTGCTGCAATGGACTAATAGCAATCTCCATTGGCCTTCATGGCTTCTTCGATGACTTTGCCGAGGCTTTGTCTTTATGGATCCAGTGTCCATAAACTATTTCCATAAGCTAGATATGATTCTGAGGATTATGTTGAAGTGTTTAGGTATATCTTCACTTGAGACCAGGGGGGTATATGCCATATACTTTCTGGATTTTTTAAAGGAACACTGTACACCCTCTGTTTCTCAAAAATGCTGTAATATATATATTCTAGGGTATACTCTCTGCCTTGAGCATATATCCTCTGCTTAGAGCATAATCCTCTGGTTATTTTATGACTACACAACTGCTTGAGACTGTCCTGTTTCCATTCTCCCTATGATTTGCCACCTTATTCCATCATCCAAACAATGGTGTTTGCTCATTTTTGCTGTTTTGTTTTGAATTCCATAGAATGTTACAAAAAAATACCAAGGTATTCAGTGAGGTGTGGAAGCGCAAAAATTGCTGCTGTCACTTATAAAGCTTGTTGCTCTACCCACTCTGCCTATACATGTATGTATGTATGTTTATGTTGACAATAAAATGTTGTATGTTAACAAACGTTAGTTTTGCATTTTGTTAAGTACTTTTCATGAAATTTGATAAAATATATAAAATCTCTTAATTTTGAACATGAATGCATTTGTTGCAAAACAGATTGTAATGTAGGTAGTTTAAGTCAAACTCAAAAACTTTTTAGTGGACTGAATTTTAATTTGGATTTGAATATTTGAAGCTGCTAAATTTGTTACTGTTATAAAAAGTCATCGGCTACAGCTTACAATTCATATTTATGTTTGAATTTAAGAAAAAAATACTGTAAAATATGGATTTTTTCTAAAAAAAAATTATCTATTTCTAGAAATTTTAAATGTGCAAAATCAATATTGCAATTCATTCTGCCAAGTTCTGCTCAAATGCTCAATATGCTATTGAGTTATGCTTAAAACTACCTGCATAGCAATCTATTTTGCAATGACAAAAAATGACTTTAACATGAGGAATTCAAAACTTTAAACACCTATGATTCCTAAATTATTAGGTTGATTAAGATGCCAGATCCTAAGGTATTATTACAAAATTCAAATATCATTTAAAAATTAGTATTGGAATATTTTGAGTTTGGTATAATTTGTATATGTAAATGATTTCCTATATAGCATTAATTAGTAGATGTCATTACTAGTCATTTGATACCAGAACATTTTTATACAATGATTTGGCACAAAAGTTAATGCAAGGGTATCCTTTTTTCCACAACTTTACAATAAAATCAGTGAAAACAGACACTTTCTATATAGAAATTCTATCTTATATTGAGAAATTTTAATGCTCTGTCAAAAAAAAAAAAGGAACACAATGATATTTGATAAGAAGGAAACTTTTCCACAATGGAACTTTTTCCCAATTCCTTGAAATTCTGTCTTAGTAAGTTTTGGTATATTTACATGACATAAAAACAGCCATATGTTGCGCTCCTCTTTAAAGTTTCTGTGTTCAGGATTTTTGTTCAAATTTCATGCTTCATATTTCACAGTATATCAGCTGACATGATTGAGATTCTATTATAATTTAGTGTGCAAGGTGTATTTATAATATATCAACAATGTTCTACAATTTTGTAATTGACCATTTTCCCATATCTCATGTAGTTTTTGCAATTGGTATGCTCTCTTCTAATTTTACTCCTAACTGACCGTGTAAACAGTCTTTCATAAAGGACACAATTACCTTGTGTTAGAAATAAATGTCATTTTTATTACTGTAGCTCTCTAGTCAAAATCTAAGTGAATGAGAATTGTAAGACTTTTCTGATGTATATTATGTAATTTTATAATATGTTTATATTTTTGTTGTAAAACATTGAAATTTTCAGCCAAGCATGGTTTTTCCATAGCTTTTTAATGTTCATTTTTTGAAAGCTACTTCCTTTAAAATCATTCTAATTGATGGACTAAAATTTCTGTTAGAAAGAAACGTGTTATTGCTTTTGAGTGTTGGTACACTGAGGCTATGATTGATTCTTTATAAAAAATATTTATGTGGGATGTTTTGATGCATTGTTTTACTATGTTCAACAGTAAGATTTTTAAAAAATATATATCTCATTCATATATTTTGGGATTTACGCAAACAGAAATAAGTGCAAATTTAATATGCAAATTTATAGCACAAACTATTGAATCATTTGGTGTAAAGTTGTTAGAGTTGCTTGTAAAATAACTTTTAAAAGTTCTTTTAAGTTTTTTAGCTTCAAAAAATTGATAAAATCTTAATAAAGATTGTTTTTTTTAATATAAATTATAGAATATTTCTTAAAAATATTTATTTATTTAGTGAAACCAGTTTTAAGGCTCTTGGTCAGTGAGATTTCAAATTTCCTTCAGTAATTTTAAACCTATGAGCAAGTGATGCATTGAATTTTTAAAATATCTCTTCAAAGTATTGAAATATTATTTAGTTTTGCCAAAATTGATGCATAAAATATAAATAAGTATACAGGGTGTTTCAAAATAACATGGACAAATTGATATGACAAATCAGGCACACAACAAGGATAAAAAATCACATAGGAATATAGGGTCGCAAACTACTTATTGAGTCACAAATACAGGGTGTTTCTTTCTAGTTACAAAATGTTTGAAAGTAATAATTTCCAGGAAAATGATAACATTGTAATGAAAATGGAACGATATGTACCTAATTTTGTCTGAAATGTGGTAACGTTACGAAAAGATCTGGAAAAACATATTGCTCAAGCAATCGATGATACCCTATAAACTGATGATCAGTTCAAAATGTGAGGTGCCAAGTACATATTGCTGGTGCGCATAAAGCAAACTTCTACCACTTTTAATAGGTACTATCACATTTAAAACAAAGGTAAGAATGTCTATTAAATGTTTTATTATAATTTATTTCATTTTTCTGAAATTTATTATCATCAACCAAAATTGAGTTAGGATGAAACACCCTGTATTTGTGACTCAGCAAGGGGTTTGCGGCCCTATGTTCCTATGTGATTTTTTATCCTTGTCGTATGCCTGATTTGTCATATCAATTTGTCCACGTTATTTTGAAACACCCTGTATATTTTAGAAATATTTCAACAATTGAAAATAGGGAGACTTCTTGTAAGAAGAGTACATAAAAAAGTTAAGAATATTAATTTCCTGCAAATATATTTTAAAAGTACAAATGCATTATGTTCCTCATAGTTTTAACATTAGCAGGGGAAGTTTGAGATCTAACTTAAAAATATGATGAATGCTTAAAACAATTTAAAAGCTTTAATTTGTTTTCTAATAAAATGTATGTTTATATGCATGATTTATTTATCAATCTTGCTTTTAGTTTTGAATAAGTCAAATATTTAGCTGCTGTATAGTCAGGATATTTCATTTTTGCTTTGGCTGAGTTTTTAATATAAAGTAATATAAAAAAAAGATACATTTCTTTTTATTTTTGCATGCAGTATGCATATTTAGGTATAAACTGTTAGATTAGTTTGGATATGTAGGTAAAAGTCTATAGGTCCGTGTTTCCTGTCAAATATGGTTAAAGATATGTCACCTGATTTTAGGTATTTTTGTATCTTTCAGTATTTTTCCTTCTGAACATTATGAAATCCTACCTTTTTTTTCTTTACTTTGTCCTGGTATTCCTTAGATGAGAGTTTTTAAAACATTTATTGGCAGAACATTTTGATATGTATTGCAATAATATTTAGAAATCAGAACATACTCCCCTTTTTAGTTGTGGAGTTTTCAACTGCTCTTTTCCAAAAGTGCTATTCAATTTCAACTGTGATTTGCCGTAATTTGGTGAGTACATTTCATGATAAAATAAACACAGCCATTATATTTTTAAAAAAAAAGGCATTTAACATTAATATCTTTCAGATTTATGAAAGAATATCAGTCTTTGAATGTTTTAAAGTTGGTTATAAATACGTATAATCCTAGTATTGTTAGTTTGCTAGCTCTTCTGTTCTTCTTACAAAATGCTCAGAATATTAGAGTCCTGTAATCTGTGAAGTTTTACCTAACCCAACCTTAGAATTTTACTGTAAGTCAATTCATAACTTTACTTAAGCATGCAAAAATGATTTTCTTTTGTAAGCAATTTGAATTATTTAGCCTAGAATCTGAAATACACAAAGATCAATATTCTATTTAAATGCAACTGTTTAACACTAGAATTATGGCAGCGGTCATTTTGACCGGAAATCCAATTTAACGTATCATAACTTTTTTAATTTCCTGTTTATAGTCTGGATATTTTTTTACTTTTCCTAAAAATGCAAGAATATTACATAAAATCTTTTTTGTTCAATTTAAATAATTATTTTTAAAAATATTAATATGTATACCTAGAATTACGGCTACCGGTCATTTTGACCGTATCTAGAAAATTACACATTTCAAGTTATTTTCTTCACATTCATAGCTGTTTCCGCTATTCTAATAGATAAGCAGGTGCATCTGTGGTGAGGGGAATATTCTTTTGTGTATTTCAAAGCATTATTTGTTAGGTGGGAAAGGGAAAACACCTGTTTGACATATGTTTAGAATGGCTGTGCGCCTTCTGACTGCGCATTTCTTTTATGTAAGAAATATTATTTTTCAACGGATACAAATATATTGAGCTGCATTTCGTTTCAGTGAATGTCAGCGTTCAGACTTGCTTATTTTATTTGCTTCTTGTCATGGCATGTAGAAGTGTTGGTAGAAAATATCTAACAAAAGAAGATGCGCTAAAATTTTTTGAAACTATTTCCGATGATAATTCTGGTTCAGAAATTGAAGCTGATAAAAAAAAATTTAATATCGAAACTATATCCAGGTTATCTGACGAAGACTGGATTGTTCCTTCAGGAACAAGTGAATATGATTCATCTGATGAAGACTCTTTTCAGGAAACACCAAATGAAAATGATAATTTAGATCCAGAAAATATTCCTTTGCCTGCTGCTAGTACAGATTCTAGAAATGAAATCAGTGGTAACAGTCAAGATCAAGAAGGTAGTCAAGACCCACCAAATAGAACTAGAAAACAACTTAGACGTACCCAATGTGAGGAAAACAAAAATGATGAAGAAACAGCAAATGATGGTTCAATTTGGAAAATAGGAAATATTTCGACAAATGTTACAGGGAGACGCCCCCATCAGAATGTCTTACGAGAAGTGTCTGGGCCAACGTCGCATGCAAAAAGAAAAATAGTTGATGGCAGTGCGAGTAGTGCATGGAGATTGTTTTTCAACGAAAAAATATTGCGTCATATTCAACAGTGCACTGAAGAAGAAGCTCGTAAAAAATCCCAAAATCCAAATTGGTCTTTGTCACTCAATGAGTTAGACCACTGCCTCCTCTACAATGCCTTCTCGCTTGTGACGTAGTGGAGGCCGTTTCCCTGACAACGATCGCGTTTTGAGTTTCGTGGCGATTGTGGAACCAATAAGGTTAGTGATTTCGCCTCCACTTCATGACGTTTCACGCTTGTCATCTGCTCAGTGAAAAGGCATTGTAGAGGGGGCAGTGGTTAGACGCTTTCATATCACTGCTGTATGCTCGAGGAGCTTTGGCTGCAAAAGGACTTCCTATTTTAAGTTTGTGGTCAAAATCCTGGGGTCCGAAATTCTTCGCTGAGACAATGTCCAGGGATAGGTTCTTGGAAATTATGAAGTATTTGCACTTTGACATGAAGTCAACTAGATCCGAAAGGTTGCAAACTGATCCATTTGCCCATATTTCGTATATTTGGAATACATTTATCGAAAATTGCTTGATGAATTATAAACCGGGGGAAAATATTGTAGTGGATGAACAATTGTTTCCCATGAAGACGCGATGTCGATTTATTCAGTATATGCCTAAAAAGCCGGACAAATTAGGCATTAAATTTTGGCTTGCTACTGATGTGCATTCAAAATATTTACTGAATGGATTTCCGTATTTGGGTAAGGATGAAACCAGGCCCTATGGTAGAACGGTTGGCGAACATGCAGCTTTCTGCTTGATTGAACCTTACTACAACACTGGAAGAAACCTGACAACGAACAGTTTCTTTACATCACTCAATTTAGTAAAACAAATGAGAGATGCAGGAATAAGCTGTGTTGGTACAATAAATCGTTCAAAAAGAGAAGTACCTAATTCTTTCAAGAAAACAAGAGATGTGCTGTATTCTAGTAAGATTGCTAAGCATGAAAATATAACGCTTACGTCTTATCAAGGAAAGAAGAACAAAAACGTCTTGCTTCTGAGTAGTTTACGCCCTACACTGGAAATTTTATCTAATGAAAAACAAAAACCTGAAGTTGTAAATTTTTACAATGCGACCAAATATGGAGTTGATGTTTTAAACCAGATGGCCAGAAAATATTCTGTGAAGTCCTCATCCAGACGTTGGCCAGTTCAAGTTTTTTTTAACATTCTTGATTTTGCAGCTATAAATGCATGGATTATTTATAAAGAGACGACTGGAAATAACAACTACAGCCGACGTGATTTCATTTTAGATACAGCTGAGGAGCTCAGAAAGATGTACGTTTCATCAAAAAAAACCAACGCTTTCTTCTTCTAACCAGTTGAGAATTGATGCTTGTCCCATTCCATCCCGTAAACGTAAACAATGCCAAATAAATACTTGTAAAGGCAACAAAACTCAGAATATTTGTGAAAACTGTAGAAAATATGTTTGTGGAACCTGTACAAGTAAAATTAAGAAGTCAGTAATCTGTGTATACTGTCAAACCGAATAATGTAAGTAATAAATTTATTTAATTTTAAATAAAATCAATTTGTATTTAAATTTGTTAAACAATAACAAGTTTTTAAAATATTTTATTTTTTTTATTTTTTAACTCTTTGTTATGCTAAATTAGCATTTGTTTACATTTTTTTATCTCATTAACTTTATAGTTTACTTATTAAAAAAGTATGTTGTATATTTACAAGATTTAACTTACATAATACATACTAACAAAAAATACGCTTTTCCATTTATCTGAGAGTAGCAGTCAAAATGACTGGTGATCGTAGTTATAGGCAGTGTTCTCGCTGACATTTGACCAACGTTAGTAATTTGGCTAATTAAAAATAAAAAACATTTGCCAAATGAAAAAAATATTAGCCAAATAGATTCGCCGTGTAGCACTAAAAAAATTATGTCTTTAACCCTTTAATGTACCCGCTTTTTTTTTCAGTATGTTATAAAATAGTTTTTATAACTGTGACAATAATAGTTATTAATCCAAATTCAACTATGCGCTACAAATACGTTAAAAATATGTATATATTAAAAATATGTATAAATGCATATGTATGAAAAATGAAAAAAAAAAGAAAAAAAAGAAAGAAAGGAAAAGCAAAAATTGAGCACTAGCAATTTGGCGAATCTAATCGCTTGTTTACTCGCCAAATGAAGAATTTAGTCGCAATTTGGCGCAATGGCGAGCGACAGCGAGAACACTGGTTATAGGTATACGGAAAACGCCGTAATGCTAGTGTTAACTCATTATTTATTATTAGATATAATAGACCAACTCCAGAACGTTAATTTTTAGGGTGCTCTACCAAATTATTTATTATTACACTGGTCGGCAAAAAAATCCCTTTTTTATCTCCTTGGAATAAAAAAAAAAAAAAAATGCAACTTTCCTGATTCTAAATATCTCATCCAAATAACTCCATCATGTAGCGTTTTTAAATAATATAAATTACAGTATCAAATGAAAACTTAATGCATTCATCAACAACTCTACAAAACAATAGAAACATAAAAATGATTTTTTTTTTAATTACCTGAGTTAAAAAATGCATAAAATCTATCATGAAAAATGTAATTTCATTGATATTTTCTTTTTGTATTGCTTTTGGTGTCTTCCATATAAGTGACCAGCATCAATCTACTAGCATATTTTTATCCCATTTTCCACTGTAACTCTTTTCTATTTCTGCTACACCCTGGTGGAACTTTTCTCCACATCCATTAGAAAATATTCCCATATTATTAAGGAAAATGTCCAAATGAAAGCCTAGAAAATGCAGTTTTTAAAGGATATTGCATCCCATTGCTTTAAATGAAGAGAATAGATACTCAACAATTTCTTCATAATTTCGACGTTTTCTGTTTCCTAAAAAATTTTCCATACATTTTCAAAAGTATCCCATGTTAGTTTCTTAAAAGCATTCAATTTATTTTTGAAAAAAAGAATCATGAAATAGTTGTTTTATATGATGTCCAACAAAAGTACCTAATTTTATTTTGGTCTCACTCAAAACTTAAAATAATTGTTTAAAAAGTCCAAGTTTTATATGAAGAGTTGGTAAATACATTTTTGCCTTGCAATTAATACCAGGTGTACAACATTGTTCATGCTAGTAATATTTTTTTCTTGCAGTACTCACTTATACCATATATATTTGAGAAGGCAGCTATTTTTGTTATACAAATATAACAGTCATCTAAGTGATTTTGACATTCATGGTATACCATTGGAACAGCAAAAAGCATTGAATTTTTCATTTTTTTTAACCAACCATTGAATGCAGTTACAAGTGTTACAACAAAATTTTGATGCCAAATTTTTTATCTTGGTCTCTGATCTTGCAGCCAATATAAAGTTTGTGAGCTCTGTGTCTCAGCTGTGACAATGACTTCCTGTGGTTTTATATGTCACCTTGCCACTTATGTAACATATTACATTTGGGCTGTTTTTACAAAAAATATGAGATTTTCAGTTAATAAAAGTGATGCACAAAATAGTTAATTATTGAATAACTGTTTGGTAATGTAAATTATAGCTGCCATCATCTTACACTTTTTTGTACTACAAAAATGTTACAATAAATTTTATCTTTTCAAATCACTGTAATCTGCTGATTAAATAATGCAAAAATTTCTATTAAATTTTCATGATACAAAAGAAGTCGAATAATTTAGCAGCTGCGATTTAAATTAACTTAAACAAAGCACTCTGCATGTTTCTCTGTTGACAGAGATTCTAACACAAATTCATTTTGTGAGTAGAAATATGGAAGATCATTTGAGTTTGTGAGAATTCAGCTCATCAGAAGATGGGTAAAATAAATAAATCAGAAGAGGATAGAAACCTTTTTAGAAGATATGGTATAAAAATAAAGCATGTGTTAATCCAAAAATAAAAGAAATAGAAAGACTTTTATCACTAATATTTTAGAGAGAGAATACTATTTTAAATTTAAAGATGACCCCCTACCCCCACCCAAGAAAAAAATTGGTATGTGATGGAACAGTTTCATTCTCATATTTGGATTTAGTTTTTTTAAATCTGTCAGGAAAAATTATTATTTTTACTGTGAGGATCTTGATGCCGACCAGTGTTATTTGTTAATGAAAACCTGAAATAACATTAATTTCCCATACTTCTGATTAAAATTTACCATTTAAAATGTTAAAATTGCTCATAAGATTCTTTTTAACCTTTTATCATTAATCTTGTGTATATTTGTATTTATGAGTGCATAAATTTAATCATGCTTACTAAGCAGTACTTCTGACAGAATGTATTTGGGGTATAAATAGTTGATAGTGGAATAGTTGGTCTCAAAATGCAATGTTGGATTAATATTATTTTCTTAAAATAAAAAATTACTCTTCTATTTATTAAGATTTTATACCTCTTTATCATCATTTCTTTATACTCTTAATTCAGTAATAACAATTTGCAACTATAGAATTAATTATGTATACCTATGTATAGGGCTGGCAAAATGCATCTTTTTGCTCACCAGTGGTGAGTGGATTTTTTATCAAAGCAAGTGCATTTTTAGTTTTTGAAAAACTGTAGGCAATAGAGACATTAGCAGAAACACTTTTTTAATCTAGATATTTTAACTTTCTAAATTATTACAGTGTAAATATGGTACTAAGTTCTATCTTATATTAAGCTTACCTCTGTTGTATACATTTCTTAATATTATAGAAAAAACGAATTATGAAAATGCATTGTTGTAATAGTAATTTCATCTGTAATTGTGTTCGATTTTGTCATGACTATTTTCAACTGCATGTGTGTTGCATGTTGTGGGCTGGTGAAATAAATCCTTGGCTGGTAAGATTTTTGAAAAATTACCCATCCCTGTTTATGTATTGTGGAAGTAATGGCAACGGGAAAATTTAAACCAATAATGCTACATTAAGTAGTGTTTAGTTACAGAAAAAAAAGAAGAGGTAAAGTAAAGCTTGATATTGTCATAAATGTACCATTATTATGTGCAAATATTTTGCTAGATTTATCTTTTTTAAAAAAGGAAGATTTTTATTGATACTAGTTTGTTTTTATTTTATTGAACAATTCTCATTCTTCCCATCACACTAAACTATGTTGAATATATCAATAATGCCTCCTTTAAAGAACTTCCCTTAAAAACAAATGTTTAATTGCTATTTTCTAATTAGTCTGGGTGCTAGGTGTGAAAAAACTGCAAATCATGATAAGAATATACCGATTGGTGAATATCTACTTTATATAAATATAAAGCAAATCAGAGGGGGAAGCATCATGTAAAAACGTAAAAATTCAATATGGCGGCTGATATATAAATGACATCATTTCCTGAATTTTCTTACTATCGATATTATAAAAGTATGTTTGATGTATATTTTGAGGTTTTTTAAATTAAAAATTTTGTTTTTAACATTTTCCAACATAATTGAAAAATGTTTTTGAATTCAATTTATTGGTTTATCTGTCTATTTGTCTACCATCTATCCATGTTCTAACTCGAGCAAATATATTCCGATTTCCATGCAATTGATATATGATATTGATTTTCACTGTGAATTGTTCGGTATTAAAAATGAAGTGTATATCAGTTATAGTTTTTTTACAGGAAGATTTTTAAAAAATCCCATTACATTATGATCTATAGGGAAAAATCACTTTTGCCGTGTTATACAATGTTTTCAGAATTTGTAGCTCAATAACGTTTTCATATATCTCTGAGAGACATTCTAAGATACTTGTTATAGAATAGGGTATACATAGCATTCACCATTCGTATACAGGGGCACTGAAAATAAATCAGTGACATTAATGTCTATGAAAAATATTTGCAGGTAATGTGTTTTACAGTATGGTATGGTTTATAATTTTTTTTTTTTTTTTGCATATTACTTAATGTGTATAAATTCTACAGATCATATACAGGGCTCTGGAAAACATCCGAATTATTTTTTCGTTTATTGGTGGAAATTGTTAAAAGTGAATTTTCAACTGTGCAGTAGGTTTCCGAATCAAACTAAATCTTGAGTAGTATGTGTTATATGTAGCTCAAACAGCAAAATACCACACAAAATTGTCTAGCGAGAAGCTACATTCAACCAGATTTTAAAATGTGCTAATTGACAAAAAGTATAAAGAGATATTTACTCAGCTTATAGAAACAGTTGAGCAATTATGTATGCCTAATAGACACACTTCACATTTACGACAGACGATTCTTACACACATTTATATATGATGGCTTACTAGCCGGTAGAATCTATCTTATCATAAAATAAAACCGTTGCTGATGTTTTGCTTTAAGTATGTAAAAATGATCATGAAAAATGTGCACTTGTTTTATTCTGTGTTGTGAATTGTTAAGAAAAGATAATCTTTATCATGCAAACTCATTCAACGAGGTTTTTGAAGTGTAAATCTTTCCCTTTGCTGTATATTGTTAATATGTTGTTACACATAGTAAATATTGAATACAATGAAATTATTACTCAAACATCTCTCATAATATCACAACCAATTTGTTTTAATGCACTGGAAATATATTGAGGCACCATCTCTGAAGAGAAACCCTTTTACCAGGTCACATGTGTCTTTCAATATTTGGTAAAACATGAAAAAGAGAAATCGCTGAGAGACTATATTCACATGGAGTTTCAATCTTGTATCATCGTGTGCTCAAAATCTCGGCAGTCATGTGTTCAGTTCGAAATGTTAAGAACCAAAAGAAAAGATAATATGGCCGTCAAACTATGACAAGAGATTATCTTGATTGCAATAAACCACAATCCAAGGAGATCCCACACAGAGAATTCTTTTAATGAAAAAAAAATATTTATTTCAAAATGTAACATTTAATTGTTTAGGAAATGTTACAATTATTTTACAAATTCTAACTTATGACACAATCACCTGCAAAAGTCAAAAAACGATTACTCTAGAATCTGTTCCCACTCTAGAATTTGCTTTAGTGCCACCAGTTCCCTTCAATTTAAAAGAACCTACTATTTAAAATTCCTCTGAAACCACGTCCAAATTCATGTTGTCTGCAAAAGCTTCAAATATGATTGAACAACAAATTGCCTGGTTGGAACAGGTCTTGAGTCAAGATACTAATATTATGAGGCTTTATAGTTTGCTAAAAAAGTTTCCATATAAGTAATCCAACAACTTCAACTGATTTCATTTCAAGAATACTGATACTTTTATCACAATTTAAAGACATTTCTGCGACATTCAAAGGAATAAATTTCCATTATGGACCCTGACCAACATTTATTTGAAATAGAGAAATTGATAAAGTTGCATTATCCCAGAAATATATGGAGAGGCCAAATTGTTGGTGGAGTTCAGTTTATTTTGTATTAAGCAAGTTATTCATTGAATCTTAGGAGAGTGGATGTCAGGAAGCGGGTGGAATGCTGCAATTACTCATGCCATTATAGCATCTTCTAGTGATGCCGAAATCTTTATTTAAGTAATCCGTGTAATATTGCTATAAAAGAAAAAATTTAACTCTTGCAATTCATTAATAATAATAAAAAAAAAGCATGAGGCATACATTTTGAAACATTTTCTAACATTTTTAGAATACTATAACAAAACTTCACATATTAAAATGGTGAAAAAGGGAAGCTGTACAAATTAAAAATTTAAAAAACACATGACACATTTGAAAACTCAATTTCAGTAATTACCATCAAAATTCAAAAGAAAATATGAATTTGTTTTGGCTGTCCTGTATATGAACTACAGATATATCATATAATATACAGTATATTAAAATTTAATTTGATTCGAAAACATATTGTAAAGTTAAGAATTTCCTTTCAGAAATTTCCATAAGTAAACTAAAAATATACTTCATATGTTTTATGCAGTCTGTAGATGATCAATAGGATTTATGCACATTAAGTTGTATGCCAAAAAAAAAAAAAAGACTTGAAAACGCATGCCACAACATAAAACACACTATGAGCAATTACTGTTCACAGGGGAAAATGTAAGTGAAATATTTTATGTGTCCCTGTATATGAACTATGAATGCGATGCACACCATATCCTTAAGTATCTGGGCGAGCACATTATTAGACACATTAAAATTTCACTGTGTTTGAAATAGTATAATAAGAATAACTGACATCAATTTTACTTCACAGACAAAAATCTAACAATTTTTTCCAGTATCCCTGCTTATAAAGGATGAATGCTATCCATACCATATTCTATATAAAGTGTCTTGGACTGTATATCACAGATATATGTATATAAATTTTAATCGAATTTCATAAACTACATTAGAAATTCTGAAACACGGGTAAAATATGCAGAAAACGATTTTTTCCCCATAGGGCTTAATGTAACTTAGTTCTTTTAAATGTCCCTGTAAAGGAACTATAAATAATACACACTTCATTTTTAATACCGAGCACTTCATAGTGAATATTAGTAACATGTATCAATTACATCAAAATCTGAATATATTTGCTCGAGTTAGATCGCGTATAGATTGATGGACAAACATATAGACAAAGCAATAAGCTAAATTCATAAACACACTTCAGTTATACTGGAAAATGTAAAAATCAAACTTTTTGATCTAAAGACATTGAAATGTCCATCAAATACACTTTTATAATATGGATAGTAAGAAAATTCAGGAAATGACGTCATTTTTACATCAGTCGCCATCTTGAATTTTTACTACTTTACATGATGCCTCCCCCTCTGACATGCTTTATATTAATATAAAGTAGATACTCACCAATGGGTATATTCTTATCATGATTTGCAGTTTTCACCTTATTTTGGTTGTGTAGCACTCGGACTAAATTGTATTTGTATTGCTTTATTCTAAACATTGTTTAATTAATTTACAGCCATATTTGAAAGTCATTTTTCTTTCAAAGCAAATAATGTAAAATTATAACTGCTAAGGCAAAGACCTGTTTAAAAAGCAAATTAAAAAAGGTAAACTGAAAAGTTTTTGAAATTATAAAATCATATGTTTTTAAAATATGGAAGAAAAATTATACAGAGAAAAGTGTAATCATACAGTATATAATTAGCCTGAAAATCACACAATTTGCAGAAAAAATGCCCAATCTGGCAACTGCATATGTAAGTAATAATAATTTTTTGGAGAATGTTTCATTTTGTTTCTTGTAAAATAAAAAATGAGTAAAAAATGTTTCTTACATGATTTTTAAAAAATAGTCTTCAATCATTCAAGTAATAAAAGTTTAAGAACTATTCCCTTCCTAATCCCTCCCACACACTCACACACCCACATTTAATACATTTTAATTTATTTTAAGCGAAAAAATTGTGTTACTTAACTGTCAAATATTAACTAAAATTTATCTAGTTTTTACACTTCACAGTAGCCTAGCCTTAAAAAAAATATTTTAACCATTTTTATGCAACACAATAAATTCGGCTCATCAGTGTATAATAGATGTTAAAAAACTGTAATTAAAATATTAAAAATTATGTACTACTTACAATGTAAAGTAGAATCTATTTCCTACAGTTTCATACAATAAAATTTGTTCATCATCAGGAAAACATTAAGAGATAAAACTAACATGATACAAAGTTTACATGATATAATACTATTGTATTTTTACAATACTATTGATAAGATCTTTTGGGGCTCATGAATTGAATTTTGCAAAATTAGTTTTATATCTGTTGTGATGTGTACCCCCTCCCTCCAACTTTTCAGATCTACCAGGAAGTGCATCTGTTAATTTTATAAAACTTTTTCCATCTAAAAATAAGCTTTATAATTTTTAATACAGCTTTATGTTAAAATTTATTGCTAATCTTCATGCTCTTTAGCAGTTTAATTCTGAATTCAGTAAACACATTTTTAATTATTAATTGAATAGCTGCCTTTTGTAAATAAGCTGGAAATTTAATATATGATTTTTAAAAGTGGATATTGCATTTTATCTATTTAATATTTTAGAAATAACTATTTTAATATTTAAAAATTATTATGTATTATTATAGTATCTTTTAATATTGCATAGAAACTCTTAACAGTTTTCTTATTTCCTTGTATATATACAGGGTGAGTAATAATTATTGAAACAATAGGCTATCTCCTTAAATATTGCCCCTAGGCATGTACTTCTAATTGCAAAGATTCCTAGAAAAAGGTGCAAAATATGATGACATAAGTTACAACTCCATTGGGGGGGGGGGGGGGGTCAATTTGAAAAAATACAAATAATTAATTTTTATGTGCCCTCATAGGGTAAAAATTCCAATTAGGAAAATTTCCCTTATCCATTCATATATTAAAAACAAAAAATTGCATCTTCATATCTGCAAAACTTACATAGTTATACCCGTTTCTATAATTCATCAGGTTTTAAGGGATTGAACACAATTTGAGAAGCACACGATTCAAGAAATAATGCTACTTTAACAGTTCTGGGAAACATGTAAAAAATATATGTATTGAGTTAAAATTTTTATTTTTTTTATTTTTTATTTTGTGATGGTTATCCATATGATTTGCAAACAAAATCACATCCTAAAAATTCTGACAAAATTTGTAAAATTTCAAATGATTAGATTTTTTTTAAAAGTGAGATAGTTTAAAATTGTTATAACTCAGAATATTATTCACTAGATTTCTTTTTTTTTTCTTTGTTTTATTAAAGAGGAATATATATTTTTAGTTTTGCTTCAGGCTTTTCTTTTCAATATTAATTTTAAAAATATTTTAAAAAATGATGTAACTTATTTTTTTAAATCATATTTTCAAAAGTAAGTATTTTTTCAAATTTGCTGAAAAAAATTAATAGGAAATAATTATAAAAGACATGTTTCAAGTTTTCACTTTTTTCTTTAATAATTCTTGACTTTTAATAATTTAAAAACAGGAAATTATGAAAAAAATCATGCATAAAACCTTATTTAAAATTTTAAACAAATATTGGCTTCTAAGGAAATATTTAAATGATTTTTTTTTTTTTAATTGCAAGTGAAAAATAACTCGTTTCTGTTGCTTAAACTTCCAATTCAGTTTAACTTTTGCCATTTCCACTTCCTTTCCATTCTATTTAAATGTTCGTTAGTTATTTATAGCAATGCTTTTTTCAAGAGCGGACTAAGAGCTTTTTCGTAATTTTAGTGCTCACAATTTCAGACTTTTTATCATTCCGATAGGGCTGTTAAAAAAAGTCTGTGTTCTGGGACCATGCCAAGTCAGGCCCCAGATGTTCTTTTTTCAGATGACTCGGACAAGCCGGGCCTGATGTATTTTTTCATACCATACCGGGACTGGTTTCCTTCTTCCTAGGTCTTCATGGGATGAAATTTTCAGTACTGGTCTCGGAACAATCCATACTAAAATCATTGTCTCTGACTGACCTAATCCATGCTTAAAATAAGTAAAATTTGGCTCAGTCCAAAAATTTTAACCAAAAACACATATATTTTAAAATCGCCTTTATTAAAACACTTTTTTTTTATGTATATAGAATAGTAGATTTAAAGGCAAAAAATTAAAATACAATAAAACAAGTGAAAAAAAATATACCTATGATTGAATTCAATCTTAACTCGAAAAATGTGTTGATCCATGCAAAATTAATATAGTATCACAGATAAAAACAGACTACATTTACACCTCCTAAGAAGGCCTATAATGCATTTTTTTCTTTCCTATGTGATTCCGTCTTAAAAAGTTTTATAGTATAGCATTTTTCAAAGTCACCATCTATGGACTATGGATTAATGATAGTAAAGAATAAGTGAAACATTTACATATAAATGCAGATTCATTAATAAAATAAATATATCGCAGTCTCTGGTATATCTTTAATAATGAAAATTATAAACATGAAAAAGGAAAAGCTATAATAAGTATTATTTTTGGTCAGAACTCCTTCATATGAATCAGTTTTTGACCATATAGAAGAAAAGAACCATGTAGAATTTTGAGACCAATATGTGCTATGATTTTAACTTTCTTCCAGGCCAGGCTATATTTTCCTCCTGTGGGTCTGTTCTATGGGTCTAAATATTTCGACCTGTGCAGACTTCTAGTGCAGGCAAACAGCATATTTGTAAAGCAAGTTTAATATAAAATCTATATACAGTAGACTCCCTTAAATCTGCACAGCTTGGGACCAGAGCTTTTGCGCATTTTAGAATTTTGCGATTTCTGTTTACATTTTTAAAGAAGAAATTTGAATGTAATTAATAATGAAATCAAAAGTATAATGGATGCTTACAATATGCTAAAATATTAAAATAAGTAATAAACTAAAATAAAAAAATAGATAGTTTTTAAAATGATAAAAATACTGAAAGCAAAGGTCAAATTAATAATAATGTACAATTAAATATTCATTATAGAGATGAAATGTGTTTTTCCTAAATTATTCAATGAAACTTGCCTCATAAAGGTACATTATTAATTCACATCAAAATCATAAAATAATGAAGCTTTATTTCAGGTTTAGCCAGACTTAATAACTAAAAAAGCTTGATTAATACTTAAATATATTTGGTAAGATTGTAATTACCAATGATATCAGCAATATCTTGATTTTTTTCAGAAATAAATTATTCTTTCTTCATGAAAAAACATGAATTCAATAACCTTAACAAAAATTACAAATTAAAAAATGTATGTAATTGATATAAAACTAAAAAAAGTCAAATTTTGCACTTACATCTGAACTGAATGTTTCATTGTTTACATCCGTAAAATATGTGCGGTTTTTAGAGTGTTGCAGATTTTAGGAGTGCGGATTTGAGGGAGTCTACTGTACTGCTATTTTATCTCCAAAGGAAATGCATTGCCTTAAATTAATTTTTAATAATGTAAAATTTGTGGTTGATCTCTGTTTTTCATTCATAATAAGTCAAAAACTCATGCCTCAAAAACATGGTTAAGTGGTGTTAGTAACAAATTTTGGAGAATTTTAGATTTTAATACCTCTGTGAGATTTATAGATACCAAGATGATATTTTTTTTGTTTAATTCAAGAATAGAGAAGGAAAATTTCTCTAATTAGAAATCTTACCTAGGGGCCGTATAAAAGTTTGATATTTGTATTTTTTCAAATAGACCCCCCCCCCCTTTTGATGGAACTGTGACTTATCTCATTAAATTTTGCATCCTTTTTTTTATGAAACTTTGCAACAGGAATAATCTGCCTAGGGGAAGTATTTAATGAGATAGCCTGCTGTTTCACTAATTAAGACTCATTCTGTAGAACATCATGTTGATTTCATTAGGTATACTAGCTTTGATCTGATATGGAGAATTTTAGATTTTAATATCTCTGTGAGATTTATAGATATCAAGATGATTTATTTTTTATTTTTTTGTTTAATACAGGAATGAATTAGGAAAACTTTCCTAATTGGAAATTTTACCGAGGGGCTGTATAAAAATTCGATTTTTGTGTTTTCTCATAAAGACCCCCCCCCCCCCCCATGGAGTTGCAACTTATCTCATCAAATTTGCACCATTTTTTATGAAACTTAATGATTGAAAGTATGTGTCTAGGGCCAATGTTTAAGGAGAGAGTCTATTTTTTCAATAATTATGACTCGCCTTGTATATTTAAATGTCTTTAATTTTTTATAGAAGACTTTAGGAATTAATTTAATTTTTATGATTCACCTATACTGTTGTGCTAATGATGTTGAAAAGTTTATTATCCAACTAATTTCTTTCAAGTATCTTTCTTGGGTTATTGGGAATTGGCTGTTTAGTGGCTTTGTTTTTAGTTAAATGACTTTATTTCTGAGCAGTACACTATCCCTTGTTTTTTTTTTAGAAATAATGTAATATTATATATTGGCCCCTCAAGGACAAAAACATATATTACGACTCATCAAAATGGCATCTCTTACCTCTATTTCCAGAATACTGTCCATCTACAAGAATAGTTTTGTACTTTTATATGTACA
This sequence comes from Maratus speculifer, assembly GCA_964019185.1. Classification (NCBI taxonomy): domain Eukaryota; kingdom Metazoa; phylum Arthropoda; class Arachnida; order Araneae; family Salticidae; genus Maratus; species Maratus speculifer. Next base: position 173,791,281 of record OZ025293.1, read on the forward strand.
GGTAACATTACACATTTATATAGTTTCCCCTTAGTCCTATAAAGTGTGCTTTTGTGGACCCCATGTTGTTCAGTGAGTACAGTATTAATAAAAAATTGTGGCATATTTAATCAGCTTAATATTTTCTAGTTTTTTTTTTCATCCTTTTTCATTTTTCTATTGCTTTTTTGTACCACAGTGCTTAGCTTGACTTCTTTTATTAATGTTGCATTTGTTAAGCAGATTATCTTCTAGCAAACTAAAAAATTAACTACCTATATTTGAAAATACAAACATTTATTTTAACATATACGTTTTGCTGACATTGTTTACTGCACTGTCTTTTGTATGTGCTATGAATTTTTTTATTATTACTATCCATTTATTCTATAGTGTTATATTATTTGCTTGAGAGGACACATTTTATGTTTTCTTTCAATATGAGCACTTAAAATTTCTGACTCAGAAAACTTCTTTACAAAAATGTACTATTTGAAGTTTTCTTGTTATAAGTGCTTATATATGACCGTCTTTGAGCAAAAATTATTTATATCTGGATTTTTAGTTTTATGCAGATGGAATACATTTATTAAGGTATACAAAGTGTCCACTCTCAACAGTGCCAATGGCAAATGTCTAAATTGTTAGTCATAGATGTATACTTCCAGCATACTTAGTTTTAAATGAGGTAAAAAGTTATTTTAAAAGTTGTTTTGATCGATAAGAACATTTCTTAGAAAGTTATGAAATTTAAATTGTTGTATGGCCCCTTTGTTTATAAGTCACATTCCGGGAGCAGAATCGGCGCAACGCTGCGACGCACGTCGCAGACTCTTGGGAAGATCTGCAGACTATTTTTCAGCTGTTAAAAATTTAGCAAAGATTTAAAAAATTCGGTTCTAAATCCAAAAATTCGCACATAAAATGCATCGCGAATTTCGGCAAATAGTCTTTGAAAATATATCAGTTTCGTCATAGATTGCGAAAACCACGCGAAATTCATCCAAAGATCGCGAAAAAACAGCAAATTTCGTCAAAAAATCACGAAATTGGAAAATTTCTTCAGAAGATCGCGAAAAAAAGGCAAGTTTCTTCAAAACATCGGCTTATCTTCAAAATTGGCTTATCTTCGATGTTTCTTCAAAACATCGGAAAAAGGCTTATTTCTTCAAAAGATCACGAAAAAACGGTAGTTTTTATAAAAAAAATCACGAAAAAACGGCAAATTTCTTCCAAAGATCGCTAAAAACGTCAAATTTCTTCAAAAAATCGCAAAAAAACGGAAATTTTTTTCGAAAGATCACGAAAAATCGGCAGTTTTCGTTAAACAATCACGAAAAAACGGCCAATTTCTTCAAAAGATCGTGAAAAAACGAAACATTTCTTCAAAAGATCGCGAAAAAAACGGCAGATTTAATTAAAAAAATCCCAAAAAACCCTGCAAAATTTCTACAAAAAATCACAAAAAACGGCAAATTTCTTCAAAAGGTCACGAAAAAAACAGCAAATTTTCTTCAAAAGGTCGCGATAAAACGGCAAATTTCTTCAAGAGATCCTTACAAAACGGCAATTTTCATCAAAAGATCGCGAAAAAAAGGCAGCTTTTGTTAAAAAATCACGACAAATCGACAAATCTCTTCAAAAGATCAGAAAAGCGTCAAATCTTATCATAAAAGAGCGAAAAATGCAAAATTCGTCAAAAGATCGTGGAAAACCCACAAATTTTGTCAAACGTGAGTCCCCCCCCCTTCTATGGACAATATATGTGAGGTGTTAAAAATTCTGAGAAAAAAGGCAACTTCTTTTTAAAAGTATACTTTTCTTTTATGTCTATCACAAATACTTTGGAGGTTTGAGTGCATATAATGTCATGTGAGGGATTGGTCTGCAGACTGTTTTTTAAATTTTTTTGTGTTGCAGACTGCAGAAAAAAATTCTGCTGCTGGGAGTGACACTTTGTAAAAACTTCCTATTACACTAACAAGTAAGACCAAAAAAAAAGTCCTATTTGTCTAACATTAAAATTGATCAAGTTATGAAACTTTGAATTTTTTGACTTATGCCAATTTTTTGCATCTGAACACAGATGAATTGGACCATGCTTTGAGGGATTGGAAGTACTTAAAATATTAGAAGAATTTATTTTGTGTGAATGTTACTGTATTTCAGCTCAAGGGAATCCCTTCATGCGAGTTTTAAGATAAATTTTTTTTTTATTAAATTTAGATTACATAATCTAATAGCATTTTAAAATATGTATCATTTTGTAAAGAATTGTGACTGTTACTTTTTATCATTTTATTAAACAAAAATTCTGTTATTTTTTAACTTGAATTTTTAGTACAAGTTGTGTATTTTGCTTTAAAATGTCAAAATGAAATAGATTTCAAATTTATATTGTAATGTTAATTTTACTCTCAACTATATATATATATATATATATATATATATAACCCCTTGCATTGACGTCACAGCAACGGCTGTTCCTCTAATCTGGTGCATATCTGGATCCCATACAAAACATCATAACTCCCTGTTTGCTGTTTAAAATACTTGTGGTCTTTCTGTTTAATTTTGATTTTTATTATTCTTGCATTATTTTTCTTAGTACTTAAAAAATGAAGTGCAAATTACTATTTTTATAAATGTGAAACCACCTCATTTGCCTTATGTTTGGGCGCCAGATGAAGCATGTGACATCATGTGCAAGGGGTCTATATATCTGATGATTATTTATATTCAATTTGGAATGGGACTTCTATTTCACAGCAAAAAAGATGCTTCAATTTTAAAAAGCTAATTACTCAGTCAGTTAATGGGACTTCTATTTCACAGCAAAAAGGATGCTTCAATTTTAAAAAGATAATTACTCAGTCAGTTTTAGTTGTAGAAGAGTGGGACTTTTTAGGTAGATTTCGTATGAAATACTACCTATTGCATTGTCTCCCATGTTGGAATTTCTGAAAAATTTTTGCGGATCTACACGAATCATGACTCCTAGACCCCAAAACCACCATCAGTAAAAAAGTTTATATATCTATCTATCTATCTATCTATCTATCGGTGTATATCACTTTCTTCTAGACACGATAACTTCCATAATTATGCTCAGATCTTCTTCAAACTTTTACATAAAATCAAGGAGCCTAAAATCTCGGTCGAGTTCGTTAATGGGCAAAATCGGACCAAGGGGGTGGAAATAGGGAGGGTTTTTGTGAAAACAGAAAAAACGCGATAACTTCTTAATTAAAATAGATATCGAATCAGTTTAAAGTTTATATTACTTCTAAGAAATGGGCAAAAAGTTTATGCATGACAGATTTTTGATAAAGTTAAAAATGGGCTCAAGGGGCGAAAAAAACATGGTTTTTAGGAGAAAAAAATTCATAACTCCGTCAATTCTCAAGATATTAAATCCAACTAAATTTTATATAAATGTACTCAATATTATCTAAAACTTTTGTATTTACAAGTTTTTGATAGGACCAATTTTTACCGAGGAAAAAAATTAAAAACGAAAAGAAAAAGGGGGGAGGAAAAAGAAAAAAACCCATAACTTACTCAATTCTTAAGCAATCAAATCTAATTAAATTTATTTTACATCTTCACAATAAGATCTACAACTTTTATATTGACAAGTTTTTCATAGAACCCATTCTTATAGCAAAAATAAATTAAACAAAAATAGGAGTTGGAGTAAAAACCTTAAATCCAAACTGCTTATATTCTGACTCATTTTAAAATTCATTTTTGATTTTAAACGCATCCAAATGACAGATCCTCTTATTTAGGAACTATATAATGCGACGTTTTGGCCAATTTTTTGATAAAGGCAGAATATATTTTTAAAAAGGCTGCCAAAAAAGGTATTTTGAACAGATTTCCCGAAATTATCGTCATTAAAAATTGATTAAGTATAACAAATTGCGTTTTTTCTGAGTCATTTTTAAATTCATTTTTGTTCTCAAACCCATCCAATTTACAGGTCCTATTATTTAGGAACTATATAATGCGACGTATTGGCCAGTTTTTTGATAAAGGCAGAATATACTTTTTTAAAAGGCTGCCAAATATGGTATTTTGAACAGAATTTCACGAAATTATCATGATTGAAATTTGAGGAAATTAAAAAAATTGCGTTTTTACCGAGTCATTTTAAAATCTTTTTTTGTTCTCAAACGCATCCAATTTACAGGTTCTCTTACTTAGGAACTATATTATGTGACGGAGTGGCCAGTTTTTTGATAAAGGCAGAATATATTTTTAAAAAAAGGCTGCCAAAATGGGCACTTCGCACAAAATTTCCCAAAGCGACCATGATTAATGAACTGTGGGTATTCAAATAACAAATTGTTTATTTTATGACTCATTTTTAAATCCAATTTTGCTCTGAAACGCATTCAAATGACAGTTTTTTGTTACTTAGGAACTATATAATGTGCGTATTCTTTGATTTTTTGATAAAGGGTGAATATACATATTTTTAAAAGCTGTCAAAGTAAGCACTTCGCAAAAAAATTTCGCAAAGCGATCATGATAAAAGAATTGAGGTTGTATTCAAATAACAAATTTTTTATTTTATGACTCATTTTTAAATTCAATTTTGCTCTCAAACGCATTCAGTTGACAGTTTTTCGTTATTTAGGAACTGTGTAATGTGCCGTATTGGTCAGATTTTTGATAAAGGCTAAATATATATTTAAAAAAATCTGTCAAAGTGGGCACTTCGTACAAAATTTCTCAAAGCAATCTTGATTAAAGAATTGTGGATGTATTAAAATAATAAATTGGTTATTTTCTTACTCATTTTTAAATTCAATTTTGCTGTCAAACGAATTTAATTAACAGTTTTTTGTTATTTAGGAACTATATAATGAGCATATTGGTCAATTTTTTTAATAAAGTAAGAATATAATTCAAAATATGTTGCCAAAATGGGCATTTGAGTAGAATTTCGTTTAAGAGGATTTCGATAAAACCAGTTCTTACAGAAAAATGAAATTAAAAAATTTTTAAAAGCGGTTGAATAAAGTAGTTAAACTGGGTTTATCTCTAATCATTTAATTTTTTTTTTTTTTTTTTTTTTTTTTGAGATGAAAACTTTTCGAAATCTACCTCCGCCTATAGGCCATGCCGAAAGGGATTTTTTTTTTTTTTTTACTTCTTAGTGTAATAGAATATTTTTATTAATTATAACTTGCTTATTAATTATTATATATATTATAGTAATAGTATAGCTTATTTATAACTAGGGGACCATATAAAAATAAAAATTTTGTTATTTTTAAAGAAATGTTTTTATTGACCCAAATCGCTTTTAAAATACTTCTTTACCTCATTTAAAACAATTTTGTAACTGGGGCTATATGTCTATGCCTAATGGTTTAGGAATTAGGCATTGGACACTGTTAAGAGTAGACACCTGTACTATTTATGAAAATTGAAAAGCATACTTAAAACTAGCATTTTTTCTCCTGCAGTGGTTATAAATTTTTTTAAATATTTTCAAAAGCTAATACCTTTCTTTGAAATTTTATCTAATTATTATTTAAATTTTAGAAGTTTCAAATATATATGTTATTTGAATAAGACATTCTATGATGAAAATTAATTCATAATTTTTATTATATTATGTAGTGTTTGATTGAAACGATTTTTTGAAACAAAAACTGATTTCAATTATCTAATTAGTTTTCTTCAAAAATGAAACTTTAAAAATAAATTGAAAGTAATGTATATGCATAACACAAATTATATATTTTATTACTACTTTATAACAATCAATCTTAGGCATTTATTAATAATTAATCAACAATATAGTTTAAAAATGGAGAATAAATTGATCATTGAATATTTAATTTTTAATTTACACACTTTTTCAGTTTTTTAATTAAACATTTAACTTTTAAATTAATTGAAATAAATCACTTATTTTTTTCCCTTGCTCTGGCCTCTGAAATAAACATATAGTGTAAAAGTGATGTAACCCACTAGATGCAGAGCCTCTGTCTAAATTTTTGTGGAAAATTTTAATCATATTTGCTTCAGTATCTCAGCATTTAAACTAAACTCAAATCTCAGAAATTAATAGCCATCGATTTTATTTGCAACTTTAAATTCTCAAAGTCAAACATATTTAACATTATTCAGCTATTTTTTTTTTTTTTTAAATATATGTGAGAATAAAATTATATCAATTTCTTCTCAGATATTCATAAGATCAAAACAAATATTTTCTCACTTAAAGAAGAAAAAAACTTTACTCGCCACTATATGAAATGACATCCCTGTTTGGAAATTTTATCTGTCGGGGGGGGGGGGGGGATAGCTCACTGAGTCTCTGATCAAAACTTCTAATTTTCATATGAAATAAAATGCAAGTAATTCATAAGTAACACAGAATGATTTTCTAATTATACAAACTTCATCTTAAAAAATGTTATAAAACATGCATACCTTGTTTCACGACTACTTTTATTAGAGCATATTCAAGACACTATTCAGTTCAACCATGCTTAAAATTAATTTTTAAACTACATCAAAAATCTTCAATTTTCATTCACTAATTTGCTTTAATGAAAATAAAGATAACGTAGTCTGATGATGGAATCGGCAGAATTACAGCTTTCCTTAAGTGTATGGCATAAAAATTAGAAATGAATAAATTAAAAATAACATAAAGGCAGCTTTTTAAAACACACTTACAATTTAATAAAATAATTTTTGTAAATGCTATACATTGGCACATCTATTTTTTGGTGGTGAAAATCATATTTTACTAATTACTATATTAGGTAATCAGTAATCACCTGTTTAAAGGGGGTAGCGGGTTAAGAGGGGGTCTGGCGGCCCCCACCGAATCTGGTAAAATCGTTCCAAAAATCCTGAAGAGGGTCGAAAAACAAGCAGTATAAGCTTTTTACCGACATTACAACCCCAAACGAAATCACAGTAATGGCGAAAAATATGATTTTTTGTGATTTTTATTTTTTTCAACCAGTTTAATTTATTTTTAAATAGTTTAAATGCAATTAAAAATTTGTTTTGGATGTGTGGAAGTCCCCTGAATTTTTTCAGATTTTTTGGTCAAGTAAAAACATGTGAATTTTAGGTTTAAATGCGAAAAAATCGTGAAAAACGCGTCATTTTCAAGATTCAACCCTCTAATTTTTAAAGTTGTTTTCATTTTCTCGAGGGGTGCTGTATAGTATAGATAGCGGTAATCGTCCTCTTTTGAATGCAGGCAACTGGACTCAATTTGGTCAGTTTTGGTGAGCGGGGCGATTTTTTGAAAAAAACTCGAATTTTCAACTGTCGGTAAATTACGGCGCGTACTTGGTATAATGCGTCTTTGCTATAAAAAAATACATCTCTATAGGGGTTTTTGAGGTCGCTGATCACGAATTTGATGTCAAAATTTTTTTTTGACAACAAATTCACCCATAAGTATTTATTAACACAGGTTTGATAATGTAAAAAATATCATTGAATCACAGCATTTAAACAATTTTAATATCGTGTTCAACTAATATAATCAATGAAACTAAATTTTCTGGTATAAATCATATTTTATTCAAGCTTACGTAACAGTCACACAGTAATATAAAATAGCGTAATACTTTTTTACAGAGCTAAGTTAACAATTTTACAGTTTTAATCCTCGTCACTATCTTCTTCAATAACAGGTTCAACGCTTTGAACAGAGAAACGATTTGTGAGAATCTGTGCTGGACGAATAATTCGCGACAAATATCTCGCATGCCCTAAGAAGTAAATGATAGTGGCCACATGTGCACAACAACCGACAGTTCTGAGGCCATTCGCACAATCGCATACGTATTCTTCTATACCACTTCTTCCAATAGCGTTAGGAACGTATTTTACGTAACACCTGTACTTTTTCCGACTTATGTGCCTCGATTGAACTTCGCATTTCAAAATTGATTTATCTTCCAACAAGTAATGCATATTAAGAACTCCATCTTCAGTACATAATTCTGCTAAATAAGAAACGGTCTGTGATAACTGGTAAGACCCTGTAAAAAGTATCTTCAGATCTCTTTCTGTCAACTCCGGAAAGTCTACAACATCATTTGACGTCAGAGGTCTGAAGATTCTTTTTTTTCTGTTCCAGTTTTTCTCTTCTACCACTTTCGCTAAATCCTTATTAACGTTTTTTCTGAGCAACATTTCGTTAGTGATCTCATCTTGTAATTCACTATCACAATTGAGTCGTTTTACGAACAAGTTAACCAGAAAATTCGCTATTTTGCAATAAGTTTTAGCTGATAGCAAATGTTTATTGTCAAACTCATGATACAAGAGTTGGAATTGCTGCCAATGATCCCATGAACAGCCTCTACTACCCATCTTAGTTTAGTTACAAATCGACTGTCATTCGCCTCTTGAGTCGTTAGTTGTTTCCTTTTTCCTTTTAACGCAGGCATCAAAACAACAAATCCTTCAGACTGTAAGAAATTTTTTACATCTCGAAATCCTCTATCAAGTATAAAGACGTCGCCTTTTTGAAGAAGTGATCTTAAACAGCTTGGATCTTTAAAAATCTCCATCATGATTGTAGCATCATTAACCGTTGCTTCGTAAGGCCCGAAAACATCAACCACAAACCCATCCGTGGTACAAACCGTGAAAGGTTTAAAAAGTGGAACGTTTTTTTGCCCTGAATACGATTCTCGTTGATAACAATTGTTGCTACTTTTTTCATGTTGAACATACGATCCATCAGCTATCAAAGCTAGTCGATTCTCAAAACCGTGTAATTTTTTCAAGTACGGAGAAGTGTGATTAGCTATCAAGTCTTCTCGTGAACACGCTTGCACCCCAAAATGATATGGCAAAACGTCTTTATTGAAGGATTTCAAGACCGAATCGCAATAATCAGATACTTGTTGATCGTATTTAATATCAAATATTGACGCTGCTATGCTGTTGGAATTGCCAGTTCTGAGTATAAAAAAAATACAAAAAGAGCTTGATTCACGCTGCGATTACCGGAATCGCGCATTGAAATTAACATTTTTTTAATGTGCTGATTTGTTCAATGTCATATCCGGTAAACGACTTGATCCGTTCATCGGATAAATTGTTATCTTCTAATCTGTCTAAAATACTGTTATTACATGAATCTGAAAGTACATTTAAAAAATGTACTAATTCATCCGAATCGATTTTACACGTATTTGCGAAGACCTGCAGTTTAGAAATTTCATCAGCATAGAAGCGTTCACCGATAAGATGTTCAGAACAACACCGATTGTTTTTGGGTAGGAAAATTCTTGAATTAATAAAAACTTGTAACCGAGCTCTGAAACGAACAACGACGAAGTTTCTATCTTGAACAAGACAAACTCAACAATGTTTATGAGACGCGGTAACTCTCTTGATCGGCATAATTATCGGTTTGCTTTGTTTTTTCTCTCGGACAACGAAAGTCGGGTCACTAGACGAAGACGATTGCGATCGTGAAGACAGAGATGACGAAGATTGCGTTACTGATTGTGAAGATAAAGAAGATGAAGACTGCATCACTGCTTGTTGAGTGAGACGGGGCGGATGTGCTGACTGAGGTTCGTTACCTGATTCTGACAAATTGAACAATCGTGATGACTGCCTTTCCATTAGATCAGCTTCTGACGGAGTGTTTTCTGGTTCTGGTGAATCCGGCTGCGGCCTGGGATCGTCAGGTTCATCTAGATCTATTTCTGGCAGAAGATTGGCTGAAGCGATCTCTGGCGATGAATGGCTGCGACTTGTTGAAGGTTGATCAAGTTTTGTCTTCATTTTATATGCTTTTGACCGGCATTTGTGGCATGAGATGTCTCCTATATTCATTTGTACGCCCAAACAGACTGAAAATGTTTGTGCTTCATCGTTTGTTAGGATGACTTTTTGCAGTCCAGTATCATGATGAAGCAGAGTGTTGCATGAGATGCACCTTTCATCTACATAAGATTTCCGTTTTTTAGGCTGCATCTCAAATGTACTGAAAAACAGGTTTTTATGAATGAAAATATCTATAAAAAATATTTTTTTAAAACAATATTTTTTTTTAAACTTATTTTATAGTCTTCCTTCAAGGTCTAGGAAAACCACGTCTCTACACGAAATCTTTTGTTCGGCTAGAACTATTTCATAGAATTTTTCCTGCCGGTCTGAAAAATATATAACTTAGTAAAACGAAGAATGTAAAAAATCATTTGATTTAATGTACAAGAAATAACAATTCATTACCTTTTATAAAATGTAGTAAAGAAGGTAAAAGTAACAACTACGTGTTGCAGCGGTGACACTTGACACGTGTATGCGACAAACGCTGACGAGGAAAAGAAAGCTAGAGTGATGCTACAGCGCTATGACGACGCCACAGCGCTATGGCGCGTGCACAGTAGCATGACTTCGGGTTGGGCCTAATGCCTCGAGTCGTGGGCCTAGTAGTGTAGTCTTTTACCAGATGGCGGTTCAGTCAACTCATTTGAATTTCAAATTACCATTATCAATGCAGTTAAAATTCATATTACGTTATCGGTAATTATTATATTTTTGACTAAATAAAATAACGATGAAAATTCAACAACACATATTTTTTTTTAAATTAATGTTAATATTATTAATAATATTATTAATACAATTAATATTACTATTAATATTATTAATTAACTTTTTCTGGAAAAAAAAACTAAAAAACAGTTAATTGAGAGAAATTAAAAAAATCTTTCATTAATATTTTTACATTATCAAACCTGTGTTAATAAAGATTTATGGGTGAATTTGTTTATCAAAAAAATTTTTTGACATCAAATTCGTGATCACCGACCTCAAAAACCCCTATAGAGATGTATTTTTATAGCAAAGACGCATTATACCAAGTACGCGCCGTAATTTACCGAAAGTTGAAAATTCGAGTTTTTTTTCAAAAATCGCCCCGCTCACCAAAATTGACCAAATTGAGTCCAGTTGCCTGCATTCGAAAGAGGACGATTTCCGCTATCTATACTATACAGCACCCCTCGAAAAAATGAAAACAACCCTAAAAATTAGAGGATTGAATCTCGAAAATGACGCGTTTTTCACTATTTTTTCGCATTTAAACCTAAAATTCACATGTTTTTACTTGACCAAGAAATCTGAAAAAATTCAGGGGACTTTCGCACATCCAAAACAAATTTTTAATTGTGTTTAAACCATTTAAAAATAAATTAAATTGGTTGAAAAAAATAAAAATCACAAAAAATCATATTTTTCGCCATTACTGTGTTTTCGTTTGGGGTTGTAATGTCGGTAAAAAGCTTATACTGCTTGTTTTTTGACCCTCTTCAACATTTTTGGAACGATTTTACCAGATTCGGTGGGGGCCGCCAGACCCCCCTTAACCCGCTACCCCCTTTCCCTTTAGGTTAATGATGGATTTCATTAGCAGTAATTGAGAGAAACCTGGTCTTGATAAAGAATCTTTTAATTAAAAATGAGAAATAATAAGTTATCTGAAATAAAATCTCATCATTTTCATGATTTAATTTATTAAACATTTTCATTGATTAAAATTACTATTATTTTTACTTTGCTGAGTTTTCCCAATATGTATGTGAATAAATTGAAATAAATTAAAATTAAATAAGTTAAATTAAACTAACCCTTCATTGTAAATGTGGAAATCCCATACACAAATGTAAATGTGTCGTCTGTGAGCCTGCTAAATTTTAAAACTGCTATAAATTTTATAAAAGAATTTCACTCTTAAAAATTTATCAAATAGTCAACTTAAATATTTAATCTTTAATTGTAATGCACTAACAGGACAAACATTTTAATGTAACAGCAAAAAAATAAGTTTTGAATATCGGAGGGGGAAAATATTTTTAAATTAGACATTATTGTTCAAAATATTGCATTTTTGATATAATTATTAAATAAATGCATATATTTTTATGTTTTTCAGCACAATAGGAATTAGAAAAAAATATTAATTGGTAAAAATAACAAAATATTTAATAGTAAATATTGCAGCACATTCTAAATATCTGCATTTTTTCAGAATTTTCTCATAATGTTGAGTCATTTTCCTGTTCAGAATTTATATATGCATCATCTGAAATTCTTTCTATACCATTTATGTCACTTCCTACTTCATCAAACAATCAAAAAATGGTGTCTTCAAAGTTTTTATTACCATAGCATGCCAGTTTTGCCATGCTGCCGTTTCAGTATTGCAGATTAAAAAATTGCTTAAACAGAAACATGCCATCTGACAGACTACATTGTAAATGAAAGAATTTTTTATTCAATAACTAAAAATGTACAGATGTTGTAATCAGGTGAAGTTGGCAGAGGATCAGTAGCGTGAGAATTAGATAGCATGATAAGATAGAGGACGAGCTTATTTTTGTGTAAAGGATAGATATGTAGACGGAACCATTTTACAGACAATATGTTTCGGGTTAATGGTAAATTAAACTATTTTATTTTTAGTTATTTTGTATTATGTGCCCTAACATTAGTTTGTGATAGATTTGTTACTAGAGAGATTTCAACATTTTCATGCTATTTTTTATCATTTTTTTTTTTTTTTTTTTTTTTTTCAAATTTGTTTTGAATTAAATGCAACTTATTTGAATATTTTATTCAGTGAAATCTAAGAAAATGGAATTGCTAGAGATTAGAAGAAAAATTATCTTTTAGACAAGTTTCTTGTCTTAGTATGTACAGCTGTATGTTAATCCACCAGGACCATGAAAACAACCTGTTTATAGACAGGTTCCGTTTTCACAGGTTTTACCATACATAATTTAAAAAGTCTTTTGTGCATTTTGGAAATGAGTTTTTTTTACAAAATATACTTTTTGCATTGATTTGATTCAAGTTATAGTTCTATATCTTTTTTTATATATCACCCTCCCCGTTTTTTTAATTTTAGTAATAACTTGCAGACTTGGGCAGTCTGAGTCTGTTGCAAAAATACTAAACCCTGGCTTGGCTTCAGTCTAATTTAATGAGAGAAAATTGGCCAAAACAGGCCTGCAGACCACCCAATTTTGAATTTTTGACCACGCTCAGCCCTTCAGGCTATTTACCAAATGTAGGAACAACGACAAAAAACATAAAAAGAAAAATACTAACCTACAAATTTAGATAGTGCATGATAAATTATTAAAACAATAAATGTAAAAACTAATTATTTCATTAAAATGCACAATCATTAAAAACATGAAATATAAAAGTTAACCAGTTTAACCCAAACTTGTGACATAAGTTAATTTATTTTTTCTAAATCAAAGTAAAGTGATGGTGAGATTTAAACTAACATAATTCCCTTTTAGTGGCATGAGTTGAAAGAAAAAAAAAATACTTAGAAGAGTTGAATAAAATCTTCAATTCTTGTGACAACTTTTCATGATAAGCATTAAAGACAAAAATATATTCATGATACAACATAGTTTATATTATGGATATACTCAACTTATATTCTAGCTATGAAATTTTACATTTTATAGAATTAGGGAAAAATAAAAATAAATACAATAGACTCCCTCAATTCCGCAAACCTAAAATCTGCACATAATTTACAGATGTAAACAATGAAAAACTCAGTTCAGATATGGGGACAAAATTTGACTGTTTTAGTTTTATGTCAATTTCACATGTATTTTAATTTGTTATTTGTGTTAATATTATGGAATTCATGTTTTTTCATGAAGCAAAAATAAATTTATTTCTGAAAAATTCAAGATATTGTTGATATCATTGAGAATCATACGTCTGGCTAAACCTGAAATGAAACTTCCTTATTCTATGGTTTTGATGTGAATTAGAAATGTACCTTTATGAGGGTAGTTTCATTGAATAATGTAGAAAAAATACATTTCATCTTTATAATGAATATTTAATCATACATTATTGATTATTAACTTGACATTTGCTTTTAATATTTTAAACATTTTCAAATTATCTACTTACATTTTTGTTATTTTAGTTTCTTATGTAATTTAATATTTTATTATCTTGTAAGCATTCATTATAGTTTCAGTTGCACTATTAATTACTTTTGAACTACTCTTTAAAAAATGTGAACAAAGCAATGACCAAAAATCCACAAAATTCTAAAATCCACACAACCTATGGTCCCAAGTTCTGCAGATTTGAGAGAATCTACTGTAAACTCTACATCAGTTATATTTCTGTAGTGTTGCTTTAAATCAAAATTATTTTACAATTAACACGAAAAAATTCCTATTTTTCACAGTGAAAAAAAAAAAATTAAATTACAGCACATTATTTTAATCCTATTTTTTCCATTAACAAAATACAGTAAACTCCCTCAAATCCGCAAACCAGAAATCTGCAACTCTTTAAAATCCGCACATATTTTATGGATGTAAACAATGAAACTTTCATTTCGGACATTGGGACAAAATTTGATTTTTTTAGTTTTGTATCAATTCCAAATATTTTTTAATTTGTAATTTTCTTTATAATACTCTATTCATTTTTTTTTCCATGAAGGAAGAATAAATGTTTTTGGAAAAAAATCAAGATATTGCTGATACACTGGTAATCACAGGCTTCTTACCAAATACCGGGTGATCCAGAAGTTCTGGGAGTTTTCAAATGCTAATAATTAACAAACTATAAACAATAGAAGTATGCGGTTTTCACAGAAATGCTTAGAAACTTATGGGATTTGTATTTTTGATGAAACAAACAAATTATGTTAGTTACACTTTTTGCCAACAGGTGGCGCTAAAATTGACAGTATTATTTTTATGGTATGATATAGCTCGCTAAAAAGAAAGAATTAGTGTCCAAGAGTTACAAATTTTCATTATGACGTGAATAGCTTATAAGTACCGCTGTGAGCCGACGCAAAACAACGTGCACAGTATCCTCAAAGGAGAAAGAAATTCCAGATGAAATTTCAAATTTATCGTGATATTACAAGTGTACTGATTCATTATGAGCTGGTGATTTCCACCGAGTATTGGCATCGAATTCTACCTCATTTATGATTAGAACAGACATTTGGGATCTTCTGCTTCTAATTCGATCTTTTTCTGATCATCTCAAACCTTTCTTATCATGGCATTTCACATTTCTAATGGCCATCGAATCTTTTTCTATTTTTACTTCCGTATTGTACGATAAGAACAGAGCTCGACATGCAAAGAAAGCATGTCTAAACATGGCAGTTACTCATCAAAATTCCCTTTCAATGCAATTTCAACCACTTTAAAAAAACTGATTGAACATAAACCACCCTTAAAACGAAATCTCATTAATAGCCTACAAAAGATGATTCGCAATGAACTCATACTCATGTGTCTATAAAGCATATTTTATAGTTACATCCAGTGTTGTACAGCAGCGCCACCTGTTGTTAAAAATTGTAACTATATACATGTAAAAAAAAAAAAAATCATGCTAAACAAAATCCCACGTGTTCCTGAGCATATATCTGAAAACCGAATCTTTGTATTGTAAATAGTTTCCAAATTATTAACATTTCAAAACTCCCAAAACTTTTGGATCACCCGGTATATTTATCCATTAATCAAGATTTTTTGGTTATTAAGCCTGGCTAAACTTGAAAAAAAATCTTTATTTTATGATTTTGATGTGAATTAGTAATGTACTTGTATGAAACCAGTTGCACTAAATAATTTTGGAAAAATACATTTAATCTTTATAATGAATATTTAATCATATACTATTGATTATTAACTTGACCTTTGCTATTAGTATTGTAATCATTTAAAAAATTATCTAAATTTTTATTATTTTAGTTTACTACTTATTTTAATATTTTATTACATTGTAAGTATTCATTATAGTTCCGATTGCACTATTAATTGCACTCAAATTACTGTTTAAAAAATGTAAACAAAGACTAGAAATCCGCAAAATTCTAAAATCTGCACAACCTCTGGTCCGAAGCTGTGGGGATTTGAGGGAGTCTACTGTATTATAAAGAATTTTTTTTTATATATTTACTTTTGCACTTGAATATGACTTTTTTAAATTTTGAGTTTTTCTTTTTTTTAGTTATGTAATAACTACATTAAGTAATTCAAAATATTTTTTTAAAGTTATTATCTAGATAGTTGTTTTAATTTCAAACAAGTATTAGAGATTGAAAGAATTAAAAATATTTAAATTATTAGAATAATGCAAAAATTGCAATGAAGAACAAAATTAAATAATATATTTTTATTTTAAGTAATGCATTTTATTTTATTTCACTGTAAAAAATAGAAATCATTGTAACTGTTAATAATTTAAAATAAAAGTAAATTTATTAGATCTACAAAAATATAAACTGCAAACTGTTCTTTTTCATTTATTCTGTAAAAATTACATATTTTATAGTTAAAATACATGTATAAATATATGACATAGACAAAAAATAGTACTTTGCTGAAGACTGAAACAAATTACAAACTTTCATAAATTTATTAATTGATTGATAAAGTTCACATTAGCAATTAATTGGAGATTTTTATTGAAAAAGAATCACTTTTTTTTTTATCTTTCAACTGCCAATAGATTGTTTCCATATATATATATATATATATATTAATTTACAAGTAGATTAGTTATATGTCAAGATATATCTGTCACATTTAAAAATAAACTTGATTAATTTACCATGTAACATATAAACTTATACAATTTAAAATCATTTCATTCTGTTTTTAATTAGGGAAATTTAATGTATTTGTCTGTTTTTACTTGATTTGCCATTTAAAAAAGCTTTCTCTGTTATAGGGATGGCCAACCTAGTTGCATTTCATCTGAATGTCTCCGTGAAAATATGAAGATTTTAGTAGTTGGAGCTGGTCTTGCTGGTCTTGCTGCCGCCTCCTCCTTATATGAAAAGGGTTTTACAAATATCATTATTTTAGAAGCTCAGGAAGTTATTGGAGGAAGAGTATTTTCTTTACCACTAGGTAAAAGTATTGCTTCTTACTTTTTACTTGATTTAAGTATTTTTGTTCACATGTATAATCCTTTTCAATAAGAAAATTCCTGATGTCTTTTATTGATATACATTTATTTAGGCTAGATTAGGGGCTTAAAAGGGAACAAAGTTCAGAATCTTTAGAGTTCTAAAGATAGTCCAAAAGAAAGTAACTTAGATATGAAGCTTTCTGTGATACATGAGAACCAAAAAATCTATGAAACTTTGAACTTTAAGATAGTACAGGCTTTTTTATTTGAACCACCCTATTTGATATTTTGTTATAATGAAATGAAGATCTTTTAAAACTTATTCAAAGAATTAAAGTTCTTTTAGAACTCACTTTGCATAAAATGTTTTTTAAAATGTATTTTTAAAAGAATGTTAAGAAGCACAACAACATCTGCTTGTTTTATAAAAAATCTTTTATTTAGAGCATTTTTAGTATGGTCTAGTTCTTACAAATATAAAAATCATAATTGGGTTAAATAAAATTACCGTAAGATGGGTACTTTGTGACACATTTTGTAGATTTTCTTGCACTAGCCAGTCTGTTTTATAAATACTAATCCAAAACTGACTATTGCTAATTGTTGATATACCCCTTTGTTATGTAACAATGTATTGCACAAATTTTAATGTTTAATGTCAACCAATCAATGTCACAAAGTTACTCTATCAGTTGAGGTCACTTTGTGACAGATGTATTTTTACCTTGAAATGAGAGAGAAGAAATTTATGGATGATTGTGACTCTGACAAATATGCTGTAACTTAAACTATAAAAAAAATATATTTATATGTCCTTGATAAGTTCCATTGATCCACCACTGTTCACTTCAAAGAATCAAATAATGTTTTGCTACTTCCTGTAAATTACATCATATCTTTCATTATAATAAAGTTTTCATAATAATTTATACACATATTTTCTCACACAGATCCTCTTCAATTCTATATTTTGAGTTTTGCAAAATAGTATTGTGGAATTTTTTTGGAAGTTATACAAAACAAAAGAACTGTACCATATAATGACTATAAACTAATAGGACAATAAGATTTACAAATAATAAAATTATATAAAAAGAAGAAATATTCAACGAAATATGCAATTTTTTTTTTCATTTTAGTAAATGACAATGTACAAAATATACAAAATGAAAAAAAATGGAATTATTATTTTTGTTTTCTAACAGAGCCAAAAGAGATGAAGCTCCAAATTCGGTTTTACCAAAATTTTTGATCCCCTATTACTCGCTGATTCTTCCCAAACACCCGTGTCCTTGAATAGTGATGAAATGTTCTAACGCAGACTGTGTGTCTTCAGTTGAGAAAATATTCTGAGAATGTGTCATATCTGGTCTGAAATGTATTAAAATTGTGTAAGGAAAAATATTAGGGAGGATTTTGTGGCCTTTCTGGAAGATTGCATCTGTCTTTTTCTCCTTTTCTGTATCAGTACCAGACATTGGCTGTTTGTTTTTACTAGATTTCATAGCTACATCGCTTTTTCTAGATACCATAGCCACATCATTTTCTCGACTTTTTGGACGTCAGTAGCACTAATGTTTCAGCCTGGCAAGAGTTTCAACTTTTTACATCTCTAATGATTCACTTTTTTGTTATTTCTTCCCTGTTGTTCAATTTTAAACAAGAATGCTTTCCCCACATGTTCTGTCATTGATTATAATCATTCTTTAAAGACTGCCTTTAGAAATCATTCTATAACTTTGTTTCTATTTAGTGTGTTACACATCTATACATTTAAAGATTAAATAGGTATTCAGAAGGTTTTATAAAACCGTAAAGTTTAAAAGGTATTTACCTTTTATATCAATGTGTGTTTGTTTTTTATTCTCTCTCAAGCAGAATGTTTACATATCTAAAACAACTGGCAAATATTTCACTCACTGGTGAAATATTTTCCAGTTTGAAATTTAATAACCTTTTTTTCTCTAATAAAAATAGGCTTATTTTTTCTCAAATGTTTTTAAAATGCTTAAATATTCAAATAAAAAGGAGTTTACAATTGTCTTCTATACAACAATGGATCACCCATGTCTATTATACACATTTAAAAATTCCATACTTTTCAATTAGCTTTAAAAGCATTAAAACACTGAATTTTTGACAGAATTAAAAAGGGTAATTACACAATATTTCAACCTTAAATGCTATTGTGTATCATACATGAAAACTTATATTATATAGTACAGAGATATGATTTTTTTTTTTAAATCAACATTTTAATTTTTAATCGAGATAAAGCAGCAGCAAATTCAGTGAGTTCAATGCTACCTTTAACCTTTAATTTAAGCATTTATTTAAAAAAAAAAAATCTCTAAAAATGTAAAAAGATAAACAAAAATTATAATGCAGCTTTATTTTTCATTATTTTTTATATTTTTATAAAATGAGTTTAACATAATTATTATTATTTATGCTGTGAATGCAGAAGTATTGAATAGCTTAAGCCATTCACAGCATTGATCAAGTTCCAAAAAATTAACCTTTTTAACTTTCATGAACAATTGATAAAAATTGTGGGTTTTTCTTGATTTTGAAATTGACTTACAGTGCATTTATTATTTTTGTGACAGACAGACATCCTATGTGGAAGCAACTTGCAAATGGGTTTCTTTTTTGTGGGATTTTTTAAGCACTGCTTTTTGTGCATTTACAATTAAAAAGTATTCCTTTTCAAATGTATTTATTTTATAATATTAATTAAATAGGTTTTTTAATTACTTTATACTTGTATTTTTTTCATAGGTGATAATGTTGTGGAGTTAGGAGCTCAATGGATTCATGGATCTAATAATCCTCTTTATGAATTTTCATTAAATAATCATCTTTTATGTGATCCTGATGATGAACCATCATTTGAAGCAACAGGATCTTTTTGTACTTCTAATGGAAAAGTAATTGAAATGGTCTTGGTAGAAGAAATAATCGATTTCCTACTGAAAACAAAGAGTAATTTGTGTGATGGACTGTTTAATGATCGTCTTGCCTCAGTGTCAGTAGAAACACTTTTTACAGAATCTTTTCAATCATATTTAACTAATTACAATAATGACTCCTTAAATTTAATAAGAGAAGGTTTATTTAACTGGTTTCTAAAATTTGAAATCATTGATAATGCTTGTAACAGCTTAGATGAAGTTGCAATTCAGTGTTATTCAGAATGGTGTGATATTCCTGATGAAGATTATCACATAAATTTCTCAAAAGGCTTCATATCTGTGATTGATACATTAAATTCTCAATTACCCCCAGGATGTTTATTTTTAAAAACACCCGTAAAAACTATCAATTGGAAAAGAAAGCATGAGTGCCTTCAATATTTGAAAAATTTTTGGAGAACTCGATCACAAGATTCTTATCCAATTTTAATTGAATGTGAAAATGGAAAAAAATATACAGCTGATATCGTTATTATGACTGCTTCAACTGGTTATATTAATGAAAATATGAGCACACTTTTCAATCCACCATTGCCAGATAATAAAGCTAAAGCATTTCATAACATTGGGTTTGGAACAATAAATAAGATATTTCTTGTGTATGAAATTCCATTCTGGAAATCTCATGATAAAGGATTTCAACTGATATGGACAGCAGATATGGATGAAGAATTAAGCTGCATTTTAGAAAGTGTAAGTGTTTAATTTATTTTTTTTTCTAGTAATTCTATTAAAATTCAAACAAGAGATTTTCTTTTCTATGTACTCTACCCAGGTTCAGGGCTCCCAAATGGTCCCCTTTTTAGAAAAAGGTTCCCCTTTGGTCCCCTTTTCTGTATTTTATTCCCCCAAGTCCCCTTTTGGGGCCTGAAAAAGAAAAAAAAAACTGAAAATCACTAAAAGCTTATAAATCCAAGAAGATTAAAATTTTTAAAGTAGGTATAAAAAAGCATTGTAACTGAAATTCTTTCATGAATCTATATGCTAAAAAATCACCACAGAATACAGACAAATTTTAAGAATTAAAAAAAATTGCAGAACACGAAAGTTACTATGTTAAGCTACTGCTTGACCAGTCTTCAATAACAGGCATTGCCATGCTTCAATCCCCCCCCTTCCCCAAATGCAGCTTTTTGAATGGAAAGAATCATTGAATTGGGGGGAAACAGACGATTAAAACTAAGAAAAATGAGTTTAAAGTTCACAACTCCAAACCATATTAAAGAAAATGGTTGGAGTAAAATACCTTTTCACATATTTTTACTTTTTTCTATCTTTACAAGAAGAAAATATTGAATTCATGAAATAATTTAAGCTTCCAGTTTTCGATGGATTTATAAATTTTAGAAGGTCCTGAACATGATTTGGTGGTTTTTAGAAAATGTATGTGGCAAAAATTTTGTGGGCACTGTATCTCAAGAACTAATGCACGGATAATGCACAAAACTTTAGCTTCACTTAGACCTTGAAATAAATTAGAGCTGATTAGTTTTTAGTGTATATTGCTCAATAAGTGGCGCTGTTATGCTGCATTATTTACAATTTCAACAGTAGCTCTATCTCAAGAACCAATGCACGGATTTTCATAAAATTTAAGATTGTTAGTCCTTAACAAAATTTTTTGTTGACTATCCTTTGATTTGATGCAAATTGCTTAACAGGTTGTGCTGCTATGCTGCATTATTCATGATTATTGCAATAGCTTTATCTCAAAAACTATACATAAATTTTCCTCAAACTTCCGATTTCATTACTCCCTGATATAGATTAGTATTGCTTAGTTTTTCATGTAAATCACCCAACAGGGGGCACTGCTATGCAACATTTTTCACGATTTTCCAGTATTTGTATTTCAAGAATAGTATGAATTTTCATGAAATTTCAGATTCAGTTATTACCTGATTAAAATTGATCCTGATTAGTTTTTGGTGTACATCACCCATCAAGGTGATGCTTTTGTGCAGAATTTCTTAATATTTTGCAATAGCTGTATCTCAGAAACTAATGTACAGATTTTCATCAAACTTCAGATCCAGTTAGAAGTTGAAATAAATTATTGCTGACTAGATTTTGGTGTAAACCATCTAATCAGTGGTACTGCTAAGCCTCATTTTTCAGAAATTACTAACATGTATGAGATAGAAAAAAGTTTTGGGATTGCCACATCTGACTAGTTAATTATGGGAATGTAATTTCTTTCAAATAAGAAGGTATACTCTTACAGAAAACTTTCTGTTGAATTAAGAATTAGAAATATATTTTTCATACTCATTAATTATTCATACCATTTTAAAATTGTTTAATGATGTTAATTTATAAATAAAAATAATACTGAATTACATATTTAAATATGCAAATTATTATAACATGTTTCTTTAGCTTAAATGCATTCTTTTCATTGAAGATAAAGCTAAAATTTTTATGCAGGGCCAGTGCAACAATCAGGCTAAAAAAAGCTGTCCAATTTAGTTTCCTGTCTGCGAAAACGTTAAAAGCAAGATATCTTTCCTTTTATCTTTACAAGAAAAAAGTATTAGATTCATGAAATTTTTTTATTTCAGGTTTTTCAACGGACTTGCATGTTTTAGGAATCATGAAAAATATGTTTTTACAAAATGTTTGTATGTGACGTAAATTTTGTGGGCACTTTATCTCAATAATTAATGGATGGAGTTTAATAAAAATTTATATTCAGTTACCGTAAAATACCGTTAATCCGCCCCCCCCCCAAACCAAACCAAAAATCGTACAATAGTTAGAGGGGGACGCTTACACGGGATTTTTTCGCGATCGTTCAACAAAATGAATCATCATGAAATGAATGAATCGTTGAATGAATCATGAATTTTGATACTTGAAAAAATTTGGGTTTTTTTTTTATTTAAAAACGTAAATTCTGTCGAAAAAACGCAGAAAAAAGGAGAAATTAGTAAAGAAAAGCCAAAACAAGCATGAAATCAATTAAAAAATCTTGAAAAAACACACATTTCATCAAAGATTCATGATTTATTCATTTCAAAATGATTCATCCCACTCTCAATTGCCTTTGAGAATCGGGAGGGAGGGCACTTTCTCAGGTTTTTTTGAAAATTGCAAATTCTTTATAAAGTGGGGAGGGGGCATTTGATCGGGAAGGGCGGATTAATGGGATTTTATGGTAATCTTTGATATAAAGTGGCGGTCAAAAGTTTCCGGCCAGTTAATTTTTTTGTTTGCCAGGAACATTTCAGCGAAGATGCATGATTATTCCAAAAGTTAGGAATATACAAAAGACCTCTAACCACGTGATCATTTTGATACAGTATTGAAGACACTTGGTACAAAGGGGAGGAATACGAAATTTTGTGTGAGCAAAAGTTTTCGGCCATTGTCATTTTTTATTTTTGCTATTGGAAAAATGTTTTTTTGGCCGTGTTTGTTACTTAATCAACAAGAATAACACAATCTAAATTTAAAAAGAAAAGTTCAACAATTATTGTTTGTAAAGAGTGAGTTGTTTGTCGCTAAAGGACCAATTCTCTCAGGAGATTGCGGCAAAGTTATCAATCAGAAAAAAATCTACTGGGAACGATATATTTTTTAAGATACAGATGGCCATGTCCTCCCGGACTTGCTGTGATCTGGGAGACCTGGAAAATGACTATTCGTGGGCACAGAATTGTCACAAGAAAAGCAGTTGATGGCTCGCATAAAAATGCTGCTGCAATCATCTGCAATAGACTGAGTGAAAATATACCTGAAATAACTCGGTCTATCATATCAAAACACATATGTGATGAAGGACTTTATAAAAGAATCTGTTAAAAAACTTTCTTAAGTAAAAAAAAAAAATCAGATGGTCTGATGGGCTTTTGCCAAAAAACACCAAACAGTGGTCTCGCAAAATTGTAATAAAGTAGAATTTTCTGATGAATTGAAGTTTAAGCTTTTTAGGAGTGATTGCAGGCACTATGCTCGATGACTTAACAACAAAAGACATGATTCCAGATGTGTTATTCTTACAACTAAGCATGATGAAAACACGTTACATTATGCGAAGCATTTTATGGAAAAGATGCTGGACTGTCTGTTAAAATCTGCGGCAAGATGAATGATGCAATGCATAGGGACCGTTCAAGTATTACGTAAGCACTAAAGGGGGAGAGGGGAGTCCAGAGTCTGCTTATTTTTTCTGACAGGGGGGAGGGGGGGGTCACGACAATTCTTACGTAAGCATTAAACAACAAAGCAACTGCAATTCAAATTCAACATTGCCTGACAATTACTGGGTGGTGGCAGAGCGCCATAAACACATACCCTCAGTTTACGCTGGCATTGAAATAAAACCGATGACACCTGGAAATCCGCAAGCAGTAGGATATTCTGGACCAACATTTATTGCAACAAGAAG
Source organism: Maratus speculifer (assembly GCA_964019185.1). Lineage (NCBI taxonomy): Eukaryota > Metazoa > Arthropoda > Arachnida > Araneae > Salticidae > Maratus > Maratus speculifer. The sequence goes on from OZ025293.1 coordinate 173,815,584, forward strand.
TGGCAAAAATGCATGCTCAGGACTTTGAAACACTGCCCAATATTGATGAGTTTCAGTCACTAGTTAGGACCGAAGATGGCTCTGCAAAGCCTGTTGTTATTATAACTGTAGATGGAGGGCCAGATGAAAATCCTAGGTATCTGAAAGGTAATCGCTTTTGCTATACGCCACCAGGGTCGGACTGGGTCATTGTAAAGGGCGCAGACCTTGAATTTTTGGAGGGCGCAACTTTTTTAACGAAACTCATTATTTTATCATCTTATAGGAAGCCAATAATATTCATTAATAACAAACATACTGTAAGAATATGTAATAGAACTTCGCTAATCTGAATTGGGACCGGTGCCTATTTTGATTACAAAAATTGGGAAAATCCGAAATTTCGATTTAAAAAAATTTTAGTTATAAGTACTCAGTAGCACAGTAAAGATCTTTTAGTCCTTTTTATTGGTTTTTTAATGCTTACAAAATAATTGTTTTTTAAAAAAGATATATAAAGAATATTTTTAACCATGTTGTAATTATTCTAGTATTTGTCATATTTTTATTTTTTTGTTTTATTTTATTTATTTATTTTTTATTTTTCTCTTTTTTAAATTATTAACTTCACGTAGATGAGGACGCATATTTACTTGACCGAGGGCGCACTGGCCCTTTGGGCCGGTGGGCCAGTCCGAGCCTGTACGCCACTTCAAAATGTACAATTTGGATGCATTATTCATTGCTACTAATGCACCAGGAAGAAGTGCATTCAACAGGATTGAACGTAGAATGGCCCCTCTTAGTCGGGAATTGGCAGGACTAATTTTGCCTCATGATAATTTTGGCTCCCCTCTCGACGACAAAGGCTATACAATAAATGTTGATTTGGAGAAATTCAACTTTCAGTTTGCTGGGAAGGTGTTGGCGGAGATCTGAAGTACCATGAACATCGATGGACATCCTGTCCATGCCACTTACGTCAATTCAGGCGAACTTGAACTTCCAGTTTAGGAACATATAAAATGGTATTCCGACCATGTTCGGGAAAGTCAATGTTTGCTTCAGATAGTGAAATGCAAAAATGAAACGTGTTGTCTTCGACCTAGAAGCGGAATTTTTAAGATTCTGAAATCACGCTACTTGCCACCAACAGCTAAAGTTAATCAAACATCACATGATCTCATCGTAAGTGTGAAGGAGAATTTCTAGACCTAAGTCTCCGCCATGCACTAGATTTAGAAGTTTCTTCAGCAGGGTTCATTCAATTACCTTACGATTATTTCTGTCCAACAGTGAAACCGAAGCTATCAAAAGGTATTTGTCAGGTTTGTGGACATTATAATGCGTCCAATAAATCAGCTGATCGCCATAGGAAAAATATTCATGGAAATGATGAACAAAATGTCCCTCAGACACGAGTGCGTCCACTGCGTATAGCGGCTCGGCGAGCCAGTGAACTGATGTGCATTCTTCAAGCCCTCAATGGTGATGAAGACGTTAAGTGGCTGGAGAAAGAAGAAGTGGAAGAACAAGGACCAGAAACCTGCAATATCCCAGGCCACTGTTCCAGTAAAAACTTTATAGTAGACAATGCTGAAACATGGGTTCAAGGATCCTGGACATCAGATTAAAACATGAACACCAAATTGAACTCCAACATTTACAAGATTCATGTCAAAAATTTTAGTTATGATGCCTAAGTAAGTTAAGACTTCTTATATATCTCGTTTTATTGTTCAATGTGATAAATAACAATATATTTAAACCATTTTGTATTCTGTGATTTGTTTAATGCAATAAGGAACAATATATTAAAACCATTTTATATATTTTGATATCACAATCCCTATATGCCTATATAAATTTGTAGGATTAATAATGTAATTGATTGGTAACTTTTTATAAGTCAAGACGTATTGATGTATAAACTATCATAAAATCTTACGTAAGCAAATGGGGGGGGGGGGGGTCTGGCATTTGCTTATATTTTCTTACAAGGGGGAGGGATGGGTACAAAATGACTAAAAATATGCTTACGTAATGCTTGAACGGTCCCATAAGGATATCTTGCAACATAATTTTCTGCCTTATTGGAGGCAAAATTTTGGTTACAACTATTAGTTTCAGTATGATAAAAAAACAAAGCATACATGAAAGCCCGTCAAGCAGTGACTTTCGCACAAAAATATTTCGCTTTTGAAATGACCTGTCCAAGCATCCAATCTGAATACTATAGAAAATCTTTGGAATTAACTTTGAAAACATGTTTGGAATTATTAAAATCCAATTCAGCATGACCATAATTTTCCCAAAGTTTTAAAGATGAGTGGAAAAACATACGAGAGACTATTTTCAATCGTTCATTGAATCGATGCCAAGTCTCTGTGCCTCAGTACTTATTGTTAAAGGTATGATGGCAACATACTAATTGTAAATCTAGTTGATCACAGTGATTTTCTATTGTAACACAACTTTCCAAAATGGCCAGAAATTTTAAATACATGCATTTTTCTTTGCAATTAATTTTGTCAGTTATATTTATTGTTATTCATTTGTTATTCCATAAATAAATTCCTAACTATTATGTCAATAAAATGTATGAGTATCACTTTGAGATTCTTCTTTATGGGTATACTGTCAAAATAACGATAAATTTTATGCTGGCTGTAAACTTTTGACAGCCGCTATAAATTGGCATTGATTAGTTTTTGGTGTAAATCGCTATGTAGCACTTCTATGCAGAATTTTTCATGATTTCTGCAATCGCTCAATCTTCAGAACCAATGCACAGATTTTTATCAAACTTCAGATTTAGTTAGTCCTTAACATGAATTGACATTTCTTATATTTTGGTATAAATTGCTAAAGGTGGCACTATAAAATCTGCATTTGTTGCGATTTCCACAATAGTTCTACATCCAGAATAAATACACAGAATTCCATCAAACTTTAGATTCAGTTAGTCCTTAAGATGAATTGACATTTTTTACATTTCGATGTAAATTGTTAGGTAGCGCTGCTATGATGATTTTTTTAGGATTTCTGAAGTAGATCTGATTTAATGCATAAATTTTTGTCTAACTTAGGATTCAGTTAGACATTGATGCAAGTTGTTACTGTTTAGGTTTTGATATTAATTTTTAATAAGTGGTACTCCTAAACTGCATTTTGTGGATTTTCACAAGTTTAGCGATAGTCATATCTGAAGAACTAATGCACAAAATTTCATATTTTTAGAATTCTGATGATGGGCATAGATTGCAATTTAATTTTGAGACTGTGATAGCAAATTTTGAAGCATTAACATGTATTAGATAGAAGAAAGTTTTGGGATTACTACATCTGATTAGTTTGACAAGGATTGTTCTTGGGCTTGAGGGTACAGAATATTTACATATATAGCATTTATAGATTTTAAACTTGTGCAATATATGACTAATTTTTGGCACTAATTCTGAATGTGTAATTTTTGTAAAAATCTATTAAGATTTTATTTTATACAAAAATCGCTTTTTAAAAAGAAATTCTTTTGTATGGCATGTTATTTAAATATAAGCATTTCTTCACTAATTATCATTATTTTATGTTTGATTTGTTACTATAAGCTGTATAAAATGAACTTATTGGCCCCTTTTATTTATGAGTGGTAGTTTTCTAACTCAACCCCTAATTAAACTACAGCGAGATTCAATCTCATTTGAAGGGTTGACTGAAGGAGGTATCTCACCGAGTCTAACATCTTGCTAAGGTCTATTTTGACCCCAGACAATTAGGGGCATTTCTTTATGTGTATGTCTATATGGGGTGGGGAATCAGAAAATTGATTTTTTCACACATCCTCTTAAAACTCTTGGCCTAAGCGTCCATTTACCACTGTCTTAGCTCAGTTTTTCACCACTAGCAGATGTTTTAATGTTAAATTTTTCTACCTCATAAATTTTCTAAAAAATTAAGAAAAAAATCTGCTTAACATATTTCAACAATTAGCATCTTTTTATCCTTTTCTGTCGCCAGGAGACGCTATTGAAAAAAATTCTCAAAAAATTTAATCTACAATATATCATGTAATATCTGAAATGAAAGGTTAGGCTATGAATAATGTTATTCTTCATTCTCTCTCTACCTCCATTCTTATTGCCCTTTATCATCCCCATCTATATAAGGATTTAATAATTATAAATTATTAATTTTTAACAAATTTAATTATTAACAATTTTGGTTTATTATTTAAAGGTTTGAATGTTTCGAAAGGAATATTAAATAAAACCCTCTGAGTGATCTGTGATCACACACTTACCCATTTACTTGTTTTTATTCACTGATCACTATTATTTTTTACCTGTAACGAGAATTATCAAGATGAATGCCAAAATATTGAATGTTTTATATACTTTTTCAGTATTATATTTAAATGTGCTTAAATAAAATTGTGTACATTGTTTAGTGAAATCTTATAAAGATAACCATCTAACATATTTTCTAGGGTAATTAAAAAAATTACTTCGTATTTAGGAAAATTTGTGCTATATTTTTACACACATGATCCTTTTTTTGGTTTCCATTATAAAAAAATGGTCCACCAAAGTCTCCTTTTTGAGGATTAAAATGTGTTGGAAGTCCTGCAGGTTATTTGCAACTAGTGAGATTGGATTTTTAAAGTGTAACTTGGAAGTAATCTGTCTGTCAAAACTAGTTTTAAATATATATATGGGTGATTCTCAAAATAGGGGACAATTTATGTCTTTCGGCATACAAAAAAAGTTGGGAGGTTTTCTGTCATGTTTTTATATTTAGATATGTTTTTCTTAATATTATTCATTATTTGCACTCAAGAATTACTCACTTTTTAGTTAAAAACACCTTAAAATAACAGAATAAATGTTCAAAATGTCATTAGCATGGATGTCCACAGCAGCTGTGCCTCGTATACACTAGCTTTTTAAAGAGTTACTATCATGTTTATAAAATAAAACAAATGTTATTCTTTCTTTAAATTAATCAAGGAGAGGATTTATCCAATAAGTTTCTTCTTAAAAATAAAATTATAGTATATAAAAAAAGAATTAAAGTTTGTCCTCCATATTCTATTTTCAAAACGAGGTCATACTATAACAGCTGGTTAATAATCAAAATTTCATTTTCACATATGACAATAGTTTGAAAATATAAAGTTTCTCCATGGCAACATGTAGCCATTTTATCCCAGCCTGAAAATAGAAGCATGTATTGTATTATAAGAATAGAAGTTGAATATTAGGGGCGTACATCAATTGTATGTCATTAGAATGGATAATAATGTTCCTGTTTATTTTATAATTAAAATTTTTATTTTACTTATTTGCATAGGACTTTTGTGTTTTAAAAAGCCCCAGAAAGGACTATTGCATTGTGATTATATTATGGCTCATAATCTTATTTAAATTAAAATTTGTCATTAGCATGGACAAATATCAGTGTCATTAGCATGGTTTTTCTGTCCATGCTAAAGACTCCTATGTGCATAAATGTAACCATTGCTTATATTGTATCTTTTACAAAGTTTAATTTTGCATATAAATTTAGGTATTACATTTATTATCTCTAAAATATGAATTAAACCTGTCAGAAAATCACTAAGACAGCTTCTTACATTGTTAGTGTCAGAATGTTGCTCATGTAAACAAAGTTTGCTCTTTGGTAATGTTTTTATTCTCCTTATATGTATATATGTAAAAATGGAAACCATTTGCTGAAAAGGAAGGCTAATAAATATAGAAAAAAATATTTAAACAGGAAGAAAATAAAAATTTCTTAATATATTTATTCCATTCAATTTGTTTTGTCATTAGCATGGCTCAAAAAATACTAATTATTTTTTTTAATTAATTTTTAAATATTTAGCTCTGCTGACTACATGTAAAGTATACCTAATACTATATTAACAACACCTATTTTTTTCAGAAATTTTGCTAACAGTAATTTTTTTAAGATTTTACTTTTGAAATTGTCCCCTATTTTGTGAATCACCCATATACACTGACGGGAAAAAAAATCCCAACACCAAGAAAAACTTATTGTAGAGTAATGAAATTTTGACAGTGCATTTGTCTAGTTAACATGTTTAATTGATTAGATTTTCAAGATCACAGGTTAATTTAAGGTCAATAAAATGCATCTCAAAGGTGAAATGCCGTTACATTAATAGTCGCTATAACTTCCAGAATTTCGAATGCAAGCCTGCACATGTGCATGCATTGTGTCATACACGTGCCGAATGTCACTTTGTGGTATGGAGTTCCATGCTTGTTGTACAAGCTGTGTCAATACGTGATGTTCAATGCTGGCTGGGGATGACACTGGAGTCTCTAAATTAAAGATTTTTTTTTTCAGATTTATGTATAAAAGGAGTGTCCCTGCTAGCAGGTGAAGCCAGCTACTTTAATTATTATAGTTACTACAAAAATAAAACATATGATATAAATAATATTAATTATTCATTGTGGTGATTAAATGTATTTAAAGTGATACAAACTCACTTTTATCACTTAAAATAGTATGTTAATTATAATAATACTATTATTAATAATAATAATAATCAATAAAAGTATTAATAATAATAAATAATAACAGTATTAGAAATAATATTATTTAGTAATAAATAGATCAGATACAATTAAAAAATGTAATTAAAAAAAATATTTTTAAATGAGCACACACATATTATAAAAATATACAAATATAAGAAAATAACAAATACCCAGAAAACCCCACAAAAACCTAGGTGGATTGGGTTTTTCTAAAAAAAAGATGGGTTTTTGCCAACCCTGTAAAAAATACACTGAGATAAATGATGTTGTAATTAAAAAGAAAAGTTTGTATAAGATTGTTGTCCCCATGTTTTTACGTTTACCTCTCTTAGCGAAAACCCACACAAAATTTGGCCACCTGGAATTTATAAAATGATAAATATAATTTTCCCTCAGTATTATTGGCCTAACATCAATCAGGATATTGAAAATTTCGTAAAACACTGTCGTACATATCAAATAAGCAAAAAATGTAGACAAAAAAGACTTGGCATATTACAATTGATGCCCCCAACAGATATACCCTTTGAATGTGTGGCAGTGATGTCAGATTTAATTACTACAATTCTACAAAAAATATTTGTATTTGGTTGTTGACCATGCAACTCATTATCTGTGGGATTTTCACTCAAAAAGTGCAACTACCAAAACTTATATAAACATTTTGAAACAATTATTCCAATTGCAAGAACTAGAAAAATTGTTGACTGACAGAAATGGAGCATTTACAGCCTCCAGGTTTAAAAGATTTCTTCATACTTACGTTGTCAAGCACAGATTGATAAGCAGCCGCCATCCCAAAATGAATGCTAAAATTGAACGCCTAAATCAAACTATTGTAACAAGATTAAAGTGTAAAATTAATTCTTCTTCAAAGAAAGTACCATGAACTAAACTGTCAGATGAAGTTTTATACGAATATAACAATACATCCCATTCTGTAACTCAATTTACACCTCGTTATTTATTGTTAGAAAAATTTCATATCACCCTCCTTTGCTAAATAACAGTTATTATCTTCTTGTTGATGAAGCTAGAAAATTGGCTAAAGAAAGAACAGTTGGTTACTATAAGAAAAATAAAGTCTGCTATGATGCTCTTTTCCTTTCTGTAAAATTTAAAGTTGATAATATTCTAGTGTATGAAAATTTCATTATCCTAATATCCATAAATTAACTTCTCCATATTCTAGCCCATATGCCATTTTAAAACAATTTCTAAGAGTCACATTTGAAATTGATAAACCCAGCCTACATTTTAAGAGAAATTCTGAAATTATCCATTTATCCAAGTTAAGATACCATAATATCTGGCATATAATCCACAGATCAAATAATTCTTTTTGGACCCAGAAATATTATTTAATGATCAAAAACAAATATTTATGGCAATCTGATAAGTTACATTTCTTTTTTTTTTAAATTCTGGATCTAAAAATAATTGTTTGATCTGTGGATTATACGTAGGAAATTACGGTACTACCATTCTCCATCAAAATCTCAAACTCAACCATGAATAAATCCCATCTATCTTTTTCATTTTTCAATTTTTTATTTTTGCTGTTTTATTGTCACTCTAGCATTTGGAAGAGGGTCCAGCTGGATGTTTAACCCAACCCCTATCAGTATAGGATGAAGTTAACAGTTGCAAAAATTAACACTGTTAATTTTTTTTCTTTTGTATTATTATTTTTTATATTGTTATATGTTATATTAATAGGAGTTTGCTCTGTAACCACCCATTTTTAGCCAGACTGTTTTCCTAGATTCACTTTCCAGGTTAAATGTAGAATCTGGCAAAACTGCTTCACTTCCCCTCTGTAGGTGAACATCAATTTCCCACCTTCTTTTTCTGTCATACAAGTGGCACATTATTTAGGATGGTATTTCACCTCAGAGTATTAAAACTAATGTCACACTGACTCTGGGCATGGTGAGACTTGTAGCAAGTATATAATTTTATTTCAAAACTTTAGTTTTTCAAGATTTGATACTTTTGTATTTTTAACAGACTTCATAAAAGAGAAGGTTATCAATTCAACCTGTTTGTATATTTTGTTCACACATAACTTTCATAAACATGAACTGATTTTGATAATTCTTTTTTTGTTTGAAAACCCGTGTGGTCCCATTCTGGTTATGCCCTTTTTTGTGTCACTCTTTCACAAATACATGATCTTTTCAAAGTGCAAAATCCTGACCGGACAAGGACCAGGTTTCATATAGATTTTACGTTGTTAGCAAAATGAGATTCATTAATAATAAGAAAATTTATTTAAAGCAGTGAAAAATTTGCAAAAATACAGGCTTCTGATTGGTTAATGTAGTTTTGCTAACATTTCAAAATCTACCTGGATTTCAGCCAAGTTCTCTTATCCACCAAACTGGAAGACCCACATTGATAACAACTGATATCGGATGTAGGTGTCAAAAAGTTAAAAGTCAACCTTTAAAATTTCCTTGTACATCAGAGCCCATGTGCCTGTGTAAGATGATATCTGTTGGACTGAAGGCACAAAGTGCATTCATATGTCAGTACTTAATACAGTGCATTGCTATATGTAGAGACACTGTCTTTAGATTCAGATTTTGTTATCGGGTTAGATATCAGAATGATTTCAGATTTTATTGAGGTTAGGTTACCTGATAGGAAAGTGGCATCATATGGAAATATTTGGTTGGTTGAGATGAATCCAGACAAAAACAATTATTAATTTTTGGTTTTTGTCATCGCAAAACATTTTTCATTTCGTTTTTGCTATAATTTCAAACTAAATAAGCATAATTATACAACAGAGATGAGTGTTTGTCTAAAACTATCATGAAGTTGTGTGGAAGATTTTAACAAAAAAGCAGATATTTCAGTTCTACTCATTTATTTATGCAGAACTACGATGGATATTTACATATGAAAAATACTAAGTCCTTAAACTAAAAACTAAGTACTAAGTACTACTAAATACTAAGTCCTTTTGATTAAAATAAAAACAAAATAAAAATACAGCACAATAAAGATCAGCTAATCATATCAACATGCTTACGCCATTCCAAAAGCAAATGCTGATATTAAGTGAGCAGCTATGGCAGTCTGCATAGTAAGACAAGGCAAGTATCATCCATCTCGATCCTTCATATATACAAACAAGAAAACAGAATTTCAGCATAACAGATGTTGCCATTGAAAAAGAAAATTTACGTAAAATGCCATTGATTGAAAGATATTTACTCCATGCTGAAAGTTATGATGTCAAAACGTCTGATCGGCTGTCATGAACATATAAATAATGATCACGGCACGGGAACGCTACAAAGTTACGTATTTTGTAATTTCAGCATGCCAGCAGCTAAAAACAATGATGATCTAACATAATTTACTATTTGCTTGAAGAGGGTAAAAATAAAAGTATGTCATGTTGTTTACTTTAGACTTATTTTAAAATTAACTTTAAACAATATTTTGAGTTAACATGACAACAGTTTTTAACCAACTACAAAAAAGGAGGAGATTATCAATTCAACCCTTATGTATTTTTTGGTCCTGTTCATGCATAATAACTTATGTACATACCATATATAAATGTGTATAAGTCGACTTCCCATATAAGTCAATTCCCTAACTTCCCCCTTTTTTCCCCATTAGCAAAAGGAGATTGAGCAATCAAAAGCCTGCATATTTGCAAATTTTCCACTGATTACTTCAAATAAGTGTAGAAAAGATGAAAATCCACTAGTATGTGTGTTGTTCTGGAAGAAATAAGTATCTCCATGTGTTAGTGCACAAGAAAGCGCATTTCTATGTGTAGTGACATTGTCTTCAGATTCATATTTGGTTACTGGATTAGATATAATGATTTCAGATTTTGTTCAGGGAGGATTCTTTGATATGAAAATGACGATACATGGGATACTGTATTTGATTGTTGAGGCGATTCTGAACAAAAGCAAGTCACCAAGCACCTTGTTGAGCTGGCCATTATCGTCAATCTTGTTAACTTCTCATACATGTACAATCGAATTCTTTCATTAGACTATCATCATGTTCTGTAATTGAAAATGTTTAGCATTGCTATTGTTTGGACAAAAACATCTGTCAAAGAAATGTCTGTGTGTTGAATATTGTCACTTTTGCATAAAGGCAGCCAGATATACGTTATCAGTTTTGGATTCCTTTTCTAATCATCACCACTCGTTTCTGATGCCATTACTGCCTTTATGGGAATTAGATTGTTGCTGTTTATCTATTGAAGCATAGCACAATTTTTGCTAAAATCTTTCTTTTTGCTTTTTCTGTCTGAAGGGGGAGTACTTTTGACTACACTAGAAAAGCATTTTATTATTCAATAATATATAGAGTCATTTTGCAGTGCACTTACATATGAGCACTTTGTTACACTCTGATGTATAAAGGCACTTTACTTAATGGATTGTCAGCTTTTTGATTTCTGCTTCCAATGTCCATAGGAATCGATATGGACCTTAAGGTTTGATGAATGCAGTAACTTTTTTCAGTGCAAGTTACCTCATTCAGAAAACCTACAAATTCACAATGATACTAACAGACGTTGTATGTGGCTTTCAAAAAGCTGACAGTCAAACAGGAAAGTGACCTGCAAGTTGAATACACCAGAGCCAAGCAAAGTGCCTCCATTAGTCAATGCATTGCAAAGAGCCATCATATATAAGTACACATAATTATGTATTATGGCATGAATAACTAAAAAGTATGACATAAAATAAACTTTTTGGAAAAAATATCAACCAACTTCAAAAAACGTGCTAAAAAGAACTAAAATGAGGTTTAAAAATGTAGACAAAGCAGTGGTCTAAAAACTGCAAAGCCCTTTGACCAAAGCTGTGCAGATTTTTGAGAGTGTACTATTTAAAACTGTATTATTAATGAATTATATGCTGTATGAATTGCCTATTTTTAAATTCTATCCTTTTATTTATCGTAGCATCCATGGGTTAATGGAATAACTGGATTTGATGTGGTTCGAAAGCAACCTAATGTATTATTAGGATGGATTGGTGGTAGAGAAGCTAAAATGATAGAAAGTGTAGATATTGAAATTATAAGCAGTGTATGTACCAAATTATTAAGAAAATTCTTGAATTCTCCTGACATTCCTGCACCATTAAAAATATTTAGGTATTTATTTTTCTTTATGTATTTATTTTTCACTTTCAAAATAGTTTCTTTTTACTTTTTTTTTTTTTTTTTTTTTTTTTTTTTGTATAAGTTAAAATATAGGGAGAGTCTGGGTACATCTCAATTATTCAGTTGAAACTGTGTGCGAAGCATATTGCTTTATCCCAAACTATTCATTCTATCAAACAAGATAGTAATTGCTTTATAATTTAATCTTTTAATAATGGCCATGTTTCATCACAAGCAATTTGTTTGAAATGAAGAATTAGAGTGAGGATATTTGTCTTGAGTCAAGTGCTTTGGCACAGGTAATTCTAATTCAAGAAAAAAATTATAAATATCATTTATTTTTATGGATTTTCTTAAAATTTTATATAGATTAAATAAATCATCATTACAATATGCTAATCAGTGAAAAAAGAAAAAAAATGAAATTTTTAAGTTAAAATAACATTTTTATTCTATTGTCAAAGCAAAACAAGTCCTTATAGCTGGTGAAATTTACCAGTATCTGGTCATTATCGTGAAGAAACTCTTACAAAAATACTAGAATTGCAGAAAAGATTTTTGCACTGCTGTTTCATTAGTACACTTATTAAATATATTATGTATTAAATAATTAATTTTTAAATGAAAAAGTAAGCTTTACATATTTTTGAAATTGTGAAGTTATATTAAACTTTGCACTTAGAAGGATTTAAAGTCAATACTCAGGACAGGAAATTATTTTTAATTATCTTTATTTTGGATGAACAAGTACACAAGAACCTTATAAAATAGTTCTCACTACTAACTGATTTGTAAACATTTGTCTTTTTTCAGTATTTTTATTATTTTTTAAGAAATCTTAACTGTTATTTGTACCTATAATGCTTTCACTATAATGCGATTTTTTATTTGGAAAGAGGTATTGCTTCTTAATAGTTCTAAAATTTAATCCCCCCCCCCCCAAAAAAAAGTAATTCTATGTCTAGACAATGATTAAAAAATTTAGTAAAAAAAATGTATATAGATGAGATTGTTTGATTGAATTTATTTTATTACTATTCAAGTCAATGAAAAAAAATATAACAATAAAAACACATAACCTCCATGACATCATCTTATTTTTTATGAAATTTATCAGCTGTGGGGTAAATTTGTAAGCTATTTGGCTATCTGAAAGATTTTTGTTTTGCTGTGGGAAAACTTAGTGCTGATTTTGGAGTGCTTTAATATGGAATCACAAAGATGTCTTTACTTGTACTGAATTATAGTTTTCAACTTTGTATTCATAAAACCTGCTGTAACTTTGTAGCAAATGACCATATTGATTTGCAAATGGCAATCATTTGATTTAAGAAAAAGAAAGGAAAAGAAAAAAAAAAGATGCTTACCCCTACTCTGATGCTCTTATTTAATTAATTTTAACTTATTTAATTTTTTTTAAGTTTTACCCTTCCTGCTCCCTGATTTAAAAATATCTCCCCAATTGCTGCTGTAAAATCCTACTTTAAATGTATTGAGTTATAGTTTTCGACTTTGTATTCATAAAAATTGCTGCAATTTTGTAACAAATGATCATATCAATTTGCAAATAGCAATCATTTGATTTAAAAAAAAAAAAAAAATACATGTGGCACTCGGGGACTGCCGCAGTAAAGCTATTGCATAGCATTTTTTATAAACTTATGCAATTATAATTATTTATTTATTTTTTATTTATGCAGTTTTTTGTCTTTGATATTAATTCAAGTTACACTTTTTAAGCGTGATGACCGATAACATTTTTTTTTCTTTTATTGAATAAATGAGAAGTTAATATCGTTTAAAATATTTTTATCATCTTACAATACATGTACGTTAATCAGGAATTTTTATCATTGAAACTATACATTTATGGTAGCTAAAATAAAAAACATAAGTTTGAGACTTGATATTCTCAAAATATCTGAAAAACACCACGTCAATGTCTGCCGAAGTCTACCGAAGGATACCGTGCCGAAGTCTGCCAAACTGAAGCGACGTTAGCCGGAGTGTTACGTTTTATTTCTCGTTACGGAATTTCTAGATTCTTTCGCCACGCTCAAAGCCCGCGATAAAAGCTATGCAATACCTTAATAAATTACCAAACAAAATTTGGCCGCTCTACGAAAATTAGATCGCGAGTTATAAGCATTTTAAAATTTCTGAACCTCACCGTGGGGGTCTCGTGTCACCAAAAATTAACTCTCTCATAATAAATTACCAAACAAAATTTGGCCGCGATACGAAAATTGGATGGCGAGTTATAAGCATTTAAAATTTTTCTATCCTCACCGTGGGGGGGGGGGTCTCCTGTCACCAAAAATTAAAATTGTCTCATAATAAATTACCAAACAAAATATGACCGCGCTACGAAAATTAGATCGCGAGTTATAAGCATTTTAAATTTTTCGACCCTCACCGTGGGGGGTCTCCTGTCACCATAAAATAACACTGTCTCATAATAAATTACCAACCAAATTTGGCCATGCTACGAAAATTAGATCGCGAGTTATAAGCATTTTAACTTTATCGACCCTCAGCGAGGATGGGGGGATCTCCTGTCACCAAAAGTGACACTGTCTCATAATAAATTACCAAATAAAATTTGGCCGCACTACGAAAATTAAATCGCGAGTTATAAGCATTTTAAATTTTTCGACCCTCACCGTGGGGGGAGGGTCTTCTGTCACCAAAAATTAAAATTGTCTCATAATAAATTACCAAAAAAAATTTGGCCACGCTACGAAAATCAGATCGCGAGTTATAAGTATTTTAAATTTTTCGACCCTCACCAAGGGGGATCTCCTGTCACCAAAAGTAACACTGTCTCATAATAAATTACAAAACAAAATTTGGCCGCGCTACGAAAATTAGATCGCGAGTTATAATCATTTTAAATTTTTCGACCCTCACCATGGGGGGGGGGGGTCTCCTGTCACCAAAACTAACACTGTCTCATAATAAATTACCAAACAAAATTTGGCCGCACTACGAAAATTAGATCGCGAATTATAAGCATTTTAAATTTTTCGACCCTCACCATGGGGGATCTCCTGTCACCAGAAGTAACACTGCCTCATAATAAATTACCAAACAAAATTTGGCCGCACTATGAAAATTAGATCGCGAGTTTATAAGCATTTTAAATTTTTCGACCCTCACCATGGGGGATCTCCTGTCACCAAAAGTAACACTGTTTCATAATAAATTACCAAAACAAAATTTGGCTGCACTACGAAAATTAGATCGCGAGTTATAAGCATTTATAAGCACATAACATTTTAAATTTTTCGACCCTCATCGTGGGGGGACTCCTATCACCAAAAATTAACATTCTCATAATAAATTACCAAACAAAATTTGGCCGGGATACGGAAAGTAGATCGCTAGTTATAAGCATTTTAAATTTTTCTTCCCTCACCTTGGGGGGGGGTCTTCTGTCACCAAAAATTAACACTGTCTCATGATAAATCATCAAACAAAATTTGGCCGCGCTACGAAAATTAGACCGCTAGTTATAAGCATTTTAACTTTTTTGACCCTCACCATGGGGGGGGGGGGGGGTTCTCCTGTCCCCAAAAATTAACACTGTTTCATAATAAATCACCAAACAAAATTTGGCCGCGCTACGAAAATTAGATCGCGAGTTATAAGCATTTTTAAGTTTTTCGACCCTCACTGTGGGGGTCTCCTGTCACCAAAAATTAACACTGTCTCATAATAAATTACCAAACAAAATTTGGCCACGCTACGAAAATTAGATCGCGAGTTATAAGCATTTTAAATTTTTCGATCCTCACCATTGGGCGGGTCTCCAATCACCAAAAGATACATTATCCTACCTTGTTTTATCTTAAGTCGATTCTTTTCTATACACATTCTATCAGGAATTTTTATTATTTAAACTATAGATTTATAGTAACTGAATTGAGAAATATAAGTTTGAGACTTGATATCCTCTAAATATCTGAAAAATACCGCGTCAATGTCTGTCAAAGTCTACCGAAGGATACCATGCCGAAGTCTGCTGAGCTGAAACGACGTTAGCCGAGTGTTAGTTTTTTTTCGTTACGGATGTGTTAGGATTTTCCTCGTTACGGAAATTTTGGATTCGGTCGCCGCGCTCAAAGCCCGCGATAAAAGCTATGCAATAGCTTAAAAAAAAATGATGCTCATAACAGATGTAAATTTTCCATTTTTGGGTGAAAAATGTCCGTGCCAGGATTCGAACCAAGGATGTATTGGCTGAAGCTGCCAATGCTCTACGAACTGAGCCATCCCGCACACGAACACTGGAGGACTATTTCCCCCAATTAACCTCAACAATCACTTTATCTGGTCTGATATTCTGGATCAGCTCAACAGAATAAATCGAAGGTCAATATATGGAACTGCAGAAAATCGCTGCTTATGAAATTACATTAGATTAATTTTAAACATGATTATTCAATCAGTAAATTAATTATAACAGATTTACTGCCCACATGAAAATCACTCTGTGTGCATGACCTGGTCCGTGCAAAAATCAGTAAAATCTAGTCTGATCCCTCCCCCTTTTTTTTTAATGCATATATTTTTGAGTTTAAATTGCCATTATTCTACAATTAAACTCTAATACTTATTACTTTTTAAAAATAGTAGATTTCTAGGCAATAAAATTTAAATACAGTAAGAATATAATACGTTAATATATTCTAAGAGGACAACTCTACTATTTGCTTTTTTTTTTTTTTATTCCTTTGTGATTCCATGTTTGACTGTGTTTCATTTTTCTGTCTTTTAAGTTTCTAATATAAGGAATATGAATTAAAGATTTTAATGATAGCTAAAATTTATATGCAAATTAAAAAAAAAAGAAATATTGTATCTTTGAATACTTCTTTAAAAATGAAGATTAATTATTTTTGATCAGAACTCCTTATGTGAAACAATTTATGATCACATCAACATAAAAATTTGTTTTGTAGAAATTATGTTGAACTGGACTGAGCTCAAGCCAAGATTTTAACTTTTTTCTAATCTGGGCCAATACTTTTTTTGTATGGACAAGATTGAACTCAGGCTGAAATTTAACTTTCATACGGGCTAAGCCATTAATTTATTTTTTACTAAGCAGTTTTTTAAAACTTGGCTCAGCACATCGAGACCTTTAAAATATATTATGAATTTGGCTCCCAAGTCAAGGATACTGTGCCCCCCCTTCCTGTCTCGTTCCTTGCTCAGATTTTGAAAGTTTGAAATAGAAAGTCTTAAAGTAAGATGCGACCCACTCATAAAAAGCATGCCAAGTTGCACAGATCACTTAAAAAAATGTGGAGTGCCTAAGGAGAGAGATCGCTGGATGTTTTAAATACTAAATGATATCTCCTTAATTTAAAAATTAGATAAAATATTTAAAACCTGATTTAAATATTTTTAATAAAATTTTAGACATCTTAATATATTATGATTGAGGCACCTTACATTGCTTAGAAAACTGGTTAAAGTTAGGTCAATGTGAACAAAAATAGAAATTCCATGGACGGCAATTACAGTATTTTTTAGTTTAATTAGGCCAATTTTGAGGAGTGTGGTACTTACGATAGCTGTAGCATTTCTTCCATAAAATACGGTAGATAACTATTATTATTGAAACTTTCAAAGTAGTAGTACATTTCCTTGCTTTTTTAAAAATTTTATAATGTTTTAGATATTTCATAAAAGCAATTGTTGAGTCCCTTTAAAGAAAATCATTTTTGATAAATTTCTTTTCATGAAGTTTCTCTTTCTGTAAAGTACAACAGTGAAAAACAAAAGAATTTTCTCTCTAATTCTGCTATAAATTAACTTGTAATACTGGCTCAACTGATTGGCAGTAATATCTTATATTTAATGTTATTCTGTTACTTCTATTAATCACTTCACTGGCAACAGGTATGGGGGAAATAGTGCTTTTACCTTCAACTTATCTCAGGGTAAACAGTGAAGTGGTTAAATGTGTTACAAAATTATCACATAATAAAAATTGTCGACATTTTTTTGAATGGTAACACTCATTTTGGACAAAAATTGTTTAAAAATTAAAAAATATAAAATAAGCTAATATTAAATAAAATTATATATATATATATATACCGGGTGATCCAGAAGTTTCAGGAGTTTTGAAATGCTAATAATTAGTAAAGTATAAACAATAGAAGATGCGGTTTTCGCAGAAATTCTTAGAAACTTGTGGGATTTTGTGTTTTAATAAGAAATTTTTTTTATATTAGTTATACTTTTTGCCAATAGGTGGCGCTGAACTGGATAGTATGATATTGCTATGATATGATACAGCTCATTAAAAATAAAGAACCAGTGTCTAAGGGTTACAAATATTCTTTATGATGTCCATAACTTATAAGTACCGCCATCATATGATGCAAAACAGCCTGGACAGCATTAAAAAGCAATTCAGGGGATATCTCTGAAATGCTCTAGTGTAATATCTTTCAGCTGAGTCAATGACATAGGCAAATCTCTGTACACATGAGACTTCAAGTAGCTCCACAACCAAAAGTCAGAAGGGGTAAGATCTGGAGATCGTGGAGGCCATTCGTGTCAAAAATTGCGTCTCAGAACACGGTATCTCCAAATGTAGTCCTCAGGATCGTTGTGACAGGAGAAATGATGTGGGAAGGATCTTCCAATGAGCTTGTTTCCTCAAACCTTTTTATCATAGTCTTCAGGTTTGTTATGTCATCGGTCCTTTTCCGGTTTTCATTCCATGCATTGTACTATAAGAATGCAATGCTAAACTTGGCGATTCATCCTTTCTGTAAAACTGCATAACTACAAACCTTTTTTATGCAAAGAAAGCATTTTTTAACTTAGCAGTTACACATCAAATTTTGTATCGAAATTTCTTTTAAATGCAATTTCCTTAACCTTCAAAAAAGAGTTTGAACATTAAGGACGCTTAAAAACAAATCTGATCAATAATCTCAGAAAGATGTTGCGCAATGAATTCATCTGCTTTTATAACGCATGGTAATGAAACTTTCGATGTCATATACTAGAGCCACTTGTTGCTAAAAATGTTAACTATTTATTTAAAAATAAATTCATCATAAACAAAAATCCCACACTTTTCTGAGTATGTATCTGAAAACTGCATCTTATTATTGTATATAGTTTTCTAATTATTAACATTTCAAAACTCCCGAAACTTCTGGATCACCCGGTATATATATACTAGTATTAAAAAATGCTCTGACGAGCACCAAAAAAGGTTAATATGTTTTAAAGTATGAAAAAGTATTTGACAAGAGCTTCTAATTGAGAATGAGAAAGGACAAGGGGTCCCTTTTTGGCTGCAATTACATGGTGAATAAATTGATGATTTGTGCAATTTGGCAAAATTGATCGACAGGATAATCAAGTAGTATTGAAAAGTTTAATTAATAACTACAGAATGAAATGATTTATAAAATTTAACAAAATTAAATAAAGGTAAATATATGTATATTTTTAATAAACATTAGCCCGGTTATCATCAGACAAAATAACAAAATTTTCGTGCCAATTAGGTACCCTAATGCGTATTTGACATCACATCCCTATTTAAAATCAATTGAATGCTATTTAAGATATGGACAGAATGTGAAGTTTTTGTTTTACTCTATATCTTTTCTTTATGTAAATTAGGATGTCATATGATCATAATTAAAAAATCTTACATTTAGTTCCTGAAGAGAAATTTTGGTTTTTCTAGATACTTTTTTCTGATGTACTTGTTTTTTCCCCATTTTTTTCTACTACTAAAATTCAAAATGTTAGGACACTCAAGAAAATCATCCCATGGTCATATAAAATGCATGTTATTTGAAAAATTAACCATGGATTCGAACAAAAAAAAAAACACTGCGTTCACAACTTTATTATTTAAAGAACTGAAACTAAAAGCTTCGCAATAAAAACAAATAGCCATGTTTTTCACGTGATTTGTTTAATTTGAATGAATTATGATACATACATGACAATTTTTATATTAAATTTGGTGGCAATGAATAATAATTAAAAAAAACTACAATCGCAACAGCAAAAGACAATATTCAACTGGAGGTTTAAGACATAAATTCGATTTTCTCAGAAACCGTCAAACATACAAAGATGAAAAAAAAAACTGTTCTAAGTTTTATCAAGATGATAAAAATAAATCAAAAACGAAGTTAATCCATCATAATAACGTTAGCTATTGCTTGTTGAATTTTTCGTCTTCATTTTTTCGTTAAAAGTTAAATTAAAAACTACTGTAAACTGCGGTAATTTTTTGAATGCTATCATTTTATTCGTCTCATCGAGTTCTATCTTTTGAAAACAAAATTACTGTCGTACGTCAACTGGTTCACCATTAATTTCAAAAAGACGTTCGCATTTTCTATTTCTTAAACATATTATACCAAACGCTACCACGTTTGCTATGATATATATATATATATATATATATAATATAAAATAAGTATCAATTTCAGCAAATTTAAACGAATATGACTTATTTGATAAGAATTTAAAATAATAAAATATGATAAAAAAAATTATAAATATGCTTTTTTCTGATAATTTGCAAAAACTTTTTTTTATTATAGTATTTTATGTTGTTCTGTGGTGCAAAACTTGTAACATTTACTCATCATTCATTTCTCATATTTGTGCTTATTAATCTGATAATGATTTAAAGTATCAAAATATGCATATTGTATAAATTTAGTTAGGCTAATTAAAATTTTTAAATGCAAATATTTTTGCCTAATAACTTTTAAGACAAAATACCTGATTGTATTGCCTTTCTTATGCTGAATTTTTACAAAATGTTCCTCTAAGTGATTTTTTTTACATATGATTTCGTTTTTTCATTCAGGGTTTTTTTTTCCAAAATTTTTTTGATTCATTTAAATTTTTACTTGCATTGTCATTTACATTAGTGCCAATCAAACTTTCTTACAAGGAGGGAGCCAACCATTGTAATCACAGATTTTATTTTTTTATATGTTGTAGGATATACACCCATTAGTCTCAGGTTCAGCAGATTTTATGTAATGTTTCTTAGTTCTTGTGCAACAGAAGAATCTAATAATATAACATAACTTAAATATTTACTGTGTAATATGGTTACTGCATTGTTTTAGCACCTTGATCTGCAGGCTTTGGTTGAAGACTGGAGTGCACCAAATTTTTTTTCTCTTTTTAGGTGCGTTCGTAATTATGTAAATACGTAGCACCTATTGTTGTCGCTCAGTCCGTCCGTCTGTCTGTCTGTCCGTCTGTCTGTCTGTCCGTCTGTCTGTCTGTCTGTCCGTCCGCATATAACAGCGCAAAAACTACCCAACCGAATCGTTTGAAATTTAAAATACATAATTATTACATAATTTTGTCGAGTCATTTCAAATTTTATGAAAATCGGATGCATAGATCAATTACAGGGGCAATCAAAAGTATTCCGTTACATTACGGTCAATGGGGAAAAAAGTTTCAAATGCATTTTAATCGTTTGAAATTTAAAATACATAGTTATTACATAATTTTGTCGAGTTATTTCAAATTTTTTGATAATCGGGTGCATAGATCAATTACAGGGGCAATCAAAAGTATTCAATTACATTATAGTCAATGGGGAAAAAGTTTCAAATGTATTTTATATGTTTGAAATTTAAAATACATAGTTATTACATAATTTTGTCGAGTTACTTCAAATTTTATGAAAATCGGATGCATAGATCAATTACAGGGACAATCAAAAGTATTCCGTTACATTACGGTCAATGGGGGAAAATGTTTCAAATGCATTTTAATCGTTTGAAATTTAAAATACATAGTTATTACATAATTTTGTCGAGTTATTTCAAATTTTTTGATAATCGGGTGCATAGATCAATTACAGGGGCAATCAAAAGTATTCAATTACATTATAGTCAATGGGGAAAAAGTTTCAAATGTATTTTATACGTTTGAAATTTAAAATACATAGTTATTAAATAATTTTGTCGAGTTATTTCAAATTTTATGAAAATCGGATGCATAGATCAATTACAGGGACAATCAAAAGTATTCCGTTACATTACGGTCAATGGGGGAAAATGTTTCAAATGCATTTTAATGGTGTTGCACTCATTCGAACTTAATAAAATTTATATGCAACTATAAAGTACATATTATAATATACATTTTACATAATCTGTGATGCAAAGAACATTTGTTATTGATTTACAAGGCCACACAAAAGTATTCCATTACATAATGGTATAGAGAGAACATTGCTTGATGAGCGTTTTAATTGTAATTCAGTATTTACAATTTTATGAGATTGAGATATAAGAGTAATATTTTTAAAACTTCGTTATCGTACGAACGCACCTCGTTTGCTACGCTTCACGTGCAATTTCCAACTTGTTTTGTTTTCTAAATATACTTGTAATTATAATTGAAAGATCTCAATTAAAAATTTTAGTATACATTAATTTTAATATTAACATATTTAAGTTTAATTTAGAATTTGTGATTTTTAAACCTTTTTCATCATTTAAAGAGATTAAAAAAAAATTGTATCTATTATTGTCTAGTAAAAATTCAGAAGTCATTACAAAATCTGTCATTGCGCCATCTAGTTATAATAAAATTAAACCTTTTCAAATAAAATAAAAATAAATGAAGAAAGAAGATAAATGGCAAGGAAAACGATTCAAAGTGTATTACAAATTTTAAAATATTTACCATGCAAAAATAAAGGTTATAATTTACTTCTTATATTAATTTTTAATATAATTGTGCCTGTTACTTTAAAAACAGAGTAGTAGAAATCTATCAGCTTCCCTTATAAGGGCAATACATAAATAACATTTCTTTAAAATCACAAATCAACCCAGTTGTTCAATATCATTGCATTGATAAAGAGTATATGAAAAGCATTTTAAAAGTCATTTTAAAAAAAATTAACAGTTTTATGATGTTTTCTGCAATGATTTAGTCACAAATAAAAAATAAATAAATAAATAGGTTAAAATTATAATTGTTTCACAATTTTTAATTGACAATTCGATTATTAAATTGTAACTACAAGTATATTTATGAAACAAAATATAAGAAAAACAGATGTATCACATTTTGGTTTTGAATCCAAGCCTGCAGGTCAATTAACAAATGCCATAACAATTGAGCTGCAACCAAAGGAGCAGTTTTGTTACAAAGTAAATATTTAAGAGCCCACAATAGTCACAGGAAAAGTACAGAAAAAGACCCGGATGACCATGTAAAGTCTATGGGAGCGTTCTTTTCTAATATCTCATTCAAATTTTAATATTTTGACATGATTTTTTTTGCATAAAATAGTTCAGGACGATCCACAACCGGGCTAGTTTTTACTTTTTCGATTTTGGTTTTAGATTATTTTAAAAAAATTACTTTAATTTTCAAAACCGGTTTAAACCGGTTCTGAAACAGAAACTATCATAATATAAAAAATATATAACCAAAATCGAAAAAGTAAAAACTAGCCCGGTTGTGGATCGTCCTGAACTATTTTATGCAAAAAAAATCATGTCAAAATATTAAAATTTGAATGAGATATTAGAAAAGAACGCTCCCATAGACTTTACATGGTCATCCGGGTCTTTTTCTGCACTTTTCCTGTGACTATTGTGGGCTCTTAAGTTGTGGGTCAATCCATTTCAAATGGTCCAGAAAATGTTTTTTCAGTTGCTTGACCATTTTTTATTAAAATCTGAATTTCTTTTTTGTACAACAAGCCTAACATGATAGAAGTTCAAAATATGTAAAAATAATCACAAGAGGAAGTTTTTCTTGCAAGGAAAACTGTCAACATGGCATAATTATTTTTACAAATAGGGTGAAAGTATTTGTACTCACAGGAGCAAAGTTACAGACTTGGGACTTGATTTCTCTTCATTATTATTATTTATTTTTTTTCCAAAATCTTTAAAATTTTCAAAAATGACACTTTTAAGATTTTGATATCTGATGTGGGGCACAAGTTAAAAATCTAAAGTTCTGGTTTCTGATAGTATTTTAAGGTAGTGTTATGCATAAAAAAATTTTAAGATGGAGATTTGACTCAAACTGAGATATGGCAGGGACAATGCATCAAAATTATACCGCCAAATTGGCAAAATTATACTGCCAAATGCATTGTAGTCACAAATAAATGTCTATCTGAGACTGTCATTTAAGTTTTTCATTTTATTACGTATTATATTTAAATACATTAACGAAAATTAAACTCTTTGCAAACCTAAGTAATTAATTATGTATATATACATATATATATTCCTTAAGCCTACATTTTGTATGATTTCAGTTAATTTGCTTTAAGTAATTTTAGTAACTAAAAGAAACCTCAATAATTTCACATTAAAAAAAGGATATTTTTTTTTCAAAATATGAGACAAAAACAGAAAAGCTGTTAATGTTGATCTAAGACTTTCTTTCTCTTCATTAAAAAATTGAGACTTTAATGTTTCTGGCTATGAAGGATATAAAAATATGAAATTCTGGCCTGTGATAGCATTTTATTGTAGTATTATGCACAAAAAATTTAAATATGGAAATTTGACTGCAAGCTAGAATATGATTAAGACAAGATATCAACAAATGCTATACAAGCACCTTAGGATGAATTAGGTTTATCTCTTTTATCACAATATTTGTGCACAAAATATGGTTTGTGAAAAACAGTGTGATAATAAATATTTAATTTGCTAAGAGAGTATACATGTTTACAAAGATCTGAAAAGTATCTTCACACAATTTAAGAGCGATGTTACGAATTCAACCATTTTCTGTTCTCAGTTCCATAGGGATGATCTTTCACAATTTTTTTTTTTTTTTTTTTTTTTTTTTTTTGAAAGAACAAGATTTGTCATCTCTTGATAACTTAAATGAAGTTCTTGGTCCTGCTGGCTCATAGAAATGAACTTTGAAGTCAATATATCCAAGGCTTACAACATTAATAATTCTAAGATACTACTTCTTATCATGCACATATGCAACTATGTTATTTTTCTGTAATGTAAACTTTGACAGGACTTTACATATCTGTACTTTCTGAAAAGTACTTAGGTCTGATATATGGCAAAACTGTATAAATATTTGATTTATGGGAACATATTTATGGTAAGAACAAGTTTCAGGGACATGCAAGCTCTATTGAAATTGTGGTTTTTAAATCAACAATTAGGAATGTGCTATGACGCATTTGGTCATGTCTCAATAAGTATGTTAATATTAACAGCTTTTCTCTTTTCCTATTTCTGTTTTATTTTTGTTCCATATCTTGTGTAAAAATATTCTTTTTTTATGTAAAATTATTGAGTTTTTTTTATTAGTTATTGAAATTATTTAAAACAAAATTTACTAAAATCATACAAAATATAAGCCTAAGGCATAATTAAAAAAAAAAATAAATAAATAAATGCTTAGTTTTGCAAAGGGTTTAATAATACTGTTACTATTATTTAAAGATAATAAAAAACAAGTTGGAAATTGCACGTGAAGCGTAGCAAATTAGGTGCGTTCGAACGATAACGAAGTTTTAAAAATATTACTTTCATATATCAATCTCATAACATTGTAAATAGTGAATTACAATTAAAACGCTCATCAAACAATGTTCTCCCTATACCATTATGTAATGGAATACTTTTGTGTGGCCTTGTAAATCAATAACAAATGTTCTTTGCACCACAAATTATGTAAGATGTATAGTATAATATGTACTTTATAGTTGCATATAAATTTTATTAAGTTCGCATGAGTGTAACACGATTAAAATGCATTTGAAACATTTTTTCCCATTAAACCGTAATGTAATGGAATACTTTTGATTTTCCCTGTAATTGATCTATGCATCCGATTTTCATAAAATTTGAAATAACTCGAAAAAATTATGTAATAATTATGTGTTTTAAATTTCAAACGTATAGAATATATTTGAAACTTTTTCCGCATTGACCATAATGTAATTGAATACTTTTGATTGTCCCTGTAATTGATCTATGCACACGATTATCAAAAAATTTTAAATAACACGACAGAATTATGTAATAATTGCGTATTTTAAATTTCAAACGATTAAAATGCATTTGAAACTTTTTTCCCCATTGACCGTAATGTAATGGAATACTTTTGATCGTCCCTGTAATTGATCTATCCATCCGATTCTCATAAAATTTGAAATGACTCGACAAAATTATGTAATAATTATGTATTTTAAATTTCAAACGATTCGGTTGGGTAGTTTTTGCGTTGTTATATGCGGACGGACGGACAGACGGACGGACGGACGGACGGACAGACGGACGGACGGACGGACAGACGGATGGACTGAACGATCACTATAGGTGCTACGTATTATATAATTACGAACGCACCTAAAAATTAACTTAAATGACACTCTGTGATAAATATTTATCTGTGATTACTATAAAACAATAGTTTGGTAGTGTCATTTTGACATATTACCTTTGCTGTATTCCAGCTTGTAGTCAAATCTCCACCTTAAAATTTTTTGTGCATAATACTACCAGAAAATACTACCAGAAAACAGAAATTTAGATTTTTATCTTGTGCCCCAACAGTGATATTAAAGCCTCAAAAGTATAATTTTTGGAAATCTTAAAAATTTTGAGAATTCTTTTAATGAAGAGAAATCAAGTACCAGGTCTGTTCTACTTTGCACGTGAGTACAAATACTTTCACCCTATTTGTAGAAATAATTATGTCATGTTGGCAGTTTTCCTGGCTAGTAAAACTTCCTGTTGTAAATGAACAGATTTTGGATAAAAATCTTGAACTTTATGCGGAAATTTCACTAATAAAAGGATTTATTTTAAGAAATTACTCTACTACCAAACTTTTAGCTCATTTTATTCTGAACTGCTGTAAATCCCATTTGAATTGGAGAAGTAAAATATGAGATATTTACACTTCCGTAAATCCTTCAATGTGAGAAAATTGTTGAATACAATGAAACAAAGATGGCCACCATGTGCAAACAAAAATAGTAAAATTAAAATAACAACTATTTTGAACTTCCATCATATTAGGGTTATTGTACAAAAAAAATTCAGTTTTTTTTTTTTTTTTTTTTTTTTTTTTTTTTTAAATAGTCAAGCAACCAGTGCCTTCACTTGAAATAGATTCACCCTTGTGCTATAATATTACCTCCCCCCCCCCCCGCTGTTTCTTGAAAACTAAAGAATGTTGCATAAAATCATGAACTTGATACTAAGGGGCCTCTATCCTAGAGCATGTGTAAAAATAATCAAAGTTTGTGATTACCATGGTTGGCCCTCTTTATATTAGATTCAGTAAAGTGAAACACTACCAATAATGTTCTATAACAGAAAATTAAGACAGGTTCACAGTGAATTTTTCAATTGATCGAATTTCAAAAATTTGGAGGAAGCATTTCATGCTGAATAACCTTTATTTATTTTTGTAAGTTTTCTATCTATCAATTGAATTTTTAAATAGGTAAGAAAAGTGAAATTGAGAATGATTTCCATATTAATATACAGTAGACTCCCTCAAATCCACACAGCTTGGGACCAGAGGTTTTGCGGATTTTAGAATTTTGCAGATTTCTGGTCATTGCTTTGTTTACATTTTTTGAACAGTAATTTGAGTGCAATCAGAACCATAATGAATACTTACAATATAATTAAATACTAAAATAAGTAATAGACTAAAATAATAAAAAAATAGATAATTTCTTAAATGATTAAAATATTAATAGCTAAGGTCAAGGTACTAATCAATAGTGTCTGATTAGATATTCATTATAAAGATTAAATGTATTTTTCCAAAATTATTTAACAAAACTTGCCTCATAAAAGTACATTACTAATTCACATCAAAATCATAAAATAAGGATTTTTTTTCAAGTTTAACCAAGCTTAATAACCAAAAAATCTTGATTAATGCATAAATATATTCGGTAAGTAGATTGTGATTACCAGTAATATCAGCAATATCTTGAATTTTTTCCAAAAAATTTATTTTTCCTTCATGGAAAAAAGATGAATAGACTATTATTAAGAAAATTACAAATTAAAAAACATATAGAATTGATACAAAACTAAAAAATTCAAATTTTGTCCCAATATTAAAACTGAAATTTTCATTGTTTACATCCATAAAATATGTGCGGATTTTAGAGAGTTGCGGATTTCTGGTTTGCAGATTTGAGGGAGTCTACTGTAATACATTTATTCTTTTTTAAGACAACAAAGGAGATTTGACAGTCATTTAAGTATAATATCAAGTATTGTTTTTAAATCATAATCTGCATATATTTTAAATAAACTTAAGGCAGTACTCACACCACAAATAATATTTTTTCAGTGCATTTTTTCCCACACTCATGTTCATAAAATAAGTGCTGTTCTTGCAACATGAATATTATTTTTTGTTTAATATAAATATATATATTGCCTGCACTCATGTTTATAAAATAAATTAATGCCAATTATAATGAGTTTATTTTCATTTACCTATGTAATAACTTTATAAATAGTGTGCTGTTATGTTGCTAAATAAGGTGAATTATATTAGTATGTAAAATTAATGCACATGATCATATTTTCTTGTGTATAAGATGTTCTTTTATATAAGACATATTCCAAAATATAACACATATTTTAGGAGAAAAGCTCTCATGAAATTTAAAAAATGACAGTACCTAATGAAAAGAATATTTACAGGAAAATATACTAACAACTTTTGAACATTCATGTCCCTTCATGAACTACAAAAAACATGTAACTGCCATCCGAATCTTCTCTATCACACACATGCCTTATTATGTACATATAAATATATAAATTATTTTTTACAGAAATTATGTTAGTCAATATCACAATATATATATATACAGTGGTGGCCAAAATTGTGGACTCTTTTAGGTAGCTTTCATTGCAAAAAGTAAAAAACTACCTTTAGCAGCCATCCAGAAGAAAACACTTTGGGAAATTTTGCTATATTTTCGTCGATTGTGACACCTAGATCTCAAAATCACCCTCTGTTGAAATGTTGACTTACATATATATATATCCATATATATATATATATATAGATATCTGAATATTTTTCGTGATGTAACTCTCGAACTTATGAACCGATTTGGATGAAATTCTTTATGTGCATAGTTGAAGTACTAATGTCTCAACCAAGTTCATTGGCCAGCTTCAACTGTCATCTTGTTTTAAAATGGAGGCCATTTGAATTTGAGGACACTTATGGAAATTTTTGTTTTCTAACTTTTTCTTTAAAATGACCTATGTTATTAACTTACATTATGTGACTGCTTAAAATGGCTTTTGATGTTTCTAACATTCTGTTTAAAATGATATATAAGAGTTTGCATTTTATGAAACAGAACTTTTTCTATAAGTATACAAAGTTTAAAAACATAAAAATTTCAAAAGAATCAAATGGTCACCATTTTGAAACAAGATGGTGGATGAAGCTGGTCAACAAACTCGGTCAAGACATTAGTACTCCTATTATGCACATAAAAAATTTCATCCAAATTAGTTGATAAATTCAAGAGTTACAGCATGACATTCAGATATATATGGATATATCTATATATATAGTATATATGGGTGATTCTCAAAATAGGGGACAATTTCAAAAATGAAATCTTAAAAAAATTACTGTTAGCAAAATTTCTGAAAAAAATATGTGTTGTTAATATAGTATTAGGTATACTTTACATGTAGTCAGCAGAGCTAAATATTTAAAAATTAACTTTTAAAAAAATAATTAGTATTTTTTGAGCCATGCTAATGACAAAACAAATTGCATGGAATAAATATATTAAGAAATTTTTATTTTCTTCCTGTTTAAATATTTTTTTTTCTGCGTTTATTAGCCTTCCTTTCCAACAAATAGTTTCCATTTTTACATATATACATATAAGGAGAATAAAAACATTACCAAAGAGCAAACTTTGTTTACATGAACAACATTCTGACACTAACAGTGTAAGAAGCTGTCTTAGTGATTTTCTGACAGATTTAATGCATATTTTAGGGATAATAAATGTAATACCTAAATTTATATGTAAAATTAAACTTTAAAAAGGATACAGTATAAGTACTGGTTACATTTATGCACATAGGAATCTTTAGCATGGACAGAAAAACCATGCTAATGACACTGATATTTGTCCATGCTAATGACAAATTTTAATTTAAATAAGATTATGAGCCATAATATAATCACAATGCAATAGTCCTTTCTGGGGCTTTTTAAAACACAAAAGTTCTATGCAAATAAGTAAAATAAAAATTTTAACTATAAAATAAACATGAAAATTATTATCCATTCTAATGACATACAATTGATGTACTCGCCTAATATTCAACTTATATTCTTAAAATACAATACATGCTTCTATTTTCAGGTTGGAATAAAATGGTTACTTGTTGCCATGGAGAAACTTCATATTTTCAAAGTATTGTCATATGTGAAGATGAAATTTTGATTAATAAACAGCTGTTATAGTATGACCTTGTTTTGAAAACAGAATATGGAGGACAAACTTTAATTCTCTTTTTATATACTATAATTTTATTTTTAAAAAGAAATTTATTGGATAATTCCTCTCCTTGATTAATTTAAAGAAAGAATAACATTTGTTTTATTTTATAAACATGATATTAACTCTTGAAAAAGCTAGTATATACAAGGCACAGCTGCTGTGGACATCCATGCTAATGACATTTTGAACATTTTTTCTGTTATTTTAAGGTGTTTTTAACTAAAAAGTGAGTAATTCTTGAGTGCAAATAATGAATAATATTAAGACAAACATATCTAAGTATAAAAACATGACAGAAAACCTCTCAATTTTTTTTTTGTATGCTGAAAGACATAAATTGTCCCCTATTTTGAGAATCACCCATATATGTAAATCAACATTTCAACAGAGAGTGGTTTTGGGATCTAGGGGTCATGATTGATGAAGATATAGCAAAATTTACTGATCGGCTTTCCCCGGATGGCTGCAGTAGGTAGTTTTTTACTTTTTGTAATGAAAGCTATTTAAAAGTGTCTACAATTTTGGCCACCACTGTATATATGAACTACAAACAAAGTGCAATATACATCATACAAAAATGAGAAATACCATAAGAAATGCACAAAAACTACTTTCATTATATAAGATACATCCCATTTTTAAGGCTAATAAAGTATGTTTCATACACCAAAAAATATGGCAGCTTTTGTTGTATAGACAGTGTAGTAATACACCAAAGACAATGTATTAATGCTAAATGATTTTAACTAGGTCCTGTTGGTATGGTAATAAATACACAAAAGGAGCTTACAGTTACCGTAGTCTGAACTTTCATTCAAACAATTCAAATTTAGAAGATCTCCAATCTGCTTTATCTATAAGTTACAAAAAAGAAGATGGAAATTTTTTTCAGGTACATATTTTTTTTTCCTTCATTTGTACAGGGGTTTTAGTTTTAAGAAATATATATACATGCTATAACATATATCAGATTCTTTATAAACTTTTTAAATTAGTATATTTTCCTTTTGGTTACTAAATCAAATTTTATGTCTGCCCCAAATAACACTTTAAATCATTAGAGCCCCAAGCATCAGAAATATCTTTATGCTAAATTAGGTATTGATTGACATGTTATTTTTAAATATGTACCTAAATTTATAACTATTCTCAAATTCCAATTAAAATAAACATTAGATGATTTCTTAAGCTATAAATTGAATTAAATTTCCTTATATTTGACAATTATCAGATTTAGAGAATGTAGATAAAATTAAAGTTATGTTGAATGATAGATTCTATCAGTGTCAAAATGAGTAGTTGATAAATCATAATTTAAAAAATTCTTGAGCTGGCATTTATTAAATCATAAATATTCACTCTCAGAAGCATTGAGATCTCTGGCATTCTACCACCAGTAGCGATGGTGTCAAGACTACTGGAAAATAATCTCGGTCTAATAAAGTAATGTTTATACAAACGGTGTGTGCTTTTAAAAAAAAAATAATACTAGCCACAGCCATGACTGAAAAAATTAGTTATATAACATATATAAACAAGGTGGCCATAATTAAACTGATGGTACTCACAATGTTCTGTAGTATAATCTAATTGCAAAAATGGTGGCAAATTGTGTAGGAAGATTGAACAAGACAGGGGATGAAGGATTCCATGAAAAAACAATTTGCTTCCGAAAGTCACCGCTAAGGGAATATGTGGCACTGTGTATTCAAAAAAGAAAGCTTCAAAAATGAAGAATCAATACTGAAATAAAATTACCATTTATTTCACACATCCAACTCGGGTTCGATGGGTTACTGTTTTTGTGGACCACATATTGCATTCTGTGCTCAGCATTTACAACAGCAGAGAATAACATGACTGCAGGAATCTTCCGTACAGTTCATGATATGTTATCCTTCAATGTAGCCAGGTCCTAGACACCATCATGATAGACCTTGGATTTTAGGTAACCCTCATAGTCAAAAGTTGCAGGGTGTAAGATCAGGGGACCGAGATGACCATGCAGTTGGAAAACAGTGGCTAATGACTCTTTCTGTTGTGAGTTTCTGCCATTCCAGCTGCTGTACTCACAAAGCAGTATGTGGAGGGGCTTCATCTTGCATGAAAATGATTTTCTCCAGGCATTATCTTTGCGGAAGTGCTGGAATAACAAAGTTGTTTAGCATTTGGCGATATTTGTCTCCAGTAACAGAACAAGTTATCGGTCCTGTCAGAGTAATGTTCTCATAGAAGAATGGACTTATGATCATATCTGCTGCGAAACCACATAAAAAGTTATCTTTGGTGAATGCAAAGGAATTTCCTTGAATACACTTGGTGACTTGCTATCCCAAATTCGGCAGTTCTGGGTATTTACAGTTCCATGTAGATAAAAGTGGGCCTTGTCTCCCCATAGGATTTTCCATGCCAACCATCATCCTACTCTATTCTGGCAAGAAAAGTGAGAGCAAAAGTCAATCGATTATCATAGTCAGTGTGATGTAACTCTTGTACATGGCTGATCTTGTATGGATAGAAGTGGATAATCTTTCATAGGATTTTCCATTCCGTACAATAAGGTATATCCAGATTCTGAGCTATCCCAAGAGCACTGGAAGTGGTAGCAATATTGTCTGGTGCTCTGTCAATAATTGCCATTGCCACTTCTTTGTTTGTATCCTGTGATACGGGTTTTCATCCTCTTTCTGACTGAATGTTTAGAGAACCTGTTCTTCCAAACTTTTCCACCAGTGTTTTTAAACCATTAAGTATTACCTTTACACATTTTTTTCATGGTTTCTAAAAGCACAAAGAGCGGCATTGCATTGGTTGAGGTAAAAGAATTTGACTAGTAGAACTCACTCGTTTAAAGAAGAAGACATTATGAAAAACAACTTTCAATAAAATTGCTCTTAACAGCAGCACATTACCTTTTAAAGCTGAACAAGCTGGCACTGGGCCAAAAGCTGTAACGTGAAATTTTAATAAAGAACTTCTTCTGCAGTTGCTTTCTTTGGGGCCCTGTAAGTTAAATTGCTGATAAAAACACTTTAGCAATGTTTATGTAAATTTTTATCTTTTTATAAACTGTTACCATTTTGAGCTTGGATTAAATTACTAAATTCATTAAATAAACAATAATTTTATTTCAGTAATGATTCTTCCTTTTTTTTAAAAACTCTATTTTTCAAATACACAGCGCCACATATTTCCCTGGCAGTGACTTTTGGAACAATTTTTTTTCTTGGAATCCTTTGTCCCCCATCTTCTTTAATCTTTCTACAAAATTTGGTGCCATTCTCGCAATTAGATCATGCTACAGAACACTCTGAGTACCACAAGTTTAATTATGGTCACCTTGTATATATATACGTATACATAGAATAGATAGTAGATAAAATAAAAACATTAACAAGTGTCAACAATATTATTAAATTAGATTTCAAAGATCTTTTTAATAATATCATTCTAACAGATTTACACTCTATTATTAATTCATTACTTATAGAATATTTTCTTTTATTATATATACCTGCTAACATTGATGATGACTACTTCAAAACTTTGACTAATATTTTCATTTCATAATTTTACATTCCTAAATAATGCCTTTTTTATTCAGATTCAGGGAATACTTCAAAGAGCTGCTTCATCAAGCATGTTATCATATTTATATTTCTATGAAAGAAAATTTATTAACAACAATATGTTGCTCTACAGATATATAGACGATATAATTATTCTTTCTGTTAATGATAATTAATTCCCTGTAACATATCCTTCTAATCTAGAACTTAGTACTACTTATTAAAACAATTCTAGTAATAATTTTATGAATGTTAAAATTAATATTCTGCCTAATAACTCCCTAACATCCAAAATTTGTAATAAACATAATGACTTTTCATTTAGTGTAATTAATTTTACTAACTTCAATTCCTGTTTACATATTTTAGTTCATAGAAATATTGTACTTAATCATAATAATCTTATCAAATGTTTATATTCCTCCCAATTCATATGACCTGATATATTTAAATTAAAGCAATTAGCATTGTGTTATAGTTATCCCATTTCTTTTATTTCTGCATGGATCAAACCTTAAAATTCTATTTTGCTACTTTTTACCAGTACGGGTATATGATAATATATTTTTAAATTATAAAATCGAAAACACTATTATGGAGGGTGGATTGTGAAATGCTAAAAAACTTATAAAAACTATGCAAGATTAAAAAAAAAATTATGTGTGTATATGATTAATATACATTATCAACTTTTAACAAAATATATACAGTATAACTTCTTTAATCTGGAATCGTACTGATCACGGCGATTCGGGACTATAGAAAATTCCGGATTACAGATGCTTTTGAAACTAGACTGCATTTTGACAAATAATAATACTAATATCAGTCATTAATATGACAAAGTAAGAATGCTAATAACTTGATAATTTAAAATAATTAAAAAATGCTGAGAAATTGCAATTAAAAATACCTTAAAGGAAATAATAATCACGGAAATATAGAATAAAATTCGTGGTGTCGCCATCTGTTGTAAATTATGATAAACAATAACTGTTTTTTTTTTCTTTATAATCGATGTTTCCGATTTATAAATTATGGAATAAATAAAATATATCACTAAAGTGATGACGTAAAAATAACCAGTAAACTAATTTTCTAAAAAGAAACAATATATTATAAAGAAAAAAATAAAATATACCAGACATTAAAAAAAAAAAAGGTTACATTCAAAATAGTGACATATTTAAAATGGTGCTACATAAGGTTACTGCTATGAAAAATTTAACTGTTACAGTTTTTTATTGACTACTGCCTTTCTTTAAAATTTTAATTATTCAAAATTCAAAACCCTTCTTCATTTTTTGAACGCACAGGCCCTTAATATATTTTTTATTTTCATTTCCCTTTCTCACGCTTTCACAAGTGTTTGTGTGTCAGAAAGAAAAACACACCCCCTCCCCTTAAAGTCGCATAAAATCCCTGCTCTGGCAGAGAACTGCGATAATTGCTAAAAGCTCTTTTGTTAAGATTAAAGATGGGTGAGGTTCCCATGCTATGAAGTTTCGGACAATAAATAGCGTACCTTATATAATTGGCCACACACGGAGTTTTTAAGCCCTAGGTACTTGCTAAAAGTACACCCTTTTTTTATGACCCATAAAAAATTGTATAGTGTCATCTTAGAGAGAGCAAGATACATTTTCGCCCATAAAAATATCCCCAAGACTGTTACTTTCATTATATGCAATACTTGGAATCCCAGCTGTAGATTTCATGGGAGCGGGAATTGGGAGAAACACCTGCTTAAAAAAGGGCAGGACCTCGTGTAAGTCAAGTGATTGAGAGATGGAAACATTTCCTTATTTGGGCATTGGCAATGAAACTTACGCGCTGACCAACGAGAAGTCACCCTTTTGGCTGTGACAAAGGGGGAAGCATCCGTGTTCTCAGAAAAAATACCCCCGTATGTTAGAGGCTTGCGCGCAATTGGTTTTAAAAAAAGTCAGTCCTTGTGATAGCAGTCGAGCTGACAGCATCTGGTAGAGTGTAAGATATAATTCTGTCCCCCCCTCCCCTTTTTTTATCTGGGAGAGGGGAGGCCTGAATAATTCAACAAGTTTTCAAGTAGAGTCTGCAAAAAAATGCTAGGAGAGGCTGTTGGAACAAATGGTCGGCTCAAACCATTATTATTAAAGAAAAAGTTGAAGTCCCGTGAGTAAGAATTGAAACGTCCCACATGGTGCGGATTATAATGCTCGATTTCCTATTGATTTCTTCTACCCTTGCAGTTCTGATGGATGTTTGGGAACCCGTTTGATAGAGACTTATTTTGGGCGTAACATAATACTGACATCCTTGGTTGCATATGGCTGTCAACTTATTTCGATGATTCTTCAAGAAATTTTTGGGTAAATCAAGTCTACACTTCCGAGTAAGTTGCCGGAATCCACGTGCGTGAATCCCCAAACCCAGTATACTGAAATACTAACGTCTTGAATTACGGAGGGTTACTAAATGGATTTTTTGGGATTTTCAAGGAATTTTAGTAGCTCTACTTACCTTTACAAATAAGAAAGGAATTGGCGTCAAGACCCTTTCCAAGGAGGACTCCAAGTCTAAATTATATAAATGTTTCACCGTGAATCGCTGATGTTTATCCCAATGCATCATTATAACTTTCGCATCGTGAACTATTGATGTTTGTCCCAATGCATTATAATAACTTTTCCATCATGAACTGCTATTATTTATCCCAATGCAAGGAAGATTTGGTTTCAAGTTAATTTTAATAGTAAGAGTGTCACAAAAAGTGAAAACAGATATCCTTGTAAGCTGAAGGTAAGAAATTCACATTATACTTGTACTGAAATTACTCTTACTCTTATGAAATATATTTGTTGTGAGTTGATATTTTCGAGTGTTTTCAACAAATTCATGTTAATGTGTTTTCTGATGTTTTTATGTTGAGTTAAATAAAAAAAAAATGTATTTGTTAATAGAAATTTGAGATTGATATTTTGCTTTAATATGTCCTTTATTTTAATTATAAAAAAAAAAAAAAAAATTAACTCTATTTTAGTGCAAAGTAAGCATTCAGTTTTAAGTTAAAAGTGTAAATTAGTAAAGAGAAAAAAAAAAAAAAAAAAAACAATGAAATATTCAAGTATAGTTCCTTAGAATTTTATCCTACCTTGATATTAGATTAATTGAATTTCAATTTCATAAGTGTCAATATGACTATTCTAAAATATGTAATAACTTGAAATTAAAGAAGTCCCTCTGAATGTCTAATAGTAAAATAACTTCAACACTTACCTCTTTATTCAGAATTTAAAGTAATTTATCAAATTGGGACTTATCTTTGCAGTGATTAATTTATATTCCTTTATTTTAAAGTTGAGTAAAGATATCTGACTAAGTAATAGAAATTCTTAAAGCAAGACTTTTAAGGAGTTTACATGATTTAAAACAATTTAATTTATTCTAAGAATGAAAAAATGGAGAGTTTGAGATAGATGTATTTCCACTATACTCTTTGTGGCCACAATATCATTGTTGTATTATGGGATGCTTGTTTTTATATTATTGAAATCTTAATGCTTACAAAAATTTTGTCTTTCTATGCTCCCCATAAAGAGAAGGGAGATTCCAGTGTTTTTCTTCTCTCTTTCGAAATTTTAATAAAGATCTTGAGCTTGTAGGTTATTTATATGAATTTGATATCCCATAAGACAACATTGGTAAAAATTGGGTTCACTGCTACAGATCCATATATACTACCTGAGATCTAGACAGATTGAGAATTTTGTTGTATTGTCCTTATTATTTACCTTTAATCATTAATATTTATAGAAACTTAAAGAATGTATAATTTTTTTTATATCATTTTGACTTATCTTTGTAATCTATTTTATTTCTGTAATTTCTTAACTTAACTTGAGTAATCTCATAGTAATTGTCTTTACGAAATCTCCTCTTATTTTGGTTATTTTAAATTACAACAAGATTCATATAGAAGGTAAGCTAGTCATGATCTCATTCGGTTCATTGATAAAACAGGTGAAATACTTGAACCAATTGATAAGTGAGGTGTAGAAATGATGATTTATATAGTAATACATATATGAATAGACAATTTTACTGAATGGAATTTTTGATTGATTAAATTATAATCTGTAGCAGAAAAGAACCCAATAAGTTGGTGCCATGTTGCAGAGCCTAATTATTGCAGTATACACTATAAGTTGGCGCAGTGCTGTAGAGCCTGAGTTTTACTAAACATCGTTTATATTAAGGGTGAATCAAAGTAAATAAATATATGTATTGTTGTTCTGTTATTTTTTTTATTTTTTTATTTTGTTGTATGTTGTAAATTTGAGTAATAGGGGTATACATTGCTATTTTCTGGGTATTTTATGCCAGTTTTAGAAGTAGTAAAAGTTTGTGAGTGAATATTTTATTACCTTTTTTTCCCCCTCTTTTATCTTTATTATTTTCAAATTTTGTATCGTATCTTGTGCACTTTAAAATGCAAAAATGGCACTCGACCCTTCTAAAGAGATGGCGAAAATTCAGCGAAAAACTGCCCTTATTGATAATCTCAATTATATTCCCCCATTCAGTGGCGAGGGTAATTCGGTTTCTTTTGGGGATTTTTATGAAAAATTAGACTGTTTTGCCAACATGTTTGGCTGGGATGATGAGGAAAAGAAATTTGCTTTGCTGTCAAGATTATCTGGTGCAGCTGCTAGACCGCTAAAAATTCACAAAATTAAGTCTTTTGAGAAGTTAGTTTCTATTTTAAAAAACAGATATATTCAGCACATAACCCCAGATGTGCAGCTTAACAAATTAATGAATCTTAAACAAACCCCAGCGATGACAGTACAGGACTTTTATGACAGGGCATGTGACCTGTCACTAAACTCGCTCGTCATAGAGGGTATACAAGATGATGTTGTAGAAAAAAGCAGAAAAGCACTCCTTCACTCAGTGCTACTCAACACTTTGTCGCCTGAGATAAGAAAAGGTGTCATCGCTAGAAATCCAAAAACTCCCGAGGAAGTCCTCCAAATAGCCCTACTTGAGGAAAAAGCTTATAAAAGCATAAATCCATTCTACAACTCTTATGAAAGTAGTGAGAATATTCCGAACCCCCAGAATGTACCATGTGCTGCCGTATTTTCTCAGAAAAATGATAATGAGTCCCATAACAGGCAGATTCAAAATTTAAAATCCCAAATTGATCTGCTCGCCTCTAAAATTGATAGTCTAGTTGAAATAAAATCCAAAGAAGTCCAAGATAAGTTTAACCAGGGATGTGAAAGTGGCCAAACTTGAATTTTTTACTGTTTCAAATGTGGTTTGCCAGGCCACTATGCAGGAAATTGTACCCTAAACAGGTACACAAATGATTATAGAAGGGGCTTCCATCAAAATCCCAGAGGACGTGGACAAAATTCCAGGGGCAGGAACTATCAGAGTGAGAATTATAGAGGAAATAGTAATAGAGGTGGGTATAGGAGACATAGGGGCAATTTTGATCAAGGATATGAGACTAACCGAAGAAATAGAGATGATAATGCGAGCGGTGATACTCTTCAGGACGAACACAGCAACCCTACTACATCCAATAATGCTTTAAACGTGTAACAGCTGGTTTCGATTTGGTCGAGTCGTGTCCATATAGGCCTCCAGACCCCCCAATCATTT
Organism: Maratus speculifer; assembly: GCA_964019185.1. Taxonomy (NCBI): domain Eukaryota; kingdom Metazoa; phylum Arthropoda; class Arachnida; order Araneae; family Salticidae; genus Maratus; species Maratus speculifer. The sequence goes on from OZ025293.1 coordinate 173,855,087, forward strand.
TTAGTATGTTCTCCCCCCATTCTTACCATTTACCTATTGCTATGATAAATGTAAATAGTATTTTTCTTAATGCACTGTGTGATACAGGATCAGCCATAAATATTTTAAGTAGTACAGCACTTATTAATTTAAATTTTTGTGAAGTTGTCGAGTGCAATACTCCTATTTTAACGGTAACTGGCGAAAGAGTACTTCTAAGCCCAAAAGTTTCTTTGAACTTTAAATTTAATGATTTATTATGTCAGTCTTAGTTCTTTATTGTCCAGGGTAAATTAGCCGATGAATTTAGTGTGATTTTGGGGATGCCCTTTTTAAGTAAATATCAGGCTGTAACAAATTGTAAAAATAATAATGTGGTTTTAAGTATTCCAGTAGAAACACAGTGTAAACAAGTAGTAGAGAGTCATACAAAAAAATTTTCACCACTAAAAAATTCCCTAGAAAGAAATATTGTAAATAATACCAGTGGTATCAGAGTAAATAGTGCAGATTTAGAATGTCAACAGGTAAATATCTGTAATGAACAGTCAAAATGTAGGCCAAATGTCCCCAATTCTACTAATAAACAGGGAGATGAGTATAGTAATAATGACACACCTATGAAAATTGTAACCAAAAAGGGTAAGGAAAATTTAAAAGAAAAATGTGGGAATCTTAGTAGTAAAAATGGGACAGTTCAGGGTACTACATATTCCAGTATGAAAGTGAATGCAGATTTAAACATGACATTTAAAGCAAATGAGGCAGATAATGAAACTGCACATGTTTTTTGTTTACAAAATATATCAGGCAGTAACTCGAGTACAAATGAATGTGAAATTAATGAACCTTTAGACCTTAGACAACAAACAACGAGTCAAACAGTCCATGCTAATAAAAGTGATTTAGAAAATAGGACACCTCAGACTGTTGAGCAAAGCAATGTTGACAATAATAACAACAACAATAGTGAAATTACTACTTTAGCTCTTTTATGCGAGAGGATTTCTATTCCCCCTCAGTCAAAATTAATAGCTGAAGTTAAGTGCAATAAAAATAATTCCATAAAAGAAAATGATGTTCTAATGTTAGAATCTTTGGCAAAGAATTTAAGCCAAGGTCTTCTTATTTCTAGAGCCATATGTATTCAGGAACATGGCCTTTTTGTTTCTCTTGCAAATTTTTCAAATCATACTATAAAGCTAAGCAAAAATACATATGTTGCAAAAATCCAGAAATGTATAGATAAGTCTAATATACCACTAACAGATAATAATGTAAGTTGTAATGTGAATTTGACTACTCCAATAGCTGACTTTGATCATGCTGATCTCTCTTGGAGTTCTAATATTGACTTAAGCCATTTAGACCCTCCCCTAAAATCTAAAATGCAAGAATTTTTAGATCAAAATAAAGATGTATTTGCAGCATCTGTCCTAGAGTTACCAGGCTGTAATACCATACCCCATGTTGTCAATTTAACCTCTAATAAACCTGTGAAGTCCAAAGCGTACAGAGTTCCATATAAATTACATCAGGAAATGGAAGATCAACTTAATATTCTACTGCAAGCTGAAATTATTTCCCCATCTATGTCGGAATTCGCATCACCAGTTATTCTAGTAGAAAAAGCAGACGGTTCTTATAGACTAGCTGTTGATTTTCGTAAACTAAACAAAAATCTTGTCAAAGACGCATATCCTATCCCAAACATTACTGATTCTGTGGATGCTTTAAGTGGAGCTAAATTTTTTTCAACACTAGATTTGACTAGTGGTTTTTTTCAACAGGTCATACGAACCTGAAGACAGGCATAAAACTGCTATTATCACGCATAAAGGTCTTTTTGAGTGGAATAAAAATTGTTTTGGGTTATCTAATTCAGGGAACAGTTTTCAGAGGCTAATGAATGCCATTTTTGGAGATTTAGGAAATCTCGGAATTTTAGTATATATAGATGACATTGTCATTGCTTCTTCTGATGTAGACTCCCACTTTGATAAATTAAAACTGGTTTTTGATAGATTAAGGCAGCATAAACTAAAACTTAAACCCAGCAAATGTACTTTTCTTTCGAATAAAATCCAATACCTTGGCTTTGAAATTCATAGTGGGCAAGTATCCCCCGTTAATAAAAATATTGAAGTAATCAAAAAATTGCAACCACCTACTACACGTAAAGGTGTCAGATCATTCATTGGAACCCTCTCATTTTACAGGCGTTTTATACCTGACTTCACAAAAAGGGCATTAAATTTAATTGATTTAACAAAGGAAACTGGGCATTTTGCCTGGACGAAAGAAGCCCAGGAAGAATTTGAGGATTTAAAAAAGACTCTAATTTCTAAACCATGCCTCGTATTACCTGATTTTAGTAAAGAATTTTATGTCTATACCGATGCGAGTGGAGAAGCGTTGGGTGCAGTTCTGTCACAATTGGATGAAGAAAATAAAATTCATCCAGTGGCGTTTGCTAGTAGGCGACTCAAAGGTACAGAGACGAGATATTCTGCCACAGAGAGAGAACTTCTCGCTCTGGTTTGGGCAACTAGCCATTTTAAGTGCTACCTAGCTAACACCCATTTTAACGTTTTTACAGACCATGCCCCCCCTTACTTTTATGTTAAAAATTCATGATCCCACTTCACGTATAGCCAAATGGGTATGTACTCTATCTGATTTTGACTTTACAATTAAATATATAAAAGGCAAGTGTAATAGTGTAGCAGACTTTCTCTTTAGATTTGCTAAAATTGATGAAACACCTGAGATTAGCAGCAGTAATTTTTGTATACAAGTAGAAAAAGAAACTACTTTTGTACCGCATTCAAATTTAACTGATAAAATTAGTGAGTTACAGAAAGTCGATAAAAAGTGCTGTGAAATAGCCAGGAAATTAGACCGAAATTTAAACATAGCACCTAAATATATGAAATTTTTTTTAGAGATGACATTCTTGTGTCTGAGGACACTAGAGATTCGAATATAATAAGTAATCCAATTAAATTGGTAGTTCCTAGGGAAATGATTGAGCAAGTGTTCGCTCTAACACATGATTCTTTAGCGGCTTGTCATCAAGGTTTTAAGAAAACAATTGACCGCTTCCGAGAGCACTTTTACTGGCCCAAAATGTCAGCTGATATCAAGCACCTAGTGGAGTCGTGTATTAGTTGCCAACAAAAGAGGGTGTACGAACCTAACCAGCAGGCACCCCTACAACGGATGCCTACACCCGAATTTCCTATGAACAAGGTACATTTAGATCTAATAGGCCCACTACCGGTTACATTTTCAGGTAACACCTATATTGTCACATATATCGACTCTTTTACTAAATGGCCAGAAGCTTATGCAGTTAGTTCCACCACATCTGATGTTATCGCAGATACGCTAGCTGATTTCATTTTGCGTTATGGCACGCCTGCGTTTATAACAACGGACAATGGGAAAAATCTGATATCCGAAGCTATTGAACATGTCTACAAAATGTTTGGCATTAAACATATCACAACATCTGCCTTTCATCCGGCATCGAATGGGCAGATCGAGCGACAGAATAAGACGTTAAAAAACGCCCTTAGTCACATAGTGAATGAGAACCAGTCAGACTGGGATACTAAACTTAAATTTGCCCTGTTAGCGATGCGATCAGCTGTGCACTCCTCAACAAAATTAACACCCGCAGCAATTTTATATGGCAGGTATTTAAATTTACCATATAACCTATTTTCTCAGTCACCTAAGTTTAGTTATAATGACGCCCCATCATTCTGTGAATTGTTAATCCCCGCCCTCCAAAAAGTATAAGCCGAGATGTACGATAATTTGGTTAAAGTGTCGGAAATACAAGAAAAATACAGAGAAAAAACAGCGGTCGTTAAAGATTTAAAAATTGGTGATAGAGTATGGCTATTTAATCCATCTATCACTACTGGTAATACGAGAAAATTGTCAAAACTAAACAACGGACCTTTTACAATCATTGAAAAACTCAGTGATCTCAATTTTAAAATTGCATTAATTGCTAATCCATCTAAAACCCAGGTTGTCCATGTAGATTGCCTCACCTTATTCAAAGATAGATGCATTTCAGGCGTAAATAAACAGAATGGAGACACTCATTTAGACCAAAACCACAGCCAAAGTCAAATGTCAACAACAACAAGTGAATCGAATCTTCAATTCGATTTTACTGCGCGTAAGAAAAGAAATCGGTTCATAAATCGATTTCCCCCACCCATACCACGTACAGCAACCATCCATCCTGAAACGCAAGATCTCCGAGCTACGAGCAGACGTCACGAGCAAAGCAATAACGATACTAGACCCGAGTGGGAAAACGAAACTAGTAAACAGATGGGCAGCGACGTTTCCCCATCACACTCTACCCCACCCGAGCGTACCAGTGGAAAGGTTGATGGGTTACTTCTTGAAGCACAGGGAAAAACGGACGTAACGGCTACCGTTGATCGCGAAGCGGAAATGATGCGAATAGGAACGTCTAGTGATTCAAGCCGTGTGAGTCGTTCACGAGAATGAACTAGCATCAGATCAAAACAACATAAGTGGCGTTCAGTACCGGGAGCTGATTACTCCTTGAGAAACAGGAATTCGGGTCCTAATTATAGATTTTAGAGCTGTTTAGCTTTATTTTTTTTTAAAGATTGTATATATATAGGTAATTGTAGTTATTTTAAGCAAATTTTAGGCCCGATATAAACAAAATTAGGTAATATTCGAGGCTAACAATGCTTTGTTTTGATTTTGCTCCGCAGTTGTTTAATGTGGATTTTAGCCCGTACCTTATTTTCTCTCGGTGGTTTTAATAATATTACGATATATTAGGACCGAGTGAGTGCTCCGCCCCCTGTTTGTATTCTTTTTTTTAATTTTTAGCGGATTTTAACGCTAATTTTGGGAACTTAGAAAAATTTCTGGTCAGGAAATTTGGGAAAGTAGGCATGATAGCAGTATATGTAATGCCTGTAAAATCCATGTGCAACCCTTTTTGTATATAGTATGGTTAATATTGTAAATATAGTTCATTCTTAAAAAAAAATTTTTTTTTTTTTGCATTTCTTTTAACTTTACTTTTTTTTGGGTATTTTTGGAAATTTGTTTCTCTATTTGGGAAATAGGGGATTTCCGATACAAGCAATGTACACCCCACAGATATACTTATCTGGTTTATGTACATTTTATATGTGTATATATATTTTGTTTGTGTTGTCTGTTTTATTATGTTATTTGATTTTTCTAACAATCTACCCATCCCCTTGTATGTGTAAATTGGGTATTTTGAAAAAGCTCGTATTCCTTGTCAAAGAAAGTGGCAAGCTCTCATGTGGAGTTAATATTATTTCACTTTAGGTATTATTTGTGATATTTTATGGACTTTTTGGTTACTGTCTGTATAAGAACTATTTCCTCATCAATGGTAACAAAGGCATACAATTATCACTCTAGGTTACACAAGGTAACCTATATAAATATAGTGTTATGTTCTAAATGTCCATACATTTGTGTACTTCAGTATGAACGGTAAAATACAGTATATTGTTTTTTTAATGTGCACACGTTATGTAATTGTTCCCACTGAATATAATCAAGTGTAAGTGCTAATTTCCCCTTTTTTTGTGTGTGTACCCTATGTATGTAATGCAAGGTATTGTGCTTTTTATTTTATATGTGTATACAACATATTATCCTACTTATATGTGTACATATCTGTGATACCTCCAGCTACAATAATATATTTATAGTGATTTTTCAGGAATTGGTTGTTTCGGCCCTTTGGCTCAGTCCTGCTCACAGGATTCAAAATTTTTCAAAAATTCCTTTTGTAATATACTGGACAACTCTTCCTTGCATTCGACTTGTGGGAACCCTTTTTTTTAAAAGGCTTAATATTTACAGAGAGGGTAGCATGTAGAGATATCCCAGAGTATTGGTATTCGTGACGGTATGGCCAGCTATGAAGATCTAGGTAGGTATGCCAGGTAAATAGTGTAGGTTTTGCAATAGCAACTTAGGCCCTAGTATACATTTAACTTTCAAGTGTTATACCCAAACTTCAACATTGCATTCCGGAGTGCATAGTTGTTGTGGTGATTTAGTAGGGTGAAGTTATCAACTTTCCGGGTCGTTGTGTAATCTGCTCTAGTCGGTAATCCTAATTCAACTAGTCAACCGGGGTACTACATTGACTTGTCATTTCACCTTTCCATTCATTTTGGATTTAATTTTCATTCACTTTTGTTTAGAACTTTCTTCGACTTACCTTCTGGGGTCTTCTAGCTAAAAAAATAAAATTCTTGTTTTTGACCAAAACGAATAATGTTTATTTTTTTTTTTCAACGAGGGGGAGCTCTTGTTACAGTTTTTTATTGACTACTGCCTTTCTTTAAAATTTTAATTATTCAAAATTCAAAACCCTTCTTCTTTTTTTGAACGCACAGGCCCTTAATATATTTTTTATTTTCATTTCCCTTTCTCACGCTTTCACAAGTGTTTGTGTGTCAGGAAGAAAAACACACCCCCTCCCCTTAAAGTCGCATAAAATCCCTGCTCTGGCAGAGAACTGCGATAATTGCTAAAAGCCCTTTTGTTAAGATTAAAGATGGGTGAGGTTCCCATGCTATGAAGTTTCGGACAATAAATAGCGTACCTTATATAATTGGCCACACACGGAGTTTTTAAGCCCTAGGTACTTGCTAAAAGTACACCCTTTTTTTATGACCCATAAAAAATTGTATAGTGTCATCTTAGAGAGAGCAAGATACATTTTCGCCCATAAAAATATCCCCAAGACTGTTACTTTCATTATATGCAATACTTGGAATCCCAGCTGTAGATTTCATGGGAGCGGGAATTGGGAGAAACACCTGCTTAAAAAAGGGCAGGACCTCGTGTAAGTCAAGTGATTGAGAGATGGAAACATTTCCTTATTTGGGCATTGGCAATGAAACTTACGCGCTGACCAACGAGAAGTCACCCTTTTGGCTGTGACAAAGGGGGAAGCGTCCGTGTTCTCAGAAAAAATACCCCCGTATGTTAGAGGCTTGCGCGCAATTGGTTTTAAAAAAAGTCAGTCCTTGTGATAGCAGTCTAGCTGAAAGCATCTGGTAGAGTGTAAGATATAATTCTGTCCCTCCCCCTCCCCTTTTTTTATCTGGGAGAGGGGAGGCCTGGATAATTCAACAAGTTTTCAAGTAGAGTCTGCAAAAAAATGCTAGGAGAGGCTGTTGGAACAAATGGTCGGCTCAAACCATTATTATTAAAGAAAAAGTTGAAGTCCCGTGAGTAAGAATTGAAACGTCCCACATGGTGCGGATTATAATGCTCGATTTCCTATTGATTTCTTCTACCCTTGCATTTCTGATGGATGTTTGGGAACCCATTTGATAGAGACTTATTTTGGGCGTAACATAATACTGACATCCTTGGTTGCATATGGCTGTCAACTTATTTCGATGATTCTCCAAGAAATTTTTGGGTAAATCAAGTCTACACTTCCGAGTAAGGTGCCGGAATCCACGTGCGTGAATCCCAAAACCCAGTATACTGAAATACTACCGTCTTGAATTACGGAGGGTTACTAAATGGATTTTTTGGGATTTTCAAGGAACTTTAGTAGCTCTACTTACCTTTACAAATAAGAAAGGAATTGGCGTCAAGACCCTTTCCAAGGAGGACTCCAAGTCTAAATTATATAAATGTTTCACCGTGAATCGCTGATGTTTATCCCAATGCATCATTATAACTTTCGCATCGTGAACTATTGATGTTTGTCCCAATGCGTTATAATAACTTTTCCATCATGAACTGCTATTATTTATCCCAATGCAAGGAAGATTTGGTTTCAAGTTAATTTTAATAGTAAGAGTGTCACAAAAAGTGAAAACAGATATCCTTGTAAGCTGAAGGTAAGAAATTCACATTATACTTGTACTGAAATTACTCTTACTCTTATGAAATATATTTGTTGTGAGTTGATATTTTCGAGTGTTTTCAACAAATTCATGTTAATGTGTTTTCTGATGTTTTTATGTTGAGTTAAATAAAAAAAAAAATGTATTTGATAATAGAAATTTGAGATTGATATTTTGCTTTAATATGTCTTTTATTTTAATTATAAAAAAAAAAAAAAAAAAAAAAAAAAAAATAACTCTATTTTAGTGCAAAGTAAGCATTCAGTTTTAAGTTAAAAGTGTAAATTAGTAAACAGAAAAAAAAAAAAAACAATGAAATATTCAAGTATAGTTCCTTAGAATTTTATCCTACCTTGATATTAGATTAATTGAATTTCAATTTCATAAGTGTCAATATGACTATTCTAAAATATGTAATAACTTGAAATTAAAGAAGTCCCTCTGAATGTCTAATAGTAAAATAACTTCAACACTTACCTCTTTATTCAGAATTTAAAGTAATTTATCAAATTGGGACTTATCTTTGCAGTGATTAATTTATATTCCTTTATTTTAAAGTTGAGTAAAGATATCTGACTAAGTAATAGAAATTCTTAAAGCAAGACTTTTAAGGAGTTTACATGATTTAAAACAATTTAATTTATTCTAAGAATGAAAAAATGGAGAATTTGAGATAGATGTATTTCCACTATACTCTTTGTGGCCACAATATCATTGTTGTATTATAGGATGCTTGTTTTTATATTATTGAAATCTTAATGCTTACAAAAATTTTGTCTTTCTATGCTCCCCATAAAGAGAAGGGAGATTCCAGTGTTTTTCTTCTCTCTTTCGAAATTTTAATAAAGATCTTGAGCTTGTAGGTTATTTATATGAATTTGACATCCCATAAGACAACATTGGTAAAAATTGGGTTCACTGCTACAGATCCATATATACTACCTGAGATCTAGACAGATTGAGAATTTTGTTGTATTGTCCTTATTATTTACCTTTAATCATTAATATTTATAGAAACTTAAAGAATGTATAATTTTTTTTATATCATTTTGACTTATCTTTGTAATCTATTTTATTTCTGTAATTTCTTAACTTAACTTGAGTAATCTCATAGTAATTGTCTTTACGAAATCTCCTCTTATTTTGGTTATTTTAAATTACAACAAGATTCATATAGAAGGTAATCTAGTCATGATCTCATTCGGTTCATTGATAAAACAGGTGAAATACTTGAACCAATTGATAAATGAGGTGTAGAAATGATGATTTATATAGTAATACATATATGAATAGACAATTTTACTGAATGGAATTTTTGATTGATTAAATTATAATCTGTAGCAGAAAAGAACCCAATATAACTATAAGTCTTAGAAATGTGAAATTCAATCACAAATTCAATTAAAATAATATTATTTTGAAATAGTACTTAATGCATAGTACATATATAATAGTACATAATAGTACATAAAATGAAAAAATGATATCTGAATTTGAATTCGCGCTCTTTTGGCGCCATCTTTTGTCACTTAATGATAAGATAATTAAGATAAGAATAATATAATATTAATGACGAGATTATACAATATTAAAAACAAATAAACAAAACAAAAAAGACATCTATATTACTTTATAAAATAAGGTAGTAATTACAATTTTAAATAGAAAAAAAAGTAGCAAAATTAAATATTGGTTATAATTATTTTTTAAGCATATCTATGAGTGAAAGTTGTTTCATTTAGGTTTGTGCAAAATTAATTTTTCACGAATTTTATATACTGTCATCATTTCGTGTTCACTGATAAAATTTCGTTGTTCAAGGCCTTTTATCACATTATCAAGATGGCTGATTAAATTATCAGTTAAAATTTTTCTTCATTTTGTTCACTGTCAGTTTCCTCATCTTCATCACTAGGATCGACTATATTTAAAGCATTATTGAGGATTTCTCCATCGGTCAACTGATTGATTGTCGGGGCATCTTTGTCACATTCAAACACTTCTATAATATCGGATTCTTCTAAATCAATATTTCGATTTTTTCCATAGTTCACAAGTTCAAAAATTAAAGTTTTTTCTTTAGATACTCTATATCCATCGAATCCTGTGGCATCATCGTCGTCATCATCGATAAATAGTGTGTATGGCAACACTCTGTGCCAGGCATTTTTTAATGTTTCTTTTGATATGGCATTCCATGCACTAACAGCATTTAACAGTACATCTTTTGGCGTGAATGACTTTGCAAAATCGGAAATACTGATTTCATTATTAATGCTATCAAGCATTCGCTGTAAAAAATTATTTTTATAATGACATTTGAATGCTTGAAATACGCCACAGTCCATAGGTTGCAAAATAGATGTGCAATTTGGTGGCAGGAATTCGATTTTAGAATTTTCTTTTTCTTCAATATCATGCGCGGAACAATTATCTAAAATCAGCAATATTTTTGCATCATTTGGTAAATTTATTGAATTACAATGATTCCGGACCTCCGGTAAAAAATGATTTTCATACCAATCGGCGAAAATTTCTTTTGTCATCCAAGCACGTTGGTTACTCCGATATAGTACTGAAAAGGTTACACCTTTAAAAGAATGGGGTCGAGCCCTCTTTCCAATCACCATCAATTTCAGCTTGTGTGAACTAGCGGCATTAGCACATGCCAAAATTGTCAATCTTTCTTTAGAATCCTTGATGCCAGTAGTGGATTTTTCTGCTTGAGTAGCCAGTGTTTTTCGAGGCACATATCGCCAGAAGAGTGCGGTTTCATCCGCATTATAAATCTGCTCTAAAGTTAAATTTTCTTCTTCAATAATTTTTGTTAAATCATCAACAAAAAGATCTGCTGCTTCATAATCCGCACTTATTTTTTCACCATAAATTTGAATTTGGCGTATACCATGACGCTTTTTAAATTTATCTAGCCATCCAGTTGTATATTCGCATGGCGTATTTAAACCCATTTCTTGATGGAATCTTTTAGCCTGCGCTATAATCATGGGTCTGGTCAGCGGCACATTTTCGCTCCTCCTCTGTTTAAACCAGTCAATCATAACTTTATCCAGATCGGGATTTTTTGCATTTTTCATCGTTTTACGTTTCGCCATTTCAGTAGGCAAGTCACTGTCCGCAAAAAACGATAAAATTTCCTCCTTTTGTTTTATGGTGACATACACTGTCGATTTTCCAATCGCATATTCGTCACATAAATTACGAACAGAAGTCCCTTGACTATGCTTTTTTAACAGTTCCACTTTTTCTGCAATCGATAGCGTGCAGTGTTTTCTTTTTTTCCCCTTCACGGGAATTAAGTTATCAATTCGCTGGTAATTCATGCTGGGTTTATTTTCCAAATATATCGGACTTTGATAACAGAACACTACGAATAACAATCAAAATGGCGCACTAACCCGCACACGGTAGAGTAAATGCAAAGCAATAAACTAATGTTGCCATACAAAAGATGTAAAAAAAAAGAATTAAAAGAGTGATGCCGAATATTTTTTCATAATTTGATCTTTATTCTAGCTATTTCTTTCAAAGGAAAGGAGTAATGTGATTGGCTGTTTTAATTTTTTTTTGGAAACGTATTCACATACTGTGGTGGCGCCATCTGTGATCAAAAAGGGAAAAAAAAAATAGATTAAAAGTTCCGAAATGTCCGGATTACAGAAGTTTCCGGATTATAGATGTCTGGATTAAAGATGTTATACTGTATATATATATATATATATATATATATAATCAAGACACCATTATCGAGGATTGACGTAAGGAATGTTACAAAAAATTATATATACATACATACTTATTTAGTTATATATTAAAAAATGGGGTTTCATGCATTTTACATTATATATTTTTTTTATAAATATTTCACATATTGGCACTAAGTATATTATCTAAATGTTATGTTATACTATTTTAAAATGTTAATTATTATTTTTAAAAATGATTGGTTAACTCATTTTTTATTTTTATTTTTTATAATTGTTTTAAAATAATCAAAAATATTTACTCATTTATTTATTTAAACTTTTTTTCCTATAATTTTCTTTTTTTTCTTATTTTTTAAAGAATTTGAAATTATTTCACATTTTACATTCATTTTTAATAATTATCAATTAGAGTTCACTACTGCATTTTTTAAAATTCTTTTTTTGATTTCACTTTTCTCCATGGATGATAGCATTAAAATTTGTTAAGTAATTCTTTTACAGCATTGTTTTTCATTTTTTATACCAGAAGGCAGTAGTATATTTATTCTTTTAAAATATCTGCTTTTTCAGTAGTTAAATCTCAGCTTCATGTTTCTTAATTATTTCAAAATCTGTTTCCATCCTCACACATTCCCCATTGTAAGTCGAATTTCTTGTATTTTAGATTTGTGTTGCTCGTTGAAGTGTTGTCTTCTCATCACTTATTTTCCTTTTTTGGTTTGTTTTAATGTGTTATAAGGAGTTAAGTTTTATTATTTTAGGCCTAATTCTGACAAAAATGGATGAAATAATATATTTTCATAATGAATTAACCTGCAAACTCCTCTGATGATTCTGTAGGTTATTCATAGTTTCTTAATATACATTTCTGTTTTTTCACTGTTCATATCTTGTTCATCTTTAGATTTTTACCAACTTGTTCATACATTTGGAACTTCATTTTAATTATATATTTGTGTGTGTGAGTGTTTGGGGGCAGGGAAGATTATAATCACATGTCCTTGATTTCACTCACTCATACATGTAAATTTGTCTAATGCTATAGCTGCATTAATTTGTTGATTTCAAATTATTTTAATTTTATATTTAAATAAAGCACTTATCTCTACTTGTATAACTTATTTTCAATTTGTAGTGGCCTGCTGTGTACTTTGCTGGAGAGGCAATGGATGAGAATTGTTTTTCCTCTGCACATGGTGCCTTTCAGAGTGGCTTGAAAGTGGCTGATAGCATAGATAGGATATATTATCAAATAAAGGTATAGCTTTCAATATAAACCTGTGATTTGAGAAATAACTTTTCAATATTAGTTATAATAATTTCATTTTTATTATAAACATATTAGTATATGAAATATTATTAAACAAGTTTTTTAAGTAAAAAAAAATATATATATATTTTGATTTCCTGTTCATAATCTGTGGTTCTATTTATCTGAATATACAGAGTCTCCTTTCTTATTATTGACCAATAGCTATTTCCTTAAACTTTCACCATCTCTAATAACTAAATTAGTGAAAAGATCACTTTTGCTAGACTAAACTTTGTGATAAAACTTAAAAAACTTTTTATAAAACTTGAAATTTGATAAATTTTTCATATTTTTTTGCTACTAAAAATGGAAAAACTCATTTTTAGTGCTAGAAAATGTTGAAAATTCATAAAATTTAAAGTATCATAACTTTGAATTTTCGCTGTTTTACTTGCTAGAGAATAAAAAAAAAAACTTTTCCTAAGTATAGGGGGATTCAAAATGAATATAGCAAACATATAAATAAAAATTATATGAATATGTATATATAAATGATTATAACTATTTAATCAAAAAAGAATTTATCAAGAAGAATTATACAGAATGTAAAAGGAATTTCAAAAATTTATTTACATGCTTTATAAATGTTTTATATAACACCCCTTGGTCGCACGGTCCCCTTGGATAACTCTAAGCAGTGATCCATTTCATGCCATATGTTTTGCACCAATGCAAGTGCATTATAAATGTGCTTGTATTTAAATGCGACAAAAATTTCTCAACATTGTGGTGATAGAACAACATTTATGAAATTCTTACACACAGAATGCCTTCTGTACAGTATCTGCCATTTTTACTTATGATAAGGCTGTACGACTGAATTTCTGATCATTGCATAATCTGAGCTTGCACATTTGCTGGCTTCCGATTTGATGAGAACATGAAACTTGTTCTTATTGCCTCTTAAACTTATATATTGTGTACTACATTTCAGCTTAAACTTCTGTTTTTCTATTTGCTTTATTTGTATTATATTTATCTCAATAACATTTAAGTTTTCTTTTATTTACATTTAACCATCTAATCACCAAATTATTATAAAAGTAAGGAAAAAAAAATGTTTCTAACATTTAATACTTCTAAAACACCAGTATCAATCATGTGCAAAAAGATTTTTTTTTTTTTTTTTTTTTTTTAGCCTCCGATGCTATTTTTTTCAGACAAGCTAAAAAATGTCGTGTCATCAGCCCTGAATTTTCTACTCAACTGATTTTGATAATTATTTTTTTAAATGAAAGCTATTTATTTGTAGTTGTGCCCATTTTAGTTATTTTTTAATTTATTTCCATTTTTATATTTTATTTTTAATTTTAAATGCTTTTTACGATATTTGTTCAAAATGGTGGCAACTCAGTTTAGCTTTTCTCTCGATAATAAAAATTTATTTTCCAAAATGATTGTGTATAATTATGCACTAATTGAGGTTAAAAAAAATATATTTACTGAGAAATAATATTAATAATGTAAATAAAATAACAGAAAATAATTTATGATAAAAATTAATGTCTAAAGCAGAATAAGAAAAATTTCAAATGAGGAAAGTGATGTCATTCAGCAACCAGATAAATGGGAATTATAATATTATTACGGATGCCTTTTTCATATTACTAATAATAGTAACTTTTAAAAAACATTTGAAGAGAAAATGAAGTCACTATTTAAAACATCGCATTTTTACTCATAACGATATTAGGTACTAACTCTGTTACCGTCGACCAATTTCGCCAAATTATACAAATCGCCAAACTAATAGACAAATTATACATATTGATATAGTTTTTATTTTAAATAATGAAAAAACAAATAGTTAGTAGAATATTAATAAAAATATTAATAAAAAGTCGAAATAAAAATTAATGACATTTTAAACACATGGATCTTATTTAATGTCATTGAATGTGACATTCACGATCATCCATTATTGGCATTTAATCTTATAGTTTGGCAATAATTTTTTGGTCGACGGGATAACCTAGAAGTACCCAATATTACATTTCAATATTTCTTTTCATTATGGACACTGAGATTGAGATTTTATTTTCAGATGATTTCAGTTAGTGAAAATGTCACAGTAAAAATGAAATCAGTTTTTTTTTTCTTTTAAATTAATAAAACTATTTTTCTGTGAGTGCATATAAAATAAAATTCCTTGATTTTGCCGGCACTCAGATTACAATTTTAACTGAAGATGTGTGAATATTTGCATGCAAAATTGTAACTGGCAAATTTGACATTTAGTTTGTAAATATATTTATTATATATTGTTTCAATAATGTAATTACTTTTGCTTTTTTCAAAACCAAATCGATCGGGTCTTTTAAACATTTCACTCGTCGAATTCAATGGGATTCCACTCGTTTTATTGTTAAATTGCATTTCCTTTTACTCAGAGTCTATAAAAAAAGTGTTTAAACTAAAGAAAAATCCATTTTTGATGAATCTAGTCAATGAAAAAGTAGCACGTCAAATTGTATCTCTTTATTTTTCTGCAATTCCAATGTCTCAGAGAGAAATTGCTTTTCAATTGGGTATTTCACGCCGTTCTGTTTACTATTATATTGATAAACACAAGAAAAACAAGTTGGAATTTGAACGTAAAGTGTAACAAATGATGTGCATTCATATGATAACAAAGTTTTAAAAAAGCAATCTCATAAAACTGTAAATAGGTAATTACAATTAAAATGCGCAACAAATAATGTTCTCCCTATATCATTATGTAATGGAATACTTTTGTATGGCCTTGTAAATCAATAACAAATGTTCTTTGCACCACAGATTTTGCAAAATGTATATATAATATGTACTTTATAGATACATATGCATTTTATTATGTTCGAATGAGTGTAACACCATGAAAATGCATTTGAAACATTTTCCCCCATTGATCGTAATGTAACGGAATACTTTTGATTGCCCCTGTAATTGAACTACGCATCCGATTTTGATAAAATTTTAAATAACTCGACAAAATTAGGTAATAATTATGTATTTTAAATTTAAAACGATTAGAATGCATTTGAAACTTTTTACCCCATTGACCGTAATGTAAATGGATACTTTTGATTGTCCCTGTAATTGATCTATGCATCTGATTTTCACAAAACTTGAAATGACTCGACAAAATTATGTAATAATTATGTATTTTAAGTTTCAGATAATTCGGCTGGGTAGTTTTTGCCTTGTTATATGCGGACAGACAGATGGACGGACTGAACGACAATAATAGGTGCTATGTATTTGCATAATTGCGAACGCACCTAATGAAGTTAGTTTATTGCAGTCTAAACTGGGTCGCCCTTCTAAAAAACCTCTATCGATTTTTTTCTTCTAATCGGAGGCGAAACTCAACTCTGCTATGGCAGAATCTACATTCAACTTTTTTTTTTTTTTAGCCTTAAACATGAGGCCCAAAACACATCCACATTTTATAAAGAATCTTATGTTTAAAATTAATTTGAAAGTATACACATACTATGGGAGATTAAATAATAATAAACTTTTTTACCTCTCAAAAAAAAATTAAGCAACTCAAAAAATTAGTTCATTTCTCTTCTAAAACATTGAAGCAACAATTCTAAATATGGCGAGAAATTATCTAGTATTGACATCTAAGTATGAATAATGCAACAATTCAGAAGCCTCCCATGTATTCTAAATGATTTAATGGTATTGCTAAATGAAAAAGAAAATTTCAAATATTGCAATTCAAAGGAGGGACCTCATATGAAGCTGTCATAAGAAGACAAGAGGATTAATTATTTAAATACAGTAGACTCCCTCAAATCTGCTAACCAGAAATCCACAACTCTCTAAAATCCGCACATATTTTATGGATGTAAACAATGTAACTTTCAATTTAGATATTGGGACAAAATTTGGTTTTTTTTTAAGTTTTGTATCAATTCCATACATTTTTTTAATTTGTAATTTTCTTAATAATACTCTATTCATGTTTTTTTCATGAAGAAAGATTAATTTTTTTTTGGAAAAAAATGAAAATACTGCTGATATTACTGGTAATCACAATCTTCTTACCAAATATATTTATGCATTAATTAAGATTTTTTGGTTATTAAGCCTGGCTAAACTTGAAAAAAAACTTTATTATATGAATTTGATGTGAATTAGTAATGTACTTTTATGAGGCAGGTTTTGTTGAATAATTTTGGAAAAATACATTTAATCTTTATAATGAATATTTAATAATACACTATTGATTATTAACTTGACCTTTGTTATTAATACTTTAATAATTTTAAAAATTATCTAAATTTTTATTATTTTAGTTTATTACTTATTTTAATATTTTATTATATTGTAAGCATTCATTATAGTTCCGATCGCACTATTTATTGCACTCAAATGACTGTTTAAAAAAATTAAACAAAGCAATGACCAGAAATCCGCAAAATTCTAAAATCTGCACAACCTCTGGTCCCAAGCTGTGCGGATTTGAGGGAGTCTACTGTATAATAATTATTTACATTTTCTAAATTGGTTTCAGGCATTAAATAACTTTAAATAACTTTTTTATAGCTTGTTTACTTTAAGTAAACATCATTAACACATTAATCACATTCCTTTTTTCTGCGTACAAAACTATCTACGTAACCTCCAGTGAAGCTAATGATGTAAACAATAAATGATATTTCCTACACTAGATGGCAACATAGGAAACATTTTTAATCAAACTAGACGGTTGCCCGCCCTCAGTAGCCCGAAGACTATCTGAATGCCAGTTCTACAACCCCACACATTCACGTTTCTGTGCCATGTCTCGTCAGTTTTAATTAGATTTCTTCTCGGTGTTCTGGGGTTTCGTTTGCATATCTTTTTTTATTGTTAATGAAGAGGTCTTCCATTTGTTCTTCCATCTGTTCTTCTTTCTGTTCTTCCATCTGTTCTTCCATTTGTTCTTCCATTTGTTCTTCCATTTGTTCTTCCATTTGTTCTTCAATTATATTCGACGATTCACTGTTTGAGAGCCTATCTGTCCTTTTATTTATAAAAGTTCAAAATGAAAAAAGATTTTCTTAGCAGACGATTTTTTGTGATAAATACATTATCTGTTTTATATTTCTTCTGCTTTATTCCTTTTATTTATAGAGTTCAAAATGAAAAAAGATTTTCTTAGCAGACGATTTTTTGTGTGCCTCAATTAATTAATTAATTATCCTCTATATTCCTTTTATTTATAGAGATTGAATCAATTTGTCATTTTCACATTTGCAAATCAAAAATGATATTGCTAGTACATTGGATCATGTGACAGTTCATACATGTGCCAATCTAGCTGCTGTATACATGCATAATAGTCATTTGGTTAGTTTGCCTTTGGTTTGCTTCTTTTAGTGTGGGAAACCTGTCGAGTAATTTGAGTCTCCTGGAGCTCTTGGTGTTCATGGAAGTTTTAGTTACAATATTTAAGTTACTAATACTTGGAATTTTGTGCTGCATTTGTAGTCTTGCCATAGGCGTAACTAGAGAATTTTTCTAGGGGGGGCCACGGCCCCAGCTATTTGATAATTTTTAAACAGTAATTGTAAAAACTATTATTCTTTGGAAAACAACAATAGTGTGACAATGTAGTTTTATAATAAACTGTTTGATAATTTCCAAACAATATTAGTATTAGTAACTAGTCGGATGTGGCAATTCTAAAACTTTCTTTTTCTGATTTATTTGAAGATTCACTTTTGCTCTCAAACGCACTAAACTGGGAAATTCTCTTATTTAGAAACTATATTAGATCCAATGACTGCGATTTTTTGATAAATGCAGAAAATATTACAAAAACTGCAGTCAAAGTCCGACTTTTGAACCGAATTTTCCAAAGTGGGAGATCTGGGAATGAAAAAAAGGGGCAAGCTGAGAAAATAATTGTCGATAAATCAAATTCTAATGAATTCAGAGAAAAATAAAGTCATACGGCATCTTATAACATATCATAAAAAATTATCTCAGCAAGTTTCATGTTTTTACTTTTAAAAATGAATCTGAAAATGTATAGGAAAATTTTAAGCTGCTGAGAGAGAAAAAACATTTTTTCGAATACACTCTTAATGCGTCAAAATTTGCTATCTCAGTGCCAAAATTAAATGGCAATTTATGATCATTGTGACGATTTTAAAGATATGAACTTCCTTCCATTAGTTCTTAAAATAAGACTATTGCGGAAATGTAAAAAAATGCAACATAAAAGCGCCCCCTGCTGGGCGATTTATACCAAAACATAATCAGCAATAATATTTATCAAGCTATACCTGAATCGGAAGTTTGGCGAAGTTCGCTGATTAGTTCTTTAAATAGAGCTATTGCTGGAATTGAGAAAAATTCAGCAATGGAGCGCCACTTATTGAGAGATTGACAACAAAACATGAACAAAACTAGTTCATTTCACGGATTTACTGAATCTAAAGTGATGAAAATTTCTGCACCTGAGAACCTGAGATAGAGCTATTGTGCAAATCGTGAAAAATGCAACATAGCAGTGCCACTTGTTGAGCAATTTACACCAAATTGCAAACAACATCGATTCATGTTGAGAACTAACTGAATCTGAAGTTTAGAGGAAATCTGTGTATTAGTTATGGATATACAGCTGTTGCGAAAATTGTAAAAAATGCATCATAGCAGCGCACCTGTCAAGCGATTTGCACCAAAAACTAATCAGTATCAATTTATATCAAGAACTACCTGATTATAATTTTTAATTAAATTCCGTGCGATAGTTCTTGAGATATATTGCAAAAATTGTGAAAAATGTAGCATACCAGCGCCTTCTGTTGAGTGATTTACATAGAAACCAATACAATATCATTTCATGTTAAGTACTGACTGAATCTGAAGTTTGGTTGATATCCGTGCGTTAGTTTTTCAGATATAGCTGTTGCGTTAATCGTAAAAAAACCAGCGTAGAAGCGCCATCTGTTGAGTGATTTGCAACAAAAACTAATCAGTATGAATTTGTATTAGGGACTACCTGAATATAAATTTTTATTACATTCCGTGCATTAGTTCTTGAGATAGAGCTTCCACAAAATTTATGTCACATATAGACAGAGTCAGATTCACATATGCACAAACAGACATTTTGTAAAAACTTGTTCTTACTAAAAACTAGGAATCTCTGATCAATAAAACGGGTAAATCCGTCAAAAACCGGAATTCGAAAATTTTCACGAATCCAATATTTTCTTCTGTAAAGATATAAAAAAGTAAAAATAGTTTTGTTAGAACTGATAATACTCAAAGGAAAGCTCACTTGTTAATACATTCCTGAAAACGTAAAATCTATCAAAGAAACTAATTGGATGAAACTTTCCTCTGTCTTTAGTTGCTATCAGATTCAAAAAATTTACGAGCAACAAACTTTTTAACCGATTTTAACTCCAACTTTTTCCCGTTCAAAGAGAGAAAAAGGTTATAATTATTTGCACAAAGTTGGAGGAATAGCAAGAAAACCAATGCTACTAGTACCAGCCGTTAATATTTATCGCCTATTCCTATCAATCGCTTATCTCTGATCCGTTGAAATGCTCGATGTACAATGAAAAGTGTCGGCTATCAGAGATTTTTTTGGAACTGCAGAAAAAAGTTGGGGGCCATTGCTGTTTGCTATCACACTGGGTGTTGTGAAGATATTTCGCGAAAAGTTGGAGGAAATCAAGTGTTGGCTCAAAAATCTTTCGAAATGTTGGTGAACCTAATAGCGGCTTTATTCATCAAGTTTTCGATTCAAAACAGTGGCTGGGGGAGATAAAGTTGCTTATAAACAACACAGTCGCCATTTTTTAAAGAAATATATAAATTAGTTAATGAGTTATAAGCAATTTTGATCGCATGACAACCATTTTTCCTCCTTTTTGTCGCTACCATATCGCAAATTCGTTTCAAATCATCGACTGTGAGAATCGTCTTCTGAAAGATCTTATCAAAGAATGAAGAACATTTCTCACTTACATAGCTTTTTAAACCTGAATCTAGGAAAAAAAGTTAGAGGAAAAAAATGACATAAATTAAAAAAGCGAAAAAAAAAGTGACACAGGAAAAATGTTACCGCAAAAAAGGGACAAGGAAAAAAAGTTACCGGAAAAAAAGAGTGACAAAGAATTGATTTTGGGGATTTAGTATTGATTTTGGAGATTTATTGGTTAAGTATGAAAGGGGGTGGGGGGAGGCTCTTAATTTAGGTAAATGGGTTTTTCATGCTAAATTAACTGTTTTGGTTCAATTTTTGGATATACGTTCATACTGAAAAGACGCTTGTTTGATTAGTTTTGGGAATGGACGATTAACCCTCCCCCTCCGTTCTAAATAAGATGAATGAGTTTTTAAGCAGAATTATTCAACGTGTGTCAAATTTTTGATATAGGTTCTTTCTGACAAGGCTTATATATAGTATTGTGGTGTCGTGTCCTCAGTTTCTCTTTATTCAGTTGGTTTATTTGTTAAGTTCATCAATAACACATTTTTAGTTCAAGTTCTTTATTAGAACTATAGATCAAATAATAAAAAAAATAAATAAAACGATATTACAACTACATAGGAGCCACACTCCAATATTACATTTCGCTTAGCACATCTATGTACTTTCTAGTAAATTAACAGCACATGTCTCTCTTCCAACTACTTCCTTTCCTCTCTACGCTCAACAATCCCACCCCTCAGCTCATTGCCACTAGACCAGTGAAATCATTTTCTAGTTCCTTGAGGTCAATTGCAGCTATTCTTCTCAGTTTTAGAATGAAGATAATTTCACCCTTTTCACAATGGAATTTCGCTATCTGTCTTCTGCCCAGATTAAAGTTGTCAGTACGTCATCGCAGTATATAATGCCCGAAGAATTTTGGGAATTTAATGGTAAAGTATAAAAGAGGAACAAGGGATAACCTCTCTTAAATTAAATAAATGGCTTTTTACGCAGAATTATTCGATTTGCTTAACAATTTGAATGTAGGTTCATTATGATAAGGGGTATCCCTGAATAGTTATGGGGTTCTTTTGCCAATTAAAAAGTGGAAGGACGGGCGATTATCCCCCCCCCCCTTAAATTTGATAAATTGTTTTTATGCACAATTATCTGATGTATTTCAAATTTTAGATATAGGTTCTTTCTAATAAAATAAAATCCCTGAATAGTTTTAAGGGTTTGTTTACATATCCTCAATAGCTGTTTGCATTTAAAACTATGGTTTATGTTTCTGCATAGCATTTTTCAGTATTCTATAACTATCCTAACAAAGAAAAAAAATATCTTGTTTTTATTAAAATCCTTTTTTTTAAATTCAAATTTGTTTTTTAATTTTTTAAGCTTTCAAACACTGAAGATCTATCAAGAACTACAGGTTTCTAAACAATTAACTTTCTAATTACTAACATAAGCTATTAATAAAAAACTTATTATTATTATTACTACTACAAATTAATGAATTCACTAGTTCATTCGTTCGTGACACATAACATAGTTTATACATTAAAATTTTCTAACAGATATTTTTTTAAATGTTTTATATTATACTTTGTGATTTGTAATATGGGACATTTATTAGTAAAAATCCAGTTTTAAATGATAAATATTCGGCGTAAATTAAAATGACAATTACAACAAATGATTTAGCATATTACTTTTTTCGCAAGTAAAAAATAAATAAATAAATAAATAAACCAGTTTCAAATGCAAAATGAATTGTAATAATTATAAGGAAAAAGGTAAAATGTGTTATGTTTTCTGGCGTAATTGTTTTCAATCATTAAATTAAAAAATAAAGACAATTTCTTTTCATTTGTTATTTGTGTTCGATTGCATTCAACTCGCTTTTTAATTTACTTGGGCATTTTTGCGGCAAACCTTTACCGAAAAATCCCCTGATCGTCAAATTTCCTATGAGACTAGCCGCCCGCGATGTGTACCGGACATCCAAAATTTGAAGCAAATCTGATAATTCTGCGTAAAAAGCCATTTTTTTTTTTAATTTAAGGGAATTATCCTCTGTTTCTCCCTCTATACTTAGTTATTAAATCCTTGAAACTATTCAGAGATTCACCTTATCAGAAAGAATCTATATTTAAAATTTGAAATACAGTCGACTGTCATTAATTCGAACTCGTCGAGACCACAAGAAATGTTCGAATTATCCGAAATTCAAATTATGAAAAGTATGGAATTAAAACATGCTTAATATTCTACTATTACAAAGGAATTAATGTTATAATATTTTTTTTAGGTTTCTTTCATTTATTATCATTAGAATATGACTTAATATTAAATTAAAACATATAAATACATAAATTAATTAAAGAATTAGAAACAAGCCCAATGGAAGAAAAATTTGAAGCGGCACCGATGGACAGATGAGCATTTTGAAAATGGATATCAAATGCATGGGATTATATGTATATGCATTCAGAATAATTTTCACAAAAATGAAAGAAAGAAAGTTATTCAAATAATCTGAAATCCATGAGAAAGAAAGGAGGAATCTAAAATCGGAATTCTCGTTAGTTCGAATTAAACGATGTCAAGAGAAAATGAGTTCGAATTAATGAAAAAGTTTAACGTTATTCTGCCATTGAAAATTTCGGGACTTCATGTTTAGTTCGAATTAAGCAAAGATTCGAATTTTCCGATTTCGAATTAACGAGAGTCGACTGTACATCGGATAATTGTGAATAAAAACCGACTTATCGAATTTGAGGGGGAAATAATTGCTTGCCCCCTCTTCATTTTAATAAGCATAAGAACCCCCATAACTAATCAGAAATACGTTTTATCATAATAAACCTATGACTAAAATTCGAGGTAAATCGGATAATTCTGCGTAAAAAGGCATTTATTTAACTAAGAGGGATTACTCCCCGTTCCTCCCTCTTTATACTTAGCCATTAAACCCTTAAAACTACAGTGAAATCTGTCTAAGCCGGAATCTGCCTAAGCCGGAAATCTGTCTAAGGCAGAAACATTTCAGAGTCCCTCATTTTTTAACATAGAGATTTCCGAACAATCTGTCTAAGGAGGAAAGAATCTGTGTAACGCGGAACCGGACATTCATTTTGGGTCCCAGGTAGCAAATTTACTGCTTAAGATGGAAGAAAATTTTCCTGGAAAATATAAATGGAAAGAAAGCTTTTCTTTTTATAATGAAATATATTCTCCTGTCGCATTCCCAGATGTTAAGAAAAGGCGTCACTGATTGCTGACAGTAGTTTGGGGATTATATTATTATTGTATATGACTGGGAACTGTTGAACAAATAGGTCACGGGATTTTTGACAAGTATAATCTTAGATTACAATAAGATAAGAGAATCTGTTTAAAAAGGGAGGGTTGCAACATCGACAATTTATGGAAAATTTCAGCACCCTTTCATGGTCTTTCGAAATAGCTTTGTTCCTGGTCAGCTGCTAATTTTTATTTGTCCTATAATACAACGAAAGTTGATTTCTTCCTAGAATTTCAGACAAAAAGAATATTGTCACAACTTTCCAGAAATATCTACAAGATCTTTTAATACGTGAATAGAATGTACTTTAGGAAGTGTAAGTTATTTTAGTTTGTGTTTAAGTCAGTAAGTGTTAACGTTGTCGTATAAACTCGCAGATTTGTTGTATAGTTTAAATCATTATTCCTAAATGGATAATAAATCAAAAACGTCGAATACTTTATCCTTAAAAGATAAAATTGATATTATTAAACTCAAAGAACAAAATATCCCAGTTAAAAGCTTATGTGAAAAATTCAAATATGGAAAGACTCAAATCTATGATGCTATCAAAAACAAAAGATGAACTTCGTAAAGAATTTGAAAAAGGGGGAGATTGCACTTGCAAACGTAAAAGGCAAATTGAAAATGAAGACATTGATAAACTAGCATGGGAATGGTTTTGCAATGCCAGAGCAAAAGAGTTTCCCATATCAGGAAAATCTTACTACAAGTGATTATAATGATTCAGTGGATTTTTTCATCGTGCAAAAGCTAGAGAACAACAGCGGGAGTAGCACTGATAAATATGAAGTCGAAGATGAAGTGACAAGCATTAAGTCATATCAAGAAGCTCTTAAGAATATAAAGCTTTTACAGAATTTTTACATAGAGCGAAACGATTATGAAATGATACCAATGTTGACTGAAATACAAAGTGCTACGGAAAAAGAAGCCATTAAGAAAAAAAATGTTCGATTTTTTTTTTCTAAATAAGTTTAAAACATCATTTTAAGGCATTTATTTATTAAGGTAAATATAATTTTAGTTTCACTAAAATCTGTAATTTTGATTATAATTTTTTATTGCGTATATGTATCAATTTGTAATGCAAGTTATTAGTATAAATATATAAAAATATGTAAAGATTTCATGTCCATTTAATTTTTAAAACAATTCAAGATACATTGTTTTTAACTTTTAGCCAAAATAATGTTTAATACTCTGCAAACAGGGTATTTATAAAGTTTTTCTGTCTAACCCGGAAATCTAGACAGATTTCCGGGTTAGACAGAAAAATTTTATTTCAATCCCAAGCGATTCCGCCTTAGACAGATTTCACTGTATTCAGGGATTTACCTTATCAGAAAGAACCTATATTTAAAATTTGAAATACATCGAATAGTTCTGGATAAAAACCGATTTATCTAATTTGAGAAAGGGGTAATTACCCGTCCCCCCCTTTATAATAAGCAAAAGAACCCCATAACTAATCAGAGATACGTCATATCATTATGAACCTATGTCCAGAATTTCAAGCAAATCGGATAATTCTGCGTAAAAAACTATCAATTAAATTTAAAAGAGGTTTCCTCCGTCTTCTTTTTTCTTAACAATTAAACTCCCAAAACTCTTCAGGCATTATAGTATACTGTGTATAATCCTTATCAAAAAGAACCTATATCAAAAAAAAAAAAAAAAAAAGGCACGTTGTATAATTCTGCTTAAAAATCCGTTTATCTAATTTAGGTCTGATGGGGTGGAGGGTGGTAATCATATGTCCAAAAATTGAACCAAAGCGGTTATTTCAGCATGAAAAACACATTTACTTAAATTAAGGGGACAGTGGACCTTTCTTTGAGCAAAATCATCTATAGCAAAATCGTCAGAAAAAAAGGTCTATTTCTGGGGTATAATAGTACCTAAACAGTTTTTTTCTTATTAAAATATCATTTATGAAGGTTTTAAGGAGTAAATAATAAAGATAAATTTATTTATATACTTTAAATCTGTTTTTTTCAAAACTAATTTTTCAGCGTTTTTAGATTTTTGAATTGCTCCTTGCGTCTTAATTTTTGATCAATATTTATAAAATTGATAAGGAAGTATCCTGATATTATTTAAAAAGAAATTGTGTAAGCTTTTTAAAATTCGTCGTTATTAAGATAGTCAAATTTCACTTTTTACTTATTAAAAGGCAGAATTTTGATGAAAATCGATAAGGAATTTAAAAAAAAATCTGTAAAATATTAACTATTCAAGATATTTAAAAAATCTTATGCAAATTTGTTTATAATATAGTTTTAAGTGATAAAAATGCAAAAGAAAGAAAATATTTCAAAAATTAAGACACAAGGAGCACTTTAAAATTTCATTTAAAAATTTAAATTTTTGTAAAAAAATTACGAATTTTAATAAGGTTGGAAATTTTTTGAAGGTATTCTATATGCTTTTGGTGAAATGCATATATGCACAAAATTTCATATTGCTATGATAAAAATGAATAAAATAAATTTTTAACGTCCACCATCCCCTTAAGAGCCTCTCCCCCATCCCCTCTATATACTTAACTAATGAATCCCCAAAATCAATTCCTTGTCACTTTTTTTCCGGTATTTTTTTTTTTTTTCGAGTTATTTTTTTCCGCTTTTGTAGTTTATGTTACTTTTTTCCAGTCACTTTTTTTCCGTTTACCCACTTGCCTGTTTCGTGCGTTTTTTAAAAAGAATTAATAAAACAAGTTGGAAATTGCACATGAAGCCTAGCAAATGAGGTGCGTTCGTACGATAATGAAGTTTTAAAAATATTCAGATCTTGCTGTTATAGTAGACAGTATTTCGGATATAGTATAGTGGTCAAAATCTTTTTTGTGCTCTTGCAAATGTACATGGACATACAACTTTTATTACACCTCAGAAACGTATACCATATTCATAAAAGTGAAACAGATGAATATAATTAAAACACGCCCCAAACAATATATCCTCGTCTATCATTATGTAGGAGAATATTTTTGAGAGGCCGTGTAAATTAATAATATACATTTTTGTAGCATAGATTGTAAAGACGGATGGACTGACAGACTGAACGACGAATATAAATGCTAGTTTTTTATATAATTACGGACGCACTTAAAATTATTCAGATCTTGATGTAATAGTATACAGTATTTCGGATACAGTATATTAGCCAAAATCTTTTGTGTGACCCTGTAAATTTCTTTTATACAGAAAATAACCTGTAACAGTCTTAAGTAACATATATCAATCTCATAAAATTTAAATAGTTTATTACAATTAAAATGCTCACCAAACAATGTTCTCCCTATACCATTATGTAATGGAATACTTTTGTCTGGCCTTGTAAATCAATATCAAATATTCTTTGCACCACAGATTATGCAAAATACTTATTATAATATGTACTCATTAGATGCATATCAATTTTATTGTGTTCGAATGAGTGTAACATCATTAAAATGCATTCGAAACTTTTCCCCGTTGACCGTAATATAACAGAATACTTTTGATTGTACCTGTAATTAATCTATCCATCCGATTTTCATAAAATTTGAAATGACTTGACAAAATTATGTAACAATTATATATTTTAAATTTCAAATGATTAAAATGCATTTGAAACTTCTTTCCCCAGTGACCGTAATGTAACGGAATACTTTTGATTGTCCCTGTAATTGATCTATGCATCGGATTTTAATAATTATACATTTTAAATTTCAAATGATTCGGTTGGGTAGTTTTTGCATTGTTACATGCGGACGGATGGACAGATGGACAAACAGACTGAACGACAACTATAGGTGCTACGTATTTACATAATTACGAACGCACCTAAAAATTGTTTGAAAATAGTCCCTTTGGATTTGAGAACAAACTCAATAAAAGGATAATATACGAAAACTGTAAGTTTAAGTAAATATCTTTCGAGAAATTTAAATATAAATGAATTATATACTTTTCAAACATACCTGCATTTAATGAATGCTTGAAGGAATTCGAAGATTTAAAAAAATGATCTCATATACCATCTTTTTCATAATTTTCTTCTCTGAAGAGGATTTAATATTAGTCATAGCGAAACGCACAATAAAAGGAAAAACAAGTTGGAAATTGCACATGAACGTAGCAAATGAGGTGCGTTCGTACGATAACGAAGTTTTAAAAATATTCAGATCTTGCTGATATAGTAGAGCGTGCTCCGGATACAGTATAGTAGTCGAAATCTTTACGTTTCTGTAAATATGCAGGAAGTAATTTTTATTACACCTCAGCAACGTATATCTTATTCATAAAATGTGAAATAGTTGAATATAATTAAAACACGCCCCAAACAATGTTTCCCCGTATAGCATTATGTAGTGGAATACTTTTGTGTGGCCCTGTAATTTAATAATAAAAATTCTTTGCATCCCAGATTGTACAGAATACATATTTTAGTATATATTTCATAGATTTATATGCCAATTCTATTATGTTCGAATGAGTGTAACATCATAAAAATGCATTTGAATCTTTTTTCCCATTGACCGTAATGTAATGGAATACCTTTGATTGTCCCTGTAAATGATCAGTGCATTGGACTTTCATAACATTTGAAATGACTCTATAAAATTACGTAATAATTATATGTTTTAAATTTCAAATGATTAAAATGCATTTGAAAAATTTTTCCCCATTGACCGTAATGTAATGGAATACCTTTGATTGTCCCTGTAAATGATCAGTGCATCGGACTTTCATAACATTTGAAATGACTCTATAAAATTACGTAATAATTATATGTTTTAAATTTCAAATGATTAAAATGCATTTGAAAATTTTTTCCCCATTGACCGTAATGTAACGGAATCCTTTTGATTGTCCCTGTAATTGATCTATCCATCCGATTTTCATAAAATTTGAAATGACTCGGCAAAATTATGTTATAATTATGTATTTTAAATTTCAAACTATTCAATGGGTAGTTTTTGCGTTGTTATATGCGGACAGACAGACGGACAGACAGACAGACGGACGGACTGAGCGACAACAATAGGTGCTACGTATTTACATAATTATGAACGCACCTAAAAAAACACCTTAGCACTACAGCAACTAACAAGAGAAACATGCGAGCATGTGTTTTTGTTTTTCCTGGAATTTGAGAGTTCATCCCCGTTTCCAAAAAAAGAGCAAGAAACAGATGTAACTAATTAAGACCCCCCAATGTTGCAGTATTGAAAAACCCGAGACAGTGACAGGAAATGACCATTTCTTTTAGCCTTCGGCTGATTTCCAATCATACAAATGAATGCAATCCTCTTTCAAAAGGAGTGACCGGTTTTGTTAAAAGCTAATACTGTTACCATGTGCTGTTGGGGGTGATCGATAAGTAAGAAATAATTGTAAAAAAGCGAGAAAAGAGACTAAGTCTGAAAAATAAAGACTTAAGACAAATGCAAAAAATAGACAGTTTAGCGTCCCACTCTGAGACATGTATAATCTCTCGAAAAAATAAAATTTTTGCGTTCTAAGATTACCACAAGAGTTTAAAATTCTAGGGGGGGGGCGTGGGTTGTCTGGGGTGGGCCCGGCCCACCCGCCCCCCCCCCGCTAGTTACACCTATGAGTCTTGCTAACATGCAATAGTGAGAAGTTCCAGTCTGGTCATTGTTCCTTGTGGTTTAGTCAGTCAAACATTAGTAGCTATACTGTTGGCCTGGGTTTGAGTCCCATCTGGAAACTTTTTTCACTAAGTTAGCATTTGTGCCTCTTAAGCAAATAAAAATTTGAAATTTGATTTTCATTTCAAATGTAGTATTCAGTGAATGTTTTTGTATTTTTTATGGTGTAATAATTACTTATATATCCCACCATCACTGTTTTTATCATGCAGCTGTTTCCTGTGTATGCTGTCATGAAGAAATTTAAAGCTGTAAATCATCTTTATTCAATCTTTGCCATGTCATTTTATATTTAATGAATGTTCAAGTCTTGTTGTTCAATTCAAGGACTTTGAATTTTCATTCTATAATCTTCAGTTTTACTACCTATACCACTCAATACTTTCACTGTCGTGCCATTTTACCGTTTTGCTTACTTTAAGTACTACATTTTAAAGACATATTTACTAATTAGTTGTATGCTGTACATATCATGTGTTATAGGCAGAAGAGGGATGTTCATAACTGAAGAAATTAAATTGAGTTTCTTCATTTCAAGTTAAAGTTTTTACGGGAAGATAAGTTATTTTTTGTTTTACCTTAGTTTTATGATTAACAATTTGTTTTTATTTATATAACTATTGAACTTTATTTGCAGTTTTATTTGAACTTTATCCACATTACAATGATTTGAACTTATAATGAACTCTAATTATGTTATTGAACTTTTAGTTTGAACTATTATTAAGCCTTTTTTTGTGATTTTCTCTTGAATTTAGGATTAAATGGGTAAACCTGTCAAGTAATTTGAATCTCCAGGAGCTCTTGGTGTTCATGGAAGTTTTAGTTACAATATTTAAGTTACTAATTCTTGGAATTTTGTGCTGCATTGTAGTCTTGCTAACATTTTCCACACATGCAATAGTGAGAAGTTCCAGTCTGGTCATTGTTCCTTGTGGTTTAGTCAATCAAACATTAGTAGCTATACTGTTGGCCTGGGTTTGAGTCCCATCATGGAAACTTTTTCACTAAGTTAGCATTTGTGACTCTTAAGCAATGAAAAATTTGAAATTTGATTTTCATTTCAAATGTGGTATTCAGTGAATGTTTTTGTATTTTTTATGGTGTAATAATTACTTATATATCCCACCATCACTGTTTTTATCATGCAGCTATTTCCTGTGTATGCTGTCATGAAGAAATTTAAAGCTGTAAATCATCTTTATTCAATCTTTGCCATGTCATTTTATATTTAATAAATGTTCAAGTCTTGATGCTGAATTCAAGGACTTTGTTTCTTCATTCTATAATCTTCAGTTTTATCTACCTCTACCAGTCAGTACTTTCACTGTGCTGATCTTCTTACTTTAAGTGCTACGTTTTTAAGATATACTTACTAATTATTTGTATGCTCTATATGCCACAGTCCATCATGTTTATACTGCAATTAATAAAATTTTGAGCTTTCTTTTATGTTCTGTGTAAATTTTATACTTTAGAGTGTAATAGTTGTTTATAATCATTATATTCATTTTGAATCACACTGTATAAATTAGTAGCAAAACCTGCAACTTTGTTTCCATAATAGTTGAATTGTGCCAAGTGATATTTGTACAGCAAGTTTTATTAGAAGAAATCATATTGCTATGAATAATTAAAAAAATATTGATTAAGACACATTTTGATCAAACTTCATTATCACATGCATTAGGTAAAAATGAAACTTAAAGTAATTAGAAGAACAAAAAGTAGTTCTAAATGTATTATAATTTAGAATGTATTTTGAAGTTTTTATGCTTGTTTCATTCTTTTAAATTAGGAATTGTTTTTAGGGAATATTTACATGTTATATGTATTTACCATGCCAAATTTCCAATTTATAAGCTCTTAAAATTGTTTTTTTTTAACATGTTTAGCTACTCTCTTATGGGTAGTTTCACTAACATAAAATATAACCTATGTTAGAATAGAGACTGTCATCATCAATTTGCCACCCTTACTTTTGAAATCAGCTTGCTAGTTCTAGAGATTTCTCCCTACAAACATATAAACAAACAAATGTTACTTCTTAATAATACTAGTATAGATTAGGCCAAACGACTGTATAAATGTAAGTTATAATTTTTTAAAATAATTATTTTGTTGTAAATAAATTTTTATATGATATATATAAGATATTCTAAAATAAAGTTTCAGGAATTGGCTTTTGGTTATTGATAATCTTATTATTGATATGTTGGTTCCCGATTGAGACCTTTTCCTGCCTGTCATTTCCTGAAAATTAATTTAAAATGTAAACTTTGACGTCTTTTTTCTGGAATATCTATTGTATTTATAGAAAAACATATAAGATAGCCTGCAAATTTAATTTATTCATGAATAAACTAGTCAGATGTGCCTGTTTCAAAACTTTTTCCTATCTCATACATGCTAATACTTCAATTTTTGCTATTGCAGTTCCAAATTTAAATGGCAATCAATGTACATCACGAGGACTCTAATGATATGAAATTCCGTGTATTAATTCTTAGATACAGTGGTGCAGCCTGTAAGGGGAGGGGGGAGGGGTTGTTATTAAAGGTGGTCATCAGTTACTTGAATCACTGGTTAGTAGAACCTGTCTATCTAATAAATTAAGTCAGAATGCTTTTTTTTTTTTTTTTCAAAGACTTTTTTATAGCAGTTAATAGGTTATGATTCATTAAAACAATGTTTATGGGTGGATTTTTTATAATTGGACAAAATGGATACTGACATTTTCAAAAGATAAAATTTTATATAGATATTTAGGATAAACATTACAATTTTGCATTCAAAGTTAATTTATTTACTAATTATAATTCATGTCTACATAAATCTATATACTGTAATTCAAAGAATAAACACCGTGGCGTTTAAGAGTTTAAAAGTTAAAATTTTTATATATGCAGTGTTTACAAAAATTTTGAGCAAAATATTCAGTGGAAAAAAAACTTTATTTTCCTCCATGTTCACAATGTTACTGATCGTAAATCAACAAATGCAATACATCATGAGTCATTCTTTTCCAAGAAATATGTTGACTAGAGTAAGCAGGAAGGGACAATAGATGCTTGCTTTTATTGCACTTCATTGTAGAAACAAAGTATTGGAAAGCCAGTTTTTCTGAATTTGGCAAATGAAATACTTGTTGGTACATTTTAGTTCAGTTACAAATCATAATACTTTCAATCGAATATTTTCGATCCCCTGTTAGTGCAAGATCTTCCAGTTCTCATTCTTATGACGACTTGCATGTTTTTAAAATCTTTTTTATTATTTATCCAATAATAAGTGGGAGATTTTGTAACTGCTGTTCTCATGACAACAGACAACACAGATTTATTGGTACACTTTAAGGCATATTCTGTAAACATTTGAAAAAAATAAAATAAAAAGATTCCAAGAAACTAAAAAAAAAATTCCAATAAAGAAAAAAGAAAGAAATTATTTAAATTCTATTCTTTTATATTTAAAAAGGACCCCATGAATGTGTCATCAAAACCATGATGTTTGTGTGTGGAAAAAGAAATTATTGAGCTTTAAACAAACGAAAAAGAAAGAAACGATAAGCAAAACGTGTTTTCTTTCTTACTATATATATAAAAAAAAAATAAATATCTCCTCTGATAATTAACTGATTTCGTTCAAATTTTCAGCAAGTTGCCATAATAGTAAATTAGGCTGTGAAATAAATTTTTATTGAAATATAATACATTATTCAAAAATTACAGCACCCTACAAAAAGGTCCACTATAAAGCAACTCCAAAGAAAAAAAAAAACAAATGAACTCATACTTACTGTCTGAGGTTTGCTGTGTTTACTACTCGAAAGTCTACACTGTTGGAATTAGATCATTTGCTTTACATAGATACGTTTGGTTATGCTGAAAGGAATTGTGTATGGATTTTTAAAATTATTATTAAAAAAATGGTGTGCGAGGATTATGCCGATTTTTTTTCAAAATGATGTCAATATTCGAGGGTGTGGCATTTTTTCTGTAAATTATGGTATATAAATATTTTACTTAATTTTGTGCAAAGAATTAATAATATTTGTTCATATAAATTAAAAATGTATAGTTTAAAACTTGTTCGGAATATTGCAATAAAATATGGTTATCCTACATATTTGATTAAATCAATTTCACATCTATAATGCTTAACATTATGTTTATTTGTTTTACGATTATAAGAGACTTAAATTTAATTTCACTCAAGATTTTAGTTTATCTAATTCTTGTAATATGTATATGGGTGATTCTCCGATAAGTGGGTAATTTCTGTCCCTTAGGGTTACATGTTGTTTTTTGTCATTCATATAGTTGTTTTTTAGCATAAAATGTATTTTGTAATGTATTTCTACAATTTCAAAAAGTATTTTCAAGAAAATAACTGTAAATTTTACTGCAATATTATTTTAAACATTCAATTTGTCATTTCTGTCCCTTATCCCTCACCTCATGTTCTGATCATCTGGAACAATTTTAAGTGTAATGACAGACTATTTTGAACAATTTTACCACCAAAAATAAAAATCTATACTCCAAAGTACATAATAAAGTATTTTTATCGTAAATTAAAAATAGTTTTACATTTGTTCTGAGTCAGAGAAATGCTGTCCCCTAGTTTTAATGTCACTACTGTCCCTTTGTATAAAACATCGAAAATGATCACCAGGTCGCCAGATAAAATTTGGTGAACAGGTGCATTTAGTAGAAGGGGCCAACTTAATTGCCCAGAAAAACACATGGCACAATTCTAAGGACTTCAACAATAGTTACAAGCTACAAAATGGATAGAAAGATAAGAATATGTTTATTACTTGTCACTACTGTCCCCTACTTAAACTGTCCTTGTTATTGTTTTTATTTGTTTATTATTTTGTCATGATATAACATACTTTTGCATAGTACAAAATATCATATTGCAGTCTTACTAAGCCTAACTTACTATGTACACAGAAGCAATTTTCTTAATTTTGTCACTACTGTCCCTGTCACTTCTGTCCCCTTTCAAATTATTTATTTGAGGATTCAATCTCTGAAGCAGATATTAATGCCATATATGACTTGAAGACAAAGGATACAGTGATACCATCTATTCCAAATCTATTAATCTAAATTTTACTAAAATCCTGGTTTATAAAGTAAACAACTATTTTGGAGACAGTAGTGACATTGATTATAAATTATTGGGTCGTTCGGAAAGTCCTTTCCCTTTGGGAAAATCAAGTGACACCGGAAAATTTTGTTCATTAATATCTAAGTATTAGATATTGGAAACAATATCTAATAATTAAATAACATAATTTTCCGGTGCGAATTGAATTTCTCAAACGGAAAGGTCTTTTTGAACAATCCAATAATTTATAAAATAATTTTTACAAAAATATATAAAACTTAAAGTTTATGCCGGAGTGTTATTTATTACTCAGTAGCATATGCTGTATCTAATTATTAAAAAATATTGCTTAAAATTTGATTTTTATTTTTTACCAAATCAATGAGTGAAATTGCCCACTTATTGGAGAATCGGCCATATATATTTTGATTATTATTAATACAATATATTTTAATATCTCATTTAATTTTACTTATTTTTATCTTTTTTTACTTTGTTTCAGGTAGATTTTTGGCTAAAAATTTTTTAGCATATTATGCACATGGCTGAAATATTAAATACTTGGATTGTTTTTGCTAATTAAAAATTTATTTGATTATAAATCTACAGATAATATTTTGTTTGGATTGTAAGAATTAGCATCTAAAAATAGTTAGCTATAGATATTAAGCAATAAATAAGCAACAGACTCAAAAGAATTTTTTGGGCGAATTATCTTTTTATAACATTTTAATGTTTAATTTAATCCAAAAGATGGCAGCACTAAAAACAGTTGGAATATTTAATACTAGAAATTGTAGTATTGTTGTAAGCTAACACTAATAATATTATAGATTTCTTGCATTGACATCACAGTAACGACTGATACTCTAATCTGGTACACATCTGAAGCCCTCATAGAATGTCATAACTCCTTGTTTGCCGATAAAGCATGTGGTATCTTTCTGTTTAATTTTGATTTTTCTTATTCTTGCATTATTTTTAAAAGTAATACACCACATTTGCCTTAAGTTTTGGTGCCAGATGTAGCATGTGACGACATGTGTAAGGGGTGTATTAATGGATTTAATTAGTATATTAAATAATATGAATATTAAATATTAGTTTTAATTATAACACAATAAGTGTAGTGTTTTATTTATGAATAATATATTTTTCCCTAAATATTTACTAAAAGTAATTATCAGTTTTTTTACTGTAGTTGTTAATTATTTATACTAGCAGTAAAATTATGCTTTGAGTGACTATGTATATAATTCTTAACATGTACTAATGGTAGGACTTAACAAATATTTTATAGGGTAACTGCTATAAATTATTATTATTCCATATTAATACATTTCATCTTGCATTTCTGTTTTGTTTCGTTTTTCAGCTGGACAGTAGAGTGCATAATGAATTGAATTTCTTAGCTTGATGCATTACAAACTGACTGTTTTTTTTGCTTATATTTTGTAAATTATGTATCCCTGAAGAGTGGTTTACAATATAAGTTCCCTTTTATTTTATCCAATTGCGTTTCATTTACCTGTTGATAATCATTTCAAAGAACTTCTTAATTCTGATAGTAATCTGTATGATTTGTTTTAAATAAGTGATTACTTTTTTTTTTTTGTCATAATGTATGTTTAAATACAGTTTATCAATTGATCTTATTGAATTTTAATTTTTGGTAAAATATCAATATTGCAATGGATTTATTTATAATATATAATTAAAATTTAAGCTAGGCATAAATAAATACATGCTTCTTTGCCCACATATTTATACTTATTTATTTTTAAAGAAATTTAAATTTTATGGCAGTTTTATGGATCTAATGGAAAAGAAAAGTAAATATATAATTTGAATTCCTGAAATGGAAAATTTTTGTAGTTTTTTTATTCATAGTTTTATTTATAAAATTTAAATATTTATATACTTTTTATACAAACAAATCACTATTCTTCCTATCAAAATCAGTTAAAATGTGCTGCATAAAATTAAAATATGATATTTTAAATTCCTCTTTTCTAATACTTATTAATTTAAAAGTTTTATAATTTTTTTTTTTTTTTTTTTTTTTTTGAAAAGATATTTTGTTTTATCTTGTGGTTTTATGTTTGGAATAAGCAACTTTTTTCAACTATATAAAATCTTTTCATAAGCATATTTATTAATTATGTAGATGTCCACGTAATTTTTAGGAAAACATGTCTCATAATTGGAATGAAAAAATCATGTCCAGAGAAGAAGTTTCTAAATTTATAAATATGGAAGAATACAGCTCATATTCAAAATATTAGAATAATTACCTTTTTTTTAGAAATTGAAAATATCGTTTGGTAATTTAATGTCTTTTAATGAAAATATGCAAACGATATTTTTATTAAGAATTTATTGTTGATTAAACTTACTTGTTATCTTGAATTTAATATCATTTTTGAAAAGATTAATTGCAAAAAAAATTATTTTGAAAAGTCAAAATATTAGAATATTTCACATTAATTCTCCTTTAATTATTACCAATTCTTAACTGGTGGCATCATTGATTAAATTCAGACTATTTTATTTAAAATCAGTATTCTTTTTTTCAGTTTGTTTCTTTTTCGTCTTAAAATGGGCCGTGTGAGTGATATTCCTGAATCTACTAAACTTCGTATGGTTGATTTGTATCGGCACGGTAAAAATCAATGTTTTATAGCGAATTATTTACATTGTTCGCAATCGAGCGTTAGTAAAATACTAACACAATATTCAAAAATTGGAAAATTTCAAAATAATCGCCGAAATGGTGGCCGAAAACCAAAAACATCTGCTAGAGATGACAGGAAACTGAAGCGTATAGTTAAGAAAAACCGTTTTAAAAGTGTGCGATTCTTGCACCGAAAATGGAAAGAAGAAGGAGTTGAAGTTTCTACATCGACAACATTAAGACGTCTCCATAAATTTAAATTTGAATCTCGTGTACCGAAAACAAAACCTCTCATGACTGCAAGACAAAAGCGTATAAGATTGAATTGCTGTAAATCAAGACGTTTATGGAGCAATGAAGATTGGAAAAATATATTATTTAGTGATGAAAGTATGTTTTGTGTTTCATATGGTAATCAAGGTATTCGAGTTTGGAGAATGAAGCAAGAAGCATTTGATAAAGAATGCCTTAAACATTCCGTAAAATTTGCTGCTAGTGTCATGGTTTGGGGTTGTATGAGTGCAGAAGGATTTGGAAAGTTATGCATCGTCTACGAAAAGGTTAACTCTCTGATATATCAAGAAATTTTAGAATATTACATGATTCCATCATCAGAAGATTTATTTGAAGATGATTTCATCTTTCAACAAGATTTAGCGTCCCCGCATACCTCGGTGTCAACTAAGAACTGGTTCCGCCAACGCAACATTAAGGTACTTCCTTGGCCACCAAATTCACCAGATCTTAATCCCATTGAAAACTTATGGTGTATAATGAAGAAAAAACTTCAAGAAAATCCTCCTTCAAGTA